>CM029458.1:8234541-9468831 GCA_017140185.1 Eucalyptus polyanthemos subsp. polyanthemos
CATTTGATTCAACCGTCAACAAATGCATACAGTTATCGATCTGAATTCTCAAATCATCATAATCATAATTTTCCACGATTCCAGCACAGCTCACCCAAGCCAATGCGATAAAACAAGAAAACAGACACGTGACCATCATCCTCCGGCAGAGAGAAATCAGCATCCCAAGCGAAACGAAAGAGAACCCATTCCTCACACGAATAAATAAAACCGAACCGATGCCAGCACACAACGATACGCTCGAGACTAAAGAAGGACAGAGAGCAACGGCAAGAACGAAACAAGGAGATAAAAAACAAGAATCGATCAAAGGTTCAACATTCCAACTTACAGGCAGAACCCATGATTCTTGTCTCGACCCTGTCTTCTCTCTCTCACCCAGAGCCGTCTCTGCACCTCCCTCTCGCCCCCCTCCCTGTCGACTGGTTTCGCTTTCTTGCACTCCTTTTCTTGGTTGCCGTTCTTGACTTATATACCGTCGACAGTCCCCATTCTTTTTTTTTTGGGTTTCTTCTCGGTCCGGTCGTCTTTTAATAGGATTCCAGGATTGGGTTGGAGGACTTTTCGCCGCGGATCTACACGCGAGCTCCCGAAGCATATTCCCTCATAATCAGTAGGGGGGCACCCCAAGTCATCCATTCTTTTTCCCCACCCGGGACGGCTCCTCGTCTTTCTCAAGGATTGACCGACTAATCTTGGAAGAGTAGCTAAGCTCTCACGGTCAACGGTTCGGACAATGTCTCGCCACGTGTGGAGCAACGGGCTGTGCTCGGTCTTGTCTGTATATGCTCGCAGCATCGGAATTCTTGGTTCGGGTCGACGCATTGCGTCCAGTTTTGGACTACTTTACATCAATCGTGAACTATAATAGCAGTTGATTCATTAAATTGGGGAGGGAGAATTTTGGGGTGATTATATGTTATATTCCTATGGAAAGGTCGGCAGCTTTTATTTGTAAATTAGTCAGATTCAACGTTGCATTTAGTCAAAACTGAGCATGATTCGACTCAAAATCTTAAATTATTGTGAATCGACCTGCTTATAAAATGTGAGGGTTTAGTTCTGCAATTTGTCTGTGGTGACCTATTTGGCCAAAGGGTTTGCTATGTACATTCATAGCAACTTCCTTATTACATGGGCCACATGTGTACTAGAGGCAAGACGACCATAGCCTCATTGGTCAAAATTTATTATATCACGCGTTTTTCGACATTGATTCATACGGAAAAAAATGTGACATACTAAGACCATTGACAAATTCACCACATTCTACAGCTTGACATTAATGAAACCCAAGAATTTATAACACATTTGAGAATCCTACCTAAGACACTTTTCAAAGCATAAATCTCCGTTTTTCAGGTTCTTTTCACAGCAGAAATCACACATTCGAGCATGTATTACGTTGGCAAGCAAAATAAATGATTTAATAAAGCCAGAATAAGTCATCAGAGTAGTCAGATTCAACTCATTCTTCTCGGCTCCAACCCCACGCTCAAGTAATGGAAGAAAATCCTGTCCCTACTCTTATTCATTTGATTTGGGTGTAATTTGGAAAGAAAGGCGACAGCGAAAGCATCGAGCAAGAGCATTTATTCCACTTGCCGTCGTGGATACGCGCATTTTCTCTCGCTAATGCGTGAACGTCTCTTTCGACATTGATTTAAGCAAAATAGATATGATATACCAAAAAACATTACCAAATTCAGCACATTATGCTGTTTGACATTAATGAAAAACACACAAATATGACATAGTTGAGAGTTCTACTCAAGACTCTTTCCACAGCATAAACCAAAGCAACACACGAGCTAGGGTTGCAAGAACACCCAACAAGGGTTTTATTACATAGAGACAGTATAAGATAACGGCATGCGGGAATCGAAATTAAATGAGTCTTTCCATATAAATGGATATAAGTTATTTACCATATTAGATGGACGGCGGCGGCGAACTGATAGTGATGTGCTTCATGGGGTTGGACCAATCGGTGTGGTTAGGCGTGCTTGACGAAGTCGGTCGGGCTGAGGAACACGCCGTGGCAGAGGCACACGATGAAGATGTCGCCGCCCTTCCCGACCTTGTAGAGGAACCCGTCCACCTTCTTGCCATCTGGCCCATCTCCTGTAGTGGTCACAGTAAGCAACTACTTCATTCCTCTCACTCCATCGTCATTGCTGTTCTTCTGATGAGCATTGTTGCTTTGAACAGCATTTGGAAGCCTAGGTCTCTTGATCTGCTCATCCGGAGAGGTGTCCTCAATCATGATGGCCGACTTCCCATTAGTCACCTTTGCAGCACTGGCTTTGGCATCTGAGTTTGGTTGGCAAGATGTCCATGGCTGCTGAGAGCTGGCCTGTGCCTCGGGCGTGAGAGTTTGCTCCTATGCAAAAAGGTTATAAGTAACAGAAGAAACAATAAGTTTTTCTAAGCTAGCTATTGTATGTATTTAATCGAGTGCGGTTGATATAGGTGAAGGAGGGATAAAAATGCATGAGTTGTTAGTAACAAACAAGAAAAAGAGAACAGCTATTGATTACAACCTCAACTGCATTAATCCACTAGAAGAGATTAAATGCTTCAAGTTTATGAACAGTTGGATCAACTTGCCTTTGATTACGTCGATATCCTTATAATTAAGAATTACTAGCATATCCAATCTAAATGCATCGAGTTAGTTTGTCTATCCTTTATTTCATTTGTCGACGTGTGAATTGAGTAACAATGAGTTTAATCTAAGACATAAATTGATATGAGTAATAGTTGCCATGAAATCTAAGACATAAATCGATATGAGTACTAGTTGCCATGAAATCTAAGACATAAATCGATATGAGTACTAGTTACCATGACACGATACGCTGACACCAAACTTCATGGGACATTAATTGTTGCACTATATATGTTCTCACATGGTTGGGTTGCTACGAATTTACCATAACTTTACCTAGCAGGTAATATTACCTAGTGGTGACTTGAGACCGCGTGATTAACCTAATATTCAAATTTTGCAACCTTAAACACTGAAGCATCCAATAATCATTAGGGAAAATCACAAATTTTGCGACTCTTCTAGGGCATTCATCTTTCCCATAGCCCAACAAAGCATGCGGTTCTCAAAATCCGAAGCTGCCCCTCTTGGCAGCACGATCGACTTCGGCAGTGGACCTTGAGGCGGCTGTGCTACTGTTGCCAGAAAATGAGCCCGGGGGGATGCAGCAGCCGCCGCTCTTGGTAGCGCCATCGACTTCTGTAGTGGACCTCGAGGCAGCTGTGCTGCTGTTGCCAGAGGAGGAGGAGTTAGGGGGAATGCAGTAGTCGCTGCTCCTGGCAGCACGATCAACTTTAGTGGTAGACGTTGGACCTGTTTGGTTCAGCATTCTCAAGGGGCTTTCAACCTCGAAAGCCCCATTGGGGAAAACTTCAAGCGTTTGGTTCAGCATTTTGAGGTATACTTTGGAGAATGCTAGCATTTGGAATGCTCTAGAATGCTGAAGAGGGGATTAATGAATTTTTTTTCTTCCAATATTGCCCTCACTGATAATTGCGTTTTCCTATTATACCCTCAAAAACTACTGTTTATCGTCTTCCTTGTTGAACTTATTTCTTCAAGAGTGAAGCTCAGCCAGCGGAGCTCAGCCGGCCGGAGCTGGTCGCCCACACATCGCCGTAGCCAAGCACTACCGTCGCGTGGGTCGCGGCCTCAGGCGACATCGCCTAGGTCGCGCGACCCATGCGACGGGCTGAGCGGTGCTCAGTCGGCTAGATCTAGTCACCACACACCGCCGTCGCCAAGCACCGCCGTTGCCACACACCGCCATCGCTAAGTCGATATGCACCACCGTCGCGTGGGTCGTGGCCTCAGGCTGCGTCGCCTGGGTCGCACGATCCACGCGACGGGCTGAGCACCGCCTGATTTGGTCGCCACGCACCGCCGTCGCATGGGTCGCACAGCCCCAGGCGGTGTCGCCTTGAGGGCGTGCGACCCACAGGACGGCAGTGCGTGGGTCGTGCGACCCAGGTCGTGACCCACGCGACGGCGGTGCGTGGGTCGCGCGACCCACCGCCTCCCCACCACCACAGCCACCAGCCGCCTCCTCCACCAGCTCCGGCTGCCTCCCAATCGTTCCCCTCCTTTGCTTCAACATCTCCGTCTCCTTTCTCCTTTTCTTTTTTTCATTTTTCTTTTTAGCTCAAAGCTCATTTGTAAAATGCACCAAAATAAAAAGAGTTCCCAAACACTTCAGCATTCACAAAATGTCCATTCTTCTAAAGATACTTGGGGAAATGCAATGCATTTCCCCAAAGTTGAACCAAACGGGTTGGTTGTGGCGGCTGCATTACTCGCGCCACTGCAAGAGGAGGAGCCGGCGGGGATGCAGCAATAGCTGCCTTCTTCTTTGCCTCGGTATGTTCACGAGCCCTCTTCCTTAGAATGAACCTCTTGGAGGCCTCTAGCCGCCTCTTCTTTTGCTCCTCCACATCTAACTTGATTTCGTCCAAGTTATTATCGTCTGTGTTATCGTACGGAGGCAATGGTGGCTGCTGCGGCTACAGCGATGGCGGCTGAATGCCATTACAGCGGTTGCTCCTATTGCAGTCAATGAGAGCGGGTTAGGGTTTGGGCTCTCCTTGATCTCTTTGAAGAGTTTGTCAAAAGAGAGTCCAATTTTTAGGTTGAGTGGCTCTTCGGCCGATGGGGCCATTTCGGAAAATCGGATTTCCTCAGGGGGCTCTGGAGAAACCCTCTGCACGAGATTTTGTGGGGCCCCATTTCTTAGCACTGAGGTGGTGTCATTGACTTGATCGTCATGAGAACAGTTCCCATGTTGATTTTCTCCCTCCATGATGTCACGCTGTAAAAGAAAAGGATCTTGGAATCATTAGATTTCTAATTATGCAGAGAAAGATTCTTCACTATCAATCAAGATTTCATAGATTCAGATCTAGAGACCCATTCAAGCTTAGAACTGTTAAGAACCATGATGCATGAGAAACACAAAATCACGTAAAACAAGCGCAAGATCTTCCGTACCAAAACGTGAGATGAAGGTGGATTATTTAGGGCTGCGACCGCTGGAGAAGCAGGCTTGAGATGGATTATCTGGCGAGATCTAGCCCAAAGGAACTCGAAAACCAGCGTTGAAGAGAAAATGCTAGCCAACTAGATAGGGACTCTCGTGCGAAAGTAACAGCATGTGCTGAAAAATGGCAAATAAGTGTTTTTAAGAATGCTTGTGGCGGGCTGAGTGCGTTTCCTTTAGAGGCAATGACACAGACCCTCATAGACGACACGTGGTGGGCAATAGACCTTGGAATTTTGATAGTGGATGAGTTTTTAGGCTGTGTTTCTTTATTGTCAGATCGCGATTTGAATTGCACCTCATGTACTAGTTATGGCGCTTACTTGGTTAAGCAAAGCTTGTATTCAATTACTTTCCACAAATTACGATTAACTTCTCTTTTGAATGGTCCAAAAATCGTCGCAACTCGCCGCATCTCGGGTGTCGGTGTGGCATGTTGAGTAGCAGAGACGCATGCATTGCATCGCATTGCATTTTGCCGAAAAAGAAAGATGATCGAGGAATTACTGTAGGCAAAAGAATGCTTCAAGTGTCATAACTTGGCACAAAGGAATATTTAAGTGCCACGTTCGAAGAAAAATGGATCACTTAAGTGCCACTCCGGCTAAAATCTGGCCAAAATGCTGACGTGTGCAATTTCCGGTGAAGTAAGTGCAAAATGATGCCGTTTTACATGCTAACGTGGCCAAATAATACAAAAACGATATCGTTTTGGTGTTGACGTGGTAAAAAATTAATATAAAAATTAAATAAATTAAATTTAAAATTAATTTTATTTAAAATATTTAAAAATAAAAAAAAATTATATTAAAATTTTTTAAGAAATTAATTTAAAAAAAAAAAGAAAAGGAGGGAGGCGATTGACCTTAGCTGCCGGGAAGGGTCGACGACGAAGGGGGGAGGGTCGGTTAGGGTCGCTGGGCCCTGGCTAGGCGTTGGCGACCCCGGCTGACCGGTAGCGAGGGCTTGTGAGCCGTCGCCGTAGATCTGGTGAGGGTCGGCGGTCCTCGCTTGGCCGAGCCAAGGGCCGTCGCCCGCCGGGGACCCCTTGCGGGCGGAGGCCCTTGGTGTGGCCGAGTGAGGGTTGTTGACCCTTGTTGTCGGATCTGGGTGAGGGCCGCGAGTCCTCGCCGTCGGATTTGGGCGAGGGCTCGCGGATCCTCGCCGAATTTGGGCGAGGGTCATGAGCCCTTGCTGTCGGATTTGGGCGAGGGCCACGAGCCCTCGCCGACGGATCTGGGCAAGGGCTGTTGACCCTCGCCGAATCTGGGCAAGGGCTTGCGAGCCCTCGCCATTAGTTGGCCAGGGTTGCCGGCCCCTGGCTAGGGCTCGGCGACCTTGACCAAACCTCCCCCCCCGTCGCCCTTAGCCGCCTACCCCCTTTTCTTTTTTTTTAATTTTTTAATTTTTTAATTTTTAAATATATATATATATTTTACCATGTCAGCACCATAACAACGCTGTTTGCACTTGCTTCGCTAAAAATCGTAATGTTAGCATTTTTGTTGGATTTTGGCCAAATTGGCACTTAAATGATCAATTTTGCTATGATTTTGGCACTTAAGTGTCACTTTCGTAAGTTATGGCACTTAAGTGTCCCTTTGCGCCAAGTTATGGCACTCCAGGGGTCCGCGCGTCAATTACTGTACGGATGATGTCATGAAAATGAAAACCCAATATGGAAAATGGGATTTGAAACGAGCGGTTTGCATTCAACACTTGATATTATGGACTGAGATTCGACACATGCATCGGATTATCCTCATCATAATGATGCTACACTTATTTCTCAGCCATATTTTCCCTTGGCTTACTAAACGAAGCAAGAGAGAAGATGGCTAAAGAGGTTTTTTAGAGCGTTGTTGCTTAGGATGTTGGGCTAAGTTGGCAGTCTGAGATGTAAGATGAGAGAAACATGAGGCATTAAACAGCAAAGGACAGCAAGCAGTTAACAAGGTCGGAGAGGCGCAGGTTGTTGCTTTGGTGGCTTGTCAACAATTGTTGAAGTTTGTAGCGACTCCATAAAGATGTCTACATGAGGCTTTGACCTCCGCAACGTTACGTCATCTATCAATAGTCAACACTGGACAAGGTGGTGATATTGGTGGAATTGAAAAGGGAAAGCCTCTGGTGGTATGCACTGAAAAAAGAGGGGGTTGTCCCAACGGCATCAAGCATTTCCAATTAGGAATAGTTTTAAATTTCCGAATTGTTGATACTTAAATTTTGGCGACCTAGTTATTTATTCATTTCATAAAAAATTGGGATTCATTTTTCACCCCTAAAAAAAAAATTAATTAATTGCGTAGCATATAATTTTAGGTGCATTTATTTATTATTATTGCATTTGCATCGGATTGGTGATTGATGGGTTTGAATTGATAGTTTTGAGCTTTAAATTGACATGTTGGACTGAGCCCACGATGCATGAGAAGCACAAAACCACATAAAACAAGGGAAAGATCTTACGTACCAAAATATGAGATGAAGGTGGATTATCTAGGGTTGCGACCGCTAGAGAAGCAGGCTTGAGATGGCTTATCCAACGAGATCTAGCCCAAAGGAACCCGAAAACCAACGTTGAAGAGAGAACGCTAGCCAACTAGATAGGGACTCTCGTGCGAAAGCAATAGCAGGTGCTGAAAAATGGCAAATGAGTGTTTTTAAGGATGCTTGTGGCAGGCTGAGTGTGTTTCCATTAGAGGCAACGACACATACCCTCCTAGACGACATGTGGTGGGCGGTGGACCTTGGAATTTCGACAGTGGATGAGTTTTTAGGCTGTGTATTTTCATTGTCGGATAGCAATTTGAATTACATCTCATGTACTGGTTATGGCGCTTACTTGGTTAAGCAAAGCTTGTATTCAATTACTTTCCACGAATTACAATCAACTTCCCTTTTGAATGGTCTGAAAACCGTCGCAGCTTGTTGCATCTCGGGAATCGATGGGGCATGTTGAGTAGCAAAGACGCGTGCATTATACCGCACTGCATTTTGCCAAAAGAAAAGAAAGATGATCGAGGAATTACTGTACGGATGATGTCATGAATATGAAAACCCAATATGGAAAATGATATTTGAAACAAGCGGCTCACATTTAGCACTTGATATTATGGATCGGGATTCGACACACTCATCGGATTATTCCATCATAATGATGCTACATTGATTTCTCAGCCATCTTTTCTCTTGGCTTACCAAATAAAGCAAGAGAGAAGATGGTAAGATGACTAAAGAGGTTTTTTAGAGCGCTGTTGCTTAGGATGGTGGAGATAAGTTGGCAGTCCCAGATGTAAGACGAGAGAAACATGAGGCATTAAACGGCAAAGGACAGCAAGCAGTTACCAAGGTCGGAGAGGTGCAGGTTGTCTCTTTGGTGGCTCGTGGACAAATGTTGAAGTTTGCAGCGACTCCATAAAGATGTTTGCATGAGGCTTTGACTTCCGTAACGTTACATCATCTGTCAGTAGTCAGCATCGGACAGGGTGGTGATATCGATGGAACTGAAAAGGGAAAGTCTCTGGTGGTATGCACTGAAGAAAGAGGGGGTTGTTCCAACGGCATCAAGCATATCCAATTAGGAATAGTTTTAAATTTCCGAATTGTTGATACTTAAATTTTGGTGACCTAGTTATTTATTCATTTCATAAAAATTTGGGATTCATTTTTCACCCCTAAAAAAAAATTAATTAATTGCGTAGCATATAATTTTAGGTGCATTTATTTATTATTATTGCATTTGCATCGGATTGGTGATTGATGGGTTTGAATTGATAGTTTTGAGCTTTAAATTGACAAGTTGGACTGAGCCCACGATGCATGAGAAGCACAAAACCATGTAAAACAAGTGCAAGATCTTACGTACCAAAACGTGAGATGAAGGTGGATTATCTAGGGTTGCGACCGCTAGAGAAGCAGGCTTGAGATGGCTTATCCGGTGAGATCTAGCCTAAAGGAACTCGAAAACCAGTGTTGAAGAGAGAACGCTAGCCAACTAGATAGGGACTCTTGTGCGAAAGCAACAACAGGTGTTGAAAAATGGCAAATGAGTGTTTTTAAGGATACTTGTGGCGGGTTGAGTGAGTTTCCTTTAGAGGCAACAACACGGACCCTCTTGGACGACACGTGGCCAGCGGTGGACCTTGGAATTTCGACAGTGGATGAGTTTTTAGGTTGTGTTTCTTCATTGTCGGATAGCGATTTGAATTACACCTCATGTACTAGTTATGGCGCTTACTTGGTTAAGCAAAGCTTGTATTCAATTACTTTCCATGAATTACGACCAACTTCCCTTTTGAATGGTCTGAAAACCGTTGTAACTCGTCGCATCTCGGGTGTCGGTGTGGCATGTTGAGTAACAAAGATATGTGCACTGTATCACACTGCATTTTATCAAAGAAGAGAAAGATGATCGATGAATTATTATATGGATGATGTCACAAACATGAAAACCCAATATGGAAAACGGATTTAAAATGATCGGCTCGCATTTAGCACTTGATATTATGGATCGGGATTCGACACGCGCACTGGATTATCCTCATCATAATGATCCTATACTGATTTCTCAGCCATCTTTTCCCTTGGCTTACCAAATGAAGCAAGAGAGAAGATCGTAAATGTTTAAAGAGGTTTTTTAGAGCGTTGTTGCTTAGGTTAGTGGAGCTAAGTTGGTGGTCCCAAATGCAAGATGAGAGAACATGAGGCACTAAACAACAAAGGGACATCAAGTAGTTACCAAGGTCGGAGAGGTGCAGGTTGTCTCTTTGGTGGCTCATGGACAATTGTCAAAGTCTGTAGCGACTCCATAACAATGTCTGCATGAGGCTTTAACCTTCCGTAATGTTATGTCATCTGTCATCAGTTAGCACCAGACAGGGTGGTGATATTGGTGGAATTGAAAAGGGAAAGCCTTTAGTGGTATGCACTTAAGAAAGAGGGGGTTGTCCCAATGCCATCAAACATTTCCAATTAGGAACAATTTTAAATTTCCGAATTGTTGACACCTAAATTTTAGTGAACCATTTATTTATTTATTGCATAAAAAATAGGGATTAATTTTTCACCATTAAAAAAAAATTAATTAATTGCATAATATATAATTTTAGGTGCATTTTTTTTATATTATTATTGCATTTGCATCGGACTGGTGATGGATGGGTTTGAATTGGTAGTTCTGAGCTTTAGCTTTAAATTGATAAGTTGGACTGAGCCCATGATGCATGAGAAATACAAAACCATGTAAAACAAGCGCAAGATCTTACTTACCAAAATGTGAGATGAAGGTGGATTATCTAGGGCCGTGACCATTGGAGAAGTAGGCTTGAGGTGGCTTATTCGGGGAGATCTCGCCCAGAGTAACCCGAAAACCAGCGTTGAAGAGAGAATGCTAGCCGACCAGATAGGGACTCTCGTGCGAAAGCAACAATAGGTATTAAAAAATGGCAAACGAGTGTTTTTAAGGATGCTCGTAGCGGATGAGTGTGTTTCCTTTAGAGGCAACATAGACCCTCCTGGACGACATGTGGCGGGCGGTGGACCTTGGAATTTCAACAGTTGATGAGTTTCTAGGCCGTGTTTCTTCATTGTCGGATAGCGATTTGAATTACACCTCATGTACTAGTTATGTCACTTACTTGGTTAAGCAAAACTTATATTCAATTACTTTGCAAAAATTACGACCAACTTCCCTTTCGAATGGTTCGAAAACTATCGTAGCTCACCACATCTCGTGTGTTAATGGGGCATGTTGAGTAGTAGAGACATGTGCACTGCACCAAACTGCATTTTGTTGAAAGAAGAGAAAATGATCGATGAATTACTGTACGGATGATGTCACAAACATGAAAACCCAACATGGAAAATGGGATTTGAAACGAGCGGCTCGCATTCAATACTTGATATTATGGACAAGCATTCGACATAAGCACCAGATTATCCTCATCATAATGATGCTACATTGATTTCTCAGCCATATTTTCCCTTGGCTTACTAAATGAAACAAGAGAGAAGATGGTAAGATGGCTAAAGAGGTTTTTTAGAGCGATGTTGCTTAGGACAGTGGAGCTAAGTTGGCGGTCCTAGATGCAAGATGAGAGAAACATGAGGTATTAAACAACAAAGGATAGCAAGCAGTTAACAAGGTTGGAGAGGTGCAGGTTGTTTCTTTGGTGGCTTGTGGACAATTGTTGAAGTTTGTAGCGACTCCATGAGGCTTTGACCTCCGCAATGTTATGTCATCTATCAATAGTCAACACCGGACAAGGTGGTGATATTGGTGGAATTGAAAAGGGAAAGCCTCTAGTGGTATGCATTGAAGAAAGAGGGGGTTGTCCCAACGGCATCAAGCATTTCCAATTAGGTTATTGATACTTAAATTTTGGCGACCCAGTTATTTATTTATTTCATAAAAATTTGGGATTCATTTTTCACCCCTAAAAAAAATTAATTAATTGCGTAGCATATAATTTTAGGTGCATTTATTTATTATTATTGCATTTGCATCGGATTGGTGATTGATGGGTTTGAATTGATAGTTTTGAGCTTTAAATTGACAAGTTGGACTGAGCCCACGATGCATGAGAAGCACAAAACCACATAAAACAAGTGCAAGATCTTACGTACCAAAATGTGAGATGAAGGTGGATTATCTAGGGTTGCGACCGCTAGAGAAGTAGGCTTGAGATGGCTTATCCGACGAGATCTAGCCCAAAGGAACCCGAAAACCAACGTTGAAGAGAGAATGCTAGCTAACTAGATAGGGACTCTCGTGCGAAAGCAATAGCAGGTGTTGAAAAATGGCAAATGAGTGTTTTTAAGGATGCTTGTAATGGGCTGAGTGTGTTTCCTTTAGAGGCAACAAAACAGACCCTCTTGGATGACACGTGGCGGATGATGGACCTTGGAATTTCGATAATGGATGAGTTTTTAGGCTGTATTTCTTCATTGTCGGATAACGATTTGAATTACACTTCATGTACTAGTTTTGGCATTTACTTGGTTAAGCAAAGCTTGTATTCAATTACTTTCCACAAATTACGACCAACTTCCTTTTCGAATGGTCCGAAAACCGTTGTAGCTCGCCGCATCTCGGGTGTCAGTGTGGCATGTTGAGTAGCAGAGACGCGTGGTCCGCACCGCACTGCATTTTGCTGAAAGAAGAGAAAGACGATCGAGGAATTACTGTACGGATGATGTCACGAACATGAAAACCCAATATGGAAGACAAGATTTGAAACGAGTGGCTCACATTCAACACTTGATATTATGGATTGAGATTCGACACACGCACTGGATTATCCTCATCATAATGATGCTACAACGATTTCTTAGTCATCTTTTCTCTTGGCTTACCAAATGAAGCAAGAGAGAAGATGGTAAGATGTCTAAAGAGCTTTTTTAGAGTGCTATTGCGTAGGACGGTGGAGCTAAGTTGGCGGTCCCATATGCAAGATGAGAGAAAAATGAGGCACTAAACAGCAAAGAGATGGCAAGTAGTTACCAAGGTCGGAGATGTGCATGTTGTCTCTTTGGTGGCTCGTGGATAATTGTCCAAGTGTGCAACGACTCCATAACGATGTTTGCATGAGGCTTTGACCTCCGCAATGTTACGTCATCTGTCAACAGTTAGCACCGGACAGGGTGCTGACATAAGTGGAATTGAAAAGGGAAAGCCTCTAGTGGTATACATTAAAGAAAGAGGGGGTTGTCCTAATGGCATCAAGTATTTCCAATTAGGAACAATTTTATATTTCTGAATTGTTGATACCTAAATTTTAGCGAATCAGTTATTTATTTACTGCATAAAAAATAGGGATTAATTTTTCACCCCTAAAAAAAATTAATTAATTACATAGCATATAATTTTAGATGCATTTATTTATTATTATTGCATTTGCATCGGACTGGTGATGGATGGGTTTGAATTGGTAGTTCTGAGTTCTAAATTGACAAGTTGGATTGATCCCACAATGCATGAGAAACACAAAACCACGTAAAACAAGCGTAAGATCTTACGTACCAAAACGTGAGATGAAGGTGGATTATCTAGGGTTGCGACCGTTGGAGAAGCAAGCTTGAGATGGCTTATCTGGTGAGATCTCGCCCAGAGGAACTCGAAAACTAGATTGAAGAGAGAACGCTAGCCGACCAGATAGGGACTTTTGTGTAAAAGTAACAGCAGGTGTTGAAAAATGGCAAATGAGTGTTTTTTAGGATGCTTGTAGCCGGCTGATTGTGTTTCCTTTAGAGGCAATGACACATACCCTGCTGGACGGCATGTGGCGAGTGGTGGACCTTGGAATTTTGATAGTGGATGAGTTTTTAGGCTGTGTTTCTTCATTGTTGGATAGTGATTTGAATTACATCTCATGTACTAGTTATAATGCTTACTTGGTTAAGCAAACCTTGTATTCAATTACTTTCCACGAATTATTACCAACTTCCCTTTCAAATGGTCCAAAAACCGTCACAACTAGCCGCATCTTGGGTGTTGGTGTGGCATGTTGAGTAACGGAGATGTGTGGATTGCACCGCATTGCATTTTGCCGAAAGAAGAGAAAGATGATCGATGAATTACTATACGGATAATGTCATGAACATGAAAACCCAATATGGAAAACGGGATTTGAAACGAGTGGCTCGCATTCAAACTTGATATTATGGACCGGGATTTGACACACGCACCGGATTATCCTCATCATAATGATGCTACACTGATTTCTCAGCCATATTTTCCCTTGGCTTACCAATTGAAGCAAGAGAGAAGATGGTAAGATGACTAAAGAGGTTTTTTAAAGCGCTATTGCTTAGGACAGTGGAGCTAAGTTGGCAGTCTCAGATGCAAGATGAGAGAAACATGAGGCACTAAACAGCAAAGAGACGGCAAGCAGTTACCAAGGTCGGAGAGGTGCATGTTGTTTCTTTGGTGGCTCATAGACAATTGTCGAAATTTGTAGCAACTCCATAACGATGTCTGCATGAGGCTTTGACCTCCGCAATGTTATATCATCTATCATCAATTAGCACCGGACACGGTGGTGATATCGGTGGAATTGAAAAGGGAAAGCCTCTAGTGGTAAGCACTGAAGAAAGAGGGGGTTATCCTAACTGTATCAAGCATTTCCAATTAGGAACGGTTTTAAATTTCCGAATTATTGACACCTAAATTTTGGCGACCCAGTTACTTATTTATTGCATAAAAATTAGGAATTAATTTTTCACCCCTAAAAAAAATTAATTAATTGTATAGCATATAATTTTAGGTGTATGTATTTATTATTATTGCATTTGCATCAGAGTAGTGATGGATGGCTTTGAATTGGTAGTTTTAAGCTTTAAATTGACAAGTTGGACTAAGCCCACGAAGAGAGCAAATTGGGCCAAGCCCGTATTTTCGAGGAAATATTACGAGCTCATTTTTACAAAATTTGGAATTTTTTAAAAATCTCATTGCAATATTGAATTTTTATGCCTTCGCCCTCGCTAGCTATCGCTGCTCGCCCATCGCCGAACTGCCGCAGCAGTCGAGCCCTCCTCATTGCACCACTGTTGACCTGTAGCATCCGCCTTTGCTTCCCCCCATGCCAGCAGATCCCGAGCCGATCGACATGCCTTTGCAATTGTCGGTCGTCACCCGCTAGTTGCTGTTTGCGACGCTGCAGCGGCTTGCGAGCCCCTTCGCCGCGCCTTTGCCGTAGCGTGAGCTGTTCCTAGCCGGACTTCGAGCACCGCCGCTGCTGCCCTTCGAACGTCGGCCCCTTTGCACACCATTTTGAGCCTTCCCCCTCCGAGCAATGCTCATTAGCAACCGCCTGTTGTCCTCCGCACCGGCCCCCCTGTTGTAGCACTCGTGACTCTGGTTGCCCCCTTGCCGTGCGCCCTACTGCCCCTTGCCGGAACTCCGTACACTGGCGCTTCTCCGGCTATCCTGCGTTTCGTTGCCCTTGATGTAGCACCCGTGACTATAGCCCCCTCGTTGGAGCTTTGCCCACCGTCGGTCCCCTCGCCGAAACTCCGAACGGAAACCCACCACCCTTGGTTGCCCGCCACCACAGTGACCCGTCCTCGAGCCACACCGAGCCTCTATTGTGGGTCACGAGCCACCGTTTGTTAAGCTTCGTCTGGAGCCGCCGTTTGAAATATTTCTCGATGTATGATTGAAATCCCCTACTAATATTCGCAACTCGAGTAGTATTTTAAATTAGGGATTAATCCCTAATTTGGCATGGTTGATGATTCAATTTTCATGCCCGAAATCTGACTTGCAATCGCATGAAAAATCATCAATCTGATCTCAAGCTCAAGATTCGATTCGTGATTTTGTTCAAAATTGGCTAATCCAATCTCATGCGCGAAATATGATTCGTCAATTTATGGATATCAATTTTATCTTGCTTAATTTTGTTGTTGCATTATTTGAATTGATTTTGAAAACCAAAAAAAATAAAAATATTTGAGTTAAGATTAGGTTTGTGTTAGAATATTTCTTGTTTGAGGGTTAGAATAGGAGATTTACTTATTTCAATTTTTTTTAAATAAAATGAAAAAACATTAATTTAGGATGTTAGTTTTTTTTTTTTTAACTTAAGTTGCACTTTTAATTATGTGACAATTTTAACTTCGAATTTCTTAGAAAAGAAAAAGAAAAAAACTTGAATTAGGGCATTCTTTGCACGTCATAGCATATTAGGATAAGGTTGCATGTTTAATTTTATTTTCTAAGTAATTACAAGTTTAGATAATTTTCCCTATATAGGTTGCATTTTAGATTAGGGATTACTTAGTTAAAATAACGTTCAAGTTTAAATTAAGATTTGGCCTAATTCCTAATATAAGTAGGATGACATCTTAATGTAGATAAATTTTTTTTTGTAATTTTCTAATTTCGAATTTCATGTAAAATATCCAAAAAAAATTGTCTTAGGATAAATTAATTTCATTCTCTAGGATAGATTGCATGCTTATTAAGAAAACACAAAATTATTATACTAACGTCATATAGATTAGGTCATATTGCTATGTCATATCGCTTTTTGCATTGCATAAAGCATGATTCTCATTAAATAAGCGAAAATAAAAAAAATAATTACGTGTTAATTAGAAGTTATATTTAGGACCGTCGATGTGAATTTTGGTCTAACATTGCAGATGCTTTTGATACCGTGAGGTAAGTCCTACAATTTATTCACTACTTTATCTGGGTGTTAACTTGGTGGTTTGCGCACCCGAATGATCATTTCACATGTTAGGGAGATAAATTAAAATCAATTCAAACTACTAGTAAAACATTTTTTTTTTAAAAGTAAAAGAGAAAGGTACCGAAAGGGCGTTAGAGGAATCTAGCGTAATCAAATCCTTGAACTCACAATCTCTGGTTCATATGAGTAAAGTGAATCTCCCATTATTTTACTTGGATTTTTAATCGATCCATCAAAAATAGATTAGTGGCGACTACTAATTGAAAAATCAATGGCATGTTAAAAACTTGAATCTAAATCGCGAATTTGTATGGGCTTGGGAGAGTCCGCGCTAAATTTAAGCTCATTAATTTATTAGCCAAATCCTAAGTGGTTCACTTGAGGTGAGGTCGCGACACAAATAGTTTGAACAAACATTATATGAAAAATTTACAGATTTCTTTTCCTTTTTTATTACCTAAGTCCCTGGGTAAAAAGAATCATCTAATGTCACCACGTGCACTTGTCAAGAACGAGGAAATTTGGACCGTTGTGAATGATGACATGACGCTTTCGGAGTACTGAAACAAACTTTTAATGCATGCATGTGTACACATTTATGAACTTTCCCTTGATTTAAGTTTCGAGAGGCAGTTTCGCAAGAGTCATCGTTGGCTCCTCCCATGCTATAACATGAACTAAAACAATCGTTAGAAGTCTTTTTTTTTTTTTTTTTTTTTTTTTTTTGTGGTCAATCTGATCACTCCTATGTTTGTGCAAAGATTTGATGCAGCAATAGGTTATGGAAAACATATTTTTAAAGATGATCACTTGTATCATGTTCATTTGCAGATTAGTCATCGAATTAGTTAGATTCAATGTTGCATCTAACTAGAATTGAGAATGGTGTAGAGTGGCAAACTATTTCAAATGGATTGCTTATAAAATGCAAGGGGTTTACTTTTGTAATTTGTTCATGGCAACCTTTTCGGTCAAAGGGTTTGCTGTATGGAGTGATAGCGGCTTCATAATCTCATGGATCACATATATGTTGGTGGGTGAAGCCAAATATTATTAAGGGATTTTTTTTTGTCTTTTCAATTAATTTTGCTTTTAGGTTAAAAGGTACACTTTATATCAGCTATAGTTAGACCTTAGGCATCAAGGGGCTGAAAAAAAGAAAGAAAGAAAGAAAAAGAGAGAAGAAAAAGTGATTGTTTCTTGTGAGGATTCTCAATTTTTTGTGCCATGATCTTGAGAGAAGCTTATCATTGTATTCCTACTTGTTTCAAAATCTAGTGGATTTACAGAATGCCTTTGCGTAGAGACATAGCTCAGGTTTGGGTGAATTTCGATAACAAATTTTCTGATGTGCTCTTTCGATTATATTATTTCATTATTATATTTTGCCTTGGCGGATTGTTTGCTTGCATTATTTTTTTGAAAATTGGCGGGCAATTCCTAACAATTAGCATAAGAACATGGGTTAGCTAATTGAGAACACTGAAGATTTTTTCAGTGGCGTTGATTGAAAGTAAACAATATGGTAGAAGATAAAATCATAGTTGATTAGTTTGATGGGCATGATTTTGGATGGTGTAAACTCCAAATCAAGGACTATCTTTATTAGAAAGATCTCTATGCACCACTTGAGGGTCGGAAACCCAAAATCGTAAAGTGGATCCAATAGTAAAATCGATATGGAAAATTCTTGATCGAAAGGCATTATGTGCGATTTATCTAGGGCTGGCAAGAAAAAAAGGATACCACATTGTGAAATCAAAATTGCAAAAGAAACCATGGACATTATAATGAATATATGTGAGAAGCCGTTCATATCATGTTGGTTTTTTTTTTTTTTTTTTGAGAAAGCTGGTTTATAGGAAGCGTTTGATAAAGGTTCTATGGCAGAGCATATTAATAATTTCACACATGTCATAGGTCAGTTGGAATTTGCAGGCATAAATCTTTGGATATGGAGGTCCAAGTTTTATATTTTTATATTCCCTTTCAAAAAGTTATAGAATTGCAATGCAGGGAATTTCAAACACCATGAAGGATGGTTTGACTATGGATAAGTAGCATCATATGTGAAGGAAAGTCTCAATTGGAGACAATTTTTCGGCATATACATTTTCAACGGTACTAGTAGCGAAAACCATAGGAGAAGTAAAAGCAGAGAAAATTCAGCAAGGTTGGTAGGTTACAATCAAGGAGGAAGAGACAGGTTGCAAAATAAGTGCTGGTTTTTTTCACTAGATATGATGTCAGAAGTTTCAATGTGAAGCCTACAAAAAGAAGCAACATGATGAGAACCAAGAAACTAATGTGGTGAGTAGTGAACCTTTAGAGAACTTGTATTTGACTATAAAGTTTGACTTGACGATAGATAAGTGCTTTATTTCCTTCGGTACTTCTTTCCATTGTATCTCGCAAAGAGACATATTTGTTGATTATGTTAGTGAAAATTATAGGCTAATAGTTGTAGGAAATGACCACATGTATCCGATTGTTGGAAAATAAATTGTAATTATGAACATCTAAGGTGGTGGACATCTCATTTTGCGTGAAACTAAGCATATTCTAAAGTTGAGGAAAAATCCGATCTAGACGACTTAATAAAAAAGGTTTGGTAATAACTTTTGGATGCAAAGAGTGGAAAATAACCTTAGGGTTATATTAGTAACAAAGGAAAAGCATATGGTACACTTTACTTTTCCAAGGAGACAATATTAGTGATTAGAAGAAGAATAACTGGAGTACCATAACTTTCACACAAAGCTCACTTGAGTGCCAATTTTTTTTTTTTTTGGCTCACTAGAGAGCTATATTAGAGTAAAATTGATTACTTGAGTGCCAATTCCGACAAATCATCATACATGGATTATTTAAATAATTTCCCATCTAACATGGATTTTTTTAATTTTAATTTTGTTTTTCTTTTCTAATTTCTTTAAGGGGTTGGAGAGGGTCCCTAGCGATCACCCAATTGAGCAAGGACTGCCTTGCCCTTTCGTGACCTCTCCTACTAGGGCCGAGGTTGTTGCGGCTTTTGTCGGCCTAGGGCAAGGCTGTGAATCATTAGATTTGGGTGAGGTGGCTACACCCGCAGCTGGTGAGGGCTTTTGTGGCCTCACCCCTAGCCAGCAAGGCCGTGATGCCCTCACCCAGGGCCTTCGTGGCCACATTAGGCGAGGTCCACCTTGCCCTCGGTCGCGAAGGCCCTCGCTAGACCTGGGTGGTTATGGGGGAGGCCACCTCATCTAAATCTGGTTATACGTGGCCTACCCCCAGCTGGCAAGGCTGTGACAGCCGCGTTTGAGGCCTTTGCAACCGAAGGTGAGGCGACCCTAGCCTAGGGCGAGAGCTTTGCGGAAAAAAAGGAAAAATAAAAAATTTGAAAAAATAATAATTAAATTTTTTTAAATATTAAAAAAATTAAAAAATTATTCATGTCAGCGCTGGCGAAGCCACGTAGGACAATTGGCTACCACATTGGATTTTCGGGCCAAGCAAATCGCCGATAGTACTCAAGTGATTGATTTTTCAAATTTCTAATACTCAAGTAAGTGGAAAAAAAAGAAGTTTTGGCACTTAAGTAAGTGTGGTATGAAGGTTATGATGCTCCTACTATTTTTACCCCAACGGCATGATTGCAACTCTAGTGGCTACAAGTAGTTTGTCTATTATTTGGCATTATCATTTGGGATATCTTGATAGGGTGTGAAGTAGTTACACTCAAGAAAGTTGCTAAATTTCTGTGAGAGTTGCGTTTATGCAAAAAAAAGAGTAGTTAGTTTTCAATTGAATGGTAATAGAATAAGAGTTAGAAGCTAGTTGGTTCATACTGATGTGAGGGGACCGACATAGGAACTCTTTTATGGTGGTTAGAGATATTTTATCACTTTTATTGATGATGCAACAAGTAAGACTTGGGTTTTTACTCTTAGAAAAAGAAATCAGAAGTATTCGAGATGTTAAAAATGTGGAAGATCAAGGTAGAAAAAGAGATATGTTATCAAATTAAAGCTCTAAAGTCTAATAATTGTGGTGAATACATGAGCAAGGAATTTATAGAATACTTGAGCCTTGGAAGGAATACACAAGCTTAGAACTATTCCTAGAACTCCTCAAGAGAACAATATAGTTGACAGGATGAACAAGACCATTTTAGAATGTGAGAGATGTATGAGACTACTTGAGGGTCCCGCGACACTTATGGGCCGTCACAATTGATGTAGCCGTTTATCTAATCAACAGTAATGCATCTAGTGCGCTGGATGAAGAAATACCACAAGAATAGTGGTAAGGTAAAAATGTTAATTATTCATATTTAAAAGTTTTTTGTTGTGTTGCACATGCTTTGATTGACATGGAGGATAGAAAGAAACTTGATGTTAAGTCCTTGAAAAGCGCCTTTATTGGATATCGTGGTGATGATTATGGCTAAAGGCTTTAGAATTATAAGAATAACAAAGTCATTCACAGCAAGAATTGGTATTCCATGAAGAAAAAATGTACTAGAATCGTCAGACAAAACATGAGAATGCAGTAAAATAGAAATATGTTGAGTTGGACACATTTTCTATGAAGATAGTTTCGATAGATCAAAGTGCACCGGAAGGGGAGATTAAAGATGAACTTGTTATCAGTGAGAAGGCCTTTCAAGAGGAATGCAATGATCTGAAAATGTCTAACAACCCTAAAGAATCTATCTTGAGGAGGTCTACATGTGTAAATGAGGCAAATATAATTTTTGATCCATCAACAAATACTGGTTTGAACCGTGTCTTATATACAAATTTGGGAGTTAGAGACTTATGATGAGGCAAAGAAAGACAAATCTCACATACAAGGGGAGTATGCTATGGAAGACAAGATGGGCTCATTACTTTAGAACAAAATTTGAGAGTTGACCAAGCTTTCCACCGGTAAAAAAAGCTTTGTTAAACAAGTGATTGTACATGATAAAAAAAGAAGAAGCAGATGGTAATTTGCTCGATATAAGGTGAGACTTGTGGTCCAGTTTTTTTCTCAGAAAAATATCGACTACTCTAACATATTTTCACTAGTAATGAAAATGATAACAATCAGAGTCCTACTGGGTATAGTTACAGTAGAGGATCTTCATCTGGAGTAATTGTGTGAAAAATGACGTTTTTGTAGAGTCACCTAGATGAAGAGTTATACATGACACAATCTAAATGTTTTGAGATCAAAGATAAATGACACATGGTATGTCGCTTGAAGAAAAACTTATATGGTTTGAAGCAAGATCCATGGCAATAGTACTAAAAATTTGATGGTTTCATATAGGAAAAAGGATTTTCATACTGTGAGCTAATTATTGTGTTTATTTTCACAAGTATGGCAATGGGCTATTTAGTATGTTTCTTTATATGTGGATGACATGCTTGTGGCTAACTTCAATATGAAGAGACTTGCAAAAATGAAGGAGATGTTAGCATTGCAATTTGTTATGGAAGATTTGGAAGAGGCTGGGAATATCTTAGCATGAAAATCATTTGGGATAGGAAAAACAAAAAATTATGGCTATCGCAGGAAGATTATGTGAATAGGGTGTTAAAGAGATCTAACATATAGAAGGCAAAATCGGTTGCAACTCCTTTAGAGAGTCACTTTAGACTTTTCAACAATATGTGCCCAACCACTCAGGCTTTGAAAGATGAAATGGCGATAATCCCGTATGCATCAGTAGTAGGATGTTTGATATATGTCATGGTAAGCATGAGGCTAAACATTGCACAGACAGTGGGAGTTGTAAATCAATACTTGCAAAACCCAAGCAAAGAGCATTGAAATGCTATAAAATGGATATTAAGATATTTGGTAGGTACATCGAATTACTCCTTTTGTTATGGTAGTACATCTCTAGAGTTACTAGGGTTATCTAGATGTAGATCACATAATGATCGAGATAGCGATGAGAGTACCATTGAATATGTCTTTACAGTTGGGGGTACAATAATAAGTTAATCATTTCAATTACAGAATATAGTGGCTCTCTTGATGATAGAAGCAAAGTATGTTGCAATCACGGAAGCCACTAAGGAAATCATGTGGTTACAATATTACATGCAGGAGCTAAATTAAAAGCAGATAGTGAGCACACTGTAAAGGGATAGTCGAATTATAGTTCACTAAGCAAAGAACTCAGCTTATCACTTAAGGACTAAACATATCAAGAAGCGTTATCATTCCATTAGGTCAACATTGAAATATAATAAGTTAAAGTTACAAAATATTGATAACTTGAAGAATCCAGCCAATATGTTCACCAAGATAGTAGACATAAAGAAACATATTTTTTGTACCACTATCGTTGGTATTACTCCATGTTAATTGATGAGGAGTATTATAGAGGCACAAATTCCAATTACTAGTTTTTGAAGGAGATGGATGCAAAGTTGCTTGGTGCATCATTAGTATTTGTCTTTAAGTGGGAGATTGTTGGTGGATGAAGCCAAATATTATTAAGGGCTTTTTTTGTCTTTTCAATTAATTTTGCGTTTAGATTAAAAGCTACACTTTATATTAGTTATAATTAGACGCTAGCCATTAAGGGTCTAAGAAAAGAAAGAGAGAAGAGAATGAGAAGAAAAAATGTGCTTTTCTTGTGAGGGTTCTCCATCTCTAGGTGATATAATCTTAAGAAAAGATCATCATTGTATTTATGCTTTCTTCAAAATCTAGTGGATTCGAAGGGTGCCTTTGTGTAGAGACGTAACTAATGTTTGTGTGAACTTTGATGACAAATTTTTTGTTATGTTCTTCTGATTCTATTCCTTTATTATGATATTTTGTCTAGGTCTATTGTTTGTTTGCGTTATTTCTCTGAAATCAGCGTGTGATTCCTAACAATATGTACTTGAGGCACAATGACCATGACCCCGTTATTAAGATTTATTATATCACGTGTCTTTAGACATTGATCTAAGCAGAAGAGATGTAATATGCCAAGAACATTAACATATTGACCACATTTAACTATTTGACATTAATTAAACACAAGCATATATAACACATTTGAGAATCCTACTTAAGACTCCTTTCATAGCAAAAACCACATTCTGCTGTTTGTTTGCTTTCGTTTGAATTATGGAAAAGTGTTGAAAAAGTCCTAAGTTTATTGCATTTATGTCAATTCAGTTATAAACCTTTTAATAGTGCCAATTTAGTCCCAAATCTTTTAATAGTCTTGATTTAGTCCTAAACCTTTCGAGTTAGTACTAATTTAGTCCTAAACCTTTTAATTGTGCTACTTTAGTCCTAAATCTTTTGAACAAGTGCCAATTAAGGGGATAAGTACACTAATGGTGCCATAAGTTGTGTATAGCATTCACTTTGGTGCCAAATCGGAGGAAAAACGTTCACTTTGGTGCCATCGACGAAAGATTCCGGCCATCGGCGAAAGATTCAGGCCAAAATGATTACGTGGCTTTTTAAAAAAAAAAAAAAACGCCAAAGCCTTCAAACGACATCGTTTTGGCCTCCTTAAGAAAACGATGTCGTTTTGCCATCCTACATGGATGGCCTCACAAAAACGATGTTGTTTAACTCATTTGGGGATTTTTCCGACCTAGCTTGCTCGGCCGTTGTCGCTCGGCCTCCGCCGTCACTAGGCCGCCATCGCTCGCTCAGCCACCATTGCTTGATGCTGTTCGGACGCCCTCGACGACACATGAGGGAGCACCAGCCCTAGTCGTTGGAGCCTAGGTACTGGAAGACGCAGGCCAGGCACTCGTCGGGGATATCGGAGATGGAGAGGGAGACATCAATGGCGGCGCACTCGTCGGCGGCCTCCCCGAGCACCGGCTAGATCATGGCCTTCGACTTGGCCGCCGAGTGGCCGTCATCGGGGTTAGGGTTAGGGTTGGGGTCAGGGTCAAGGTTGCGGCCGCCGAGTGGCCATCGTCGGGGTTGGGGTTGGGGTTGGAGCCGTGGCCGCCGAGCACGTGGGCCATTGAGATTTAGGGTTTGAATTGGGGGAGACACCAAATGATATTGTTCAACGTCGTTTGAAGGCCTAAGTGATCCAAGGAAACTTCGGCGAGCCACATCAGCATAAGAAATTAATAAAAAAAGGTAATGTCGGATTTCCGGCCGATCAGATTGGCATTGGCACCAAAGTGAGCGTTTTTCAAATTTTTTGGCACTTAAGTGATCCGACGGAAACTTTTAACACCAAAGTGAGCGCCGTACACAACTTATGGCACCATTAGTGTACTTATCCCGCCAATTAAGTCTTAAATGTTTTGACTTGATGCCAATTTAGTCATTTTGGCCAATTTTGGTCAGTTATTGCTAGCATGGATGCTGGATGGCTTACATGGCATTGCCAACATTGATATAGACAATTTTTAATAATTTAATATTTTTTCAAGTTTTTTTAATCTTTTTTTTTCTCTCATTTCTTCTTCTTCTTCCTTTTGCTAATGAATGGCCACCAGCCACAAGTGATGGTTGGCCACCGGCCATGATTGAGTGGGTTGGCCTTGCTTGGGCAAGGGCTCCCCTCACCAAGCGTCACTTGCTAGCCTTGTAGGTCAAATTGGCCATGGCCCGATGAGGCTAGCCTACCCAGAGATGGTCAATGGCCGGTGGTTACTAACAAAAGGAAGAAGAAGAAGAAGAAGAAAGGAGAGGAAATAAACAAAGAAAGCTAGAAGAAGAAGAAGAAGAAGAAGAGGCCGGTGGTTAAAGAAGAAGAAAGGAGAGGAAATAAACAAAAAAAGCTAGAAGGAGAAGGAGAAGGAGAAGAAGGTGAAGAAGGAGAAGAAGGAGAAGGAGAAGAAGGAGAAGGAGGCAGAAGAAGAAGAAGGAGAAGAAGGAGAAGGAGAAGGAGAAGGAGAAGGAGAAGGAGAAGGAGCAAGAGAAGGAGAAGGAGAAGGAGAAGGAGAAAAGATCATAAAAAATAATTAAAAAATTGAAAAATTATTGAACTATTATTAAAATTGTTGATGTTAGTGCCGGTGGTACCAAGTAAGCTGGCTGGTGTTCACATTAGCGAAATCTAGCCAAAATTAAATGGAAGGAATGAATTAACACCAAGTCATAAATTTTAGGATTAAAATGACACTAGTTCAAAAGATTTATGACTAAATTGACAATATTAAAAGGTTTATGATTGAATTGGTATAAATTCAAAAAGTTTAGAACTAAATTGATATAAATGCAATAAGTTTATAACTTTTTTGACACTTTTCTCTTTAAAGTTATAAAGCCACCGTTCTCCACTTGATTAATTGATAGAGATAACATCATGCGCACGTTATTCAACCATGTATTATGTTGGCAAGTGTAAATGATTTAATAAAACTAGTCTAAGTCATCAGATAAGTCAGATTCAATACATTCTGTTTGGCTTCAATCCCACTCTCAAGTAATGGACGACAATTTTGTCCCTACTCTCATTCATTTGATTTGGGTGTAATTAGGAAAGAAAGGCAAAAGTGAAAACATCGAGCAAGAGTATTTATTCCATTAGCCGTTGCGGAAACGCGCTTTTTCTCTTGCTAATGTATGAACGTGTCTTTCGACATTGATTTAAGAAAAAGAGATATAACATACCAAAAAACATTAACAAATTCAGCACATTATGCTGTTTGACATTAATGAAAAACACACAAATATGAGATAGTTGAGAGTTCTACTTAAAACTCTTTCCACAGCATAAACCAAAGCAACACACAAGCTAGGGTTGCAAGAACACCCAACAAGGACTTTATTACACAGACTTGAGACGGTATAAGATAACGACATGCTGGAGTTGAAATTAAATGAGTCTTTCCATATATATGGATATAGATTAGTTACCCTATTACAGAGGTGGCGGCGGCGGCGGCGGCAAATTGAACACAATGTGCTTCATGGGGTTGGACCAAGCAGTGTGATTGGCGTGCTTGACGAAGTCGGTTGGGCTGAGGAACACGCCGTGGCAGAGGCACACAATGAGGATGTCGCCGCCCTTGCTGTCCTTGTAGAGGAACCCGTCCACCTTCTTGCCCTCTGGCCCATCTCCTGTGGTGGTCACAGTCAGCAACTGCTTCATTCCTCTCACTCCATTGTCTTTCCTATTCTTCTGATGAGCATTGTTGCTTTGAACAGCATTTAGAAGCCTAGGTCTCTTGATCTGCTTGTCGTGAGAGGTATCCTTGATCACAATGGCCGACTTTTCATAGATCACCTTGGCAGTGCAGGCTTTTGCTTCCGAGTTTGGTTGGGGAGATGCCCATGGCTGCTGAGAGCTGGAAGAGCCTGTGCCTCGGGCGTGAGCACTTGCTCCTATGCAAAAATGTCATAAATAACAGAAGAAGCTATAAAGTTTTTCTAAGATAGCTACTGTATGTATTTAGTCTAGTGCAGTTGATATAGGTGGAGGGATGAAAATACATGAGTTTTAGTAACAAACTAGAGAAAGAGAGCAGCTACTGTTATTACAACCTCAACTACATTAATCCGCTAGAAGAGATTAAACGCTTTAAGTTTATGAGCAGTTGAATAAACTTGCTTTGATTATGTCGATATCATTAAAAATTACTAGCATATCCAATCCAATTGCATTGAGTTAGTCAATCTATCCTTGATTTCATTTGTTGATGTGTGAATTGCGTAACAATGAGTTTAATCTCAGATGTAATGGAAATGAGTTCATTTGTTGCCATGACATGACACGTTTACATCATATGTTATGTGACATTAATTGTTGCTCTATATTTGTTCTCACATGGTTAGGTTGCTACAAACTTATCGTAACTTTACCTGGCACGTAGTGTTATCCAGCAGTGACTGGAGACTGCATGTTTAACCTAATATTCAAATTTTGCAACCTTAAACACCGAAGCAACCGATATAAGCTCATCTCAATTTCCAGGCTTCAATACTAAACATGCTGTAATACGTTGAAGCAGATTAGGATATAAATCAGCTTTATATGTGCATACAAGTGAAAAGTTAAATTTGATAATGAGCAGCATCTTCTTTGGAAAATATATCAGGATATATTTAGTTAATTCATGCAAGCAAAATCTTTCGAACATCTTCCATTTTTCTCGGGAATAGTCAATGAAGGGGAAAGAAAAACAATCTTTACCTTTTAGTATTTTTTTCCCATAGGACTCTCCTAGGGCATTCATCTTCTCCACAGCCCAACGAAGCATGAGGTTCTCCATGTCCGAAGCCGCTGCTCCTGGCAGCATGGTCGGCTTCGGCAGTGGACTTTGAGGTGGCTGTGCTGCTGCCGCTAGAAATTGAGCCGGAGGGGATGCGGCAACCACTGCTCTTGGCAGCTTCACTGACTTCGGCAGTGGACCTTGAGGTGGCTGTGCTGCTGCTGCTACCAGCAGAGAAGGAGGAGCGGAGGGCGATGAAGTAGCTGCTGCTCTTGGCAGCGTGATCGACTTCGGTGGTGGATGTTGAGGCAGCTGCATTGCCGCTGCTGCTGCAAGAGGAGGAGCCCGCAAGGATGCAGCAGCAGCAGCTGCCTTCTTCTTCGCCTCGGCACGTTCACGGGCCCTCTTCCTCAGGATGAACCTCCTGTAGGCCTCTAACTGCTTCTTCTTTCGCTCCTCTACATACGAGCTGATTTCGTCCAAGTTGTTATTGTCTGTGGTATGGTACGGAGGCAATGGTTGTTGCTGCGGCTGCAGTGGTGGCGGCTGAATGCCATTGTTTTCTTTGGTGGGTTCTCATTATTGACAGCGGTTGCTCCTGTTGCAGTCGACGAGAACGGGTTAGGATTTGGGCCCTCCTTGCTCTCTTCGAAGAGATCGTCAAAAGAGAGTCCGATGTTCAGGTCGAGCGGCTCTTCGGCCGGTGGGGCCATTTCGGAAAATTGGACTTCCTTAGTGGGTTCTTGAGAAATCCTCTGCATGAGATTTTGTGGGGCCCCATTGGTCAGCACTAAGGTGGTGCTGTTGACTTGATCGTCATAAGAACAATTCCCATGTTGATTTTTCTCCTCCATGATGTTGCACTGTCAAAGAAAAGGATCTTGGAATATTTAGATTTCAGATTTTACAGGGAAAGATTCTTCACTGTCAATCAAGATTTCATAGATTAAGATCTGGAGACCCTCTTGAGTTTAGAACTGTCAAGAACTGCGGTGCATGAGAAACACAAAACCACGTGAAACAAGCGCAAGATCCTACGTACCAAAAGGTGAGATGAAGTTGGACTATCTAGGGCTGCGACCACTGGAGAAGCGGGCTTGAGATGGACTTATCCGGCAAGATCTCGCCTGGAGAAGAACCTGAAACCGTTGTTGAAGAGAGAATGCGAGGCGACCAGACGGGGATTCTAGTACATAAGCGAGTACGCCAGGTGCTGAGAAATGGCAAATGAGAGTGCTTTTGAGGATGCTTGTAGCAGGGTGAGTGTTTGTTGGTGTTTCCCTTTTGAGGCGACAACACAGACCTTCCTGGACAACATGTGGCGGGCGGTGGACCTTGGAGTCGCGGCAGCTGATGAAGTTTTAGGCTGATAGCGATTTGAATTACATCTCATGTACTGGTTATGGCGCTAACATGATTAAGCAAAGCTTATATTCAATTGCTTTCCCCGAATTCCGACCAACTTCCAAAAAGCCCCGGCAGCTCGCCGCATCTTGGGCGTTGGTGTGGCACGTCAAGTAGCAGAGATGCGTGCACTGCACTGCACTGCATTGTCCCAAAAGAAGAGAAAGATGATGGAAGGATACCTGTACGACGATGTCACAAACATGAAGACTCAATATGGAAAACAGGGTTTGAAACAAATGGCTCGCATTCGACACTCAGATATTTTATGGATCTGGATTTGACAAGATGGCATTATCTTTGCCATAATGATGATACCTTGATTTCTTAGCCATCTTTTCCCTTGGCCTACCAAATGAAGCAAGAGAGAAGATGGCAAGACGACTAAAGAGATTTTTTAGAGCGCTGTTGCTTAGGACAGTGGAGTTAAGTTCACGGGTCCAGATGCAAGACAAGAGAAACATGAGGGAGCGAACAGCAAAGGGACATCAAACAGTTACCAAGCTCGGAGAGGTGCAGGTTGTCTCTTTTGGTGGCTCGTCGACAATTGTCGAAGTTTGCAGGACTCCATAACGAGATGTCTGCATGAGGCTTTGACCTTTATCAAAGTTACGTTATCTCAGCAGTCAGCACCAGACGAATTGATGACATCGGTGGAACTGAAAAAAGGGAGAGAAGCCTTTAATGGTTTGCAATGAAGGAGGGAGGGTGTCCCAACGGCATCGCTGTCGGCTTAGACACTTGCTAAGCATTTTCAATTACATAGAATTTGAATTTCCAAATTGTTTAATCAGACATTAGATGAGAAATTTACGATTTTTTTTTTTTTTTTTTTTTTATACCTAAATCCCCTAATGAAAAGAATCGTTTGTTGTCACAATACACTTGTCATGGACACGACAATCTAGCCCGTTATAAACGATGACATGACGCTTGTGCAGCACCGGAGCAAACTTTGAATGCATGCATGCGTACACATTTACAAACTTCCCCCTCGACTTAAGTTCCGGAAGGCAATTTTGCGAGATTCACCAATCTTTAGTGGGTCAATCTGAGCACTCTTATGTTTGTGTAGAAATTTGATGCAGCAATAAGGATTAGACTTTGTTTTGTTTTTTTTTTTTTTGTTTTTTTTTTGGGATGTAAAATGAATAATTTGGAATTTTTTTAAATGATTAGTTGTATCATTTTTGAATAATTAGTTAGTAAAAATATTTTTATTATTGACGACAAATTATATATGACCATATTTGCCGACGATGAATATATTTATTATTCTTTCATTTTTATATGCGATTGTTTTTAATAAAATGTATTCCAAATTATTCATTTTTTGCAAAATAGATAAATTCTTAGTCTTCAAATCACCCGGATTGATGTGGGAGTAGCTTTGGAAAGTAGGCATTCTAAGAGATTGGCCCAAAAAATGAACTTTTTCTAGACTTAATGCTGTTCGTCTTGTACCCCTCGTATTACATGACTTGAATTTCGACTTTCTGTCCACTTACACTCAATATGTAAACCAATGTAGGGAATAGATGGCCACTCAGCTTTCTGAAACACTAGAGAGGTCCATTCAAACTGGGCCTGACTTTCAAATGTCAGCACTTGATCTTATATGTTCTACACCAGAGCCTATGTTTAACTTTCCCTGCCCATGAACAATGTGCATGACGAAATTAGAGAGCTTTAGGTAATGTGACCAACACTATTTGAGCATTACTGGCTAGGAGTGTGTAACCAGAAACCACCGAAATTGCTTGGAACCAAACTGGTCTAGTTCTTGATTCCAATTTATTGGAATAGGTGAGTACCAATTTGGTTCCGGTTCCAAGTGTAGTGCCGCTCATTCGGATTGAACCGATAACATATATATATATATACACAATATTCAATTTGAAAAAAATGAAAATCCTAAATCCCTAGTCTACTTCTACTATCTATGTTTGCCCACTTAAAAGAAGTTTGGTGAGTGTGCTCTCTTTCTTACACACTTCCTAATATACTAATATTGTTGGTTCATTAGCTCCAACTTAGAGTGTTTTTGATAAGGTGATTCAACTATGTAATTTTTTAGCACGCGTGAAGCTCGATGGGACCAGTTCTATGGACCCACCTGAGAACTGGACTGGACTGATGGTCCAGTTCTTGGGTGGATCCATAGAATCAATGGACTGTTCCCGGTTCCAATTTTTCAAAACCAATCTTTAGTGGGTGGTTCCTAGATCTAGGGTGAGAACCGCCCACTCGGACCATGCTCACCACTATTACTAGCAGAGTTTACATTGTTATGTATGCAAATGGGTAACTTGTCGACAGATACAGATGCAATGAATTACTAGAGAGAAGCAATTTTTCAAATCAACAAAATTGGAAGCACCAATGAAGACATTCACACAGATAAGCCACAGACCACCTAGCAAACATTCGACATTTCCCCCATATGAAAATTCGAAACCCCCTTTCACCCTGCACAGCAGCAGAAGTTGCAAGATCAAAGTTCAGGCCAAACCATAACCAAGTCAGCAAAAGCAGCTGTGTAGATCTATCTGAACAAGCGTAATTTGATCCACTACACAGGGCATATAGTCATTTGCCTGTTGCAACTGCGTTTAAAGACAATTTGAAATACGAAATGACTGAGCTTTTCTGTTCACCAAGTTGATCACCAGCATTTATCCACCCTCATACTGCCATGAGATCACCACATTGCCGCATAAGGATGATTGAGCCTGCAAACAACCCCACTGCTCGCAGCAAGTTCTGCAGAAAGAAACCATATATCACTTGACTGAAAAATCAAAAGTGGTACGAACCTAGTAAAAATAAGAATTCACTCAATGTTTATAACCAACTTGCAGCAACATCGTAACATTCTCTCACTCAGCCCATCTAAGTTTCTCAACAAAAGAACAAAATTCTATTTGAAATGCGGTCAATACATGCTTGTTAAACTGCTCAACATGAATGCCACACCTTCCAGGTGAGCTTCAGCAACTGTACGACAGACCAGAACAATCACTAGTTCAGGCAAAGATGCGGCTCTAACACACATTCAAGACTATAAAGAACGACTTTGGCAGAAGTTAGCATAATGGATGTCAACCTAATATCGCATGAAAGAAGTTTTAAGCACAAAGCACATAACCAATAGAAGCGTTCCATCGTTCCCAATCACAGGCCCCTACAAAGGGATGATATGATGTGGCAGTGGACAGAAAATTCAATTAAGTTGTCCAAAAAATCTGAATTTGACTACTAAAAAGCAAACAGAAGCAACTTCTCACAAGTCGACATACTACTTCACTTTCATGTAACTGAAGCTCATCCCATTTTGGTCCAAGAAGAGGTGGAAATAAGAAAAAAGACCCAGAAAAAACACAGACAAATGGGAGAATACATAGATACTATGACCAAAGAAATTCCCGTGCATAAATAGGCTGTTGAGACCCAGATTCCGAATCGACAACCACAAATTGTGCTGATCCACTACGCAATGAGCATGATCCATTATTCTCAACGACAAACACGCTACAGGATTAGTCACATTAAGAATATAATAACAGGACACCAAGCAATAGCAATAGACCATGAGGGACTTGAATCAAACGAGCCCATTCAGAACAACCTCCCAACCCAACCCGACTGCCCAGCTTGCCAGTCCCCATAGCTTAATCACGATAGCGGAAAGCTCAACCAGAGAAGTAACAGCAATGGAGCAAACATGTATAGTCTCTCAGCATAGTTCGATCGCACAGAGCCTCCTAAATCGTTATATAAATGCGAAAACCAGAAGCAACCCTCTTCAGGAAACGCATTCACCAGTCTGTCTCAACTCGCATCTACAACCTAAGAATCCAAAAGGACAGACCCCCTTTCATTCTCGTTCTCAGACTACAAAACTTAAGACCATTCTCGAGCCTGGTAAAACAGAAAAGAACAGGAATGCGAGGGGGAGAGAGAGAGGATACCATATTGGAGGCCCAGTTGGCGTCGTCGTGAACCTGGGAGCGCCAGAAGGCCTTGAGCTTGTCGAGCGACACCACGGAGTCCGCCATTGATGCGCCTTCGAGAAATGTACAGGGCGAGCCGAGAGGGACGGTGAGAATCGGATGGGTTTTCTTAGGGTTTTGAGATGCAGACTGCAGAGGACCTTGGGATTTGACTCTATATATTATACATATGTATAAACTAAAGGTAAGGTTCAATTTTTGAATATCTACATTCAGATTAATTTTTTTAAAATAATTTTCACAATTAAAGAACACTAACTTTATTGGTAAATTAAAAGGAAGCTCAAATTTTTGTTTTCAATTTTAACCCTCTTTCATACTGAAAAAAAGAGAGGTTATCACTGTTTTTAGCCTTATTGTATGATTACAATGCGATATTCGATTTGACCCATAGTAACGACATAGCCTAAATCTCATGATTCAACCATAAATTGTTTTTACGAGAGATAGGCAGCTTTTGAATTGTCGGGCTATCATCCTTGGGTGATATTCATTGATTGGAGTTTATTGCACCGTTTTAATCATCGGAACAGACCTCGATAAACTAATAATGTGTAGACTTAACTGTTGAGGGAGCGACAATGGGCCGGCTTGGGCCCAGTTCGCCTAATAGGCAAAATGGATGGGGACAAACAAGCAATTTCTTTCTTGTTTGCTAAAATCTTCTTAAATATTGATTGACATAATGTCTCGTGTTTGGAATAAGCATCGCATGCACGTCTATATCAATCATCCGATCATGTAGTTCCTCAAGTGAGGCCTGCATTAGAGGTGAGTATAATTCGGGTGGATGGATCTCATCCTGGAACAAAGAATGGCCCGTTAAGGACTGGTTTCAAAAAAATTGAAATTCGAAACCACATGTTAGTTCTATAGATCTAATAGAGAACCAGGTTGTTGGTCTATCTAATTCTTGAATGGGTGGGTCCATAGAACTAGTCCCACCAAGCTTCACGCCCTCAATGTAACATTTTCTAGTAAGCCAAAAAAAGTGCAAAATAAGAATTTCCTTATTTTTAATTGCAAGATTAGTAAAAAGGTCTAGTCCGGGTGGACATTTCCACACTTGAAACCGGGAATCAAATTGATACCCACTAGTTCTAATGGGAATTGGACTAGTTCCAGTTCGGTTCTAGGTAGTTCTCGATTTCTTTGCACACCCGTAACTCACACCATTCAATTATGAGTGTGCAAAAGAATCGAGATCAGCTCGAACCGCTCAAAACCGGTGGTTCTTGAGGGAACCGATTCGATTTCCGATTCCAATTTATGGGAACCGGTAGGTACCGGTCCGGTTTCCGGTTCCATGGGTAGATCCGTGCACCCGCCCACTCGAACCGCACCGATTAATTTTTAATATTAAAAAAATTGAAATTACTAATTAACAAACCTAACAATGATCAACAAAGTTCTGAGATCCACCATCTCTGTCACATTGCCGGTTGGGGTTGGTGTGTTATCATGAAACTTCCCACCATCAGTAGTGTGTGTCCGTCTACTCTGCTAAAGATTCATTCACTTCTTTTTTAGAGGATTTATCAGCATTCAAATCTCGACTCCTACCTTTAATTTTAAAGAGTAGCATTGTATCCATCATCTCATAGAGCTCGGTGTCGATGTCATCAACATACACTGCTGTCTGCTTGTTACTCCTCTCATCTTCAAATTCTGAATCCTCCCTCTGGTGGTTCTTCTTTCCCCTAATTTCACTGAGAGGCAAAAGGTCACTTTCATCCTCCTCCAAGTTAACCACATTTAGTAATTTCTTTTCCTTAGACCATGATTTTACTAGAAACTTTCTAGTATATTACTCGATATGAAGAGTTCTCATTGTGGGATTTAGAAAGTGATATTATTATTATTGTGAGACCGGTTTCATGGATTCCCCGGGAACCGGACCGAACTAGCGGTCCAGTTCCCGAGTGGATCTATGCAACAAACAGGTGGATTCCGGTTCCAATTTTTCGAAATTGATCCTTAGTGGGCGGTTCTCGGTTCTAGGTCGGAAACCGCCCGCCGAGACCACGCACACCCCTACATTCAATAATGTAAATGAAAGGAGTTCACGTACTTCGGATGGTTTGCAAGCTGATCCACGATTTCTTTTTCCCTCGCGTGGAGTGGCCATCATTCATCAGGTCTTGAGTTCCTCCATTGATCGTCAGGCAAAATTCAACGGGAGAAAGAATACAGTCACTCAGATCCTCAACTTCACATGATTCTGATTTTACATATCGAGAAGGAAGATTTTGATGGACGCTGGAACAATCTGTAGCACCAAAATTTCATGGAGGGTTGCTCTCTCCGGTGACATAGTCGGGGCAAGAACCGGGCCTCCATCTTCTTCTTCTGCATCCTTGCCGCTGCTCGTTCGATCCATGGCCACTCAGAAACCCTTGCCTTCTGCTGCCAAGACCGTTGGCTCCAGAAAGGTCGGTGCATATCGCCTTTCGAGAAATCCGAGATTATTTGAGAGAAAATTGAATGGAGGAACTTGTTTTTTTTTTTTTCATTGAAATTGTGATTTCAAGAGACCTTAGTCACATGCAATAAAAAAGTGGACCCTTAATTAAGGGAAAATGATACAGCAGGCGTCACAACTTTCACTTCAATGAGGAACCGTCTTCCTTGAACAATTTCCATGAAATATATATACCTTTTTCACGAAATTTCAGTGAAACATTCCATTCTCGCCCAAAAAGGAACTCATTTTTCCTTATGTAAGCTCGTTGTCTACCGTCTATGGAAAATATTTTCACTAATTCGATTGGTTTTTTTTATCATCTAAACATCGGAAAGTCGGAAAACAATTTTTTGAAAATAGTTTTCCTTCAAACAAATGGATCGTCAATTGAGAACATGATACCTGTTACTTGATTAATGGATCGAATGAGGATTTTGTTAATGCCCATCTGCATGCCACTAAAGCGCGAACCGACAAATCGATCCATGTCAGTCCACAAGCTACACAGAGAAGTTCAACAGTCGAGTCGTTGCGACATGCCGGGGTTCTTTATTGCCTACCGCTTCCCTCTCAATTGCACTGGCAGTACGCAGCATCCTTAACTTTCAAGATCGAAGTTCGTCTTTCCGGAATCACCAAACACGCCATGCCGACTCTATGGATAGAAACGTTTGGCCAAATATAAACAGGAACAGAAGCAGTGTATGCTTCTAATTGCAGCAACTTTGGAAACAGCATCAACAAAGTCCCATGGTGAAAGATGAACGATGATTAGGGATGCCAAAAACTGAACCGAAAGGAACAAAAAAATTTGTTTTTTTGGTTTGTTCTTATTCAGTTCAGTTCTCATTAAAAATTGAAAAAATTTTAATCGGTTCGGTTTTTATCCGTTTGGTTAACCGAACCAAACCGATAAAATATAAAAATTTCCTTTTTTAAAAATTTTATTATTAAAAAATCGTTTTTTGATTCTTTTTCAGCCGGCCATTGGCCAATGAAGAAGAACAAGAAGAAAAAAAAGAAAAAGAAAAAGAAAGAGAAAAAGAAGGAAAAAAAAGAAAAGAAAAAGAATACAAAATTTAAATAATCCATTTTTTAAAAAAATAAATAATTTATAGAAAAAATAAAAACCAAAAAACTGAACTGAGATTTTGGTTTGGTTTGCTTTCGGTTCGGATCGGATTTTGGTTCGTTCAATAAATTTTCTTATTGGTTTAGTTTTTCAAAAAGACTAAATCAAATCAAACCATTTACACTCCTAACAATGACAATGGTGGCTGGCAAAAAAGCTGCTGCAGAGGAATAGAGATGTGCAGCCAATTTATTATTGAACTGTCTGTATCAAGTGAACTCCCTACAATGGGAAAAGCACAAAAAAATTCCTAAACCTTTGGCGTTTATACCAATTTAGCTCTAAACTTTTCAACTGGACTAATTTAATTCTAAACTTTTTCATTTTGATATTAATTTAGTTTTTCAGCCAATTTTGGCCGATTGACGCTAACGTAAACGTTGACTAGCCGGCTAGCGTTGACATGGAAATTTTTAAATTTTTCTCTAAACTTTTTCTTTTTTCCCCCTTTTCCCCTTCTTTCTCTTTGCCTTCTTCTCTTGCAATGGCTGGTGAGCCTTCGATGGCTTATTGACCACTGGTGAGGGCGGCAAAGCCCTCATTGACAGTGGGTAAGGGCCACTACACTTGCCTAATGCCACAGGCGAGGTGGCTTTGCCCAAATTTGGGTGAGGTCAGCCTCGCCTTAGCCTAGCTACGAATGACAACGCCTAGTTAGCGGTTGGCGAGGCCATAGTGGCCTTCACCCAAGCCTTGGTGAATGCCGCCATGGCCTTGCCAATTGCGAGTGAGGCTCCCTTTGCCAGTGGCTAGGCCATGCCAAGGCTGGCCTCGCCTAGACCTGGGCGAAGCCACCTTGCCTGCAGCCTTGGGCAAGGCTAGGTGAGGGCCACGAAGCCCTCACTGTTGGTGGGGAGGGGCTGCAATCCTCGTCGTAGACCGGCAAGCCACTAGAGGCTGGCTGGCCTCTACAGAAGAAGAAAGCGAAGAGGAAGAATAGGCAAATGGGGAAACAAAAGAGAAAAAAATATTTACAAATTTCCATGTCAGCGTTCAATGACTAGCCAAAATTAGTCGGAAAGACTAAATTGGTATCAATTTAAAAATGTTTAGGACTAAATCGATCAAATTAAAATATTTAAGACTGAATTGATACTAATGTTATCCGTTTAGGACTTTTTTGATACTTTTTCCCTAATAAGTGCTAAGTAGACAAGAAGAAAGCCTTTCCAAAACATAAGAAGATCATATATTTATATGGAATAAGTGCATTTGAAGTTTTAAAATTTATCACGAATGTGTAATTTAAGTTTTAAAACTTGTCATGAAAGTACAATGAAGTCTTAAAATTTATTAAATTTATTTAATCAAGTTCTTCCATTGATTGCACCTCGTGAAAGTTTTAGAATCTATCAAATTGGTTTAGTCAAACTTTACATCGTGATTTCATTTCTTAATAATCGAAGTCGAATCAAGTTTAATCCCAAGCATATACACTACATCAAGTTGAGCTCAACCATGGGGACGAGAAACCGAATTTCATCATTCTCACATTTCCATATCAAACCGTCAGTTTCAAGTCCAATTTTTGGATCAATAAAGTACTTCAAATCAATTTATCACTCGATTGCATCTTTTTGGCTTTTTTTTTTTTTTTGTTAAATGAAATACCTTATCTTAGACTCTTAGGGGAACTGACCCCACTTAAGCACTGTTGCTAGTTCTGTCCCTGCATGCTAACAAGTATGACGCGAGTAGTCTTCAAAACTTTGGAAGTCTTTAAAACATGCACAAGTCCAATGAAAGCATGATTCCTGAAAATTTAAGAAAAAGTTTCAAAAGGAAATACCATGATTAAAACCATGCAATCAAAGCAAATAGTTGTACATATCAACTAATGTCTACCTTGTTTAATCCCTTTCTCAATTTTGCTATATACAAGAAAATAGATTATGGTTGTTCTAAATTCCTTGAAAAATACCGGGAAAGTCAAATATATAGTTCAGCTACATTTTTTGAGATTGAAGTACAATAAATAATCTTTGCTTTTATAAGGAAACAATATCATATAAAAGAATATCATGAATCATGTGGGTTCACATCTTATTAAGGAATGAAGTCGTGCGTGCAGATTATGCACATCACATGAGTTCGTGTGGGTTCACATCTTATATATATATATGGAACAACCTGCTGATTTCATTATAGAAGGCCAAAAAGGAAATGTATGTCGACTTTTGAGATCAATATACGGTCTTAAACAGTCATCGAGACAATGGTATATAGTTTTCATAATGCCATAATAACATATGACTTTACAATGATAGATGAGGATCATTGTGTATATATCAAAATATCCAAAGATCAATTTGTGATCATATCATTATATGTTGATGATATACTAATTGTCGGAAGCAATATGAAGTTTATAAATACTGTGAAGAGTTAGTTATCTTCCAATTTTGATACGAAAGATATGGGTGAGGTTGCATACAAATTATTGGAATTAAGATTTCAAGAGATTGTTCAAAGAGATCATTATCTCTTTCGCAAGAAACATACATAAATAAGGTTTTTGAAATATTTCATATGCAAGATTGTAAACCCATTGATACTCCTATTGCAAAAGATGAAAGATTGAGCCATAGACTGTATCCAAGGACTCTACAAGAGAAGGAACAAATGAAACATATTTCTTATGCTAGTGTTGTTGGGAGCTTGATGTACGCTATGATGTGTACAAGACCTAACATATGTTTTGCAATTGGAATGGTAAGTAGATACCAATCCAACCCAGGTCAAGTACATTGGAAGACCGTTAAGGCTGCGCATGATAAAATTTCTGTTTCTTGATTTCTCTATTTCTCTGTTCCCCGGAATAGGTTTGGAACAGAAATCCGTTTGATAACGTAAATTGATTTCTCTATTTCTGAAACAGATTTCTGTTTCAGAAATTGTTTTGGGGGAGAAATCAGAAGCTAGAAATTATAGCTTCTCTGTTTCTAAAATAGAAATAGAAATTTTTTTTCGAGACTTTGTTTAAGAAACATGCATGACTTATGTATTTCATTTCACGACTTATGTATTTGAGACTTTGTTTATTTATATTTTTAAGTTGCAATTATGATGATATTATTGCTATAGGCATTCTTATTTAAGGAATGTCATTGAAAGATCATTTGAGGCATTGAACAATCGCTTTTTCATTTTGAGGCACATGCCCTCATTTGCACTTCGAAAACAAGCACATATCCTAATTGCATGTTGTGCCATCCATAATTACATCCGCGATCAAGACAAGATTGATAAAAACTTTTCCCTATATGGAGATCCGATGTACGTGGCTGAACCTACGCATGATGAGCTTGCAAACATTCAGTTGACCGAGGAGGGAAACCAAATAAATATGCTTAGGAAAACCATTGCCAATAAAATGGTAAGAGAATAATATGCCGGAAATTCCATGGAATTGTATTTTCAACTTTTGTAATGTATTAGTATTATTTCGACTATTATTTTGTATTTGAGGATTTCCTATGTTGTTATCAAATCAATTTTTGTTTCTAGCACAACTTTCATTTTATTAATTTCGAATCGCTCGCAAATTGCGCCTCCCTCCATGTCAGCTAGTACCTAACATAAAATCACTTTGTGGTCTCAAAAGAATGCAAAAAAATGTAGTGACTTAAACCCGAATCTTGAATGAGGAGAATAAATACATTCACTATTTGCATATTAGCATTTGAAAATACCAAATCTTTTATAGTTTGCATATTAGCATTTTTTATACTAATTACTAGCTTTTATTTACATAAATTGCTAATGTTTTGAAGTTCCTAACTACTCTATCGAATTACCAATATAAATTAAAGTGATTTATCAACTTTTATCAAATTAAATTACCATCATAAGCACCAAGAAGAGTGAGGTAAAAGGATGGAGACAACATGATTCATAGAAATAGAAATTTTTTTTTTCTGTTATCAAACGGATTTCTGTTTCAGAAATAGAAATTTTGAGTCATTATCAAACGGGTTTCTTTGCTCAGAAACTTGGCTGGGGAATAGAAATTGAGAAATTGATTTCTGGCCAGAAATCAATTTATGTTTCAGAAATTTTATCATGCGCAGCCTAAAAGAATACTGAGGTATCTGAAGGGAACTGCTGATTACAAGCTGAATTACCAAGGAAAGGATTTGCGACTTGAAGACTATTCAGATGTTGATTGGAGATGAGATTTTAATTAAATGAAATCTACTTTCGGTTTTGTTTTCTTACTGAATAATGGCGCCATATCTTGGAGTAGTAAGAAGCAAACGTGTATAGCATTGTCCACGATGGAAGCTGAGTTCGTGGTATTATCAGTAGCAGTACAAGAAGGTGTTTGGCTTAAGAGATTTTTGGATCATTTAGGTGTTATTGGGTATGCTGCAAATCCATTATTGGTTAATTGTGATAGCCAAGCATCTATAGCGTACACCAAAAATCTAAAATATCATGACAAGACCAAACACATAGATACCAAGTATAATTTTGTCAATGATATGGTTGCACAAAAAGATGTGAACTTACAGTACATATCTACGCATAGAATGTTAGCAGATCCTATGACAAAGCCAATACCTAGAGATGTGTTTTGTAGTCATGTAAAATCTCTAGAACTACGTAGAGGCTGATGTACTGAATATTGTAATTTCCCTAAAATGTTCATATTTAATGAATTTATGTTTTTCATCATTAATGCCTATAAATCTTTGTTTGACGTTTATGCATCTTAATGCTCAGTGCATTATATTAAGTTAAGAAAGTATGTCGGATAGATAAAAGATTAGCCCACTCACACGGGTAATCGCCTCTATTTACTATGTGATAAATAGAGATGTGACGGTTTTTAAGCTTATTATCTAGGTGATAATCGAGAGCTCAAGCTTAAAATATATATGTCGCCTTAATTGGGTGTTAAGATGAGGACATAATATTTTCTATGTTCGAAAGTAAAATAACCCATATATTTTACTTTATCTGTTTATAATGCCAAATGCGAGTTCTGATGAATTCTGTTAATGAGTAGATAAGTGAACTCAACTTAGACGTTATGTATGTTTGAACTATCATCTGTATGGTATTAAAGGTATAGACATACGCTCCATGGGAAAAGAGTTAAATACTGTAATACGTATTTCATACTACGTATGCATGAGACGACCAATAAGAGTGGCAAAAGTTTGATCTCAGCTTTTATGCCGTGTGAGACTCTTGAGGAAAAGAATTCCTCAATTTAGTGCCCTCATGACTTTTACTTATTCTTAAGATTTTTATTTAGTGTTTGCTATTTTAGGATGTTGCCAATGATCATGAATTAATTCGATCTAATAGGACATTTCTAGAAAAACATGCTGAACTGAAATTGAGAGTTTGAAGGAAAGATGCAGATCGAATTTGGAGAATCACATTCTAAGTTTTGTATTCACTGGTCGACCAATTATAACTGTCTTTGGGATAATCGTAATTGTGAATACAATATAACATTATTTAAAAAAAGATCAAGAGAGATATAAATGTGATCGATCGATCTAGGGTACCGCATACTAAATCTACTCAAAGTATGATGCCCATTATGAGCTGCTATATATTCCTAACAGATGTATGGCAATGAGCTCTCAAAGTATGTCGGTCGCACAGATTATTCACCAGTATGAATGTTGCAAAGAGGTAAAGAGAATCCTGTTCAGCCCACCATGTGCGAGTGAGAGATGATAGTTTTATTTATATGTTGATGGGCCTAAGTGAGCTCGTGTGCCCATGTTGGGCCTAAAAGCCCGGCCCGCAAGATAAGGGCCCATGGAAGAACATCTGCGATATGAAAGGTTGCATTGTTTAGATGTGAAGGGTTGTATTTTTTGAGGGAACATATTACGTTGAAGAATTACGTTTTTTGGAGGAGATGTATTTAAAAGGGAAAAGAAAAAAGAGGAACATACATTTTCAATGTACGTCAGTCTCTCTCTCTCCCTCGAAGAAGAAAATAGAAAAGAATAGTATGCTCTGTTTTCTCCCCTTAATAGCAACAGTACGCACCTCGGTAGAACAGAACCAAAATTTCTTCCTCCAATCAATATTTGTGTTTAATTTGTGGACAATAAGGTACGCTCGATTATGTGGTGTAACTTTTGATCGGTGATACATGTTCTTCATTGGCTTGTCTTCCGCATTCGTTTTAGGGGTTCGACTTAGTGTCGAATCCATTTTAGGGATTCAAGTAATTCCTGACAGTTCTCAAGAGAGAAGGAGGCGGAGTCAACACGTCAAATGGGGAAATGATGGAGTAGTTATATGAAACCAATCAAACGACAAAAAAAATGTGGCTAAGTGGACGGCAGAAGAACGGAAGTCAGCAAAACATGCCAAAAATGCCCCGCTTTCCAGACGAATGTAGGGTCTAGTCTGTTGAAATCAACACCAACCTACACCGACAAAATTAAAGGAAAAAATTTAATAAGCTCCTACCTTGAAGACTCAGAGAAAGAAGAGTCCAAATTGGAAGTGCGCAGAAGTTGCAAGAAGAACGAAGAAGGGAAAGACAAGTTGGCAAGCAACTTGTGAACGCAATTGCGTTGAGTTTGTCCAGTTGGCCAAGGGAAATAAGGGACGCCATTTTTGACTTTGCTGGACAAATTAAGGAAAAGTATTAATAGACAATGGAGGTCTTTTGGTTAAGGGTAGCTCCCAGTGCCAAGAGAAGAGGCCGCGCTATGCAGGTAGACATAGATTTGTATAGCAGTTTGGTATAACAACTGGTCTTGAGATGTTTATTATAATTTTTTTTGTATTATCACCACAATGCTTTCGCATGCTCGATAATTGGCATCAGAGTCTCTGTGCCCAACACAATCAAGGGAAAATGGGAAAAAAATTCCGATTGTTAGTAGATTTCTGAAGTTATTTGGTAAAATTTCAGTATGGTCGACATAAAGAAACTATCATTGCAAATTTGATCATCAAATAATTCATTAAATTTACCGTCTTTCAATGGGACCGTGGGTTGATACCAATCTACTCACTCTCCTCATCATTTCGATTTTTCGCACCATAAGATTTCCTTATTATTTGAGTGATAGATGAAACACGATCTGCTATAAACTTGAATTAAAGAGAGAAATGGCCAATGGAACGGAAATATGTAGCAAACGATTAGAAATGAGTGGCTTTTTACAAGTTCTGTCTACTCAGTGCGTTCATTCCGTGAAAAATGAGTGATTTGGAATACATTTTTTTTTAAATGATTGTTTATATCATTTAGAAAAATTAGTCAATGGAAAATATTTTCATTACAACAATAATCCATGCGAGAAAATTATCAAAACAGTCATAAATTTATTTCAATTTTTCTAATTCAATTATAAACTTTTTTTTTTTTTTACTAATTCAGTCATGAATATTTTGTAATTGTGCTAATTCAGCCAATTTGGTCAATTTTGGCCGGCCGATGCCGACTGGATAATTTTTAATAATATAATTTTTTTTTTTGAACTCACTAGATTCGGTGAGAGTGAGCCTTGCCAGCTCAACTTGTGACTTGGGTGACGTCACTAGCCTAGCTTGCGACCTAGGCGATGTCGCCAGCCATAGCCAGGCTTCCTAAAGGCTAGGAAGGGCAAGCCTCGCTAGCCTAGCTAGCAGCTTGGGTGAGGTCGCCCAACCATGGTCAGGCTTCCCGGAGGCCAATGGAGGCCTCTGGCTAGTCGCCGTTAGCAACCAGCTGGAGGAAGGAGAAGGAAGTGAATAAAAAAAGAAAGAGAAAGAAAAAAGAAAAAAGAAAAAATGTAATAAAAATTTGAAAAAAATATAATCTTATTTAAAAATTGTCCATGTCAATGTTGGCAAGCCAGCCAACATAGCCAGGATTGAATTGAAAAAATCGCAATAAGTTTATGACTATTTTGGTAATTTTTACCCAATCTATGCCTAACTATTTTCTCTATTCATTTATTCTTTCAAATAACAAAATCAATTATTTTTCTAAAAATATCTTTCAAATCACTTATTTTTCCACAAAACGAATGCATTAGTGCCTAAAACTAAAATTAGTCCTTTGAGACACATATCTCCATTTATAGTTTGACTAACTATAATAAAAAAACTTTCAGTTTGCAATGGAATATCTTATCACTTTTTAAAAAAAAAAAAAAATCAAATCAAAACATTCCTATTAATTATGCTTGACGAGACATAGTTTAATTTCCGTTTATAGGCTCTTTGTCGTTCATTATAGTCAAACTTCACAAGATTTCTTAAAAATCGTCATTTATATACCGTACAGCTTCTATGTCATAAAAGCTATTAAACCAATACTATTAATGTAACATAATCGAAATACTTAGATTAACAGAAATTGTTTTGGACTCCAAACTACTGTCAATATTCTCTCTCGATTGCTAATTTAGGCGACGGGAAAGGTAACACTGTGAACAAAATAAGTAATTCGTGCAAAAGTGACATCAGGAATTTAAGATAAAATTTGGTGGCCGATAAAAGGTGGCTTGGTGGCCGACACAAGATTGGGTCTTATTCCATAAGATTCTTTACATGAAGACGGACGAATATAAGGGCTAGTGGATTCAAGCCTAACTTTCGTTTTTGGAAGGCTATTAGGACAAATTATGAGAAGGTCATCGAGTGCTTGAAATAAGAGAAATTGAAGAATATTGAGCATTCTTTAGGTCAATATCTTCGCTACTTCATTGTAATCGATTGGGTGTCGACTCTTAAGAGTTAGCGAAAGTAGCAAACTCATCTGAAAGTCCGAGATAAGTGGCTGTTGTTGAAAAATATTGCTTCGAATTTGGGTAGAACTATAAAGTTAGACTTTCAAGTATGATATCACTTTCTTTAAAAATTATTTGCACCATAATATTGTTGATTGTCACTAGCAAATTTCCTCCATGATACAATAAAATCTCCATTGAAAATACAAGAGAGTAATTTTAGTATTTCTTCAGGGTAACAATTAGAAAATATGGCTGTATTTTTTTTTTGGAAAGAAATTTAAAAAAGACTTGACCTTGATTGATTTCCAAAACTAATGTACTCATCTCTGTATTTTGAACAAAGGCAACCCTTTAGGAAAAAAATTGCAAAATGAATAGGTATGTTCTCAAAGATATGTTGACAAGGCATATGAAAAATTCGAAATAAATAAATAAATAATAAATAATAACCATAACTCTTCTGTGAATAGTCGTACTATTTCAACATGACACTATGGTTAATTTTTTATAATCATAAATCCGAATATTTCAATAAATAAAAATTAGTGATAGTTGGTTAGTGCCAAATCTTGTTTACATGTGCACTCACATCTTTTCGATATGAAACAAGGTACCTCTTAGTTTATTTTAAAAACAAGTTGAACCTTTATAAATCTCGTTTGCAATTTCTCTCTCTAATCTCTTTAATTCCCGTGTTACTCATTTGTAATTCACTTGCGTATAGAAGCAAACTTTTAATAAAGGGGTCAATGGTGCAAAAATTCATTTTTTACTATTTGAAAAACCAAATAAAAATCACCCCCTCTTAATCGTGTATTTGAACCTAGCAATTTCGTCACTGGATTTCTTACGTCGACTGCTTTAAGGATAAGGAATTACCAGTCTTGTGGAAAAACAACTCTTTCGGAATGCGTAACCGCTCTTTGATAGAGGAACTTCTTGCTCTAAGAACATGTCAAATTTTGTAATTCTACAATCACACGGCTTGCAAGCTGTGTTAATAACTGAGGAAAATGAAAGAAACATGTATGTGTGTGTGTATATATCATGTAACATTTTTTATGAGTGGTTGGGATGGAGTTCAAGCTACAAATTTTTTTTTTTTTTTTGGGTCGAAACAAGTTTTGCCGACTCTACTGGATAAGACTCTACTGATCATCAACGAAGAGATGAAGGGTTCAAAACCCATGAGAGGCGCTAGGTTTATTAAGTATGACTCAGGGGTGGTGGGTCCTCCTGCTTAAGTGTCACTTGGGGTTTACGGCGCGGCTGTTGACTGCAAGCCGGTTCCTCCAGCACAAAAAAAAAAAAAATTGAGTTGAATCAAGTTCAAATCTTTTAAGTGTATATACTATAGTGAGTTGAGCTTGAGCTTCGAGTTGAGTTAACCGAATTTAGTCATATTCATAGTTCAAAATCGAGCCATCAATTTCAAGTCAAACTTGGCACCAATAAACTACTTCAAATCAATGCATGGCTCGATTGCATCGTCAGCAGATGAATGAGGTCTGTGCCGCAATCATCGGGCAGATCCCTTCGCAGGGCAGGAGAAGTAGATCTGGTGCTATCAAGTCGAGGAAGAACGTTGTCTGGCTTCGCATTAACCCGTTTAACTGTCCCTTCCCCACGGTTCCATACGATGTTGCTCCTCCATCTCAAAGCAGGCAATAAGCTCTTGACAATAATTAATCTCCTGTCTCGGCAACTGGTTTTGTCTCCCCCGCCGTCTCAACTCCCGCCCGGCTGCGCTTTTAGTGCTGTCTCTTAGGGGTGTAAACGGTTCGATTTTTTTGCAAAAACCGAACCGAACCGAACTGTTAGAAAAAACCTCCGAATTGAACTGAATGAGATCTGAATCAAATACAAACCAAACCGAAATATTGGTTCGGTTCGGTTTGGTTTGGTTTTTCGGTTTTTGGTTTCAACTTTCAATTTTCACATTTGTTTTTTTTTTTTTTTTTTTTTTTCGTTTTTTCTATTGTATATATTTTTTGTTTCCAAGAAATAAACTCTTATCAGTTTGTTGGTTTGGTTTTGTTCGATTAACCGATAAAAACCAAATCGATAAAAAAAAAAAAATTGGTTTTTAATGAGAATTGAACTTAATGAAAATTGAACTGAAAAAAAAAAAAAAACCAAATTTTTTAGTTTGGTTCAGTTCGGTTAATGGTTCGGGTTTTTTGACATCCCTACTGTCCCTACGTCGATTTTTGCTCATGGTCTCTCTCTTTTTCCCTTTCTCATCCCAAAAGCTAACTTAAATGGTGAAATCTTCATTATATACCACCAGCCCCTTTCACTATCAATGTGAGACAACCTCAACAATTTTGATATCAGAGCACAGGGTATATTTCACACGAGGGTACTACTTGAGATGTGTAAGGTGCTAATTATGGTAGAATCTTCAATTGGATGTAGTCATAATTCAAGGGTGAATTAGGATAAAACTTTGCGTCTTGAATTCTCTCTTGCTTTTACTTTACTTTCTTTGTGATTATATGACGAATCCTAACACCTTCACCGACGATGGTGGAATCGGCCTTGGCCTCTCTCGCATTGCATCTTCAGGTCAACTTCAATGGGACCTAGAACATGCTATTACTGCTCCCTATCCTATTTTTGTGCTTCAAGCTTCATTTTACAAACCCCCAAAAAAAGGAGTGAATATAAAGAATTTATGTTTGTCTAATTGAAATTGCTAGTTAAGTTTTGCTGGATTTAATTAGATATTTTTTAAATTTTTGCTGGATTTAATTAGTAATGATATAGTCGAATTTATTATTTGATTCCATGTAGTGAATTATTAATTTTCGAACTTTATAATCTAATTTTCAAATATCAAAGTAATAAAAAAATAGCTATAATCAAATTCCAATAAAAACAAATGAACGATGTCTAAAGCGATGAAAAAAGGCATATTAATTTGTCATGCCCAGAGATAAGAATAGATCTCAATAAATCTAACACCTAATGAACGCATAATGAAATTGATCAAATGCAATGAATTTTTATTTGTCTTTGGTGCTTATTAGGAAAATAATGGGCAAGCCGAGAGACGGCGAGAATCGAATGGTTTTCTTAGAAGTTTGAGATGCAGAGGACCTTGGTGAATTGGGTTTTTATTGTATGTGGGTATACATATTTTTGCTCAATTTCGCAAGAAAAGTGTTAAAAACTTCATAAACCTATTATATTAATGCCAATTTAATCATTAACATTTTATTGATGCTAATTTAGTCTTAAACTTTTTTGAACCAATGTCAATTCAATCATTGCAGCTTAATTTGGTTGGATATTTCTAACGTGGATGCCGGCCGGCTCACGTGATATGCGGCATTAATAACTTTTAATAATATTTTAATATTTTTTTCTAAATTTCTATTTTTTTTTCTTTCCCTTCCTTCTTATTAGGTCGCCAATTGAGGGCTAGCAAGGCTCTACCCTCACCGCCCTAGCGTGAGGCCACCCTCGCAAATTTTGGCAAGGCATGACCCTTGCCAAATCCGGCGAGGCGAGCCTTGCTCAACTAGCGTGAGGCCACCCTCATGGCCTCTGGTGAGGGCTTGAGTCTAGCCTATCTCCGGCAACACTCTTTGTCCCTCACCTCTAGCTGGTTGTTGATTGGTAATTGGCTAGAGGAAGAAGGAAGGAAAAGGGGAAAAAAGAAAGAGGAAAAATAAATAGAAAATTCAAAAAATATTAAATATTGTTTATGTTACTATCACGCCATGTAGGTCGGCCAATATCCACGTTAGTAATATCTGGCCAAAATTAACCATAAAAACTGAATTGGTACTAACTTAAAATGTTTATGATTAAATTGTCATTATTAAAAGGTTTATGACTAAATTAGTACAAATATAATAAGTTTATGACTTTTCTAACACTTTTCCCCTCAATTTCACATGTGCATCCAGATTAATTATTTTATTTGAACAATTTTTACAAATATAAGAACATTAGTTTAAGCGGAAAATCAAAAGGGAGGACATGAACAACAAGCGAAAGCACCATTTCAAGCCTCGCCACGAGATTAATGCACGATATTCAATTTGATGGATGGAGAACTTTAGATCAACCTTACGTTCACGACACAGTAAAAACTCATGCGCTTATGACAGATAGGGAACTTTGGATCAATCGTGCTACCATACTCCATGATATTCGTCAATCGGAGTTTATTGCAACATTTTAATTATCGAAATGGACCGCGATAAACAATCAATGTCTAGACAAAACGTGGGGTCGATTCACCTAATAGACGAAATCCATTGGTACGGACAAGCAATTTCTTTCTTGACATATTTATGTAATCAAGGGTCATCAGGTTCGATTTTCCTAGACCTGATTATCAATTGGGTCATAATTAATGTCCCACATCTAGAACAAGTATCGCATGCACCCGATGCAAGTGAGTCTACTCAAGATCAACCGTCCACGCTATTCGATGGTTGAGATGGACTGGGCTCACGTAGATTGGGCGGACATTAGAATTTCTCCCCACGTTTGGGCTTGGGCCTTTAGCCGAGTTGGCTTCTTGCATGGAATGGGAGCCACCCAATCGGCGCAGGCCACGTAAGATCGCAAGCTGATCCACGGGATCCCTGGTCTGTCCCCCCTCGTGGGTGGAGGAGCGTCCATCATTCATCGAGGCTGCGGTCCTCAGCTGTTCTTCAGGAAGAGTTCCACCAAAAAGAAGACACTCCCCCATCGCTCAGATCCTCAAACCCCATATAAGAGTCTGAATTCTACCTATCGAGAGAGAAGGGAAGGTTCCGATGGAAGCCGCGTCGACCGGAATCTCGGCGAGTGTCGCTCTCTCCGGCAATGGAGTCAGGGCGAGAACCGGGCTCGTCCGAGCCATGGCTGCTCAGAAGCCCTTGCCCTCCGCCGCCAAGACCGTCGGCTCCAAAAAGGTCAGTCCCGACCCCATTGTTTTTGGAATTCTCAGGACAGTTTTTCTTCTGTATGGTACTCCAAAACATACATCAATGTCTGAACAGAGAAAAGTTTGTGTTGGCATTTGCTGTTGCGGTGAAATTATCACAGCAAGTTTCTAGACAACATGAATTACATGTCGAACTGTGCAAAAATTTTAGCTAGAGGCAATCGAATTAGCTTCGTTTAGGTGGAAACGATTGATTAGAGGCGAGAAGAGAGTTGCCCGATGACGCGAATGCGAAGGGCGAGCGATGATGCCTAGCGGCGTTTCGGCTTGCGGTAACTGACCTCAGAAGCTTTTGAATATGCAGAATGGAACGGTGGTGTTCCCTCTCGGAGAACCAGGACCGAAGACCATCTCTTCAAACAACAATGGGCCACCAATCAAGCTGCTGACAAGAGTGGAGCAACTGAAGCTGCTCACCAAAGCGGAGAAGGCAGGCCTGCTCTCGGCTGCCGAGAAGTTCGGCCTCTCCCTGTCGTCAATCGAGAAGTTGGGTCTCCTCTCAAAGGCCGAAGAGCTCGGAGTCCTCTCGGCAGCTACCGACCCGCCACCCCGGGCGCTCTGTTCACGCTCAGCCTTGGCTTGCTGCTGCTCGGTCCTGCTTGCGTGTACCTGGTCCCTGAGGACTACCCCTGGGAAGTAGCTGCTCAGGTTCTTGTAGCTTTGCTTTCAGTGGTAGGCGGGTCTGCCGCCTTCGCCGCGTCAAATTTGGTGTCCAACTTGCAAAATTCACAATGATTTCAGTCACCTGCATTTGTAAGCGAAACTAGGGACGTGATCCCGCGAGTTTAATCAAGAGCGACTGTCTTTTGCATCACCATCCCGACCTTCGTCTTTCGCAAAATCGATGTTCAAAAACGACATCTCCGTCATCCGGTCACCTTGTGGAGTTGCAACGTGCAACTCAAATGCCAAAACAAAAGCGAAAGGCAAGTCGGATATGATCAGTAGGAGTTTCCATGTCTCGACAAGCATAGCGGTACAGATGAGCATGTAAATGGCGCCGCATCAACCGTGAGTAAAAGGGTGCAAGGCCAAGGGGGCAACTGACATTGCAAACATGGGAACGAATTCACTTTCCCCGTGACCGAGCAACAAGATATAAAGCAACAGCAGGACAAGGAGTGGGGGAAGAAAAACAAATTAGTGACATGTTGCAGAAGAATATATAATCACAAAATCACCTCTCCTGTCACATAAGCTCTTATGAAATGCCCCAGCCCCAAAATTAGTTCTTATCACAAGCAGTCACAATTACCAAAGGGTAAGCAGGAAAGGGGAAAATAATCGCTTCCACTTTACTCCTCATCTTTTGTACTGCCAAAAAAATTGCTCTCTCAAAATGTGCATCCTAGTCATGTTGAAGGAGGCCCAGAGCTGCGGTTTCCACCGCCTTGACGACCGCCTCTGCCTAATCCGTTCTGATTAACCCGTTGATAAGTTTCACCACCACGTCCTCCCGAGCCTCTCGGGCGACCTGAATAGTCACCCTGAGTTCTGAACTCGTTCCTACCATAGCCCCGACCACCGCTGTAATTTCCGCGCCCCCTAAAGCTGTCACTGCGAAGATATCCACCTCTGTTAGAGTACCTGCCTCTGCTGCCGCTGCTATTTCCAGTAACTGCAGAATGAAAGTGGCTTATCAGGGTTGTTTAACTTGTCTATCGCACAGAGGAGCCAAATATTATAATTTATGGAACAAACACAACTTACCTCGAGTAGTAGTTCTTTTCACTTCAACGACTGCATTATGGTCCCCTATGGCAATTGGAGATGCCTGAAATTATTTTGACCATAAGCAATCAGTATCATAGTACACAAAACAAATACAGGCGAGAAAAAGACCCCATGACTTTTTCTCTAAGTATTGTATGGAAAACCATTTTTTTACATGCTGTTGATTCAGACGCTTTCTGTCTGCAACAAAACAAGTAAAGGAACCTCTAGTGCTCCTCAATTTGACTTCTCATCTATTTTCTTGCTCGTCTTTGAGGGGAAGAAAGGAGCTTCTTATACATTGACAAAAGAAACACCCACCTTCAAAAGTGGGGAAAAGAGGCATTACACAATCACCCAACCTAGCTGAGCAAGCTCAGGAAAGCAAATGGACCTTCAAAAAGAAGGTTTACACAAAACGAGTTTTTCGTAGTCCCTCTAGAAATCTATGATGGCAAAAGGGCAACCTCACTGACCTTTAAAGTACAAATATTGCGGCCATCGTTTCTCACAAGCTCAGAAACAAAGATGGAAGGAAAAGAATCTTAACCAAGGAGTTAGACTATTGATCTGCAAGTAGATGCCAGCAATTTGGATGCTGCACACTTACAATTGATAAAGTTCATGTAGAAGACAAACCATGTATTTCTAATCCATGAAGTTGTCATGACCCAACTCGTCCAGATGTAGGCATTGCTATCAGATTGGCACAATATATCTCTCCTATCTCTCAAAGTTTATATGCCAGAAGTATTCGTTAGTTTAGGTCCAACAATCTTATGATGGCTCAAATGAACAGCCCTTACATATCAAATCCCTTTTTATCTTAATGCATGGAGGTCTCTGTAAGCCAAGAATCTCTCTGTGTCACATTATTTTTTTTTCTTGATGAAATCAGCTAAGACAGAAGCATGCAACTCCAGTTTAACAAAACAGGTCTGACAGCAATATATCACACTAAATCATAAAACGGAGAAAAACCATGTGGAGAAATCAGCAAAATATGAAACTAACAGAAAGCCATATCAAGTACCTGAAGTGCACTTTGCATGGAACTCCATGCTTCAAACTCAACAAAACCAAAGCATGAACCCTGCTGTTAAAATACGGGACACAACAGGAGCCATGTAAGAACAATAGAATGCTCAAAAGCACTGCATAAAACAGTTATGTGAAGCATACCTTAGCACTACGGACTTGGATGCCATTAGGTTTTATGGACCCAAATTTTCTGAACTCTTCCTCAAGTAGTTCAACTGTTGCATTGTAAGGCAAGTTCCGTATATATATCGAGTGGCCTTCAACTGTTAATGCAAAGAACACGTATTGGTCAATAATATAACTGGAGAAGGTAAAGTATACTGGACCAGGTTCTCTTTTAACAAGAGCTTCTAAGTTAATACACTGAGCAAAAGCAATAGATACCTTCTTCATTATGGTTGCTGCTTTCAGGAGCATTATCACTAACCGGAGCTGATGTGATGGGAGCACTGGGTTTTGCAGGTACAGAAACAGTCAACTGCTGCACATTGCTTGTGGCTCCAACAGCCGCTCTATTGGGAGGTACATGAACAGAGCGAGATGCTGCTTTACTTTGTATTGCTTTAAGCTACATAGATACAGCATTCAGCGTTAAACTTTAAAAAGGACATGCTTCTGAACAGTGTAAAAAAAGGACTTCAGAACCAACTCACAATGGCGGCATATGTCTTTGGAGCATCATCCTCAGCTGCAGGAGTGGATTCTGCAGCTTTATGAACTGGAGATTCAATGGTCTCTTCTTCAAGCACAGAGCCTTCATTGTCTGAGGGATCACAGACTTCAGCAACATTATCAAGATCTTCCTCCTCAATGGCAATCTCAGGCTCAGCAGCAACTTGATCTGGAGCATTTATGGTCCCTGAACACCACAAAGGAAATATACCATTAAAGATGAAAAGAACTTCTACTAAGAAATAAATCATACACAGAGGAAAGAAACCCACCAAGTTCAGGGGTCATCGCAACTGCTGGAGCATTTTCAGTTGTACCATTGACCAATAATTCAGTTTCCCCAACATACCTAAAAACATCATTCAGGACAAAGTAACCTTTATCTTGAGGAGCTAAAAAGAATGTCTGGGTAAACTTCCTTCTGGCATTATCCCTTCCAGTCAGACACCCGGTGACAAGAACAATCACCCCTTTTGCATGAGACTCTTGCGCATCAGCAGTTTTTATCTCCACTGTATAGTCTTTGTAATTCAGGGACAAAATCTTGTCATTGATAGCCTGCTCCATAAAGAACATTGCATTCTATTAATCCACATGTTAACTCCTTTATAAACTGCCAGTACTAACTAAAGTTAATGTTCATGTAATGAGTAGAATGAACATTTTGCAAAAGCTCAGGAACTCCTGGTGCCTTTACCCAAAAGAATATTGACAAATAACATCCAACTACCCATATTCGGTGGTTCATGAGTGATGAAGAATTTGAGTAATTAAAACATCCACAATTTTGGGTCCAAACCGACGGTTAAGAAAAAAATGAACCTATTGCATTCAAGAAGGCTTAAACTACTTGGGTTTACAGTCTTTAACTGGCACCTAGAACCTTTTCATTTTAAATTACTTAAATGCACTTGTAAATTGTTTACACCTTCTTCAATTTTGAAAAGAGCTTGGTCATGCAGCAGGAATAGTAGCATTGTATGTATGTTAACTCCATGCCTATAACTTATGCAGAAAATAGAATATATCAGCAATCAAAATAATCCACAATCCAAACGAGCTAACATGTCAAGGGACAATGTAGACTATGCATTTGGCAGAAAAAAGTGAGGTAAGTTCACACTCCAATCCGAACTAACAGCAATTAGTTTCTCACACAGTGGAAGCTGGACTTTTAAACAAAAAGAGATCAACCCCAAAAGAGCAATTGAAAAACGTCACTATTTACAACCCTGAGTGAAATTAACATACAAATTTAGAATAACACCGGGAACTTAGAGGTAGTAGTTTCATACAGCCTGTAAATGTTACTGATTCACAACCCTGGTGAAGATAACAAGCAACTAGCAGATAACACCAGAAACTTAGGTGCAATGGTTTCACACAGCATTTCACAAGACTAAACTTTTCTATTTCAATGACTTACAAAAATCTGATCAACAAAAACAGGATGTGCAGCAATGACTGTCAATGAACAGTTGATTTTGGTAAACAAACAGCAGGAAAAAACAAAAGTTTCAGTCATTTGTGGGCATACTTGCATCGTTGTGACTTTAGTCATCACACCATTAACATCTGGTCGGCTCAGCAAACTTGAATCCTGGTAAAATCTATGCACCATTTCAGGGGACTGATGAAGGATATGATAATATTGCTCCACAAAAGCATTGCCGACTACCTCCGCACTAGGCGGAGCACCAGGAGTTGGTTCCTGCATCGCCATCTACACCAAAAATGAAATGTTAGAAGCGGAAAACATCAGTTTGACATATACGGATTTTTTATCAGCCATCCATGTCAACTTTTCTCATATAATGCCGGCTGCCACAGCTATTCAGTGTGTGTCACAATGCAAACTTATTTGAGCTGACCACAACAGCAGGACTTGCTTCCTGCATTGACACCCTCCTTTCTTACAACACTCGGTTATCAATTATCAAATTGTTCGTGATCTTTTCTGTTTTTCATACATAACCATCATATAGTGATCATGGTGTTCCTCTCAATTAAACCTTCATTCTGTTGTAGTTCCAGCTAAGTTGCAGGATATGCGGCCGTAGATGAATAGCTCGTACTTTTGGCATCATTAGACTAGGCCTAAGGTACCCCTACCCCATTTGAATTAGGATCTTGGCTTTATTTTTTATTTTTTTTTGTTTATAGTTGAGCCGAAGTGTTCCTCTCCCTTTGCCATGTGACAATGGTCGGATAGAATTTCTCCTCAGATTTAACCACTTGCACAAAGCAGACTCCAAATTTCAGTTTCATCATGCGGCAATGGTTTTGAAAACAAATAGGTCTAAGATAGCATGAAATTCAATTGTAACCTAGAATAGGGAGACTATTTCAGGATTCTCAAACAAGTGCACAATCCCCCACCTCCATTCCCACATAAAGAAATGGAACTGATGAGTCCACAACTGTGAAATTCCCGAACTATAACATGATGATTGATAAGAAAACAAAGAGACATCAAGAGGGCATTTTTTTCTTTCATTTTAGGAAGAAAGCCAACAGGGCCTTTTGGTCCAGCTTAAAGCCAAGCCAGACACTGCCTAAACATGCTTAAACAAAATGCAATTCCATATTCGGATCACTAATATGACTTGTTAATGAATGATCAAAGAATTAACATGGAAAGGGTACACAGGAGAAACTAATAAAAATTAGACCAGCACATGTAAAAAAAAAAAAAAAAAACTAGCCATATCAACTTATTCAAACAATTTCTAGCTTCATCCCAAAAATGTGGATCTAAGGATGAATAGCAACTCAAAACAGCACTTCAATTTCTAGCTTTATCCCAAAAATATGGGTATAAGTATGAATAGCTACTGAAAACAGCACTTCCCAGCCTATACTTAAGAACTATAGGTGTGGGCAGTCACAATTATGAACAACCAGGCAAATAGATGTAAAGAGCATAAACAGTCGCTGCTCTATGTCATTGGTTATGTACGGGGATAACCCAGAGTTTGTGAAGATCGTGCAAAATCAGAAGACCTTTCATTCTAAAAGACAATTCGTCAGGGATGAAACACAAACCTCCATCAAACACACCTTACAAAGCCAAAATAATAATCATAGAATAGCAAACAAAACAAAAACAGCAAAAGAAGACTGCTAAAGCTACATGGGCCATGCAAACATTCAAAGGAAAATCCTTTCCCTCAATTGCTGTTCATGATGTCGCAGTCTGCTTATATCTTATGTTGTACGGTTTACTAGGAACAAGTGCTTGCATGACTCTTCTTTTTCTGTTAACACCGATACTATCGCAATGATGATCAAAAGGGCAGTTAGAGAAAGATCAGCACTTTGTGCAGAGAACAGGATGGAAATATATATAGAAAGACACGGAACCCTGTAGAGGTACTCCTACATCCTCCATAAGCACGTAGCAGGTTTTCCTCTCCTGCATTTCTTGTGAATACAATTCCAGCCTATAGAATAAAAAAAAAAAAAAAAAAAAGAAGAACAAAGAAACAGCCAAAGTTCAAACCTTTTACCACCAACCCAACTCGCCAACACGATTCGTCGATCACCTAATACACGCCGGCGCAAACCGAACCCGGAATCGAAGCTAAACTCAGGCGCGCCGCATTCGCGCAACCAAGAATCGGCGCGCGGCTCTAGGGATCGGGGTACGGATCCTAACTCTAGCCGCGCGAACGAACCCTAGACCGCGAATCGGCCGTGAACCCGCGAAAACCCTCGAACGATACCGGCAAAAGGGACCGGCTCCGACCCCCACATCGACCGATCAAGATTCCGATCCGGCAGGATCACGGACCGCAATGAGATCGAGTCGGACCGGGGAAGCGAGACGGGAACCTCGGCAAACCAAAGGAAGAAATGGGGATCTAGAGCTCGCGAAAGGGTACCTGGTTCGGCGATCCGGCTGAGATTTGGAGCGAGCGAGGAAGCGAACGAGCTAGAGAGAGAGAGAGAGAGAGAGAGAGTTGCTTTGGTTTGAAGAGAGACCAGGCAGAGCAAAGAGACAGAACAGCGATCAGCTTTGAGGAAAATGGAAATGTTTGGCAAGCAAAGGGACATAGCAAGTGCCTAGAGAAATCATTTTAATGATTTTTTATAATAAAATTGGATTTTTTTTTCCTTTCTTCTTTTTTTCCCAATAATAAAATTGGATGCTTTGTTTTGGGTCGTATGATAAAATTGCATGTTGAAAGTGGGGTTAGACCGAGAGGGATTATTTATGGGAAGTTTGCTCTTTTGGGCCTCTCGTTTTTTTTTTTTTTTTTTTTTTAATTTTTGTTTCTATGAAGGATTGATTACCACAACTTGCGCATCGTGTTGCCTTTTTTGCCTACGCAAAAATTGGCAAGAGAGGAAAGGGTTGCCTACCTAAATAAAGAATGAGAAAGAAAAGATGAACTTTTCGAGTGGATTAGCACTAAATGATTGCTCAAGATCCGCACATTTCAAGCAATTTCCTTTTCCTCACATGTTGGATTCTCGTTGGCAAGAGAATTGAACGGATTGACATTGTTTCCTTTTTTAAAAAGATGGCCATTTTTGTTTTTATCGATTTTGCTCCGAAAATTGCGCATGACCACCTCAGTTTTTAAGTTGGAAATCTTTATGGAGTTTGTAATAGATCGGATGATTGAGTAATTTCATCATGGGTGTGGTATCCAATAATTTCCTCATGCACAAAATTACAATTAAGTATTTCTCACTCCACACTTGCTTTTGTGACTTTTTCACATACACACTAAGAACTCGTTTGACAAAACTAACAAGCAAGTACTGAAGATTTTAAGTATTGACTTTTAAGTGTTGATAATAAAAACAAAATACCGTTGGATGCTATTTAAGAATTGATAAGTGAGAGATTATGGGTTTCGTACTATAAATGAACTTACAATCATTAAGTAGGTGACAACATTTCAGTTGGCATCAATTGCTCTTTTCTTTTACTAACTGAATTATGTAGTCCCCTTCCTTACTTACCTCACTAAGTGTCGTTTTAACATTAATTGAATCCTTTAAATCAATGTTAGTTATAGTAATCAAACAAGCTTAATCTTAGTGAGTGCTGTTTTGTAATTTTCGGCACTCATTGGATTATCAAATAACCCTGCATCTTTCCTATTTTATTATAAGAAGGGATAATACAAATTACTAGATGTCGAGTCATCGTTGGCATGCTACATGACATGGTCAACAATGAAACGTGGACAATTTTAGACAAACAAATTGATGCCGTTTTGCTTTAAAATTTGAATTTGCTTTTTTTTTTCCTTTTTTTTTTTTTTTTTACTTTTCATCTTCACCTTCTTTGAATGAACATTACCACTACATGTTCCTATTAAAATACTGATCAGGTAATTTTCCTTCTCACATTCTTCCAATTAGGTATTGCTTCATTGATTTGTAATGTCTAAACTTTCAACTCTTATTATGTTAAATTTCAAAGAGAATAAATACAAATGAATATCATGAATTTATTAATGACAATAGTTTTAATTCAAGTAAAACTATATTCTCGAATGATGCAAATCTATCTTCAGATGTTATGGTGCATTTAAGTCAATAAGATGTACCTAACATACAATGAAGGAAGTGGTAATAGTTTATTTGATTAAGCAAAACCTCAAATTTACATATTTATGTTTTATACAAATGAAATTGACTTATTCTAACATGTTTTGCTTTCAATCTTACATGCCAAATAGTATTTAAACGAGGAATGAGGAGAGATGGTCTCGAGTGTTAACTATCGAGATTGAATTACAATGTCTTTTAGAGAATCTAATATTCTATTAAATTCACATACTGTAAAATTAAAAGACAATTTGATTCATCAAGAAGCTAGCATTATTCAACTCTCTAAATTTTCAATGACAAGTCTATTGTAGCTGGTCTCAAGTTTAAAATTTCATGACACATTTTATATTGCTGATTCGAAAATGTCTTTCCTTAGTAATTTTTATGCTTAGTAGATAACAACCCAATAATTATACATATTCAACAATTATTTTTGTTAATAACAACAGTGAGTACAAATATATTTAAAATACATTTAACATGTGTTACGGTGTGAGGGTTATTATGGTCATTAAAACTTATAGGGTTATTATGGTCATTAACACTTATAAGGTTATTATGGTCATTAAGTATTATTTAATAATAAAAGTGTGAGATGTGGAAAACCCTAATTAGTTTTCACGTTCTCCTCATTCCTTCTCTATCAATTTTTACATCGCTCTCTTTTTTTCTCCTACATTAATTTCTACATGGTATCGGAGTCACATCAACAAGCATCATTCAGCCTAAGTCGGTGTTGGCCAGCCCTCTCAAGTCTAGATTTGATGCCGACAAGCGTAGTTGGCTCAAATCTGGCCTCGTTGGCTTAAATCCGATGTCATTCGACGTCACGTAGTCTTATCCATCCATTCAAGATCCGATGTTGGTTGAGCTCTTGCCCCTCCGTGCAAGCTAATTTGATTGGTGTGGTCCTCTAAGGTTCATTTGTGTGTTCATTGTTCTCAGATTTTTTTTTTTTTTTAATTTGCAGCAACTTGCTTGATGGAGATGCTGATCTTGTTCGCCACGAAAATGATGTTGGATGAGGTGGTTTTTGGTTAGGCATAATCTATGATTTGGGTGTTTGTCTTGATGAAATAGGATGAGTTGATTGAAGTATTATGGAGATTTGGACCGTTTGAAGCAAATCACGGTAGTTTGTTGAATTGAATTAGTTGGAAGGATTTGAATTTGATTATTGTGCTGAAAGTTCTTGTGTTATATTGGCACACATCGAATTATGGTGGAGAATAAATGTGTAGTAGCTAAGGTTGTGTCTATATCCTCTAGTCGTTTGACAGAGAAGAAGTTATAAGTTATCACCAATTTTCAACAATGGAGGAAAATCGTATTGTTAGTGTTGACTAGGAGAGAGCGACAAAATCATCTAGCAGGTAAAAGATCTGCCTCCAATAAATATTGGGATACTGTGGATGCTAGAATTCTTGGTCAAATGTTGAACTCCATGGAATCTCAAATTGCGAATTTGGTTACATATATTAATACTATGAAGGAGTTGTGGGATTACTTGAATGTCCTTTATTCTAGACAAAATAATCTTTCAATGATATATGAAGTGTCCCAAGGATTTTATAAGACAAATAGAAAGGGTTAGCCACTTACTCAATATTTTGCTAATTTCGAACAAATGTATGAGGAGTTTAATTCTCTACTACCCATTACTTCTAATGTCAAGGAAAAGTAGGAGCAACAAGAGCAATTGGTTGTTATGAGTTTTTTGGGAGGATTAGGACAAGAGTATAATGTCGTTCATTCCCAAATACTTGGAGGAGATAAGGTGAGTCCACTCATTGAGACATTTGCTCGTGTTCTAAGGTATAGGTGATAGCTCAGTCTTAGCAACTCAAGGAAATCGTGGTGGTAGTTGAGGTCGTGGTGGTGGTCAAAGTGGTGGTGCTAGCCATTTTATTAGAGGTTAACCACCTCTGCTAGCAACACTTATAGTGATATAGGAGGTAATACAACTTATCATTACTGTGATTTACTAGACATATTCAGAGATTCTGTTATAAACTTCATGGAAGGCTCTCTCAATAGACTAATGCAGTAGAATCTAGTGCCTCTTCACAATCCGCTATGGGAGGAAAGTTTATTAGAATGTCGAAAGAGGAATTTGCTAGGTATAATCAACTCCAAATTTCCCAGCCAATTTCACAGTCCTCCTCCATAACTACTTTTGTTTAGACAGGCAATGCAAAAGCATGTCTTTCTTTTGCCTCTCGCCCTTGGGTCATTGATTCAGGTGCTACCAATCATATGACTAGAGTCTTAAGTATCTTTTTTGACTTTCATGAGTCTATGTGTAATGTTACATTAGTTGATAGTTCTCTATCCATAGTGAAAGGGATAGGCATAGTTCCCCTAACATCCTCCATATCTTTATCTTCAGTCATGTATCTCCCTAATTTTCCGTTCAACCCTATGTTTGTCAGTCAGCTTACCAAAGCATATGATTGTTCCGTAACTTTCTATCCCGATTTCTGTGTTTTTCAAGACTTGAAGATGAGGAAAACGATTGGTAAAAGACATGTGTCAAGGGGGCTATACTTACTTGATGATACTACAAGTGTTGTTTGTTCCGCAGCTTCCCCACATCAAATCCATTGGGCCACCCATCCTTGGCAAGTTTGAAAAAGTTAGATCCCCAGTTTCAATCTTTATCTATTCTTGAGTGTGAGTCATGTCAATTTGAGAAATTGCACCGTATTAGTTATCATCCAAGAGTCAATACACAAGCCTCTCAACCGTTTGTGTTGATTCATTATGATATATGTGGTCCTTGTCCTTGTCCTGCTATTTCTAAGTTCGGTTTCAAGTACTTTGTTACTTTTGTAGATAACTATTCAAGAGCCACTTTGCTATATCTAATGAAAAGTCATCCTAAGTTATTTTCTATATTTTGTGCATTTGTTAATGAAGTACATACTCAATTTTCAGCTCATGTTCATATTCTTCGAAGTGATAATGCTAAAGTTATTTTTCTAATATATATATTTTTTTTTTGAATTCATGACCCAACAAGGCATCCTTCATCAATCTTCTTGTTCGGATACACCACAACAAAATGGTGTCACCGAATGGAAGAACCGTCACTTACTAGAAGTTGCTCGATCATTGATGTTTGAAATGAAGGTAGACAAATCTTTTTGAGTTGAAGCTATCATGATTGCATGGTATCTTATCAATCACATACTGTCCTTCATTCTTAAGGGTGCGACACCACACTTTCTTCTTTTTCCTTTGGAATCCTTGTTTAATTTACCACATCGTATATTTGGTTGTGTCTACTATATTCGTGACCATTGTCCATGACTTTCCAAACTAGACCCTCAGTCTCTTAAATGCATTTTTTGGGGTATTCTCGTGCACAAAAGGGATATCATTTCTTTGCATAAGTATTTCACCATTGCAAGTGTTTCCTTTTTTGAGTTAATTCTTTTATTTTGATGAATCAATTGAGCCTCCTATAGTGGATGATGATTCCTTTACATATGTTATTATGAAATCCACTTCAAATTCTCCTCCAGTCCCTCCACCAATTCAGCATGTATACAGTAGATGTCATCATCAGCATGTGGAGCCACTTACAAATGTACCTCCGCCTATTTTGTTTTCTCCGTCTTCTAAGTCTAAGGTAAGCCTATCACACACTGATCTTAATATCCTTACTGCTCATCGCAAAGGGGTTCGCAATTGTACCCAACACCCTATTGCACAGTTTGTCACCTATTTTGGTCTATCTACTTCTTTTCGAACTAGTCTAGACACTATTGATAAACATCCTACTTCTAAAATTGTTGCTGAAGCATTATTTAGTCAAGGCTAGAGGACAACTATGGAGGATGAACTAATGGCACTTGACCAAAACAAGATTTGGGATCTTGTTCCTCTACCTAAAGGAAAAACTAATATTGGATGTAAATGGGTGTTCACTGTTAAGGTTAATCCTAATGGTTCTCTTGCCCACCTTAAGGCCAAATTAGCTGTTAAAGGTTATGCACATGTTTATGGGGTTGATTATGGTGATACTTTTTCTCCAGTGGCTAAGATGACCTATGTTCGTATTTTACTTTTCGTTGGCTACTTCTGCTTGTTGGCCTATTTTTCAGCTTGATGTTAAAAATGCATTTCTTCATGGTGATTTAAATGAAGAAGTGTCTATAGGGCAACCACCTAGGTTTATTGCTCAAGGGAGTCTGGTCATGTTTGTCGTTTGAAGACATCTTTATATGGTTGGAGGCAATCTCCTAGAGTCTGGTTTGGGAGGTTTACAAAAGTAGTGCTCTAGTTTGGATTGTTTAGGTATAGTGGAGATCATTCTATGTTTTACCATGTTTTAGGAGCTAGTTGAATATTTCTTGTAGTTTATGTGGATAATATTGTCATAATTGGAGATGATTTTACAAGGATTGAAGAATTGAAATTGCATTTGCAACAACAATTTCAAATAAAGGATTTAGGATGATTAAGATATTTTTTGGGTATCGAAGTGGCACAAGTAAAGAAAGGTATCTATATCTCACAACACAAGTATTTTTTGGATTTACTTAGAGAGATAGGTATGCTATGAGCAAAACCCCTAGATACACTTATGTAAGCTAGCTCAAAATTAATGATAGAGGAATGCGAACTATTGAATGATCCAAAACGATATCGAAGGCTTGTTGGAAAATTAAATTATCTTACTATTACTCGACCCAATATTTCTTTTTCTATGAGTGTTGCAAGTCAATATATGTCTTCTCCTCATATCACTCATTGGGATGGTGTAGTCAGAATTTTGAGATACTTGAAGAAAACTCCAAGTCATGATCTTTTCTTTGGTGATCATGGTCATAGATGTCACGCCCCAAACCCCGAGCGTGTCCATCCCTATCTGGTCGATAATAATTTGCGACTTCTTAGGACGAGTCGCCAACCCTTTCCATTTTATTACACATGCGGAAGTGAAAAGAAATCTCATGACAGTAATCATCTCAGGATAGAAAAGTGGGACAATAGATTCACAAACAAACATGTTTTTATATATACAATGAGTCATGTACAAAAGTCTATGGCCAAAAGACTACAAAAGAATGGCCTTCAAAAAAGAAGCGGTCATAACTGACCTACGCTTCCGATCACCTCCTCTCAACTCTAGAACCTCCACTCGACGACCTTGAAAATGTTGTCCCACAACGGGGTGAAATATAATCTCAGCGAGTCTAAGCTCTAAACACCAATTAGGAGAGAAATATGCTCAAAAGTGTCCTAACCACACAATCACACACTTAGCATAGAGGACTTACCTTGTCTCAGTTCCATCCTGCAGGTCAATATAATTCAAATACTCAATTAAACAATTCAATTCAAATCCACCATCAATCAGTCGATTCATTCGACTCCATGCCATCAATGTCATTCATATATTATGTCGATTCAAACATTGCTTACCTAAGCTGAAATAGATATACTCATATATCATTGCTCCCCAAAGCTAATATCTAAAATTTGCTCACCAAAGCTACTAAATAACAAGTGCTCACCGAAGCTGATGTCTAAAGTGCTCATCGAAGCTGCTAAAGCATTATTGCTTGCCATTGCTCATCGAAATTGCTAGAGATCTATAATTATGTTAACGCTCTCCAAAACTGTTATAGATCTATATTACTCATCTAAGCTATTTGGTACTCAAATACCATTTTTGGTGTCAACACCCCAACACCTGGCATTTTCCAATTAAAATACCAATATATCACAATCATCACTCAATTCAACAATACAACATTCAATTGCAAAAACTAAACACATCACTGCAATCAGCTCGAAATTCTATCAAGCGGCTCTTTCGGTATAATTTAGGGAAAAATAATTAATAATTAAATAATTACTGAAATTAATTAAATAAATCAATTTAAATTCTAACACCACTAACCTAGGCTAGAATCATTAAATTAATAACCAATACGAACTCGGAGAAATTCCCGAACCCTTCTAGATAAATAGTGCAATTTATTTAGGCCTTAGCTAAACCATGCTAACCACCTAACATGCTCAATTAAATAATTACATTTCTAATTTAATCTAACTAACCACATAATTCCTAATAAAATAAATCTAAGCACCCTTTAAACGGCATTAGCCTACTAAGCAAAGTTTAGAGTATAAACTCACCGGTTAATTGCGGAAATCGGTTCACCGTGACGACGACTTGACGGCGGCCGAAATCCAAATTTTCGGCGGTGTCGACGGACTTGGACCGGGCCTGGAATTAGCTCAACAAATCTCAGCCCAAATCTGAGATTTGTTTCCAACTTGGGTTGGGCTTCAATTGAGTTGGGATTGGGCCTTAAACATTGGGCTTGCTGGACTTCAATGGAGTTGTTGAAATTCACTAGATTGTAGGACTTTTGGGTTTGCTACCGGCTGGTTGTTGCAGGCTACTCGTGAACTTCACTAGGCTGCAAATGCCGAATTTATGGGCTGAAGAAAAGAAATGGAACTGTATAGAAGATGGGCCCATGAACTTTGCTGACTTGGGCTATCTCATGGATGGGCTGCGGTAGAAATTGAAGACGCGTGGAGAGGATGCAGTTGTCGTCTTCGAGTTAGCCGAAGGAAGCAACAATTGCTTCGGTTGGGGAACTCACGCGAACTAAAGAGGAAGTGGAGCTGGCCGCGTGGACTGAAACTTGCTGGTGGAGGCAGCGTGCGGATCGTGGGTGGACGACGAAGCAATGCCAAAGAAGGGAAATGATGGGATCAACAATTTGCCTCTGTGAGTGGCGTTGTTGACCAAGGTGCTAGTGTCCAGGGAGTTGAAGATCGGTGGAGAAGCACGAGCTGGTGTGAAGGTGGGTCGACAAAAAGGAATCTTGAGGGATGAGGGTTGATCAAACAAGCAGCACATGGTGGACGTGTGTGGCAGGTTAAGGATGGGGGAAATTGGAGATGGGATGAACGAAGTAAAGGAGAAGAAAAATGAGTAGCTGTTGGCCTATGTTGATTCGTGAGAGAGAGAGAGAGAAAAGAAGTGGCATGCGGTCTTCAGCTCAGATGAACGTCGCACAAAGAGGAGGAAGAGGTGGTGGTCTTGGCGTGCGGGAGAAGCAGCCGGTGGAGGGTCCTAATGTAAAGCAACTCAATCCATTACATTGATTGCATGTCTACTATTTCTTTCCACTTGATAATTCCATGAATTAACAAATTGTAAAGCCAAAATTGCTACCCTTTGTAAAGCTTTGAATTTCACTTAAATTCTCTTGAATTTATTCATCGATTCTACAAATCGAGGTCCAATTTCATCGAAGAAAAAGCTCATACAAATTTTTGCAAGTCCTCAATACTCAAAGGCTCGGCTTGAAAGTTCTAATTTTCATCAATTTAGCCGATCTAAATTTCCACTGATTTTTTGCAACGTCCATATCGATTTTCCACAAAAATCCTGGAATTTCTAAAAAATCTTCAAAGAATGAGTCAACGTTCCTAAAATAGCTTGTGATACCTTAGAACTTTCAATTTCTAAAATTGGGTTCAAATTTGCGATTATTTTCAATCCGGCGCGTTTTTAGCGTGACCTAGTCTACCGGATAACTTTTAGGAATTTTTTATGGAATTGACCCGTGATCAATTTATCTCGAGTCACAATGTACATCTTCGACACATTGGCAACTCTCGATTATTGTGAAAATATCAATGTTTCAAATACGGACACAAAGTACCCAAAATGATAGAAAATCAATTTAGTGCCGATCGATGAAAATTTTGCAATCAGGTGAAATCACCCCATATTTTGATCACTCATCTTAATCGAATTGACCTATGTTTGATCTCTGATCGATTTTTAATTGTGTTGTAATGACCTTTACAAATTAGTAAGGTCGAGTAGTCGATTCTTGGTCGAATTCTTAAGTTTTTTGCGTTAAAATCTTTTAATAATTTTTCCAGATAATCTAGTTATCTCTTGAGTGATCGGCTCAGAGAATAGCATTATAGATGTGTTGACAAAAAGCCCGATTTATTCAATTGAAATCAGATTTGAAAAATTAGGATGTCACAATAGAGAAGTGGAAGTGGGTCTCCTACAGATAGAAGGTCTACATCAGGTTATTGCACTTTTGTGGGAAGAAACCTAGTATCTTGGAAAAGTAAGAAGCAAAGTATTGTGGCTAGATCTAGTGCACGATCAGAATATAGAGCTATGGCGCAAGCTACTTGTGAATTAATTTGGATACGTTAGCTATTAGTTGAACTTAGGGAAAAATGCCAAAAAGGTCCTAAACATTTTGTCTTTATGCCTATTTAGTCATAAACCTTTTTATGGTGTCGATTTAGTCATAAACATTTTTACGTTATGCCAATTCAGTCATTTTTTTTTTTTTTTTAACTCGGGAACCCCGTAAGCCAACAATTGACGAGCAAACCCTAGGAGAGCAACTGCATGACCCACCACCACAGTACTCAAAGTAAGAATCCCTAACGACACTTTTGGGATTCGAATTCCTCCCCTTCGTGAGGGGAGAGAGCCCCAAGCTAATTGCGCCGCTACGGGTGGTGGTGTGCCAATTCAGTCTTTTCCAACCAATTTTGATCGGATTTTGCTGACTAGATATCGACCGGCTAACGTGGCTTGATCGGCGCTAATACGGACAACTTTTAATAATATTTTAGAATTGGTTTTTCTTTTTTTCTTTTTTAAATTTTTAAAAAAAATTCTTCTCCTCTTTTTCCTCCAGCCGGTCGCCGGATCTCGGGGACCGGTTAGAGGTGATGGCCATGAGGTTGAGGTCGACCTCACCGACCACCTCGCTAGTGGGGCCGGGCGGGTGAGGCTCGCCCTCGCCGGATCTAGCAAGGGTTAAGCCTCGCCCATGGCTAGCGAGGGTGAGCCTCGCTAGCTCGAGGCCACCTCCTTGCGCCGAGCTGGTAGGGCTCACCTTGCCAGATCTGGCGAGGGCAAGCCTCACCCGCTTGACACGAGGCCGCCCTCGCGGCCACTAGCGAGGTGGCCAGTGAGGTCGACCTCAACCTCACTAGTCATCGCCTTTGGTCAATTGCCGGACCTTGGCAATTGGCTGGAGGAAGAAGAAGAAAAAAAAAAAAAAAAGTTGTCCACAATAGTGCCGATCAAATCATATCAACCGGCCGACGTCCAATTAGTAAAATCCGGCCAAAATTGGCTAGAAATGACTAAATAAAAAGGTTTAGGACTAAATCAGCACAAGAAAAAAGTTTTATAACTAAATTGGCACAAAGACAAAAAGGTTTAAGATTTTTTTGGCATTTTTCCCGTTGAACTTGGATTCAAAGATCTTGTGCCAATGAAGCTATGGTGTGATAATCAAGCAGGAATCTATATTGCTTCAAATCTAGTATTCCATGAGCTTACCAAGTTGATTGTCACTTTATCCATAAGAAGCTTTAGATTGGAGTTACTTCTACTAGTCATGTTAGGACTAGTGAGCAACTAGCTGATATTTTCACCAAGTTTTTAGGGAGTAGTAGGGTTGAATATATTTGTAACAAGCTGAGCATGCTTGATATCTATGCTCCAGCTTGAGGGGGAGTATTATAGTGTGAGGACTATTATGGTCATTAACACTGATAGGGTCATTATGGTCATTAAGTATTATTTAATAATAAAAGTGTGAGATGTGGAAAACCCTAATTAGTTTTCACGTTCTCCTCGTTTCTTCTCTATCAATTTCTACATCACTCTATTTTCTTCTCCTATAGTAATTTTTACAACATGTACTGGTCACGTAATTAGTTTATAAAAATAACACTATATCCTTTATTTTGATTTTGATGAATTTTCTCCTTTTCAATTTTATTAACTCCATAGTTGATGGATCCAACACCAAAATTTGATCTTCAAAGCCCAATAGTGGCTCAAAGGCCCACTCATTGAAGCCCATAACCTCACAAAAAAAAAAAAAAAAATAAATTCTAGAAACAAATAAAATGACAAAATGACAAAAATGGTTTATGAATTTTGGTTTAATATATAACATCGTGTTTGAACTTTTAACTCGTTCAATATGATTCCTTAACTTTGATTAAATATGTAATATTATTTCTGAATTTTTAATTTATTTATGGTCAAATGGTCAATGAAGCCCTTAAACTACATGAAATTGCTTAAAATTTATGAATTATATCAAATATTTATTAATAATTTATGAAACATATTGCATAAATTAAACACTGAAGAGTGATATTACACATTGAATTATAGTTTATGGATCATATTGCAAAAAATGAAAATTTAAGGATGGTATTGTATATTGGGCAATGAAGCGACTCAACTACAGTAGCATATTGGGCCACAATTTAAAGACCATATCACAAAAATTAAAAATTTATGGATGGCATTTTATATTGATTTACATTGAAAAACTCTAAACTAGTACAGTTATAACAAATTTACTAAAAACTAATTTTTTGACTACAAATATCGCAAATTAGTATGCATTTGACAAATTTACTAAATACTAGTATATTTATAACAAATTTACCCTCAAATTTTACTATCAAATTATTAATTTAAATGATATTGACAATTAATTGGTGTACTTGTTTAAGATTTTACTCTTCGTTTGTTGTGGTTATGCAATTTTTATAGTTTTTGTGATATTAATCCAATTTCAGATGGTATATTTATAACAATTGTATTAGTTTATGGTTTTTGGTGGCAAAATGAATTAATTTGTGATAAATTTATTAGAAGTGTACTATTTGGAATTTTTATGGTCAATTGGAGTAAATTTGATATATGTATATCAATTTGGCATTTTTCATGAGTAAAAAGTTAATTCAGAATAAATTTGTCATACAAATATAATTTAAGATTTTTAAGGGTGTTAATCCTTTTATATTAGACCAATGTACAGGGATTTCTGTGCTATTATCCCAAAAATAAACAATGCGCATCGTCACCGTCAGTCAGTGGAGCCGCTCAGTCCAGGTCGTACCTCTCGGCCATGGCGGATTCCAGTCTTCGCGCTTCCGATGAAGCCACCGCGACGTCGTTGACCGGCGACGCCTCCAGTGCTTCCTCGAGCGCGCCCCTGTCTAAGGAAGGTACAGAAAACTGCGAAACCTTTCCAACTTTTTTTCCCATTTCGGGTCTCTTTGTAGCTCGCTCGTTGCGTGGTCGGAATGCCCGCCTGTCGCTCCGTATCGAGGAGCCACGCTCGATAAATGCCGCATCTTTTTCGGACCCAGATGGCGATCATAAGCAATGTGGAGTTTCGCCTGCGTCCTGGTCTGAGTCGTTGTCTGCCAAATCGTGGGTCGTTTGGTTCTTGCGGTTTCGTGGGCTTCCGATGGTCTGGGATGCTTTGAATTCCGTACGTTAAAGGATCGAGCGGGACCAGCCCGCGTCGATCCGGGGTCTCGAAATTGCCTGGATGTTCATACAGAGGTCATGAGCATGAGGAGTAAACCTTAACCCGAGTGGCGGAATTCAATGTATAGTAATTTCCGTGGCTTGTGTTGGAAGACGGATTCCCGTGATCGGTAACAATTAATGGTGCCGGAAAGTATGGAATGCCACACCAAAATGATGCTGGGAACGTCTCAAATGAATGGATAAATAAAGGGTTTTCTGATACAGGGCATAGGAAGGAAGAGACTAGATAATCCAGGTCTCCTTTTGCCGCATCACCACCTTAGTAGGATAACAAGGAGAAGATTCCTATTCCCATGAAGGAACTTTATTCATTTATTCATGTGGGTTACAATGAAAGATTCAGGGGTCTTACGGTTTTGTAAAGATAAAAGCATTGCTAAAAATAAAAATACACTTGCAGATCAAGAAAATATATTCTATTCCTCGAGATCAATCTCGAAATCTTCAATTAAGGAGTTGTAATGTTCTTGCTCTGCATCAATATTAATATCATCTTGTTATGATTTGGACTTCTTTTTTTTTTTGTGTCTGCTCAACGGTTGTCATGGAGTTCACTTGATATGATTGTTCAATAATATGTTGACTACACAACTCTGTTCCTCCGCACCATCCTTTTTTCCCAGCCACCATTGTTTTCACGCATCTTGACCATGTAATTTTGCTGGTACCATTTCAAAATATCTGTAGTGGGGAGCATTCACTGTTTCTGTTCCTTTGTTCATTTGGCCATATGTTTGTATGACCTGACTATATTGATTTACATAGATGATTGGCACAGAGTCTTGTCTGAATTACGTTGTCTTATGTGAAGGTATCGCAAGTACTGTCGATATTGCAAATAGAATTTGTCTATGCAACAGTGGGTTTGGCAAGTCTGGAAGGATGGACTTTGATTTTGAAGGTTAAGGATGCTATGTCTTGCAGTGCAATTGAGAGGAAAGTGGCAGGCACTGCTGAACCCTTATAAGTCTGAATGGCTCATTGGTGAAATTTCTTGGTGTAGCTTGTGGACCACATAGATCAATTTGTTGATTCATCCTTTTAGTGGCATTCTCAGCCCAGTCTGTGTGGCTGGTTCCAGCTGAGTTATTTCTGGACAACTCTTCTTGAAATTTTGATTAGGAGGATGATGACATCAGAAAATACAAAGACAAGACCATACCCCATGAGTATTAATGAGACTAAGGCATGTGCTTGATAGGACTGAAGTTTACTCAGTTCCTTCTCTAAAACCTCTGAACTTACTGGAAAAAGTTCATTTGAAATTTCACGAGACTGCAGTGATATGTCTTTCGTTATGCCATATTAAAGTCCTTTATTATGGCCTCCTAAAGCGTGGACAGCCTGGCAATGTGGTTGCCAACTTGTCAACTCTTTTATGATGGACCATCTTCATTTCTTCCCTGTTTTGCCTTTGAGTGACTTGGGTTCAGATAGTAAAGCCTTGCATTATGTCGGCAGGAAATTGGGGTTGCAGGCATTGTCTGTGCTGGTTTTCATCTTCCATAATGGATACAGTTATCAGCTTACATAATATGGAATTATGATAATGGTCTATATCATGGGAATGGGACAATATCAAAACTAATCCCTAAGTTGCAGAGAAGTTCTCTTCACAGTCATGCTGATTATAAGAAGGTGAATTTGATGTAAGTTGTCTTAACCATGGGGCACGTTACTTTTTTTCATTTTGATTTTTGAAGTTGTGCACTAGCCACTTTTTGATGCTAAGAAATGTAGCTGTTCAGCTTAAGTGCAGAAGTTATGGCAAAAAATTTGTGCTGCCTACATTTTCTGACGCAAACGATTTCAACCTCAGCCTCATGGCCAGTCCTTCAAGTTCTGTTGTACTACCTTATCTGCCTAAGAGTTATTGTCCTTCTCACATCGCATTGCTAAAATAGCCCACCACTTTTCTTTTGCATGGCCTATTGATGGGATTCTTCTGTAACAAGGTTAAATTTACTCTTGCCTTCTTGTTCTTGGGGTTATATGTTCATGTTTAAAGAAAAGCAGTCATTGCGGACTTTTGAACTATGCTTGAGTGCCAACTCCTGACTGCATGGCACATCAAACCCCACAGTAGGAACCATACTTCTTGCTTTTTCCAAAACTTACAACTAATGATGCTTGCAAGCACAAAATATCTCTGTGCTAGTTCTACAAATGTGCTGAAAGTGCTCATTGGCATTTCAGTACTCTAATGTCTGCTTAAGAGAGGGATATTATTGTCATCTGCTGTCATCCATCCCTGGAATATATCTACTTCATTAGTAGTATCTGGAGGTTAACTACAAGAGTTTATCTTATTCAATTTCTTCAGTTCTTCTTACACAGTGCATCGCTAAAGTTTAGTAAGAGCAGTTTAAGTTCCCCCTCTGAGGATGATGCATTAATGATTTTGTGCAGGAGACTAAGACAGGTCCGAGGCCAGTTTCTTTCATCTACTGGAAGATAAAAAGACGAAAGGCAGGGAGGAGACATGGGGAGCAGAACCCATCAAAATGGATGAGCGGGACAGTGCAGCAAGCGACAGCATTTGTTACTTCTGGACCTCATTCTGATTGATCATTGACTTATGCTATATATGCAGCATATTGGGGCCTTAGCAACTGTCAGTGACTTAAAAGTCTTCTCTGAGCACATTGATTATATATGTACATCCTTGTGTACATTTATACATTTGTACATAGACATATATTTTTACTTTTCCTTGTCTGTTGATGAAAGAGTGCCAAATGGAAGCAACATTCCGTGTTTTGAAGAAAAGTTTGCCTGGCAGCAGCAGGAGTTCGAGCATTTCAGTCAGCTGTTTCACTGTGATTGACAATTTGTAAACTGGAAGTTAGCAGCTGGTGAAAGAGGGGTCCTTCTCCTGTTCATAAAGAGTCGACGTATTCCATAAGGGATAAATCCTGATCATGTGGAATATGCTTAATTTTTTATTTTTCACTTTGCTCTGTATGGTGGGATATGCCCTTATCTTGCTGGGGCATACTTGTGTCACTTAGAGTGAAGGTAAATGGTTGCAGCAAATCACGTCAATTGCCAATACTGGAAGATTATGTTGATTGATGATTTGATGATTGCCATCGTCATTATGTACTACGAGGAGAGAAGAGCATGGCGAGATGCGACAAGTAATACGATCTAGTTTCTCAATTTGTGTTCAGGAGAAAACAAAAGTTAATCAAGAATACTAAACTTTGTGCGTGACATTATGTCACTTTAGATATCCTAAGTGGGGCCGTCTAGGGTTTCTCGAGAAACTGATCCCGGTCGTTTGTAACTAAAATGCAAGGAGCAGTAGCACGCACACAGCAGGAAAGTTCTCAAAATGAATGATTCGGATCCATTTTTTTATGATCCAACGGCTATCATCTTACGGTTTATGGGGAGATATTAGAAGCGCCTATTCTCTAATTTATACAATGGGTATCTGCGGATTTCTATGGGTAGCGACTTCTGATTGTCAAGTCTTTTTAGCAGAAGGAAATTTAGTAGCTTTGGAGGGAAACTGCAGAGAGGAAAGAGGTAATTCTGTTGTTTGTCTCCTCTGCTCCATCTGTGTAAGTATTTATGATCTGAACGCATTTGTCTTGCGCTAGATCACTGCTGGTTTACTCCTTGTTCTTTTCTGAGCTTTAGTTGTCATTTTCTTGGGCATATCATAGTAATGGCCATCAGAGAAGATGGGGACAGAAAGAGAGTAGGAAAAGCCAGAATCCACGGATGCTCCTTGAATTAGCAAACACCATGTACACATAAATACTTTAATGTATAAATACTTTTTTTCCCTTTTTTTAATGCCATACCCTATGATTCTTTCATCATTTTGTTATTCCATATCCCAGTATCTATCCACCCCATTATTCCCTTCCAAGAGACAACTAGACTCTGGCTCTCTCTCCCCCACACCCCCCCCTCTGATGCAACGATGAGTCATGATGATGACAGTGATGATGGTGACAGTAAGTTACGGGTAGAAGCATCTTGAGGTCCACACTTGCTGAACTTGATTTAACAAACATCTTTCTGTTTGAAAGGCTCGATATCAGCACCTATGTATGAGAGTTTCTAGGTGGTGTAGATTCTAGGTTGTGTTCTACAAGGAGATCTTGCTTTCACTTAGATGAGAAAGGTCAAATTTCATATTAATAATCGCTGGAGTAAGTACACTATCAGTGCCAAAAGTTTTTATTGAATCATTTAAATACCAAATTGGAGAAAAAACGATCACTTTAGTGTCACTGGCAAAAGATTCCGACCAGATTAATTACGTAGCTTTTATATTTAAAAAAAAAAGTTTCAGTAGCTTTTAAGTGACACTGTTTTCTATTCTCCTCAAGAAACAACATTGTTTTGCCATCATACATGGACATCCTTGCAAAAACAATGCTGTAAAGCTCATATGTGGATTGAAATTAGGGTTTCTTTGTCTTCGCCACTTGGCCACTGTTGTTCGCCCACCAGTGCTCGGCCATCGTTGCTCGGCCACCATCATAATTGCTCGACCAGGTGAGCAAGTGGAGACTGAGATTGTTGCTCAAGCAAGAAGTGGTAGGAAGAATAGGAGGTGAGGGTGGAGGTGGAGGAAGAAGAGGGGTCAAGGTGCCACTAGTGGTGGTGGTGGTGGTGCCGTTGCTAGTGCCGCTAGTGCTGTTGCTAGTGCCATTTGCTACTAATGTTGCTCTTCGGGGAAGAAGACGACATGCCTTCTCCCCCCCCCCCCCCTCTCTCTCTCTCTCTCAATTTGGAGATTTAAGGTTCTAAGTTGGGGGAAAGACACCAAACGGCATCATTTTGTTGTTTGGATGCTGACTCAACTTTCCAACGAGCCATGTCAGCTTCAAAAATTAATAAAAAAGTGCCACATCGGATTTCCGCCCAAATTGATTGGCGTTGGCACTAAAACAATCATTTTTTAAATTTGTTGGTACTTAAAGTGATTCAAAATAAACTTTTGATACTAAAGTGAGTGTTGTACATAACTTTTGACACTAATAATGTACTTATCCCAATAATAGCCTGAGGGGTTCATCTCATTTAGTTTGAACTGCCAAGGGAAAGAATTTTTTCTAAGCTTTAAGCTAGTCAAAGATATATATACTAAAGTTCCGTTTCCAAAATAATTCCTTGCCAATTGGTCGCTTTGAAAGGCTGAACTCCCTTCCATCAGTTATAACTTATAAGAATGATTTCGTTTGATTGGAACTACACTATTCCTTGAAGCCCTCTTTCAAGGGTCGTGAATTATTGGTTCAAGAATTCAAGAAGAAGCGAGAAGTCTCTTCATTAGAAATAACATTTCTTGAAATTAAATGGACATCATCCTTTGCCCCCCTTAACTTCTGCAGATTGAATAAAAAATTGATCAGTCAGCATCGTCTTTCAAATTCTTTTCTGGCTTGAAAAGGCAAGAAAAATTGGGAGAGCTCATGATTGAGGGGAAGATTAATGTCATTGCTTTGTCATTTGCAAAGCAGCATGCCTGCTTCGGGATCTGCCAATGTAGGGACCATGTCTCTGTGGTGCCTTTGTAGACAATCATTTTAGGTGCAATGAAAGTAAATTCACTCATAGTTCTTTGAGAGAATTATATGTTAGAATAGACAATCTGTGAACATTAGCTAGCTAAACTCATTTAGATCAAACTGATGATGACGTACATAGTGGCAAGTAACGATTGAGTCCTTTCGATAGAATATGCAAATATTAACCATCTGCACTAAAATCAAATCTCATAAAATGAAGCTTAGGGAATGTGGTTTACTGTATTTGAGAGAGAGAGAGAGAGTAGCCAAAAACAGAAAAATGGAAGTGTCACCCAAATCTTGCCAGTGTGCATGTCTTGGATCCCTATTAAAGACAAAGAGGTCCAGTTTTTTTTTTTTTTTCCTCTTTCTGGTCGCCTGTTATGAGACTGAGAATAGAAACGAAAATCATTTCTGATTGCTTCCTAAAAGCTGCAAATGGCACAGATCCTAGGGTTTTTCTCGGGCTTTCAAACTTTACAAGATCACTACGGCTCCTTATTTCAAAGAAAAAAAAAAGTACTGGGCAAATAAAAGTCGACCGCAGCTTTTGACTGGAACGACTGCAACTATGCGTGCAAATCTCTCAGCTTTTCAATTATTTCGGCGAAGATTCCATTTTTTTCCCTTTCTTTTACTTCCAGATTATTAAGGTTTGCTCTGAAACATCTCTCTCTATCATAACAAAAGCAATTCTTTAAGTTTTCTCTTAGGGCTTAGCTGAGATCTTTCCATTACTCCCTGAACTTTATAATTTGGGTTCTCACCTCTCTATAAAGGAGCACTGCACATGTATTGAACCTGAAAAAGCCATGTTCCCATACTCAAGAAGCTATAAGAGAATTTGCTCCTCCATCTGTAATTTAATTAGAGTGACTTACTTACTGTAAAAGAAAGAAAAAAGAACTTTTGGATCAAGAACCATATTTGCAGCCAGATCTACAACAATAAAAAAATCCGTTTAACTTAGCAGTATATGCTAGGAAAGCATGGAGAGAAACAAAAACAAGGCACAAGAAGATATACAGCCGCAGTTTTCTTGGGTGTAGTTAGAATTAATCAGGTTTGAGATCTCTGCGTATATGGACAATATGCGTATCTCACTGCCAAAACGTGTGGTCCATCTCTCTCTCTCTCTCTCTCTCTCACACTGAGTGGATGCTTTAAAGAACCCATTTTTTTTTGGTCCCTCCCCTACAATGTAGACAGAGCTAGAAATCCATCATCTAAATCCAAGCAGTTTTGATGAAAAACTTCCAGTTCTGCTCACACCACAACTTCGGAAGCCACAAGACGATTATGTCCCATCTCTTCTCCGACTTTTAATTCACTTCACCCACACTTTCTTTAAAAGAAAACCACTCTCTTTCAATTGATAGCAGCCACGTTCTCTCATTCATTCTGAAAGCGCACAAACTATCTTGCTTCAGCTAAAAACAAGATTCCATGTGTGTGTTTTTGCTCTCTTATTTATAAATATTTTCCAAGATCACACAAGATAACAGAATTATAATTCTCTGGCATGATGATTTTCACTATCTTGCTATCTTTTTCACTTAGCTACGCATGCATTTATCATATCATGCTATATGGAGTACACCCCATAAAGCTATTCTCTTCTCTTGTTGCGTCAAATAAAGTGTTGGTCTCCCTCCCTCCCTCCCTCCCTCCCTCCCTCTCTCTCTCTCTCTCTCTCTCTCTCCTCTTTCCTTTTCAATTATGTCTTTGCAATGGTCCCCTTCGAGTTTAAAACCTACCCTTTTGATGGGTTTGTTTCAATTTTTAACTGATCTCTTAATGACAGGAAAAAGAAGAGAAACAACTAAGTTGTATTAATGCCAACTAATCTTGACCTATATATTTGCAATTCGGTATACATGATAAATAATAATTGTTATCATTTACAGAATCATCTGGCTGACGTGGCGACTTCAGCAGATGACACATGGAAGCAAGATATGCCATACCTCTTTTCACATCTTTCCCATGCAACATATACGCAACATGCCATGGTTAATTTTTCGGCATCTTTCTGTTAACCATTCTCCAGCAAGGAGTGAATATTTCTTCAATTATACTTATATTGTGAAAGTAAACTGTAGATTGATACTCTCTCTCTCTCTTGCTCGCTCGCTCGCTTCCACTATCTCCTCGGACTCGTCATCCTCTCAGGCAACACATATTGTTCTCGTTGGCAGTTCTGGGGAAGTGAAGGGACTGATCTTGATCTGCTATCAAGATGGTTAATGCTCTCTAGCTGAAGTAAGTTCATGGTCGAGTGATTTACATATTTTCTTGAGAATTTTTGTTGTGTTTATATATGCTAAAACATTCTTTTCAAAAGAGGATGTGCAGACACTAGCTCATTATGTTGCCTCAAAGTAGGTTTCCTTCTTCAGAATCAGATAATTGAACTCAAGATCTGTTGACAGATGCAAGATTCTTTCCTCTTTGGCCAAAATTAGGTTCTACTTTCACTTCAAGATGCTCAAGGATCGTTCATTAGGTTTTCAAATTGAGACACCATGCATTTAGCAATCAGGAGATTGTCTTTTAACCAAATTAAATGGTTGTTTGTTGAGTACTCGATTAAAGAATTCTTGAGTCATCAGAAAACAAAAGTCGCTTTCTACACCAATTCTTGATTTGGGAAAGCATACTTGTCATAGGGTTCTTCTTTCAGTTGCTTCAGGTCATAAGAAGAAAGAACATGCTTGTTCGGTGATATGTTTCATGCTGTTATCTTTTCTTTTTCACTCTTGTTAATTAACCTGTAGTTATTGCGTACTGCTGCAAATCAATGCATGGCAACCTAAATCAGCTATTTTGTGCTTGAGATTATATAGAGGAAAGGAGGTGACTTTACAGGTTAACAATTTGACAATTCTTATCGCAGCCAATCTCTAGCATCCTAATGATCATGAGAGGAGTAAGATGAACCCAATTCCAGGAGGAGGAGGAGGAGGAGGAGGCTTTCAATCAGCGAAGCAAGAGGAAGAAAAGAATGAGACCACCAGGAGTCTGTCCCGCTTGGCACCGCCATCAACTTCCAGGCACTGGTCAGGTTTCCGAAACCCGAGGATTGTGCGTGTCTCACGCTCCTTTGGAGGTAAAGATAGGCACAGCAAGGTCTGCACCATTAGGGGTCTGAGGGATAGGAGGATTAGGCTCTCCGTGCCCACAGCAATTCAACTGTATGATCTTCAAGACAAGCTAGGGCTCAGCCAACCCAGCAAAGTCATCGATTGGTTGCTAGATGCCTCTAAACAAGACATTGACAGGTTGCCGCCACTCCAGTTGCCTCCGAATTTCGGCCAATTCCACCAGCAAATCCTATTCCCACATGAATCATCAAGTGCCAACTCTCAACCTTCCTTGATCTCTCCGTTTCTCCCCACAAGCTCAACAACATTCCTGAAGCATGGGATCAAGATCACTGAGAACAGTGTCGATCACAGGGTTAATGATAGCGAATCTTCGGCAATGGCAAGGTCAAAGTTTTGGAACATTGATACTTATAACACACTGAGAACAAAGGACAAGGAAGTTGAAGCAGATGATCACAATGGTCAGCCTCTTTCTGAGAAGGGCAAGTGGATTGAGAATGATGCAGTGCATGGCCATTTGGGATCATCAGTCAACTCTCACCATGGACAAGTATCTGCTCAGAACTTCTTCCCAATCGTTAGTTATTCCTTGAGTGGCAGCACCTTGCCGTACTCCTATAATAATCAATGGGAGCCTTCGAATTTGTCATTGTCTCAACTTGGGACTCACGGCTTTCAATTGCTACCGGATCAAAATCCCCTAAATTCCGTGTCAGTTGCTTCCTCTTCAGCTCTTCCATCCGCCACTCCCCAGTTATACTTCTGCCCATCTGCAGCAATGACGCCAATTTTTCCTTCCTACCCTTCTTATCTTACCCCTACTGTTGAGACAGATGCGAGACAACTGAACCATCTCCATCTATTGAGCTCGAGTTCGCAGCAACACATCTTGCCTACTTCCCTCCTGCCATCGCTTCAATTGATCAGCTCGCCGATGGGATTGCCATTCCAAACGAGCACTAGTGCCAAATTTCTTCATCGGCAAGATGATGATGAGAGCGAAGAAGACGAGGATGGAAATGGTTCTTGAATCTCCAAATATGAGGAACACCCTCTCGCATGAAGATCACTTTGGACGATGATCCCCCCAAGATCTTTTAATGAGGGTTTATAATTCAATAATCTCTGTGAGAGATTGCTGCTTTTAGGAAATGGTATGAACAAGAAGTTGCATTTTTCTTGAAAAAAGCATGTGGACTAAAAAAGCAGCAACATCGTCAAGGTGGCAACATTTTTTCTACTGCAGATTTGTCTCCCACACACTCATAAGTGCCTCATCATCATCAAATTCTGCAACAGAGTAAGGTGCTTCTATTTAATGCTTCTTTTGTACCTGGTACTTTTTAGAGCAGCATCTCAGTCATATATCATGGCCAAATTATTTGAAGAAAATGCAACAATGACTCTCATACAGAAACATAGTATTTCCGTTTGTTCTCTTTTTTCCTTTTTCGGCCTTGTATTCGAGTGATTATCATGCATAAGATACCTTATACACGGATGTTATAGCCGAAAACTCCATATGTTAAGTTATGCACATTTATTCGACATGCGCCGTGTGCATCATAGCGTAAACTTACTTATGTCTTAAATTATCCAAAGATTGATATCGTCTTTTTCTTCCTCTCTTGGATCCCGCTTAATTATACTTTAATTTAAGGGTCAACTTTTGGACATGCTTATCATGTTGTCAATTCTGGGGCACGCTTATTAAGTAGCTGTCTTAATGCTACTATGCGATTAGCAAATTTTTATAACATTTTCCTTGTGAATTAAAACATTTACAGCTTAATGTTGTGATAGATTAAGCAGTATGTTAGGAAAAAGCAGCACTCATAAACAGTGTGAAAAAAAATTAACGCATCTATTTTATTTTTGTGGTACATCCATTAATGTATAACGATCATACACCTCATATAATAATCATACAACAGGAGGTCCATATACAAGTGAAAAGTGCATCAGCATGAAGCAAAACCAGAATAATAATTAACGGGAAAGCTACTGTTATACATTATTTAAATTTGACAAGAACGAGTTAACTATAACTCGTAGCGTGTCACCTCCTGTTTCTTTGGTTACAATTTAGTTTATTAATAGCGACAATACTTCCCCTACTAAACCCGGCATGCTTGTTATCATGTCTTGAAATCTACAGCAATTCGATCACAGTTACCTACTTTATAAAAATTTCTTCCGTAAGTCAACCCCATTTTGCATCACATTATGTCGAGTTGTTTTTCGATGGTGATCTCTAGTTCATAGAGAGTTTCTCTTCGTGTGTTGCTTTCCAAACTCAGGTTAGGATACCGTGATGAGTCTGATATGCTTGCATGGTGCATGTTAACCAACATGGTATTTTCTGTCCTTTAGCAATTCGCAACCAGTAAAGTTAAAGCTGAATCACTATACAAAGCTATTTACGTTCTCTTTGACTTCGGTCCATCTACCTCCTATTAATCACAGCTACGGCATATAATGAACCAACCCTAGCTAACTGTCTCGAAAAGAAGAAAAAAATCAGAAGAAAGGAAACAACCCTAGCTCGTTTTTACTGTTGAGTCTGACAATTCATCATCCCCTTCTTGCTTGCACTTTCTTCCTTCCTTTTTCTTTGGGGGGGTTCACTTTTGCTTTGTTATCAATCCTTGATTATATTGAGATTATTCAACCTCACATTTCGACTAATCTTGAATTCCTTCAATTTCTTTTTCGGGACATACGTGATAATGAAATCATTTTCATTATCTTGATACTTCTTTTGATATCTACTTATGTTGTAATGTTTCTTGCTCACTTCATTATCTATTCTTTAATTTCGTGTCACTTTTTATTTGATCAGCACATGAAAACAGATGTTAAAGCGACCCCTCATCACTTGATCATAGAAAATTATAATAAACATCAATCTTTGAACTCAAATGCTTCGGCTTGATCATAAGCGGTTCATGAAACATATATATGAGTGGAGGCTATATAAAACTTACCCTACGTTGCTATATTCCCAAGGATGAACCTCAAGGGGTTGCAATGGATTGCTAGGCCTGAGTGTAAACCTCTCTTTTGAGGTAGCATTTACATTTCGCACGGACTCTCTTAAATCTTATTGTTCCCAACTTGATTTCTTGTTTAAAAAAATAATAATAATTAATCAAATGAGGTTATAGTCGATACTAACCTTTCTAGGCCACGAATAAGATTGCAACCAATCAAACTAACTCGCTAAACATATAGTTAAAGGAAATGTAAACAACCCAAGCCGTATTGGGGGGAAAAATACATGCCCTTGTTCTAATGCTCTAGGATAGGCCCTGCGAGCTTATGAATGGAAAATCTTAAACATACTGATTTCTCATGAAAACTAAGACTAAACATATGCCTAGGATCTATGTGATAATAAGCTAAGACTTCTAGGATGGAATGCAACTATTCTTAAAAACATGTGCAAATGCCTCCAAGCTAAAAAGTGTATAGTAGTTTTTTAATCTTTTTTAGATGTTCGAATTGTGCATTAAGAAACTGGGAAAATTACCCAATCAGTCCTAACCTATTGTACGGGTGCTAATTTAGTTCTAAACCCTTAAATTTTACCAATTTGGTCTAAACCTTTGTGTGGAATCCCAATAAGTCATTCCGTTCAATTTTCATCAGAAATCACTAACGTAACGGTTCAATTAATGCCAGCTATCCTACTTGGCATACCACCACATCAATGATTTCAAGCGAAAATTGACTAAAGGTACCACATTGGAAACCGACACAAAGATTCAAGATTAAATCGGCAAAATTAAGAAGTTTAGGACTAAGTTGGCATTCGTACAATAAGTTTATAATTGATTGGACAATCTTCCCAAAGAAACTTGTGCAACTAGGACTTTGAATTCATGGATACCTAAAATATCACGTGAGGAATTCCATATGCTTCCAGGTGATGCTCGTGTAGACCTAGCTGCCGATGAGACTAGCTCACGATCAGGTGCATTAGGCCGAGCATGAGGCTGTTTAGTCAGTGTTCATATCGAAACTAAGTCAGAATAGTGAGCGAAAATCCCTTAACTTTGGTGCATGAATCGCTGCCCAAGCCACTGGTCCATGGTCATCGAGATGACTTAAAACTGGGGTTGCATAGTCACTGTTCAGGTCAAGAATCACACGAGAATGTCTCTTCGCCCCTTCTTATGTTCTCCTTTCAAATTGCCAAAAAGCACCCCTCCAATCATGGAGATGGCATCATGCGAATGCCTTTTTATCCAAGAATTCTTTCCAAATTAACGAAGAAGCTGTCCCATTTCTACGGTGGTGCTCGATGATTCCAAGAATGGAATCCTCTCTCTCTCTCTCTCTCTCTCTCTCTCTCTCTCTCTCTCTCTCTCTCTCTCTCTCTCTCTCTCTCATGGCATCTAAGGGTGATCAATTTCATGGCATCTAAGGGTGATCAATTTCAAAGTGAGTAGGTTGCAGACTTGAAACTTGGAACCTATCAATTTCAAAGTGAGTAGGTTGTAGACTTGAAACTTGGAACCTACCTTATTAAAAGTGATTCTAGTTTTTGTAAAATGAAACCTACTCTATTTGCCTAGGAACCAAGGTGAAATTTACCTTATTTTCCCAATCCATTCCCAGGGTCTACTCGAAAACTTGTTTCTCTTATGTTCCTTTTTTAGGTTTCATTTTTCACAGCCAAATAATATAAGTAACAAGACGGTTCAAAGTAAAAGATGGATAAGTGCAAGCCACGAGCAAGCGAGTAGGAGGGTGAGTTGAGAGAGACAGTTCAAAATAAAATATGAATAAGTGTGAGCCACAAGCAAGTGAGTAGGAGGGTGAGTTGAGAGAGAGAGAGATTGGAAAGAACAAACAAAAAGAGAGATAGAGAAAAAATAGGGTTTTAAAATTTTATGAAATTGACTCCAAATTTGATTTGGTCAGTTCGATTTTCAAGTGGTTCTTCAGTCAGAGTTGAGAACCGGACTAGTTTCCACCACTTCCAAAATTTCAGAACCGGAAATTGAATCGGTTCCAACAAGAACTTGGAACCGAACCAATTTTGGGGATGATTCACTTCAGTTTGCGCATAGAACCGATTCGATTCCAAAGCCTTAATGGCATTTAGCACTATTTTTTACTATTGAGAGAGGGGGGGGTTCCAGTTGAAAATGGATATGGGTTGTATGGATGAGAGAGATCGAGGTTCCATTGAGTTTTGCATGTCCACGGCAAGCTTCGAGCTAGTTTAAATTCGGTGCAAAAAAAGGATTCCTGACGGGTCGTACATTAAGTCAGTCCATAAAATCTCACTGTCTTATTAAAAAAAAAGTTCCTAATTTCTACATGTGGAAAATGCATTAAAGAGTGAGGACATGGGACTATAGATGGTTTTGTTCAAGGATCAAATTACTAGCAGATTTGATACCCAATTTTCATGAAATTTGAAAGAGACCTTTGGGACGGAAAACTTAGATGTCAACATCCTGGTTAGCTCTTTATTATTGGTGTGTCTCTTGTTATTTTATTTTTTTTGGCGATATATGTACGACAACGTAATTAATTAAGTGAATGCTCTGCTATGAAAGAAAGTCAACTGCCGACGGCCAGTCCCTTTTTTTCCGTGTCCTTTTGCGGCCGGTATATCAAAATGGCTAACTGATTACAGACGTCTGATTAATCTTTTAAAACACGAAACAAGAGGAAAAAATAAAAGAAACAAGCATGTTGAATTAGTGCAACCAAACCCTAACTAAATCTGGTGGAAATCGTTGATTTTGGCCCTTCAAATGTTATAGATCCATGTTTTAAAACCCTAGCTATTTGGCTAATATTTCTACAAGTCTTGCAATAGCTAGGCTCTTAGAGGAAGGTTGAAAATTATTAAATCTCTACTCCCCCACAAAACTATAAGGCCAAATTACTCTCTATGCTTGGTCTAATGTCTTTAGTCGTCACTTAGTTCTGCCCGCAATAAAGAACACGCTATATAATGCACATGCGACTCAAACGAAACTTTATGGCACGCCATATGATCGATTGGCCCATTGATACGGCAAATTGAGAATATGTTCTTCTATCTGTTACAAAATGGTCTAATCATTTTTACTTTTTTTGATGTACCCGTGATTTATAATTGAAGGCTTGATGTTGACAAAGGTGTGAAAATGGAAAAGAAGAAGAAAAAGAAGAAGACGAACAGAGTGCAATTTTAACCTATTTGTATAGCTACCGACATCAGTCCCCTCTTCACACATGCATTGCACAAGAGCATAAAAACCATGCGCATGCAACGAAGCACGCCGAGCTAGTGCATGTGATCACGTCATTGTATAAAGTAGGGCTGCATTATTTCACATTGGCAAGGACAGTCGGTCTATGGAGCCCCCCATGTAGATCCCACAAAAGCCCTACATTTACTTGCGTGAGAGCGAGAGAGAGAGAGAGAGAGAGAGAGAGAGACTGACTCCCTGCAACATTTAGAAACCCTAGAACATGACAAGAGGCCTCCCTCTATATATTGTGTAGACTACAGAGAAACAAATTTAACTTCAAGATGGTTAGTCGTAGTCTAAGGAGAACAATCTCGTGTTAGAACTGAACAAGAGGTTAATATATTATATACACGTTGCCAGAATAATAATAAAAAAATCACATGTAGATCCGCATAGTGATTACCCATATAATAAGAGCGATTCGCGATACCACTTAGTGCAAACAACATCATATTTTGACCATTTCACCCGAGCGTTTAGCTCAAGCCTTACCTAACTTACAAGGTTAATGAGGTGTTTCATGGGCTCGAATTTATTTATCTAAGTATCTAGCTAGCCAAGTAGCAATCTTCCTCACCATCATAATAGAAAAATTATCATCCTAAAAAATATGTTAGGACATGTACTTTTTGAGAGGTCTAGTTTCAATGGGTCCATAGTCTTCTTGAGATATGATTTGATTTAATCTAGTAAAATCAATAAACAAGATAAGAGATCACAATGTACATTCCAATTGTCCTATGACAACTTAAGTTTTATTTATTTATTTTTAATACATGGTTGTACATAGAACTCTAAGTGGTACCAAAGTTAGGAGGTCTCAAATTCAATTCCTCATATCGTCCGGAGTTACTTTTCATAATGCATGGTGGGTTCAACAAATCTTTCGCCGGCCCGACCATTGGATTCTTGCGCGCTGAAGGCCTTCATCGCCAAATCAATCTTTGTCGAAGAGAGTTAAGATATAAAATCGACATCACGCTCAAGCGGTTTGATTAAACGAAACGCAGTTTCACCCTCAACCTCAAAATCAAGGGATGACTTATCTGCTCACTCTTTTTGTCTGTGAGGACGCGTAAAAAAGGCCTTATGTGTCATTTTCTTTGGGACGCTTTACTCCAATCCAACGGAAGATAAGCATATGGCATGAAAGAATTCACAGCCAAGGAAAAAGGGGCTTGTGGGGCTGTAGAACATGCCATTCTCTCCTCAGACTCGGACAGATGAAAAGGATAGGAGGGAGAGAGCGAGTGAGAGCTGCAGATAGGGACTGAATTCTGAAGCAGTAGACATCCTCATCTCTCTCTCTCTCTCTCTCTCTCTCTCTCTCTGTGTGACAGGGTCACAAGATCCAAGAAGAATATTAAAGGATTCCCCAGTGGCAAGTTGGGTTTAAAGTTGGCTTCAAAGAAAAGGTTTCTTGTGGTGGTCCTAAAGTTAAAAGGATAGGGTAATACTTACTCATATCCACCTCCAGAACAAGATAGGGCAATACACGCATGTATATATGCATCTGCATATACGTATGCCTGTCGAGTGAATGAAACGGAGCGTCACAATGCCACGATGCCGGGGTACAATCCTGAGCCGTTTGTCTTTCATTGTGTCGGTCGGGGGAATCTACAGTAGTGTGCTACCATCGGGAACCTGTACATTGCGGTCTTTTAACTTGGGACCAAATTCAGCCTGACATAATTATTTGCAGGGATGCAGAGTGCATTAGGTATTTTAATGGCCGACTGAGTAGGACTCCCTTTCGTATTCATAAGTTACTCGGATTATATCTTCATATCACCGATAATCTGAACCAGATGTGTCCTTCATTGACATTATTTTTGAGCGGGGCCAAGCCCAGTAGTCCTATCATACAATGTAGACATGCAGATGTACTATATCAGTGAGATTTTCTGCTGCATAGTATCTATATGTGTGGTCCTATAGACGAATAAATTGCTACGTATACCGAAGGAACACATGTGAAGTATTTGTCTCCATCCTTAGGCATTTGAAAAGGAATTCCATCAGGGGCAAATGGAACTCCCAAGCAACTCACTGTTGGTCGGGTGCGAGAAGCGCGAAATTAAGACCTATGCTATCTAACAACAGAAGAACAAAAGATTTTCTATCTGGTTTTTTTTTTTTTTTTTTTTTTTTATTTGTAGAACGAAAGTGTATGTCAAAGATATAGCAAAATCCCTCCTCAAACTTGAAGCGAGAGCCTTAACATAACCCCCGACCGAGCACCCACTTGAGTTCGCAATGCTTGGTTTCGATCCAATGACACCCATTTATGGCGGTTTCGAGCAGCAAAGATGCCCAGCTGCTCATCACAGACTTCGCAACTGATCTTCATTATGGTCATCCGCACGCAAACAGCTCCGACAAGCCATTGCCATTGCCAATTCAATGGCATTGGGACTGACTTGACGAGAACAGAAGGACAACCATCCGACAGCTGAGAGCAAGGAATGAGGAGGCTGCAAAAATCATGTGGAGAGGCCCATGTTGGTTGGTGGGTCGACCCAAGAACCTTTGTCAAAGGGCTCTATGTTCTCACCGGGACCAGACCCAACGCAAGACGTCGCAAAATAGGGCACGAGAAGCGATGGTTTCTGCTCGAGGGGATGGGAAAAACCAGAGGAGCTCGATCTGGGGGGCCAATGCAATTTCCATTTTCTCAGCAGAGATGAAGAAGACGAGGAGGAGGAGGGGATGATGGTAAACAATATTATATTAGAAATTTTTAAAAAAAAAAAAGTCGAATGAAAATGAAATTGGAAACGAAAACGTTTAGTGAAGATAGCCCCCGGCGAGGATCGAACTCGCGACCTTTCGCTTACGAAGCGAACGCACTACCACTATGCTACGGAGGCCTTGTTGATGTTTCCTACCTAATAAAATTATTAAAAACTTTCTTCTCATGTTGCAGTTACCAACTAGAGTTCGTTTGCTCTTAAAGCTCTTTCTCTCTCTAAATATATACCCTTATTTATTTATTTATTTATTTATCTTAGGCCTGAAGGGATTTTTTTTTTCCTTTATCACTATGCTTTTTCATTTTTATTTTGGTCTTCATCGGATTGGGGCTCTTTGTGGCCACACCTGAAATGGGTGTTTTTGAGCCACTGATAAGAAGTCAAATTCAGTATCAACGCTAACCTCTGCATCATCCCTTTCACCATCAAAGATGCCCTGTCAAATGGGTCATTCCAACATCCTCTCCTTTCCCCGCCTATAGTGTCGGTCCAAAAATGTAACCTCCTAGGCTTCCCTGGTCCTGTCCTATTCGCACCCCACCGGAGATGCAATGGCCACGCTTATTCGACTCTGCGTCTCGGATTCACGTGCTTCGTGGTTTGCTCGCTGCCAGAGTCCTCAGGACGAGGAAGTTCTACCTATCTATGCTATCCGGCCATGTTGAACATTTCAGGTTCACATCATCTATCACGCAACAGACAAAACACGCGTGTTCGGCATATTTGGTAGACGTCAAACTTCCTCCAGTTACGGGCCAAGAAACGGCTCTTACAACCTGTGGAGTTTTTCGGGAGTCTCGTGGATGATTTGCCATTGAGAAGACATGGATCAGAGCCTCCAGTGAATGATGCAATCCTGAAGTTCAGAGTTAAACAGTGGATTGTATATTGCTCATTTTACAGAGATGTATGACATAATGTTCCAAGACAATCACAGCTTTCTTGATCATCCATGGATAAGGACTTTCTCACACCAATTATTATGCTTTCAAAACAAAGATCCAAAATGAAAATCAGAAAAGAAAAGGAGGGAAGAAGAAGGATTTGCCAAAAAGAATGAGAACCCAAGATATCAGCGGCCAAACAATTCCCGGCGCCTACTTGGCCTGGCTCTGGATCCCCCTGTTTCGCCTATCACGACCTCATTGATCAGGTCTTTGAAGATGGAGCGCTCGATGTCTAATACCATCCCAGATGTCTCACTGTTGAACTCCGTCCAGCTCTCGGACCGGTGCAGCACATCCTCCCACAAGATGCTCTTTAGACCATCGTCCTCTTCCTGAAAATCGTACGATGGTTTTTTGGCCTCGAGCTGCTCAACCTCCATGCACAACTCTTTCAAAAGCTTCTGTGCAGTGAAGGTCTTACGTGCTAGCTTCTCCGATTTCAACCATGGGTCGTGAGAAACGCCCAAAAACGATAGCTTTCCAACAAGAATCTCATTTACGGCATCGAAGATGAGTTTCCTGTGAATTTTCTCCTGGTTCAGCTTCAAAGTTGCAGCCTTGCCACAGGTGGGGTCTTCTCTTGTTATAGCCCCTGATTTTGTTTGTTCTAAAACCGAGAACAACTCGGGGTTTATGGGGTGGCCTGATGGGTGCAGCTGAAATGCAGTCATACTTGATCCAAGGTCTCTGAGCAAGAGGCCTGAAGCTAGCAATATCTCAGAAACATATCGGTGGTCAGGGTTCGTGTTCTCACAAAGAGAAGCAATGTAATCTGTTCTTTCTTCGTCATGGCTCGAGTTGAGTCTTCTAAGCTTCTGAACCAACTGCTCGACGTTCTGCAACTTCCTGCGATTAACCTCGGAGGTAGCAATGGCGCCCAAGCCATTTGGCTGGAGGCTCTCTGTCGTGTTCCACTGATCATGGACATGATTGTAGTCAGACTCATAAGCAACATTATCTGCACCATGGACAGTATTCCAAATGAGATACACAATACAATGTTGGTGCAACAATCACAGTTGCAAACCTATAAACAGCTAATGGTAGCTATTATAATCATTCAAATTGAATTAACAGTTCAAAAATCTAGATAATAAGTTCACTTGTACTTGAATGTTTTGAGTGTAGAAGCTTTACCTTCGAAAGAATTTACCATCTGCTTTATAGGAACTGGGGCATCTTCTGTGCGTACCAATGAGTCAAGGACTGATACTGGACTGTGATATTCTGCAGCTGCTGTATTAAGTTCCGCCAATGTTTCATCTTCATCCACTATGAGAATTGACTTCTTTAATCCATATGGCAAAGTAAGATGCTGTTAGTCAATCAGCGATTACTACATGTGATAATCGTTTCAGGGATGGAAGTAACAACTGGATGCACAGGCACCTACCTTTTGCTTCGGCTCAGTGTCTGAGTAGCTAGAGGTCTCCATGCATGGACTCTGGCTGCTCTTCTCCAGAGTCAGCAGTTCACTGTTTATGACTTCTGTATCGATTGTCGACTCAAAGATGAAACTACTGTCTGAATGAACAGACACGTCATCTCCTTGATAACTTGGCGTTCTTGAATCGTTACTAATTTCACTCAGTTGGTCATCAGTAGAATGCAGATTGGAAGATCTGTGCCTGTGTCTTCCACCTGGCGAACTAAATTCAGTACTCTGCCGGTTGGACAGCTTTCTGGGTTTGTTTGGATCAGATGGAGGAGTGGGTGGACGAGATCGTCTCTCCAAGTCCAGCTTCTTCTGCTGCAATCTGGGGCTCACTGAACCTGAGCTTTTTGCAGAACTCACGGGGTTCTCTTTAGAAACTTGCTGAGGCCTTGATGATGTTCGTGTAGATTTTGTATTCCTGCCACTGGCTTTCTTATCAGCAGAGCTGCTAGTGGACTCTAAGCGACCAGTCTTTCGAGACGGATCTTTAGCTGGCCGGCTAGAAGTTGGATAGTTTCTAGAATCTGCGTTGCTCTGGATTTTATGCAGATTGGAGAGTGTGTCCAATGGGATCATTGAGGAATCATTGAACCCATGTTTCTCGACAAGTTTTGCAGGTTTCATAATCACGATTGGGGATTCAAAAGACCTCGAACTTTCGGATCCCTCAATGTCTGGAGCAGTTCCACAGTTGCCTGGTGGATTCAGTTGCCTTTGCAATCTTGAGTTCTGGTTGAGATTTCTAGATTTTCCCATGGGGTCCTTTTGGGTTCCAAAATGTGAAGCTTGCTCTTCTTTCCTGGTCTCCAAAAGTCCCTTAGCCTGGATTGCTTCCAGAATTTGCTTCAGAGCTCTGAGATCCTTCCCAGACTGTTTAAATTCAAGATCTTTCAACCTTTTCTCGATTTCACCATAAACCGAAGGATAGGGGTCCATTGGCTTTTGAGGAGCTTTGGTAGGTTTAGATGGAAGTTTTTGAGAATTTCGATTGCCATCCATCTGCCTCCAAGGCGCTGGTTCATTCGGAGACCTTGAAATGGGTTTCATGACAGCATCGTGATTTCTCCACCGTGGCGACTCAGGCTCTTTACTCAAATTTCTCGACGACTCGAAATTTCTGATAGGTCTGCCTAGTCCGTTTTCTTTCAATGTTCTTGACAATGAATCCACAGGTTCAGATGAGCTGGATTTGACAGAGCCAACCAGAGCATCAGCAGCCGAGGCAGAATATGGCAATGCCTCCAAGCCCATCAACTTTGCTACAACACTAGGAGGGCGCTTCTGAGACTCACATGATTGTGGTGGATTCTGGGCTCTCTCATGTGAGTTTCCGCTACCCTTTGACACACTTCTTACAAGATTGGCTTTTGAATTAGAGTTGGAGCTCAGGACTGAACTCTCCCTACTGTCAAGTGAAAGTCTGGGTCGCTCTTTCAGCTTCTGGGTGGATTTAATTGTCTCCCGTGATTCGAAGGACAAACGGTTTAGCTCTCTTCCATCATAAGAAAATCGAGCTGCATCCTTTGATATCAGATGCACAGCCCCATCTCTTGCTTCATACGTTGGTCTTGAAGGCTCCCGAACATCGTTGAAGTACCAAGGTGCTTCTCGGAGTTTTGTAAGAACCTTCAGAGATTCATTAAGATCTGCAGGCACATTCTGCTTCGCCTTGAAACCATCTCCCGAAGAACCTTCAGCAGGTTTTGGTGGCTGTAATGGCTTCAGTGAGTCTCTATATCTCGCTTTGCGTCCGGTTACTTCCTCTCTAGCCATAGAATTAACTGGTAGACTTCGAGCTTCCCTATACATTGAATCTTTGACTACATCCCGTAGATCCAATGACTTGCGGCGTAAATTAGGAGAGGAGCTTGATTGGCTCACCATAGCATCCCTTGGGGGAGCTTCAGGAAATGTGATTCGATCAAAGGAAGAGGTTTCGGGTTGAACTGCTCTGCCACATTCCAGAGAGGACATGGAAGATGAACAAGTGGATGAAAAAGAAGCTCTGGATGATTCAGTGGAAAATCTCTGTTTCTCAGTCCCAGTTTTGTAAAAATTTACTTCCTGCCATAAAGAACGTCAATCAATTCTTAATACCACTGTCCAAACCACAAAATGAGCTAAACACCAAACTGTGCGGAAGGCCAAATTGGAGCCAGACCACTATGTCAAAGAAAAAAGAGAAAAAGAAGATAGAATCAAGAAATCTAAAGAACAATGCCATTTCTTGGGTTTATTTACAACATTGTGATATAAATCCGCAAGAAACCCAAAATAAAGAACTTATACTTGCAAGGATAATTGACTTAGTGAATTTGTCATGAGCCATTGGATATATAGTTAATGCATGAAAGTGTGACCAGGGAAACAAATATTTGATGGACATAACATTGTTTGAATATCCAAACTCAAATTTCCCTTGTCTTAATCAATTTGAACAATGAAGTAGCAGTTGCAAGTCCTTTACAGAAATGGGATGAAACAGATATAGAGAGCTTACATCAGGTGCTTGCCGAAGGTACATATTCGCAGATTCTCTATCCATGCCAAGATCATTGGATTGAGAATTTCCTGGTAGGAAGAGATACATTAGATTGCAGGTGTGTGAGTTCCAACAGATCTCGGGTAATTAGTGCTTGCAAGTTTTAAGCATTCAGAAAAAGGCAAACATTTATCAACAGTTGATACATAAACATAGCAAGATAAATGGAAAGAGTATATATATACACCACTGGCATGAATAGATGTTGACTTGCACAATAAAATTGCATTACAAGTCGGTAATTTCGAATGGCAAAATCTTTTGGCTAGCTCCATGCCGGGCACAATCAACAAAAAAACTATATTTTACGACTCTATAAAGAACAAGAGGACTATTATCATTCAATGAGAAGCTCTCTCTTGTGCCAAATTAAATTGTACATCAGCCTCTCGAGCATAGAGTCCAGTCAAGTACCATTAAAGTTAATCAGAATATAATAAACAGCCAAATTTGAAACAGTAAGTCAGGATGCTAACTTTTCAAAAAAGGCATCACAAAAGATTGATCAAAGTACTAATCAGGATTAGCTGAGAGAGTTTCCCAGCAAAGGGTCGGAAATTACCAGGAAGAAGCCTTTTGTGGCTATAGCGCCTACCAGCAACCATTTGGTGACGATCGAAAATCTGGAAAATCCCGGTCATGCATCCGATTTGTTTCTGCAAATCTGGGTTGTCGTCCGCCAATGTTTGCAGAAGCTTCGCAGCCATTTCCACCACCTTTCTTTTACTTCACACAAAAGGATGATAAAATTGATCTCTCTCGATCTCAGGAACAACCTATCTCCTGTTCAAAGTTGCAACATTCACACTCCAATTCCAAAAGAATCTGACCATATGCTCTCCGACAATTTGGGCATTGTTATGAACAAAACAATACTTGGAGAATATATCGGATATTCAAGTCTGAAAGCCAAAAGAGCAATGCTGTGCCTCTCACACTCTTCAGCAAAAGTAGCTAGAAGCAAGAAAGGACCATGAAAGAGGCATTCATGCATTTGCTTGAACCTCAAAAGACGAGAGCACTTTCCACACTCATGTAGCTCCCGAGATGGGGACCGCCAAATATAGAAATTTCCACAAAATCAAGTCATTTGCTTCAGAACACATACAAAAGAAAGCCACCCGAATTTCTCTCTTGAAGCCCCACTCTGTTCCAGCTAATTACGGCTTAAAGGCAGATTTAGTCTCCTCTTGCAATGAGAAGTCCATTTTCTCCTGCAATTGGACAACCACCCTCAATGGCATTCCCACAAATTCCTCCCAAAAATTCAGTCTTTATCAGATACAAGGGAAATTCAAGCTCGAGAGTGCTATACAAATCAAAAGGAACGAGACTACTTGAATCTGATATCACAGGACCAATGAGAAAACTCTTTTTCTCGTGAGAGGGTTGAAGATAAGGAGATTCACCCAAGAACCGATACAATGTGCAGATAAAAATCACCAATTGTTTCTTTGCAGTATTACCTCCAACAAACACCACCAACATAAATGCAGACCCAGAGGCGAGAACATGTAGGAATCTTTGCAGATCCAAGAAAGGAGATGTTTTTAGTATTTATCCTGAGCAGAGGAACAAAAGGGAGAGACCAAGCAGAAGGGATGAGACAGGGAGAGTTTGTCTGTTATACCAAGGAAAATGTGATAAAGTAAACCAATCTGGTGAGAGAGAGAGAGAGAGAGAGAGAGAGAGAGAGTTGGCAAAAGGATATATTTTAATGTGGGGGTGTGGATTTTCGTGGGTCAAAATGCAGATGTACTCACACATTGCACTCTTTGGCTCAAACATCCATGTGGGTTGAGTTTGTGAGTGGGTCTTAGGCTGTCCGCGTCTACATGTGATCTTGTCACAGAGAGAGAGAGAGAGAGAGAGAGAGAGAGAGTTCATAGGGTGGACATGGAGCAAGCAGTTTCCTTATCTGGTGTTTATCCACCAAAGAACCCATCAAGGAGGAGGGCATTTGATGGGCGAAAGTTCTGGTTTTTCTTTCCTTTTGGTAGAAAAGAAAAGTCGATCATGAGTGGAATTAAAATTATTTGTGGCCCCGTAAGAAAATCTCCTACTTTTTTTTTATAATCTAATGTTTCATTCTTGAATTTTATCGTGATTTTGATTTTTTATTGACATTTTATAATATAACACGAATCATTATATGACCCATATTGCAATGTTATGACTAAGTCGAATGATGTTATATGGGAAGAATCTTTATTATAATATATCGATTTGCATCTTCCCTTTCACTATAAATGAGACTTAATTTTTGTTAATCTATCATACTATTATTGTCATTCTTTTATCCACAAGCCAATTTGGTACACTTCATGCATGTTGATGTGGGATGTGACGGCCCATTATGATAATCACCATAAATCTTTTGAAGGCACACACTTTAGGTGAATGCAAGACTTGATTCTTCTTGAACAACATGACAATATCGAAATAAAAGATAGACCCGTTTCGCCCTCCTCTCTTTCCTTCTTTTTCTTTTTTTCCAAATTGAATATGAATGAAGAGTTAGGCTTAAAATCTTGAGTTTGGTTTGATGGGTTCGGTTCTGCTTTTGTCTCACGTTGCCACCTATTCCTATGTCTTTCATGTGATGTTACAAGTTCACGTGCAGATAGTATCACTCTAGAGCCCTAATTGTCGAGCAGAGTACAATGTCTCTATCTATATGTCCTGGAACATAAGATATGGATGAAGGAAAATAAGACGATTAATATTTAGTGGTTGCTATATATTTACCCCTATATTCAATGTGAATGCCAACTTGCACAAGTTGGGAAAATGAAGGGGGGAGGGGGGGGAGGCGGCTTTGAAACTTTTCACTTAATAATCTGAGAAATATGAGACAAATTTGAGAATTAAAACATGACCCCACTTTTTCATGTGACAAGATTTTACCAGTTTGGCAGATAGGTTGATGAATGATAGCTTTAATGATGAAGGGCAATACTCAATCGTCCATGTGAGAAATTGGAGAATTAGAAAGCGCTTTTTTTGTTGTTGAATTGAGCCTACTTTTCAACTCATAGGACATAGTGGCCGACACGTAATTGTGAAGCAGTTGGACTATATTGTTAATTCCAATAATGATCTAATTATTGGAACCACTCAGCCAAATTATTATTATTATTATTTTTTTTACAAAGAAGCATTTAGTGCGATACATAAACAAATCCTTAAAGGGAGGTCACTGCTGACAAGAGAAGTGCAAAAGTATTTACAGAGAAATATATGATAATTCAGCTCTGTGTTTTCCCGTTAGAGGCATTATAATAACTTTGCGAGACAGAAATTAATTATCTAAATCGCCTTTTACATAAGGACACTTCGATTTACCTGAAAAATTCAGGAGAATAATTCTCTGCATGTTCACCTTCATATGACTGCTCCGTCCTTCCAATTTCATCTGTACTATTGCTTATACCTATATCTATATAAAAAAAATTTGTTTTTTTATAGATCGAGGAAAAAAATTAAAAAGGGACAAAGAGTGGTATTTTTTTTTTTTTTGTCATAAAAGAGTGGTATTTCAAATGCCTGTCTTTCATTTTTTTTAATATTTTTATTTCTGGCCCAAAAAAAGGGCTTGTGGAGATTCCCAAGGCATGTGGCCACTCTTGTCTTCTACCCTTTACCTTTTACTCGTTGATAATATATGGATCCATTATAAGCTATATATTAATTCGATATGATCTGGAAGACTTAGACTAGCATATGCATGTCAAATTTTATATACAATCAACCTTTGCAGATTGAGAAAGGAGGAAATTCTTTAACTTGCACATGATCTGATTTGATTTCATTCAAACTTGACAATTCATAACCTAACAAAATTAAATGGAAAAAATCTAATCGACTACTTGGAGTCTTAAGTGTGATCCATCTAGATGGGGCTTCCCAAAATGACCTGCCCCCATCAACCCCACTTCTCCAAAGAAAAGAAAAAAAATGCAAGTTCAATTATAATCGAGAAGGAAAAAAGAGAGAACAGAGAAAGGATTTGCTTGAAGATGATGAGGCAATAATAACTAAACCTTGTCCCAGAATTGCCTAAAAAGGCCAAGGTTTTGGGAGGCATAAAAAAGAATTTGCCTTCCTTTAATTGGAACAATGATGCCCTACTTTCCAAGGATCTAAAACCCCACCAAAATCATTCTATCCATTGGTCACATCATCGTGAGGGAGAACCAATATCTGTACATTTTGCATGGTATCACACCCTACATCATATATCCAATCAATTATTTGCAAATTTCCTTTTTTGCGTGCGCATCTACACGTGTGTTTTGGCAAAAGAAGATGAAGTAAATATGCAAAATTAAATGAATCGACATACATTAAAACATCATGTAAACAAATCAATAAACTTTGAGTGAAATCGATACACTAAGATATATAGGCTGATTTAAAAGAACATGAATAAAAACATGAGCTTGAACCATAAGGAAAGTAAGAGCTGAATAGAAGAAGTTCCAAGCCTTCTTGAATATCATCCAAAGGATTTGTAATTAAATGCAATGCAAATAACAGTTGACATATATATTTATTGACACATACATGTCAGTACACGTGTTATTTAAATAGTTAGAGGACTTGATTGTTAAAAAAAAAAAATGAAAAGCAATTCGAGGATCAAATTATTCACTTAGTAAGACTTATGAAATCAAAATTAAACTTACTCCGATTGACTTCAATAAAAGTCGTTCTTCAATTAATCTGCAATCGAATGTACCGAGTGATGCTTTAAAGGGGAAAAATCATATAAGTATTTCTGCACATTAGCTATGTATTTTTCTACTATAAATTTCCTAAGTATTATTCAATTTAAATTCCTGGTACTGATTTTTTTTTTTTTTTAAGATTTCCCTTTCGTGTTTCTGCCTTCTTCTTCTTTCTTCTTCTTCTTTCTTCTTCTTTCTTCTTTTTTTTTTTTTTTGCCCCGATTTTCAGGTTGGCTTGTGGATTAATTAAAGAAGTTAGATGAGCTCAATTAGTGGTGACAACTGATCATGTGCCTGCAAGCGTGTACATGCATCAGCGACCAAGTGTTTGGTTGAACTCTAGGGACCAACATGATGGCCTCTCCCTTACGACCATCGCTGTCTCTTTTATTAGCGTCCCTTTCAACTTGCTTCATTACTTCATTACGGAAATGATTGGTCTACTCCGGAGAGGGAGACCATGCAATTAATCTTTAAGACTAGCCTCGACGACAGTGAATTTACTGACTTTCTAATCATATTGCACGATATGCTGATTTGATATCAATAGGCCAATCGAGTACCCTCGGTTCGAAGCACCCTCAATTGTTATCATCCCGAGAAAACAACATTTGATTGTCTTAAGATATCGACTTTTGATAGAAGAGTTGCTTTATGCGATATGCTTTTTGATACAAGCATTACTTTATGTGATGTACTTTCTCCTGGCCCAAGGGTCCACCTCCTCGTGTCATGTGAAGTTATTGCCTTTTCAAGTAGGGGGGCTGTGCCCTAATAAAGGTCATGACCTAGCTTTAGCGCAACTCCAAGTCATGAAGTTGAGTTGCCAGATCACTGGAATCAGAAACCCCCATCTGATTGCACATGACCAAGTTGATGGAAGTCACCGACCATTTTATTAATAAGTTGGTTGGGCATGAAAATACAAATGCATGAAACGAAAACACATTACTATCAAACTAAACAAACCAGATGTCAATTGGCCTTCTGGGGTTTTTCCACCTGCCTTCATGGGCCCAACACTTAACAAAGGGTCCATTTTGTTAGCCAATGATGGTGGGCCCCACCTGTTGGCCCAACAAATGTTCACAAATAGCTTGCTCCTCCTTTTAACTCCCACCCAAATAACTTATTGTGGAATATATTTTAAATCTGTTCATTTGTTTGGTATTTCTTTCCCTTGTACCATAGGTATGATGTGAAATGACAGATATCATGATACATGTGGATGAGGTTGGAGAATACTCTGGCAAATTCAGATGACACTTCACGCATGAATGCTCTGAGCATGTGAAATCTTACATGTTATGGTGGTTGGGCACAGGATTGCAGAAAGATGCACACCAACTACCTTCTCCAAGAAGATGTTGACACAGACGAGTTTGGTACTACATTATATTTTCCAAAAGCCAAACAGGTCACATGATCCTCCCAACTCAACAGTTCCAGGTCATTAACATACCATGGAGGACTGAGCAATCCAAAGTCAGACCTAAAATTAGAAGATGATGCAGGAAGAAAAGGCAACAATGACTATGCAAGAGAAGCTTTCCTTCTATTCCCACTGAATCATGGAACAGACGATGCAATTGCATCAATTTAGTGTAGGGAACATTCTTTTCTTATGTCAGTACAGAAATAGGCTGAATTACGAAGACTAAAGTTTATTGTACACAAGTAACTGGCTTGAAGTATCCAAAAAAATTTCATCACCTATAAGATAGACACCATCTATAACCTGACTGTCAAAACAAAAAGTTTTTCTCACCCTAAAAGCCAAAAGATTGTCGATATGACAACAGCTACAACTATTCTAGATGAACTTAACACTTCCAGGGGCTGCTACGCAACATGTACATGCTTGTTTAATTCTTAAACAAGCTCGAACAAAAAAGATGTTCAAGTTGTCAGAAAATAAGCTGTCATCCAAGCGAAGGACGAGAAATGTGCTCACTTCAATATAGAATTAGCATCTTCAGGTGGATCTGAAGCTAAAACCCTCTTATAATAGTTCCAGGATGGATTTGAATTTGTGATTGCTCTTTGACCAAATGGATTCTGCTCCACATACTTCTTAACATCGTCGGCCAAAGCTAAGCTTTCTAGGTAGACCCGCAGGTCACCTCCAGGTCCTGCATAAAGGATTAATTTGCGAATGAAATAGTTAGAGCACTGATGAAAAACTGCAACAACTGAGAGAATGAGAGCATTATCAGCTACTGGATGATCTTTTTCTGAGAAAGATATAATAAGCCTAACCATACAGTAGCAGATAAAAGGTAGCAAAATAATGCACAAGGTGACCTGTTGACTAGCAAAATTTGCAAGTACTACGACAGGCCAGAAAAAGTTTGTTCTATAGCTTACTCAGCCGTGATCATAAGATTCCATGAGCTTGGGGAAATCTGGAGACTTAGGGACAACAGTAATAACAAATTTACAGGCTGACAACCAAGTAGATTTGTGCATCTGCTGACAAACAAAACTTTCAACAGATCAAAAGTGATATGTGATATTTCTGGCACAGTAAAATAAACAAAGTGCCAACTACATGAACGTCCAGGATGATGAACTCAACAGGGTAAAAAATTGACCAAGTTTATGTCTCTATGCTGTTTATGTCTCTATGCTATCCCCAGTCAGATTATACATCAAAAAACTAAAAGAAAGCATCTGCCATCGATTCAGCTATCTATTGCACCCTTTTAGAATGCACAACAGAATAGAAATTAGAGCATTTTCAAAAAAACAATCATCTATTCAGCCACCTGCTATGGCTTCTTCATGAGATCATTCCATGCATCCTAAATAAAACATAACAAAAAAAAAAAAGATCCATGCGAAGGTGCCTTAAGAAATAATGTTGTCGATATTTGTAATTTCTAAAACAGAGAAAATACATGCATATTTTAACGTCTCTCACCTAAAGAATTGTCTTTGGCATCTCTATAGCGGTATGAGTAGGGAAATATTCCAGTGTTTGCCTGGATGAGGATAGGTCCAACAGGGATAAAGCAATGTCAGTCATACTGTTCGAATATGAAAGAAATCAGCCGTAAAGACGAGAACGCTTATCTTACTAACCGGATTGCGAAGGGCTTTGTACGGAGAATCATCCAACAACAAAGTGTTTGACTCATTATACACTCCCTTCTCCCATGGAAGATTAGGCTCGAGCTTATCCCACAATTTCCTAAGTTCCTTCAAAACCAGGGGCTTATCCCTGTTCTCGATGGTAGTGAACTTTGTTATGGTACAGTGAGACTGATCCTGTACTAAATCAATCTCCATTATGATATGACTGAAATAAACTAGAATCTAATAACAAAAAATGACCAAAATAAACTAAAAATAAAACTGATATGATGTCATAAGATGCATAGAGGTTGAGACATTTACTTTTTAACTAGAAACAAATAGCTACTATAGGAACAGTTACTCACAATAGTTTAAATATATACTTTTATTGTTGTAAGCAAAACTTTAATGTAATTATGCAACTTAAACCAAGGATCTAAGGGAAACTACAATAAGGGAAAGGGGACATATCATGGGTACAAAGTCAATTTTCAACTTAACCAGGGATGTTATGGATTCTTATTAATGTGAAAGACTAAAATATCATAAAGTTGAAACAAACGGGTGAAATGTGGCTCGCTTCCAAGGATATACCTATATATTCTCAGGATGGAGCAAGGCAATCGCAAAATTGAAAGAGAAAACTTATTCATCTAATTTACTACTTGACAAAGTATATGATCACAGGATAAAATGGACAACTTGAAACATCAAGAGAATATAATCAGTTAGAAAATAAATACTTTCCATTTGAAAAAACAGGAGGCCACAGGATAATAGAAGCAAACATAGAAAAATTTTCCCGCACTCTTCGGCTGAAATTAGAGAGGTAGATCCTACACTTAGGCTCTTAGTCCCATTAAGCTTCAGAGATCAATCTTACACCAAACTGACAAAGAACTGAAAAGTAGCACTTATACTTTCTTAATGGTCTGCAGTCAGTCCCCATCCATGCAAGATGAGCAATGGGACAAAATGGACACCAACATAGAAAAGAAAAGCTCCATGTGAGAGCTGCTTACCCAACAGAAAAGCAATTTCCCTTTGGAGTCACCCATAAGAAAGTCTACAACTGGATCCACATTTCTCCTGTAAAATGAATAACAAAGACCATATAATGCACAGTGACTATTAAAGCTGGGCAACCTTTATCGTGAAGTGACACACACCCACCCACAGAACACTAGGTTGTCAGGATTGGGATCCCACGTAGGATCCTTTTGCGATCTTCAATGATCAGATCAAAAATCGTAAGATCCTACAACTTTATTGAAATGACCCCTAAAATATGAAATTCTTATTAACTCACTGTAATTAGATGCATAGTAACTTTAGAAGGAGATACTGAAGCTCAAAGGTAGGGTTCCCCTGTGAGAGAACACTTGGGTATAAATTCTTGGTTGCCAGTTTTTCAATTAACAGTTAAAGTCAGACCAAAAAAAAAAAAAAAGAAAGTTAAAGCACTATGTCAAGAAAATTAAGAAAATGTAAAAGAATAAAATCTCCTTCCCCTAGTTTTTCTCTTATGTTTTTCCCCAATTGCCATTTGTCCATCAGCTTCACTTGAGGTGGATTAAATAGGATCACAGCAATCTTCATGACAATCAATAAAAAGGCTGCATAAAAATAACTTTCCTCCAATTTCCTCATATCTAATCCTTCATTCTGTCCTCCTCTCTGGCGAAACACATACCTTCTTTCAGGATAAAATTAATCTCGGACCCACACTCTCTGATTTACCTTTTTCTTTTATCCTCTGTAGCATACCTCACTTTCACTTGCTATTCTAGGGTTTTCAGTTCTTTAGCCTTTAGCTTAAGAGGTCTAATCAGTAAACATCCAAATAAATTACGCTACTTCACCAAGTAAAATCATGTGCCCATTTCTTATGGATGTCCCAGAGTTTATATCTCTCATCTGGTTGCATAAGGATGGAAGCCTTGTCTCTCTTGTCTCCAAAGGACGGTACAATTCAGAGAGCCAGAGGTGGTTGAAACCCATCTCATCATTGACTCAAGAATGAAGAAGAAGAAGAAGAAGAAGAAGAAGTAGAAGAAGGAGATGGGTGTATCTGCTCTGCTTTGTTTTCTACTGTGCCTTTATCTCCATCCTTTTTTCTTAGTTCTCCGAGCCGTATATTTTCCAAATGGGGATTGAAAACATTATTTAAGAAGAAAGTGGCCCACATGGGCTAGGAGGAAGGAGGTCCAATCTCATGTTTGCTACACCTGAAAAGACAGAATTGCCTTCTAAAGCTGGATACGTGGAATTGTAGTTGGGATGGCAATCCTAACCAATCCTACGATCAGGATCACGATCCCGATAGACTACAATTTTTCCTAAGATCTATATTGTATGACCATGATCCTACGATCTAAATCGCAATCCTGACAACCATGCGCACACACACGCAGAGAGAAGAGTCTTGTGATAGTGCTAAAGGAATTACAAGTACAAGGAGACTGCAGGTCATAGACTGAACAACATACTTTGTCCTTGAAGACCAAACCCCAACAGCAAATTTCTCAAAGCAAAACTGTACAAAATCATCAACAAAGGGCCTTTTGAATACTGCAAGAATAGAAAACAATGAGTTAGAATTGTGTTCTTATATCATATAAGAAAAATCAACAACCCTTCACCAAATCTCAACTCTTTTTACCTGCTTTTCTTGACACAATTAAGTCTGGTTTACATCCTAAGCCATCATATGGAATTATATCTGCCAAGAGTCCATTCAGATCAAGTATAAGAAGCTTCTTTCTAGAAGGTTCAACACTAGTCCTCTCTGACAATATATCCGGAATTTGCCGAGGCATGCTTCCTTTGTTGATATAAATATCTAATTTGATATCATCTCCAGACACCAAAAATTCTGACGAAGGATTTCCTCCATCGATCTGCCTATTTACCTTGGCACCATTCCCATTTGAGTGCTCACACAAAGAAACAAGCCCGGAATTAACTGAAGCTTCACCATTGCAATTGGATGCAGCTTCAAGTTCTTTATCAACATGAGACATGTGCTTTTCTGCCGTTTGAACCTGGAAAAGCTTTTCAACATTCTTGTTTTCCGTAGCATTGGTCACAACCATACTTTCAACCAGAACGACTTCAGCAAAACCATCTTCTGCATTATGCAGCTTGATAGTCTCAGGTTTTTCCGGAAGATCAAGCCTCTGCTCTGGATCATGAACAGAGGCTTCTGCTTTTGCAGTTCCAATGGAAGCCTGTGCTAATGTAACCTGTATCCTTTCTTCCACCTGTTCTGGTTTACTATCTGAAAGATGAGAAATATGAGCTTCATCGGAATGAAAGGAAGCCTCTCTATGAACGAGGTCCTCAGAAAAATCCACAGTTTCAGTTGTTAACCTTGATGATGGCTTTTTCCTCCGATGAGTTTTGAGTTTTTTGACACTTTTCTTCTTTGAAGAGGTGCTGAAATCACTCAAAAGGTTATGAGCTTCTCCATGAACATCTTCTATTTGTAATGAACACAAATTCTTCTCAAGCTCATTTTGCTCACCGCAGGTTGAGGAAAATTCCTTCAGAGAACTTTCATCCAATTCAGCAACTTGTGAAACATTATTTGGGATTTCGGCCAGTGTATCACTCTTTCCAGAGACGTTCTCCTCAGCTATTGCCTTATTCTTCTTCCTCAACCTCAACTTTAGCCTCTCCCGATTTCTCTTTTGCTTCTTGGTAAGGCAGTTTGTTTCAACAGTTTGTCGGATCTTCTCATGCTCCAGACTTTGACGGGAGTTGCCAGAGGAACATGTTATATTAACGTCCGGCTCATTAGCTTGTAGTACAGAACATGGGACTTCTGCAACAGTATCACCTTCAGCAGTGCTTGTTTCCTGGATCTTTCTTTTCTTCTTCTTTTTCTTCTTCTTTCTGTTTGCAGGTAAAGGATTTAATTCATTGCATGGCTGAGCCTTAGAATTATCCAGGGCTGAGCTCGAAGCAGCTGGAAAAGGTAAAGAAATAATCACATTCACCGGCGAATTTTTCTCTGGAAGATAATTCTCTTTATCCATCCCAAGATTCGAAACATTTTTATTACTCTTCTCCCTCTTCTTTTTTCTCTTCTTGTCCACTACTGAGCTACTACTGCTGCACGGCTCTGCCTCCATAACTTATTTAAGAATAACAATTGATCCAAATCACTGAACTATTACTCCAACCTGAAAGCCCAGCATCCTAACTTTGCAGTCTGGTCCCTCATGACATGATAACGGAGATTTGTCCACATGCAATGATCTCTTCTTTCAAAGCAGGGCAAGAAAATTTTCCCAGAGATGGATATTTAAATTATGTCAATCCTTAATGCCCCTTTGACTGTTCCCAAGCTGCAACATGAACGTGAATGAAACCAACACATAAGTTTGATATATATATGCCTTTAAATACGTTCCCCATGGTGAGACGCAATCAGTCAGTTCTACTAAAACACCCAATTCTCTGATTGGGAAAAAATACAACAATGGAGAAGACTTAAAGCAGTAAACTAGACCAAGAAATGATGTTAAATCTATAACAAGGCCATTCAAATATCTTTTCAATTAAGCAACTACTTCCTGCATGCACATTATCCCTTCTTGCATCCATACCCATACGCATGAGACTTAATCTATCAAATGTAGCTTATCCTAACATGACGAACTGGGAATTCAGAACTCAGGTCACCCTCTAACAATAACTTGAATCTGATTGACATTTTGATGCACAGAAAATATTCTCATTAGTAACTGAAAATGATTAACCGAATCCTACTCAGATAATTTCTAAAAAAATAAAATTATCATACCAATACTAATACCGGTTCTTTGTCGTCTTTACTGCCTCTAAGTATTTTCATATTTGATTGACATTCTGTCACCTACTCAAACAATTGAAGATATTGCTCAGCAATGGACAAGTACAAAAAGCCACCCATGACCCATATTGGAAGCCACAAGCACTCACACATCAGTCTGAGGAACCTTCACATGAAGATCAAAGAAAGAAGCATGCAAAACACCCACCTTTAGCTAAACCAGAACTTCTTTTCAATTACCTCAATTGGCAACAAAGCGCGCTAAACTAGCAACTGCATATCCTACACACATAAATTGCAAATTCTAGCTGCAAAACGGGGAGATTACAATCATGAAGATTATTGCAATCTCCTACTTCCGCAGCTCCTCAGGCCCGCCATTCAACTTCTCAAACACAAAAAATCAAGACAGACTCGGAATTGAACAGGAAGTAGTCGATTTCTTCACTTCCCCCAAGATTTGGTTTACTCACATGATGAAAGAATCATTCACACTACGAAGCGACTGAATCTACTCGACAATATCAGCTACCCCAAAACAAAAAACCAGTCAAATCCAAGATGCAAAGCAAACCCAACTGAGAGAATCATTCGCATTTATGAAGCGACCGAATCTACTCAACAATATCAGCTACCCAAAAAAAAAAGAAGTCAAATCCAATATGCGAAGCAAACCCAATTGAGAGAATCATTCACATTTATGAAGCGACTGAATCTACTCAATAATATCAGCTACCCCCCCAAAAAAAGTCAAATTCAAGAAGCGAAGCAAACCCAATTGAGAAAATCATTCACATTTATGAAGCGACCGAATCTACTCAACAATACCAGCTACCCAGAAAAAAGAAAATTCAAATCCAACAAGCGAAGCAAACCCAATTGAGAAAGGGGCAATGCCACCACGAAAGAACGCTCGAGACGCAACACCCAGAAGACGCACAGCCACCAAAACCGGAAAAAACAAAATGCCGAAGAGAAGAACCCACCATTCTTCGCACAGCAGCAGAGGTAGAGAGAGAGGAACCGCATGGACGTGAAGGATCTTGCTTGCCTCGAAAGGAAGTAGAAGCGCGCCGACCGTACCCGAAGAGGATGAAGAAGAGCAGGAGAGAGAGAAGTTTCGGACGGGCTTCGTGGGTAAAAACGTGGGACTTTCGTCTTGTCTTTTGAGAATGAGTGTCGTGTAGGGTTTTGTCCGTTGAAAATTCTTGGGCTCTTTAACTTCCTTCAGGCCCACCACAACTTCTTTTTATAAGATCTTCTTTTTCATTCTCATTTGGATTTTTTTTTTCTGGGGCAATATTAAAAATTTTTAAGGGGAGCAATTTAAAAGAATTGGGCCAAATTAAAATATTTAAAAAAAAATTAAAGGAATAATTCTTGATAATACGAAAAACCTCGAACCAATACATCCATGATAAATTTACACTATCTTAATTTATATTAAATTTATCATTAAATTGCCGAGTTGGATGACACTTGACAGTTGACGATATATCAATTTGGGATATTATCTCCATTTGTTCCAAGTGCACCAATTTATGATTTCTTGTAGTATTAATTCAATTTAATGAACATTAACAAGAAATAAATGTCATAAATATATTAGTTTTGGGGGTTTTGTAATTAAAAAAATTAGTTTGTAGTAAATTTATTAAAAATGTACCAATTTAATATTTTTGATGGTCAAAAAATTAATTTGAAATAAATTTATTACAAGTATATCAATTTGGGATTTTTCATGAGTTAACATTTTTCTTTTTCTTTTTCATGAATCATGTTCATTGTGGTACTATAATGGCAAGGAGGAATCATAAAAATCCCAAAGCTCAATAAGACTAAGGGTGCAAATAATAACCATTCGGACTAAAAATTAATTATTGAAAAAAAATAAATTTTTACATTTCTATTATCAGATGAGTTTCTAAGTAAAAATGCGCATTGACAACGACACGAATTTATATTCTTAGAAAAAATTTTGTTTAAACACACAAAATTTCAAGTGGCAATGGACAGCAAGGGTTTGCGGAGGGTGGTGATCGTCGATGGATGATAGGCAATAACAATTAGGGGTGAGCATGGTTCTAGAGTAAAACCTAAAACCTAAGAACTAGACCGATAAAAACTTGTAGGTTCCAAATTTCAAGGTATACATGGTAGGTTCCAAATTCAAAGAATGAGGAACCTATTTCAACGGGTAGGTTCCAAGTTCTTAGTTGAAAGAACCTGGAAATTGGAACCTTGAACCTAGAACTTAGAATAAGTTTTAATATTTTTCTTGATTCATATCTCCATGCGATCTTCCGATATTCCATAATGTTCGATGATTAATGTATAATCTGGAAATATTAATCCAAGTTTCATTTTATGACTAAAATTTATATTTTATTAATATTCATATTTTTCGTGAATTTAAATTTAAATTATGATGAGTGAATTGTAATCATTTAAATAATAATATAAGTGGGATCTTGGAACCTATGACCGGATAGGTTCCAAGTTTTAGGGTATGCAAGTTAGGTTTCATATTCCATAAAATGAGGAACTTGTTTCAATGGGTAGGTTTCAAGTTTTAAATGAAACCTATACGAACTTAAAACCATTCACCCTTACTTTTATTTAGTTGAATTCCTTGCCAACAATTCATTTTCTTTTGTTGATGATTTTGTTCATTTTTATTCTCTTTGATGAATGACAAGTTTGTTTATTATTATTATGTTCATTTTCGTTTTGTTTATCTAAAAATGGAAAAAAAAAAAAAAAAAAAAAGAACCTATTGGACCTTGGAACCTATTTTCAGGTTTCAGATTCCAAAAAATGAAGAACTTATACCTAAGAGCTAGTTTCAAGTTTTAGACGGAATTTATAAGGAACCTAAAACCGCTCACCCCTAGTAACATTGGGCAATGGTGGGTGGGTGATTAGCTAATAGCGAAAATAAGGAATAAAAAAACGTTTTTATTTTTCATTTTTGTTCTAGAAATAGGTAAACAAAATTACATCTTATTTTATTTTAAACATATTTTTGGACTAAAAATTTGTTCTAAAAAAAAAAATAAAATTACATTAAAAAATGGATTTCTATTTCAAAATTGTTTTCGAAAGTTAAAAAAAAAAAAAAAAAAAAAAAAAAAAAAAAAAAAAAAAAAAAAAAAGCTCTTATACAGCAATAGAATAGTCATCATGCCTGTCATAAATAACGGTCGACACAAAGTTGGAGTTAGTGTCAGACAGAGGGTTATACGTAGGGACAAAACAGGGGTTATATGTGGGGACAAAGAACCTCCACGCATATGCTGTCTCGGATGATGCCTCCTGAATATCAAACCACAGACGGGTTCATTGAATGAAAGACTTGTCTTTTAAGTTTGAGATGTATGAACAAAAAAAAAAGTTTGAGATGAAGAAGATCTACATAAGGATTTGAAAAATAGGATGTTCATGGGATACAATGGGTATCACACTAGAGCTCTATTTGTTTTGTAAAAATGTGACATTTCTGAAAAATATTTTTCAAGAAAATAACAATATTTTCCAATATTTGATTGAAATTTGAAAATAAACTAGAAAATATTTTCTATCATTTGATGTGGAAAATTTGATTCGATTTTCCCTTGTGCACTCACTTTAATAATTTTTTATTATTTATAAAAAAATTTTTAAATTTTTAATTTTTTTCTATTTTTTTTTTTTTCTTTTCCCCCTCCTTTTTCTTCAATCGATCATTAGTCATCTGTGATGGCCGATGTTGGCCAGTGCAAGCGTCGGTACTCATCGATTGGGTGAGCCAAAGGCTCGACGCCCACCCTATCAAGAGCTTCAAGTCGACGCTCGCCTATGGAAGGTCATCGACCGTTGCTATGGCTGACAATCGGCTGAGAATGAAGAAAAGCAAAACAGAAAGAAAGAAAAATTATAAAAAAATAAAAAAAAATTCGACTTTCAAAAAAAATAAGAGAGAGTGAGGAGGAAAATGTAAAGTGAAAAATATTTTTTCCTATTTTAATATTTTCATTTTCATGAAAAATATTTTCTCTAATCAATTCATTTTCTTCCATAAAACAAATGCCGAAAAATCTTGAAAGGTTTTATGCGAAACGAACGAAGTCAATATTCTGTCCATCTTGCCATATGATACTGATAGAACACATGCTGACAAAAGAAACATGCATTATCAGGTGATATTATATGAACATATATGCTCAAAATCAGGAATAAGACCGTCAGTCTCTCATCTTTACGTGAATCCACAAAAAACATAAAGCCAAATTGGACGAAGCGAGCATAGGCTCTGTAATTCTCACTGGACAACATCTCCAAGACTTCTAACTGAGGCATCCCTCCAAGAAAAATGGAAGTTTTCGACAACTCCCTCGGCTTCCTCGTCCTCCACGTCCATAGCACTCTCGGTCAAATTCTTGAAAGGTCGACAAAAAAATCAAACATTCCAATGGAAGCCTGGGCTGATGTAGCTTGTATTCTTTCTTCAACTTGTTCTGTTTTGCTGTCTGAAAGATGAGACATGTGAGCTTCTTCAGAAAGAAAGGAAGTCTCTTCAGTATGAGCTTCTCCATGTACATCTTTTTCTAATATGCACATATTCTTCTCCATGTCACTTTGCTTACCACAGGTTGAGGCAAATCCCTTCCGAATGTTTTCATCCGATTCAGCGACTTGTGAAACATTATTAGGGATTTCAGTGAGCGTATCGCTCCTCCCAGAGACATTCTCCTTGGCTTTTGCCTTTTTCTTCTTCATCCACCGCAACTTTAGCCTCTCCTTATTTCTCTTTTGCCTCTTGGTAAGGCAGTCCGTTTCAACAATTGGTCGGATCTTCTCATGTTCCAGACTTTGACGGGAGTTGCCAGAGGGACATGTTATATTAACGTCCAGCTCATTCGCTTGCAGTACAGAACATGGGACTTCTGCACTAGTATCACCTTCAGTAGTGCTTGTTACCTGGATCTTTCTTTTCTTCTTCTTCTTCTTCTTCTTCTTCTTTCTGTTTGCAGGTAAAGGATATGACTCATTGCATGGCTGAGCCCTAGAATTCTCCAGAGCTGAGCTCGAATCAGCTGGGGAAGGTAAAGAAATAATCATGTTCACCAACGAATTTTTCTCTGGAAAATAATTCTCTTTATCCATCCCAAGCTTCGAAACATTTCTATTACTCTTCTCCCCCTTCCTTTTTCCCTTCTTGTCCACTACTGAGCTACTACCGCTGCACGGCTCTGCCTCCGTAACTTATTTAAGAATAACAATTGATCCAAATCACTGAACTATTACTCCAACCTGAAAGCCCAGCATCCTAACTTGCAGTCTGGTCCCTCATAACATTCGAACAGAGATTTATCCGCATGCAATGATCTCTTCTTTCAAAGCAGGGCAAGAAGATCTTTCCAGATATGGATATTTAAATTATATCAATCCTTAAAGCCCCTTTGACTGTTCCCAAGCTGCATGCATCATGAATGTGAATGAAACCAGCACATAAGCTTGATATATATGCCCTTAAATATGTTCCCTGTGGTAAGATGCAATCATTCAGTTCTACTAAAACACCTAATTCTCTGATTGGGGAAAAAAAAATAAAACAACGGAGAAGACTTAAAGCAGTAAACTAGACCAAGAAACAATGCTAAATCTATATAACAAGGCCATTCAAATTTCTTTTCAATTAAGCAACTATTTCCTGCATCCACGTTATCCCCTCTTGCGTCCATTCTCATGTGCATGAGACTTAATCTATCAGATGTTGCTTACATTAACATAATGAAATGGGCATTCAGAACTCATATCACCATAAAACGATAATGTTGAAGCTGATTGACATTTTGACGCACAAAAGTTATCCTCATTCGTAACTGAAAAGGAGTAACTAGATCCTACTCAGACAATTTCTAAATAAAGAAAGTGCTCTTACAAATACCAATTCTTCATCTGGTTTATTGTCCCAGTATATTTTCATATTTAAATGCCGCTCTGTTTCCTACTCAAACAATTGAAAATATTTCTTCAGCGGCAAACCAGTACCAAAAGCCACCTATGACCTATATACAAAGCCACAAGCACTAATACATCAGTTTGAGGAACCTTTACATGAAAATCAAAGAGAGAAACAACCAGCTTTTCCTTTTAATTATCTCAAGGGGCAACACCACATGCCAAATTAGCAACCATGTCTCCTACACTCGTGAATTGTAAATCCCAGCTGAGAAATGGAGAGATCACAATCATGAAGATTACAGCAATCAACACAATTATGAGGAAAAATGGAGAATCTCCCACTTGCCCAGTCTTCCGTACAAGTTCTCAACATATTTAGTCAACAGGAACTCGGAATTGCACAGGACATAATTTCTTCACTTTCTCGGAGATTTGGTTAACTCACATGATGAAAGAAATCATTCACATTATGAAACTACTGAATCTACTCAACAATATCAAAGCCACCAAAAACTAGTCAAATCCAAGGCACGAAACAACAATCGCTGCGAAGAATTCACTCAATTCTGATTAATCAGAGGAACAGTTAGCTGGTTATTAACCTAAGTGCCGGTTACTTCACTACTATGACAGCAAATGCCCTTCATAATGAAGCAAATTAGCTTCACAGCTTCCCCCTACACATAAAATGAGCCCACTCCAGAGCATTTATCTTCAAAAGCATCATTACGTGCAGAACATCAGAGGCAGGTGCTTGTCAGACACAGAATGCAGCATCATTATGAAAGACCAAGAACCCACTTCGCAAATCTCAACCTTGACGAGGAAACCACCAACGTACGAGCATCTTCAGCCACACCCTTCCTTCAGACCAGCAAGACTCCAAATGGGATATGCTAGATTAAGGCAATTTTCTCTGAAGGGTCATCCGAGCTGTTGATCCAAACACTACATACTCAATTTCTTCACTTTCTCGTAGATTTAATTAATTCACATGATGAAAGAATCATTCACATTATGAAACTACCAAGTCTAATCAACAATATCACAGCAAACAAAAATGAGTCAAATCCAAGGTGCGAAGAAGAATTCACTCGATCCTGATTTATCAGAGGAACAGTTGGCCAGTTATTAGCCCAGGGAGCCGGTTACTTCGCTACTGTGACAGCAAATGCCCTTAAAAATGAAGCAAATTAGCTTCACATCTTCCCCCTACACATAAAATGACCCACTCCAAAGCATTCATCTCCGAAAGCATCGTTACATGCAGAACAACGGAAGCAGGTGCTTTTCAGACCCAGGATGCAGCATCGCCACGAAAGACCGAGAACCCACCTCGCAAATCTCAACCTTGACGAGGAAACCACCAAACTACGAGCATCTAAAGGGACCCATGTCGACCAAAACAAGAAACAGGCAGAAAAACAACGACCCGGCACCCAAGAAACCAAAAGAACTCCAAATCCCACGGCCCCTGCTGGGCTCAAACAAGACGCAAGAACATGTCGAGACACGAAACGCATGACGCATTGGCGAAAACGGGAGAGAAGAGCACGCAGGGAGAGGGAAATGGCGAGGGGAAGAAGAGGCCCGCCCTCACCTTCTTCGCTTCTTCGCGCCCTTCAACGGCTGAAGCGAACAAACCAAGGAACGAATCCGGGCTAGTGCAGAGGCCACGCCTTTCGAATCGAGCTGCGACTCAGTGAGCGAGTTCGAGACTGAGTTGCACTCCGAATCGCGGGCGACTAGCCAGTTTCGAGTTCAGGAGGAGTTAGCAATTTCAAATTTCATACAAATTCTATTTAAAATTTAGAACCTATCGTTGAAACAATTTCTTATATTTTAGAACTTAGAATCTCCCCATTAGAACAGTTCCTCAATTTTTGAAATCTAGAACTTATCTTGTATGCCCTATAATCTAGAATCTAAAATCTTTCATAAGTTCCAATGTCAATTCTAAAGTCTAACTAGATTTTACCTATGTTATTATTTGAACGATTATAATTCATTAATCATAATTTACATTTACCAACATGAAAAATATTAACTTTAATAAAGTAAAAATTTTAATCATAAAATGGAAACTCGGATTAGTACTTACAAATTATACATTCATAATTGAATAATATAGAATATTGGAGAATTGCACAAAAACATTGACCAAGAAAAACGCTAAAACATATTATAAATTCCACATTCCTCTCTAACCAACTTACTCATTGAAACGGGTTCCACAGTTTTTAGGATCTAAAACTTACCTTTCATACCTTAGAACTTGGAACATATAGATTTTCATTAATCCGGTTCTCAAAGTCTAAGTTTTACTTTGAAATCATGCTTATCTCTAGAAAAAAAAAAACGCATTGCTCCCCACCTAGCATGAGGCCCAAGGCCCCCAAGGTTTGAGGTTTTTCTTTTTTCTGACTTGAAAATTCTCGATACTTTTTTTTTTTTTTTGGTGTAAAAAAATTATCATTGCTTTCTTTAGTTTCATCTAGGTATATTTAGATGAAATAATTAACTTTATCAGTTGGTTTAACATACAATATTCGGGTCACAAACTGTATCACTTAATGTCCTTATCCAAGCCCGTCCAAATATGCCTTTGGGACTTCACAAATCAAGTTCAACCTAGGGGAGCTTGCGAGTCTCCAAACCCACCATCACGTCCGTTCTCGAGTGCCCATTATATGCATCGTCTCATTAGTAGAGTTCATGCTCATGAGATGATTTAATTCCAATGGTGAGGTCCTTCAAACATTGGAAACACAAGCATGTCCAGAAAATTACTGATGTCAAATAGAAATCTCGTGTCATTCTAAGAAAACTATGTAATGTTTTCCTCTTTTGCTTATAGATGTGTGAAACCGCCATGTCGTAGTATATCTTACGTTCAAATATCGTATGTAATAGCTCACAGCTGGTTTAAAATTCAATCTCACATGAATACTATTTCCATAAGTAAATGTTTAAATGCAAATTGACGTCAAAAAAGTCTTTCAGATGAATAAGATCTACATACGGCTTTGGAAAACAAGATGTTTATGGGAGATACTTTGACGATTACACTAGCTATTCAAACTAATTTTTTTGTCCATCTTGCTATATGGTACTAATGGAGCACATCTTGACAAAAGAAACATGCATTATCGGGTGATATTATACGAAACATATGCTCACAACAAAGGAACAAGACCGTCAGTCTCTCATTACATAACCTTGATAACACACCTTCACAAAGATGAATCCGACTTTGGGAGCTAAAACTTCCAGAGGAGGTTGTACTACTTTCAGGATCAAGTGAAGCTTTTTACATGAATCCACCAAAAAGTCTGAGCCGAATAGGGTAATATGTATGTAAGCGGGCTCTGCAGTAATGGGGTGCTTTCTTTCCCTAACCGCAAAATCAATTTTCACTCCCATCCATAGACTAGAGCAAACGGTTGGTGGGTTGAAATATCTGCTCAATATCACTTCAACATCCGAATTGTCCACAGCTCAGCCAAACCTCTGGTATGATAGATACATATGCCCTTGAAATCCATCAGTTTCATATCTACACGTTGACATACTTATCAATATATCTCTGCAAAAGCACCAACAAGATGGCATTAGGTAACCCTGCCAAAACATAATCATGGGATGAATTTGCAGGATATCTGCAAATTGCTTCCATCAGGCTGTTAGTGTGCGGAAAGGTAAAAAAAGCTTAATGTAACTTCTCCTCAGTGGAATTTTGGTAAATCTGGTTAGAAGTGAATAATTGTACCAGGACTTACCATCACAAGTTTTGTCAGCTTGCGTTGTGAAGAATCAATGTAGTGATTTATCTCTGCTTGAGATTTTGGAATGTGGTGGCTCTTCATAGCTCCAGTTACTTTGTCAACAGTTTTCTTCAAGATGGTCTTATATGCCTCTTTGCTCATATTCCCTCGCCGCCATGATGGCCGTAGGACTTCCTTCACAAAATCCACAAGGGCAATTTTGAAAAGCTTCATTGACCTAGAATCCTTGCACTTCTTGCTCTTCCCAGTGGATTTAATCTGATCAATCTCCATCTCAACCTCAGTCGCATCTGCTGCATCAATAAAATTACTGGCGCTCACATACTCAACTGCACCAACTTCCACGCCTGCAGTCTCACCAAACCCATCATCATCTACAGATATGGGTGGAGCAAAGACTCCAATCTCTTTCCTTTTATTGTTCTCTTCCACATCTACTGGCGTTTTTGAATCACTGGTCCTCAAAATGACATCGCTATCGTGAGCTGATTCTCCCTTATGTGCACAATCAACTTTCTTGACTGAACTTGAAGAGGGTTCAATCCTGTCAAAAAGTGGATCATATCGATCACCACCAATATGTGGTAAAGCCCGGTCCATCCACGTGGCAGATTTTGGTGAGGAAGTTGTTTGTCTTGATCCAACACTGCCAATGCCAATTCCATCAACCGATGCATGACTGAAAGGGAAAGCTGTGTTTTATCTACTGTAGTATTCAAAAAAATTTCATCGTGTGTAAAGATAGACACCATCTATAACTTGACTGTCAGAACAAGAAGTTTTTCTCACCCCAAAAACAAAACATTGTCTGATATGACAACAGTAACAACTATTCTAGATGAACTCAACATTCCTAGGGGCTGCCACGCAACATGCACACAATTGTTTAATTCTTAAACAAGCTTGAACAAAAAAGATGTTCAAGTTGTCACAAAATAAGCTGTCATCCAAGTGAAGGACAAGAAATGTGCTCACTTCGATATAGAAGTAGCATCTTCAGGTGGGTGCGAAGCTAACACCCTCTTATAATAGTTCCAGGATGGATTTGAATTTGTAATTGCTCTTTGACCAAATGGATTCTGCTTCACATACTTCCTAACATCGTCGGCCAAAGCTAAGCTTTCTAGGTAGACCCGCAGGTCACCTCCAGGTCCTGCATAAAGGATTAATTTGCAAACGAAATAGTTAGAGCACTGATGAAAAACTGCAACAACTGAGAGAATGAGAGCATTATCAGCTACTGGATGATCTTTTTCCAAGAAAGATATAAAAAGCCTAACGATACAGTAACAGATAAGAGGTAGCAAAATAATGCACAAGGTGACCTGTTGACTTGCCAAATTTGCAAATATTATGATAGGCCAGAAAAAGTTTGATCTATAGCTTACTCAGCCGTGATCATAAGATTCCATGATCTTGGGGAAATCTGGAAATTTTAGGGACAACAGTGATAACAAATTTATGGGCAGACAACCAAGTAGATTTGCACGTCTGCTGACAAACAAAACTTTCAACAGATCAAAAGGCGATATCTCATACCTCTGGCACAGTAAAATAAACAAAGTGCCAACTATATGAATGTCCAGGATGATGAACTCAACAGAGCAAATAATTGACCAAGTTTATGTCACTATGCTGTCCCGGTCAATTTATACATGAAAAGACTAAAAGAAAGCACTCGCTATCGATTCAGCTATCCATTGCACCCTTTAGAATGCACAACAGAATGGTAATTAGAGCATTTTCAAAAGAACTATCATTTATTCAGCTACCTGCTATGGCTTCTTTGTGAGATCATTCCATGCATCCTAAATAAAACATAAAAAAGAGATCTATGCAAAGGTGCCTGAAGAAATAATGTTGTCGATATTTTAAATTTCTAATACACAGAAAATACATGCATATTTTAATGTCTCTTACCTATAGAATTGTCTTTGGCATCTCTATATTGGTATGAGTAGGGAAATATTCCAGTGTTTGCCTGGATGAGGATAGGTCCAACAGGGATAAAGTGATGTTAGTCATACTGTTTATGAATGAAATCAGCTGTCAAGACGAGAATGCTTATCTGACTAACCGGATTGCAAAGGGCTTTGTACGGAGAATCATCCAACAACAAAGTGTTTGACTCATTATATGCTCCTTTCTCCCATGGAAGATTAGGCTCGAGCTTATCCCACAATTTCCTAAGTTCCTTCAAAACCAGGGGCTTATCCCTCTTCTCGAGGGTAGAGAACTTTGTCATAGTACAGTGAGACTGATCCTGTATTAAATCAATTTCCATTAAGATATGACTGCAATGAAATAGAATCTAATAAAAGAAAGACTGCAATAAACTAAAAATATAACTGATATGATGTTATTATCATTGAGATGCATAAAGGTTGAGACATTTACTTTTTAACAGAAAACCAATAGCTACTACAGGAACGGTTACTTGCAGTAGTTTAAGTATATGCTTTTACTTGTGAGATTTTGTGGACCACTGTCAACTGTTCTGAAAGCTTAAGTTATTAGATAAGGGTGTCGTTTAATATTTAAATATTCTAACACTCCCCCTCATGCTAAGTCTAGTATTTTTTTTTTTTTTTTTGCCTAGTATTGGGGAGGCAAATATGGTCTAGAAAGATTTGAACTCAGGACCTCCAGTTCTGATACCATATAAGATTTTGTAGAACCACTATCAACTATTCTAAAGGCTTAAACTGTTAGATGAAGGTGTTGTTTAATATTTAAATATTCCAACATTACTAATTACGCATTGTAAGCAAAACTTTAATGTACTTACGCAACTTCAACCAAGGACCTAAGGAAAACTACAATAAGGAAAAGGGGACATATCATGGGGTACAAAGTCAATTTCCAACTCAACCGGGGATGTTAAGGATTTTTATTAATGTGAAAGACTAAAATATCATAAAGTTCATACAAATAAGGTGAAATGTGGCTCACTTCCAAGGATATACCTATATATTCACAAGAAGGAGTGATGCAATCACAAAGTTGAAAGAGAACTTATTCATCTAATCAACTACCTAACAAAGTATATAATCAAGGGATAAACTGGACAACTTGAAACATCAAGAGAATATAATCAGTTGGAAAATAAATACTAGGTATTCATTCCATCTGAAAAACAGGAGGCCACAAGATAATAGAAGCAAATATAGAAAAACTTTCCCACTCTTCAGCTGAAATTAAAGAGGCAGATCCTACACTCAGGCTCTTAGTCCCATTAAGCTGTAGAGATCAATCTTACACCAAACTGATGAGGAACTGAAAAGTAGCCCTTGCTCTTTCTTAATGGTCTGCAGTCAGTCTCCATCCATGCAAGATGAGCAATGGGACAAAATGGACACCGACATAGAAAAGAAAATCTCCATGTGAGAGCTGCTTACCCAACAGAAAAGCAATTTTCTTTTGGAATCGCCCATAATAAAGTCTACAACTGGATCCATATTTCTCCTGTAAAATGAATAACTAAGACCATATAATGCACAGTGAATATTAAAGCTGGGCAAACTTTATTGTGAAGTGACACACACCCACCACAGAACACTAGGTTGTCAGGATGGGGATCCCAAGTAGGATCCCTTCGCAATCTTCAACGGTCAGATAAAAAATCATAAGATCCTACAACTTTATTGAAATGACCCTAAAATATGAAATGCTTAGTTAACTCAGTATTGTGAAGTGACACACACCCACCCACAGAACACTAGGTCATCAGGATCGGGATCCCAAGTTGGATCCCTTCGCGATCTTCAACGGCCATATAAAAAATCGCAAGATCCTACAACTTTATTGAAGTGACCCAATGCTTAGTTAACTCACTGTAATTAGATGCATATTAACCTTAAAAGGAGGTATTGAAGCTCCAAGGTATGGTTCCCTTGTGAGAGAACACTTGGGTATAAATTCTCCATTGCCAGTTTTTCAACTAACAGTTGAAGCACTGTGTCAAGAAAATTAAGAAAATGTAAAAAATTGAAATCTCCTTCCCCTATTTTTCTTTTATGTTTTCCCCACTTGCCATTTGTCTATCAGCTTCACTTGAGGTGGATTCAATAGGATCACAACAATCTCCATGACAATCAATGAAAAGGCTGCATAAAAATCCCTTTTCCGCCTTTTCCTCATATCTAATCCTTCATTTTGTCCTCCTCTCTGGTCATACACACACCTTCTCTTTCTTTATTTCACAGGACAAAACCAATCTCAGATCCAAACTCTCTGATTTACCTCTCTTTTATCCTCTGTAACGTACCTCACTTTCACTTGCTATTCGTGGGTTTTCAGTTCTTTAGCCTTTAGCTTAAGAGGTCTAATCAGTACAAATCCAAACAAATTACACTACTGGGCCAAGTAAAATAGGGTGCCAATTTCTTAAGGATGTTCCAGAGGTAATCTCTCCTCTGGTTGCATAAGGATGGAAGCTTTGCCTCTCTAGTCTCCAAAGGATGGTACAATTCAGAGAGCCAGAGGTAGTTGATACCCATCTCATCATTGACTCGAGACTGAAGAAGAAGTAGAAGGAGATGAGTGTCACTGCTCTGCTTTGTTTTCTACTGTGCATTTATGTCCATCTTTTTTCTTAGTTCTCCAAGCTGTATATTTTCCAAATATGGATTGAAAACATTATTTAAGAAGAAAGTGGCCCCCATGGGCTAGAAGGAAGGAGGTCTAATTTCATGTTTGCTCTGCCTGAAAAGACAGACTTACCTCCTAAAGCTGGATCAGTGGAATCGTAGTTGGGATGGCAATCCCACCCAATCCTATGATCTGGATCACGATCCCAACAGACTACAATTTTTATTACAATCCAGATTGTTGAAAGGTTTTTGAGTACCAGGATTGTACGACCATGATCCTACAATCTATATTGTGATCCTAACAACCACATGTGTGTGCAGAGAGAAGAGTCTTGTAATAACGCTAAAGGAATTACAAGGATGAGAAGACTGCAGGTCATAGACTGAACAACATACTTTGTCCTTGAAGACCAAACCCCAACAGCAAATTTCTCAAAGCAAAATTGTACAAAATCATCAACAAAGGGCCTTTTGAATACTGCAAGAGCGAACAATGAGTTAGAACAATGATATTAGATTATATAAAAAAATCAACCTTTCATGAATTCTCAACTCTTTACCTGCTTTTCTTGACACAATTAAGTCTGGTTTACATCCCAAGCCAACATATGGAATTATATCTGCCAACAGTCCATTCAGATCAAGTATAAGAAGCTTTTTTCTAGAAGGTCCAATGCTAGTCCTCTCTAACGATATATCCGGAATTTGCCAAGGCATGCTTCCATTGTTGATATTAATATCTGATTTAATATCACCTTCAGATACCAACAATTCTGACGAAGGATTTCCTTCATTGATCTGCCTCTTTACCTTGCCACCATTTCCATTTGAGTTCTCACATGAAGAAACACGCCCAGAATCAACTGAAGCCTCTGCTTTCGAAGTTTTATGGAAGCCTGCGCTAATGTAACTTGTATCCTTTCTTCTACTTGTTCTGGTTTACTATCTGAAAGACGAGAGATGTGAGCTTCATCAGAATGAAAGGAAGTCTCTTTATGTACAAGGTCCTCAGAAATGTCCACACTTCCTGTTGTTAACTTTGATGATGGTTTTTTCCTATGATCGGTTTTGAGCTTTTTGACACTTTTCTTCTTTGAAGAGGTACTCATACTGCTGAAATCACTCAATAAGGTATGAGCTTCTCCATGTACATCTTCTTTTTCTAATGAACACAACTTCTTCTCAATGTTGCTTTGCTTAACACAGGTCGAGGAAAATTCCTTCAGAATATTTTCATCCAATTCAGCGATTTGTGGAACATCATTTGGGATTTTAGTGAGCGTATCACTCTTCCCAGAGACCTTCTCCTTGGCTTTTGCCTCTTTTTTCCTCATCCTCCACAACTTTCTCTTCTCCTTCTTTTTCATTTGCCTTTTGGTAAGGCAGTTTGCTTCACCAGTTGGTTGGATCTTCTCATGTTCCAATCTTTTATGGGAATTGCCAGAGGAACATGTTATATTATATTTAACGTCCAGCTCATTAGCTTGCAGTACAGAACATGGGACTTCTGCACCAGTATCACCTTGAGTAGTGCTTGTTTCCTGGATCTTTCTTTTCTTCTTCTTTCTGTTTGCAGGTAAAGGATTTAATTCATTGCATGGCTGAGCCTTAGAATCAGCTGAGGAAGGTAAAGAAATAATCACATTCAGCAGGGCTGAGCTTGAATCAGCTGGGGAAGGTAAAGAAATAATCACGTTCACCGATGAATTTTTCTCTGGAAAATAATTCTCTTTAATAATCCCAAGATTTGAAACATTTCTATTACTCTCCTCCCTCTTCCTTTTTCTCTTCTTGTCCACTACTGAGCTACTACCACTGCACGGCTCTGCCTCCATAACTTATTTAAGAATAATAATTGACCCAAGACACTGAACTATTACTCCAACCTGAAAGCCCAGCATCCTAACTTTGCAGTCTGGTCCCTCATCACATCCTATTGGAGATTTATTCATGGACAATGATCTCTTCTTTCAAAGCAGGGCAAGAAAATTTTCCCAGAGATGGATATTTAAGTTATTTCAATCCTTAATGCCCCTTTGACCGTTCCAAAGCTGCAACATGAATGTGAATGAAACCAGCACATAAGTTCGAAATATATGCCTTCAAATACCTTCCCCACAGTAAGATGCAATCAGTCAGTTCTACTAAAACACCTAATTCTCTGATTGGGGAGAAAAATAGAACAATGGAGAAGACTTAAAGCAGTAAACTAGGCCAAGAAACGATGCTAAATCTAAGGCCATTCAAAATTCTTTTCAATTAAGCAACTATTTCCTGCATGCACGTTATCCTTTCTTGCATCCATTCTCATGTGCATGAGACTTAAATCTATCAGATGTTGCTTATCCTAACATAATGAAATGGGAATTCAGAACTCATATCACCATAAGACAATAATGTTGAAGCTAATTGACATTTTCACGCATAGAAATTATTTTCAATGGTAACTGAAACTAAGTAACCAGATCCTACTCAGACAATTTCTAAAAAAAGAAAGTTCTCTTAAAAATACCAATTCTTCATCTGGTTTACTGCCCCAATATATTTTCATATTTGAATGCCACTCTGTTTCCTACTCAACCAATTCAAGATATTGCTTCAGCAGCAGACAAGTACCAAAACCACCTATGACCCATCTACAAAGCCACAAGCACTAATACATCAGTTTGAGGTACATTCACATGAAAATCAAAGAGAGAAACACACAAAACACCCAGCTTTTCCTTTTGATTACCTCAAGGGGCAGCCACACATGCCAAATTAGTAATCATGTCATCTACACACATGAATTGTAAATCCCAGCTGAGAAATGGAGAGATCACAATCATGAAGATTATGGCAATCAACAATACTCCAAATAAAAATAGAGAATCTCCCACTTTCCCAGTCTTCCATACAAGTTCTCAACATATTTAGTCAACAGGAACTCGGATTTGAATAAGACATACTCAGTTTCTTCACTTTCTCGGATATTTGGTTAACTTACATGATGAAAGAAATCATTCACAGCTACAAAAAACTAGTAAAATCTAAGATGCAAAACAACCGCTGCCATGAGGAGTTCGCTCTTACTCTGATTAACCAGAGGAACAGTTGGGTGGTTATTAGCCTAAGGAGTTCATTACTTCACTACTGTGACGTCAAATGCCCGAAGCACCTTAGATTCACATCCCCCACCTACAGATAAAATGACCTTAATAATAATTAAGCAAATCAGCTTCACATCTTCCCCACCTACACATAAAATGACCCACTCCAAAGCATGTATCTCCAAAAGCATCGTCACGTGCAGAACAACAGAAGCGGGTGCTTGTCAGACCCAGAACCCACTTCGCAAATTTCAACCTTGACGAGGAAAACCACCAATCTAAGAGCATCTTCAGACACCCTTTCCCTCCGAGCAAGACTCTAAAGGGACCCACGTCGACTAAAACAAGAAACAGGCAGAAACAACACCGACCCAGAACCCCAAAAACCCAAAAAGCTCCAAAACCCCACAAGCCCCCTTCCCTTGGTCTCAAACGAGACCGCAGAAACACGCCAAGACACGAAACACGTAACAGATTGACGTAAATAGTAGAGAAGAGCACGCAGGAAGGGGTAAACGGTGAGTGGGAAGAAGAGCCCCGCCCTCACCTTCTTCTCCTCTTCCTCGCGTCCTTCAGATCGGATCAGAAGCCAACATGGCAGGAAACTAGAGAATGCCTCCTCCTCTTGCTTGAAATCCGTGCTAGTACAGGGTGGTCACATCTTTCGAATCGAGCTGCGACTCAGTGAGTGAGTGAGTGAGTTCGACACCGAGTGGCGCGCCGAATCGTGGGCGACTCGCCGGTTTCTCGCCCGGCAAGAAAAGAACACGACATTGATCTACGTTCCTTACAAGTTTCGCCTTAAATTTGAAACCTTAAGCTCTTTTTTTTTTTTTTTTTTCATTTTTAATTAAAAAAACAAAAATAATTACAATAATAATAATAAACAAGTTTGCCATTCATCAAAGAAACTAAAAAATGAACAAAACTATCAATCAAAGAAAATGAATTGTTGGCAAGAATTCAATTATATAAATTTATTTGAAACTTAAAACCTATCTATTAGAACAAATTTCTTATTTTTTGAAACTTGAAATTTACTTTCCATACCTTAAAACTTGGAAACTATCTTGTCATAGGTTCTAAAGTATACCTAGGTTCCACTTATATTATTATTTGAATTATTACTATACAATAATCATAACTTATATTTAAATACACGAAAAATATGAACCTTAATAAAGTATAAATCTTAGCCATAAAATGGAAACTCGAACTAATGCTTTCAAATTATACATTTATCATTGAACATCATAAAATATCGGAAGATCGCGGAAATATAGATAAAAAAAATATTAAAACTTGTTTCAAGTTCTAAGTTCCTCAATCTACCCATTAAAATATATTCCTCATTTTTTAGAATCTAGAACCTACTTTACATATTTTGGAACCTGAAATCTATATGTTCCTATCAGTCTAGTTCTTAAGTTCCAAGTTTTACCATGGAACCATGTTCACCCTTAGTGTGGCTCGACTAAAAAATTCTCAATTATTTTTTTCCAAAAAAAAATTATTGCTTTCTCTAATTTCATCTATCCATTTTTAAATTAAATAATTAAATTCTCTTGGTTGATTTTTTTTTTTTGATCGAAAATTTCTCTTGGTTGGTTAAACATTCACTATTCGAGTCACAAATTGTATCACTAAGACATTGTTTGGTAACCATCAAAATAGTGCTTGATTCTGATTTTTTGTTCCCGAAATCGGTATGGGAACAGAATCGCATTTGGTAAATTTTTTGTTCCCAGAATCAATTTTGGACAAAAATTGAGAATAAAATAAAATATGATTCTTAGTATGATAATCAAAAATAGACTCAAAATTCTTCTTCTTCTCTTTTCTTCTTCTTCATCGATCACCATCCCATGACCACCGCCCATCGTTGCCATCCGCCGTCCATCGGTCACCGGCAACCTATTTGGCGAGCTTGTCGAAGGCTTACTAGGCCAAGGCGAGATCCGGCAAGCTTGCCGAAGGCAAGCACAGCCGTGCCGGTGGCTAGGTGAGCCTCACCTAGTCCTGACAAGGCTTGCTTGGCCACCAGTGAGACCCACCCAACCCCGCCGGTGGCCAAGCAAGCCTTGCTTAGCCCCAGTGAGGTCGGCCTGGCCACATGCGAGGCTCGGCCGACGAGGGCTAGCGACGCTTCGATGAGGTCGCTGGCCCTCATCTGGCCGGTCGCTAGACCGGTGACCGCCCTAAAGAAGAAAAAGAATATGAGAAAAAAGAAATAAAATAAATAAAATAAAAAAGGAAAAAAATATTTAAAAATTAAAAAAAAAAAAATTGATTTGGAACAAAATCAATAAATACGATACTAAACGTAATTCTATTCCAAAATCATAAATTTTGTATAGTTATCAAACGCATTCTTTTACTCAAAATCGGTTTTAGAAACGAAATAAAAAAAAAAAAAATCATTTTTGATCGGGAATTTATTCCCTAACAAAATCGTTACCAAACACACCCTAAATATCCTTATCCAAGGCGGTTCAAATGTGCCTCCAGTAGTTTCCAACTCGAGCTTGATTAGGAAAATTAGCGAGCCGCCAAGCTCACCATCGGCTCCATACTCAAGTTCTCGTCTAACATTTAGCGAGTTCGACCGCCCCTCTCTATGTGTGGAGTACTAGATTACATGCTTATGATACGATTTGGTTCAAACAATGAGGAACTTTAAAAATTGGAAACATAATAAGCATGTCCAGAAAATTATCTATCCATGTCAAATAGAAAATCTGGTGTCATTCTAAGTATTCCATATAATATTTTTCCTTTTTTACTTATAAAATGAGCGAACCTGCCATATTGTAGTAAATTGAACATTCAAATATCATTCGTATTCGAATAGCTAGTTTTGATTGAATCTCACATAAGTATTACTTCCGTATGTAAATGTTTAAATGTAAATTGGCGTAAAAAGGGGTCTTGAATTTTTCAGATGAATAAGATCTGCATATGGTTTTGGAAAATAAAATGTTCATGGAAGATAACTTAGACAATTATATTAACTAACTATTCAAATTAAGATTTCCACCCATCTTGCCATATCGATACTAATAAAACACGTCTTAACAAAAGAAACATGCATTATCGGGTGATATTATCTGAACATACATGCTCACAACGAGGAACAAGACCGTCAAGTCTCTCGTCACGGAACCTTGGCAACACACCTTCACAAAGACGAATCAACTTTCGGAGCAAAAACTTCCAGAGGAGGTTGTAGTACTTTCAGTTTCAGGATCAGTGAAGCTTTTTACATGAATCCACAAAAAAGTGTGACCCGAATCGGGCAATATGTAAACGGGCTCTGTAGCCTTCTATGGACAAAATTCTCCGAGACTGCTAATCGAGACACCCTCTTCTCGGTTTGGTACGTGAAAACTTTTTTCTACGGCAAGAGGACGTGAATCACACAGCTTTCCTTGTCCTCTGTAGCTACTCGGTCAAATACCTGAAAGGCTGAGAAAAGTATTGAGTTCAGTTTTGTCGACGATGTCATAACCCATAATGTGTGCATCTACGAAATGAGAGAAAACTCCCATCCATATGTATACAAGAATGGCAGAAGATGAGATACCAATTAATATGAACAAAGGGAAAACGAAAGCATGTGAGTAGTGACGCCGGAACCATGACGCGAAAAAATTGGTAAAGCAAATTTTGTGTCGAAATGCACATTAGAAAGCGCATTTTGCAGCTCGGAAGAACGTACTGATGTCAAAGACACTACTAATTTGCATTTCCTCGATCTACATTTAACTTCAATGCTGTCCTTGCAGTAACTAGGTGCTTTCTTTCCCTAACTTCAAAATCAATTTTCACTCCCATCCATAGACTAGAGCAAACGGTTGGTGGGTTGAAATATCTGTTCAATATCATTTCAACATCCAAATTGTCCACAGCTCAGCCAAACCTCTGGTATGATACATATGGCCTCGAAATCCATCAGTTTCATATCTACACGTTGGCATACTTATCAACGAATCCCTGCAAAAGCACCAACAAGGTGGCATTAGGTAACCATGCCAAAATATAATCATGTGGTGCATTGCAGGATATCTGCAAATTGCTTCCATCAGGCTGTTAGTGTGCAGAAAGGTAAAGAATCAATGTAGGGATATAACGTCTCCTCACTGGAATTTTGGTAAATCTGGTTAGAATTGAGTAATTGTACCAGGACTTACCATCACAAGTTTCGTAAGCTTGCGTTGTGAAGAATCAATGTAGTGATTTATCTTTACTTGAGATTTCGGTATGTGGTGGCTCTTCATAGCTCCAGTAACTTTGTCGACAGTTTTCTTCACAATAGTCTTAAATGCCTCTTTGCTCATATTCCCTTGCCGCCATGATGGCCGTAGGACTTCCTTCACAAAATCCGCAAGGGCAATTTTGAAAAGCTTCATCGACCTAGAATCTTTGCCCTTCTTGCTCTTCCCAGGGGATTTAATCTGATCAATCTCCATCTCAACCTCGGTCGCATCTGCTGCATCAATAGCATTACTGACGCTTGCATTCTCAACTGCACCAACTTCCACTTCTGCAGTCTCACCAAACCCATCATCATCTACAGACATGGATGGAGCAAAGGCTCCAATCTCTTTCCTTTTATTGTTCTCTTCCACATCTACTGGCGTATTCGAATCACTGGTCCTCAAAATGACATCGCTATCATCAACTGATTCCCCCTTATGTGCGCGATCAACTTTCTTGACTGAACTTGAAGAGGGTTCAATACTGTCAAAAAGTGGATCATATTGATCACCACCGACAAGTGGTAAAGCCCGGTCCATCAATGTGGCAGATTTTGGTGAGGAAGTTGTTTGTCTTGATCCAACACTGCCGATGCCGATTCCATCAACCGATGCATGACTGAAAGGGAAAGCTGTGTTAAATCTACTGTCGTAGTCTTGCCCAAAAGCACCAGACCCAAATTTGGATATCAGGGGCTGCTCAAAAGTAGATGCATGGGGGTTGTGACGAGAACTTCTCAGTCCTCCAAAATCTATAACAGAAGTCTGCTTCCCGCCCAAACCATCAGGCAAAAATGTGGATGAGCTTGGCCCTCCTGAAGGTGCAAAGGCAGATCCGCTGCCTTGCAAAGCAGGGGGTGGGTTTTGCTGATGCATATAAGGATGAACTTGCGAAGAGAACTTCAGGACTTCAGGTGGTGGCACACTGCCACTTGGATAACATTGCGGTTCATTAGGATGAGCTGGTCCTGCAGAAGCAAGATCTGCAACCTGTGGACTGGGTATATTGCCAGCAGCGTAGGTACTTGATCTGTAAGCTTCTCTTGGCTTAAGAGATTGACCAGGAACCGGCTCTGTAGAGTAGGCTCCAGGTGGCAACTCACCCTCATGTGAATGAGCAGGCACTCCAGTTTGTGGTGCAGAAACAAGATTCTGTTGATTGCCTGACGACATGGACGAAGGAAGACCTTGAGATGCATAAGGAGACTGTTGCAATACATGATCCCCAGACACCTGCTGCAAATTTCCAGTGACTGCACCTTGCATGAATGGGGAAAGATGTTGAGGTAGTTGAAGAGCATGGTGTGGAATATCTGCAATAGAGTTCAAGAAAAGAATGTCTTAAAAGCCAGATATAGAGGCAATAACTAAAACACTTACTGCAACAACTGATACAATGCACATATCTGCCGGACATTAATTATATCCTTATACCTGGAAGAGATTCGCTAGCAGAGATTATCATGGTTTTTTTGTCAGGCAATGGCTGAGAAGAATTATCAAGCTGAGGCAGGTAATTAGCATTTTGAGGCCCGCCCCTAGAAGGCCTGGACTGAGAAGACACTGCTGATAGATTCCTTCTAGCAGATTTGAAAGCATCATCCGTGCAAGACTTCAGCGAATCAGCACCGCCCAATGGTTGCTCTATAAACCTATCGACTGAGACTAGCTAGTGAGTCTCTTTCTCCTTCTTATGACATGACACAATGTGCTTCTGTAACCGGGGGTCTTTCTTTCTCTTATTGACAAGATGTGCTTCCATAGCTTTAAGTTCTCTCCTTCGATTTAATGTATGCTTATGCACCCAAGATTTCTTTACCATTGGAATAATTTAGGTGTCTTAAGTCTTTAATTGCAACATTTTCGAGGCTACATTTAAAGAGGGGCAGCTATTGATACCTAATTTATATTTTCAAGCACATAAAAAAAATGAATTAAAAAAATTGATTGAAAAAAATATTTAAAAAAAAAAGAGGCCACGGGGGTCGGGTCGGGCCGGATCTTGCCTTGGCCCGGTCCACCCCTCTCTCTTCTTTCCCCCGCATGGGCCTGGGCCCGGCCCCCCTTTCTTTTTCCTTTTTCTTTCTTCCCCTCGCGCGGCCCAGCCCCCTTCTTCCTTTCAGCCCGACCTGCGCTTCTGTCTTCTCCCTCAGCCGTCGTCTGCATGGAGAACTGGCGAAGCCGAAAGCAGGATCGCACTAGGGCAGCAGGGGACAGCATCATCTCGCGAGTGCAGGCGAGCGTGGCAATCCTGAGGTCAGAGCCAACTAGCAAAGGCTGCTGGTTGGTCAGCTGAGGCCACGCGCGCGAAGCCTTGGGCGCAAGCCGAGCAAAAAGAAAAGGGCGAACAGGAAAAAAAAAAAAAGGAGGGGGGGGAACCTTGAAATAGGGAGGAGAGACGAGTATCGATCGCTGCTACCGCTACCGACGCAACTCCGGGCCACTGCCGCCATCGCCGATGCGTCTCCGAGCCGCCATCCCGCCGAAACTCAGGTCGGTATTTCGTCAAACACCTAGTGTGCAGTTTTTGAAGTCGAGCTGACCGGAGCTCGTTCCATTTGTTTCGGGCGAGCTCCGGCCTCCGTAGGTTCCCCTTAGGTCCCCGCTTATTATTAGTCACTTGTTGGTCACCGTTGTTGCCGCCTAGAGTCCCGTTTAGGTTAGAAGCCACCTGATCCACTCGTGTCCACCGCTTGTTCGCCAAAATGCCCGAGCAGGCTCTCCCTCCCCGAAGCACTTCCGCGTATAGCCCTAGGACTCTGGGTTGCTGGAGGGACGCTGCCGCGGCCAGGGGAGCCGGGCCGTTCCACCCACCTGGCCACGGCGGCACCGTCGCCAGCATGCGCCATCCTGGCGCCCCTGGTCATGATTGCTCAGTCGTGACCAAGGGATGTAGGTCGAGTGGGCCAAATCACAAATCTGGCCCACTCGGCTCCTATTTCCGAGCTTGGGCTGGGCTCTTGGGCCCAAGTCGGGCTGGTCGAGCCTAGCCCAACTGGGCCGGACTCAAGGCAGGCTAGGCCCTACCCTCCCTGGCTTGACCGAGCTCGAGTCCGGTCTCCAACCGGACTTGACCCAGTCCGACCGAAAAAAAAAAGGGTAAAAAATAAAAAATTAAAAAAAAATTTTTTTAAAATTTAGAAAATCCAAAAAATATAGGATTTGGTTAGGAGTTGTTATGCTTTGCATTCTTAGTGTAATTGGACCTTTATTTGCTCGTATTTTGATTATACCGTATATTTAATTTGCATATCTAATTATATTTGATTACACGTATTTAATTTTACTACAATTAAGATCTTCTCTCCATGGCTTTCTAACCTCCTCTTCTTCTCCAGCCTGGTAGGATCCTTCAAGAAATGCAGCTTTGGTAGGTTAGAAACGTTTTCATCTTGGCATCTTTGGGTGTCTCTAGGCTCTGAACTAAAAGGCTGAGTGATTTTCTGCTAAAATGCTATCATTGAAGGGCTTGAACGGGAGTGTTCGCCCATTGTGGGATGCATAACTGCAGGAAATTTACTCTCCTTCCCTGGTTCTAAGTCTAGGTCCATTCATGATATCAGAGCCATGGTTTCGTTTTTAATGTTACTCATTCCATGCGCTTGATAGGTGAATCCAGTGCTGAGAAGATCTCTTCACATCATGTCTACAGAACCAGAAATCCTCGAAGCACCCGTTTCTCTTGCTCCTTCTCCTTCATCTTCAACCCCTCCAGAATTTCGTGTTTCCAATGCTTCTAAGATAGAATATCTCTATGAAGTCTCTCTTAGCGATGAAACCAAGATTTCTGAAACCCAACTTCCTCTCATGAACCCTTATTCCGCTTTTGCCAAGCCTAACTCATCATTCTCACCTATCCGCTCCATCCGCCAACTTATTCACCAAACTCCAAAGCAAGTAAAGGAGTACGTCCAATCCTCCAAATTCAACTAGCACCCCATTCCTGCTACTGAAAAAGAGTACTTTATTACTCTTTAGATCCCTCCGAGTTTCCCACACAATGGGCTCAATAGGGATACACTCATGTCCATTATGGAGCTGTTCGTCTTGCTCTTACATTTCACGGTCGTAAAGGTTTGCCAGTTGTGGCAAGAATCGCGTTGTTGGATACCAGGTTTTTACAATACCAGCATGCTTGCATCGGTACTGTCCAAACTACTTTGAATGCTGGAACGGTCTTTGTGACTTTGTATCCAAACTTCAACATCGCTCTTTCAAACCCCTAGCTACTCTCTTTTCTAAAGGTTCAAGTCCAGCTCACTGGAACCCCTCAAACTGCTAACTCTGTAGCTGCAACACTACATTACCAAATGGTTTATCGAGTGCAGAACCATGCTCTTGACCTTAACTTCAACAATGGTAATGAAGATGCTTTGTTCATCTCTATGCAGAATGACCAGACATCCTGCATCCATGTTCCCAGATAGATCCCAAAGGATATGTTGGCCAAGCTCCTTCCAGAGACTTGGATCACCAACTACGAAAAGCTACACCAACATAACAAGCCTTTCCAGTCTACAGACTCAGAGTTCATACGGAAAAAAGATGGAACTGTTTCCATCAAATTTGGTAAGGAAAAGGAAGAAAGTCCTTCTATCTTCCAGACCCTCTTCATGATTGAACCATGTGTTCCTGAATCAATTTCCGAGCCAGACCCAAAAAAAGCTTTTTCGACACTTCAACAGTGATGAACATCCTGTCCATTACTACAAAGACAACTATGGTCATTATTTCTGGGATCCTTTTTGCCAATGTTCCTATTGTACAAATTCCCCCGACGAGGTAGATCCTTTAGCAAGATCTCCACCTCGACGAAAAAGGCCAAAGGATAAGGTGTACCAAAGATACTTAAACGGAGATCCCTCCATTAATACTCTTGGTGAGTGTGATAAATACCAGTTCATGGTTTCTTATACACCACCTCCTCCACCAGAGCTCAGCACTACATCCCAAGCCTCACCAAATCCATCAAAATCACCTCCACCATCTCCTCCTCAGAAAAAACAAGCTCTCTCCCCATTTTATAAGCCAATCCTAAAATGGGCATAGAAACATTCTTACCCACTTGAAGCCCTAGTAGAAACACCACCCACTTCTTCCATTGCCATGTTCCATGATGCTGACTTTCCCCCTCTTGTCAGAGAAAGTTCTAAACTCTCATTCCCCGCTTCAGAGGAATTCATTGATCCACAAGGCAGATATCGCCATGTTCCTAAGATAGCTGCCCCCACTGATGTGGATGAACATGGAAGACAGAAAAGAACTCCTGCTGCTGAAGCTGTACTAAATTGGCAATCAGAGACTCTGTTGGCACAAAACAATGCCTTCAAGGCAATTGATTTCAAGATTGGAAATGTGCAACAAGATCTCCGAAAGTATGATGAAACCACCAAGAAAATGGTTTCTGAATTCCAGAAGAGGCTAAATGCCTTAGAATCAGGACAACATCTAGGGTATCATCATCTAGAGAGCTTGAAGCTAGAGATAGAAAAACTCAAGAGGCAAATCCAACTCCTTGAAGAAGGAAGGTTCAGACCTTTTGATCCTCTTGCAACCACAGTAAGAACTGGGTACTTACCTCCATCACCTCAGCCGTCTATTTTTGCTACCATTCCAGAAGATCTTTTCAGAAAGGAACCATATATGGCAGAAATATGAAATCGCCTCAAAAATCTGCAGAAGGACAAAGGAAAAGAGAAAATGCCTACAGAATCAAGCTCGATTGTTATAAAGGAAAAGCCAGATCAGATGATGTTATCCAATCCATTATAATCTTTTCTAAAGGATTTGGGTACCCAAGAACCTGACCCTGTCATCCAACAACCTGATCCTGTCATTCCAGAAAAACAGATTCTGTTCCCAGCGGAGCAAACTTCTCTTGATACTGAATCAGATTCAGTAACTCTTTCCTCCTCTTCATCCTTCTCAATTCCTACAATTGATTCCCTTCCTATTGCGACACTAACTTCATCAATATTCATGGCCGATCCTCCATATTATGAGATGGAATCAAACTTTTCTGAGCCAGAAAATGTTCAAACAAGCAATCCTGGACAGCATGTGTCCATAGCAACAAAACAGTTTTTCACCATCGATGATATTCCTTATCATAAATGGCCAGAAAGACTTGAAGATTTTCATACTTGGTTGAATACTCAATCCATCACCAACCATGATATGAATGATGTCCTTTACAACTTTGTTACAAGGTTCACAGAAAGCCTCAAACTCTGGTGGAAATCAATTTCAGAACAAGACCAGATCCATTTCCTAATGTCACCTAATTTCGGCCATGCCATCACTCTGTTATATCATGTCTTTGTGGGAAAACCCACTGATCTCATAGAGATGAAAAGAAGAGAATTTTTCGAAAGAAAATGCTGCTCCCTCCAGAAGAAATATCTTGATAAGTATTATTGAATAATGCTTCAGCTTTTTTATCAGGTTGGAGCAGATCCAAATCTGAAGCATGTTTTCCTTACTTCCATTCCTAAAGAACTATCCTAGATGGTTGAAAGATCTTTCTTTGGAAGACAAAGGAGAATACAAGATATTCCCTTGGGAGAAATACAGCAAGAAGTCTATCTATGCCTTGAAGAATTATGCTTAAAATGCCAGATGGTCCGTACCTACATCACAAATGACAGAAGTCTTGAGACAGCCTGCTCTCGCCAGAAGTTAAAAATCAAATGTTCCAAGCAAGACTATTATGGTACTTGTGGTAAGTTTTCTCGGAAGATGAAACATTTCAAGAAGTTTTGGATGAAGAAGTCCAAACATGGTCCCAAGAACTTCCAAAAAAGAAGAAATGGCGATACCTACGCAAAAGGAAGGATCGCATAGGCCATAAGAAATCAAACCGTTGCTTCATCTGCAACCAAAAATGACATTTTGCCAAAAATTGTCCTCAAGCGAGAAAATGTCAGAATCGTTTAATTCATCACATTGAGAATGAAACATGTATTTCTCTTGAAAATGATGATATTGAATCCTTATTCTCTGCTGATGAAGAACCATCTGAACAAACTTTTTGTGTCATACCCTCTTACCAAACTTCGTTTCTTTCGCAACTCCAAAACTTTCACACCGGTATGGAAGCTCTCTAGGCTCCCGTTTTCTGCACTGTTCCTGCGAATCTGGATTTGCTGATTCCCCCCGGTAGGACCGACGGTTGGGGCCGATTTTTGGCGGCAAGAGGCGCCCTTCACTGCTCTTTAAAACCCTCTGAAGCATCACTTGGTACGTCTCCTTTTCACGGAGTGTTTTCAGATCGATGGATTAGGGTTTTGCGATTTCTGGTGTGCGAGTTTTGCTGCAATGGAGAGCAATTCGGTGCAGAACCGTGCGAATGACAAGGGGCTGAGCTTTCGGTCTTACCCCCCTAGGAATGAGCGACCCCACTCGGTTGCCCCTTCGTTGATTGCGGGAAACCATAATGCTCCTCCCGCCTCTTGTGTTCCTGCGAATTCGCGACTTCCCCCTATGTCTGCCAGAGGCCGTTCGAATAACAGGGGAAGATCTAAGTCCAAGCGACCCCTTTCAAGAGGTGGCTCGAAAAATCCTGGTACCCGCTCTTGGGTTGCGGTAGCTAGTACGGCAAATAAGGGTTATGATCTGGATTATTCACCTTTGCAGATCGTGAGCAATAAACCTGTCATACATATGGATGAATCTGATATGCAGGCAGCTGATCCTAAGCTTTATGATTGCCTTGTTGGTTATTTTATCGGTAGGAAACTAGCGTGCAAGGTTATTGAGGAGGCCCTTAGGAGAGCTTGGGGGCCGGCTTTGCTGGAAGTCCTATCCAATGGTAGAGGATTGTTTTTTCTGCGTATTGCTGATAAGGAATTCAGGAGGAAAATTCTTGAGGGCGGTCCTATTACTGTGGCAAGAATCCCCTTTATGTTGCAGTAATGGCAATCGGGAGTTGAGTTGAAGAAAGACACGCACATGTTTGTCCCAGTATGGGTAAGGCTGAGAAATCTTCCCTTCGCTTATTGGTCTGCTCAGTCAATTGGCAAAGCGGCGAGTGCTGTTGGTAGACCACTATATGTGGACCAAAGAACTGAACATATGTCCATGCTATCATTTGCTTATGTATGTGTGGAAATAACAGTGTAACAACCAATTTATGAGACTATTGATCTGATCACGGATGGGAAAACTGATGTTGTAGAAGTGGAGTTTGAATGGAAACCGCTAGCCTGTCTCAAATGCGGTATATTCGGTCATACCTGCAAGGATGTTGTTCCTCCTTCTGTGTCTGGTGCATCTACAGGAGTAACGAATGCAGGAACCTCTAATGCGAATCCGGAAGCTACTTCTATGTCGACCAAAGGAAAAGAAGTGGCCTTACCGCCCTCATCCGCACATGATGGCGATATCCCACACAACCCCCAACCTGGGTTAGCTTCTACAAATCCTCCTGATGGTGCGAATGCTAACAAATCTTTGCTTATTGGGGAGTCGAGCTCTCCCCAGGCGGCTCCGCCAGGACCATCCGAGGGTGAATTGGTGGCTATGTCCTCAGCTCCTGCTGCCGATCCAAAATGGAAGCAGGTGAAGGGGAAAGGCAGGAAAAAGAAAAAGCATGCTCAGAAGGAATCTGCCTCTTTTGGTCTATACCCGGCAGGTGAAGGAGATGCTCCCTCCTCTTCACTTCATGTTGGAAGCTCGGATGAAATTTGCAACTCTAGTACTCAAATGGAATTGAATGATGAAGATGTTTTGTCTGTGGGTTCCCTTTCGCCAAAAGGCCCGGCTCCGGCTGGTGCTCGAAGTATGCAAGAACAGCTCCTCTTGCTTCTTCCTGACCCACCACCCTCGGCGGTTTCAAAAGCGCCTGCCACAGGCCGCAGGGCTAAGAAGAGGTAATTCTGCCCTCTATCCTTTTTGATATGTTTTTTGGCTTTTGAAACATTAGAGGCATGGTCAACCTTCTTAGGTAGGCGGAGGTCAGGAGATTTGCTGCTGTTAATAAACTCTGCCTGATTGGCCTTTTTAAGACTAAAGTTCCTGAGGAACATTTTGATTCTATCTCGGCTTCCTTAATTAGTGGTTGGAATTGGATTGCAAACTATGAGTATTCTTCTCGTGGTAGAATCTGGGTTGGTTGGAACCCGAATTTTGTTTCTTTTGTGCCTATCTCTATCAATGACCAGGTTGTGCATGGTAGTCTGAAGCTTAATATGTCTGGTGTGAGCTGCTGCATCTCTGCTATTTATGGAGAACATACTTTTATGTGTCGTAGACCTTTGTGGGAGGACCTCCTCCACTTCAATGACTTGATGCAGAATTCGGCTTGGCTTGTTGCTGGTGATTTCAACGCCATTAAAGACCCATCCGATCGAGTTGGAGGTTCCAACGACTGGATCCCTTATTTTGATGAGTTTGCCCAATGCTTAGCACAAACAAAACTGATGGATCTCAGATATGTTGGCCTCCGTTATACTTGGTCTACCTCGGCAGGGGACACCAGGAAGATGAGGAAGATCGACCGTGTTCTAGTTAACAACAATTGGAACCTTCATTTCTCGTTCTCTGAGGCTTCGTTTTTTAACCCTGGTATCTCGGACCATAAACCTATGATCGTCAGAGTTCTTCAGCCGGTCCAGAGGAGGAAGCCGTTTAAGTATTTTGAATTTTGGGCTAACCACCCGGACTTTAACTCAATTGTCCGCCAGGCTTGGGACTCCTCCATCACAGGCGTTCCAATGTACATTCTTGTTTCCAAGCTGAAAATTGTGAAAGCTCGACTCAAGTTACTTAACCAAGACGCCTTCTCGAATATCTCTGTGAGGACGGCCGAAGCAAGAGAGGCCCTTTGAAGCACTCAGGTTAGCCTTCAATTGGACCCTTACAACCTTTCTCTTGCTGAGTTGGAAAAATCTCAGCGTCGTGTTTTTATTGATCTGAGGAATCAAGAAGAATCCTTCTTCAGACAAAAGTTGAGAGTGAGATGGCTAAAAGAAGGTGACGGGAATACTAAGTTTTTCCACCATTCGGTGAAGAGGAGGCAACTTACTAATAGGATCCTTTCCGTTAAGGATCAGTCGGGGGCTGTTATCACTGATCCTATTCTTGTGCTGCAAGTTTTTGTCCGGTTTTTCTCGAATTTTCTCTCTCATCATGAGCCTTTATCTAAACCTTCGCTTCAGGATTTGAAGATGTTTGTTCGTCACCCACTTTCTGATGCTCAGGTGCGGTCCCTATGTAAGCCGGTTTCTCCCTCTGAGATTAAGAATACTCTATTCTCCCTTGCCAAAGGCAAAGCCCCAGGTCCTGATGGATTCTCGGTAGAGTTCTACAAGACTAATTGGAACTTAGTGGGGCCGTTGGTGGTGGAAGCAATCCAGGATTTCTTCTCTTCAAGACTGCTCCTAAAGGAGTTAAATACCACTATCCTCGCTCTAGTTCCTAAAGTCCCCAACGCAAGTGCAGTCACTGATTTTAGGCCTATCGCATGTTGCAATACGATTTATAAAGTCATTATGAAAATCCTTGCTAATCGCATTGCTGCTGTCTTAAATGATTTGATAAGCCCTTCACAAAATGCTTTTGTAAAGGGTAACAGGATTAGAGATAATATCCTCATCGCTCAAGAGTTGTTTGCTGGATTTCACTTAGAGCCTTATCTGCCCAAATGTGCTGTTAAAGTTGATTTCCATAAGGCCTATGACACGGTTGATTGGGATTTCTTGGAGCTTGCTCTCCGTGCCTTCTGTTTTCCCGATTGGATTATTACGCTAATTATGGTTTGCGTACGTACGCCGAAATATTCCATCTCTATCAATGGTGATTTGCATGGTTTTTTCCCTGCTGGAAGAGGACTTAGGCAAGGCGATCCTATGTCACCTTACCTATTTACCTTAGTTATGGAAATTTTCTCTGGAATCTTGCTCTCCTGTACTGCTAGCAATGACTTTAAATATTTTTGAAGATGCAAATCTGTGCAGCTGACTCACCTATTTTTCGCCGATGACGTATTCCTTTTCTGTCAAGCTTATTGGGAGTCGGTGACGTTGTTAAAAAGGGGTTTGGACATTTTCTCCTCTTGGAGCGGCCTCTACCCAAATAAAAACAAAAGTGAGATCTTCATCTCAGGAGGGGATTCATCTCTTCATAATATGATGCAATGGGCCTTCGGTTTTCAGGAAGGGAAACTGTCGGTTCGCTATTTGGGTGTTCTGATTATTACTACTAGATTGGGCAAAGCAGACTGTGTTGCATTGACGGATCGTATTACTGCCAGGGTTCAATCTTGGGCGCAACGCTTTCTGTCCTTTGCAGGGAGGCTGCAACTTATAAGGTCAGTACTCTTTTCAATTCAAGCATATTGGACTAGTGTCTTTAACCTTCCGTCCTCGGTTATAGATAATATTGAGTCCATTTTGAGACAATTTTTATGGAAGGGCACGACCCTTGGCCGGGGTGGGGCCAAAGTCTCCTGGGACGATGTTTGTCTCCCAAAGGTTGAGGGCGATCTAGGCATTCGGAAACTTAAAGATTGCAACAGAGCCTCCATGCTTAAATTTATTTGGATTCTTTTCACTGATAAAGAATCGTTGTGGTGTCGGTGGATACACTCTAACTTCTTAAAGAAAAGAAACTTTTGAATTTCTTCACAGCCTCGTTGTTGTTCTTGGGCATAGAAAAAAATCCTTCAACTGAGGAATTACTTTCGCTTATCCTTTGTGTGGAAGATTGGAAATGGCCTATCAGTGTCTCTTTGGCATGATCACTGGCTTTCTTGTGGCCCGCTTGATGCCTTTATCCCATGTTCATTTCGTGAAGGCTTATGTCTCCCTGACAATGCTGTTGTTGCGGATCTGTTTACCTCTATGGGTTGTTTATTTAAATCCTTTTTCGAAAGATGGGGGATCTCTCTCCCGGTCCTCTCTTCAGCTCGTGACAGGTTTACCTGGTGCTGTGACGCTTCTGGATCCTTCTCTGTAACTTCAACTTGGAATTCCATTAGAGTCAAAAAGGATCGTGTTGATTGGGCGTCTTTTGTTTGGGACAATGCTGTAGCCCCGCGGTTCCAGTTTAATTTATGGCTTATAACCAAAAATCGCCTGCCGACTCAGATGATACTTCTTTCTTATGGAAGGATTGACTATAATGTTTGTGCCTTCTGCAATGATGTTCCAGATTCTGTCGAACATTTATTCTTCAGGTGTCGCACCTCCGCTTCTCTGGCCTACTTTTGGGCCACCAGGTGTAACCTTCCATGGCGGAATAGATGTTGGAAAGATATCCTCAGTTGGGCCTTAAAGTTCTTATCCGGTAAGGACTTCTTCCATTGCATTGCGCGGTTCTCGTTTGGAGCTATGTGTCACCTTATTTGGAAAAAGAGGAATGCGATTATATTTCGGGGTGAATCCTTAGTGGTCTCGGCTCTAAAAAAAACTACCTTATTAAGGTAGTGAGGGATAAAGCTATAACATTTAAAGATGTTCCTCCTACCCCGAGGAATACGAGGCTTCAGCGTGGCTGGGGGTTTGACCCTGCGGTGTTTCTCTCGGCTGTCTAGTACTCCTTTGTTGCTGCTTTGCGCAAGTTGCTCCTATCTTTCTTGGCTCTCCGTTCTTAGCCGCTTCCTTGGGGGGCTGAGGCTTGGAATGCCTTGTTGTTATCTCTTTCCCGCTTGTTTGTTTTGTTGCTGTGCCCTTGTGGCTTTCTTGTTTGCCTATGTGGCTTCTTACATTGGCTCCCCTACACTTTGTCTCCTTTGGAGGATTGAGTGTAGGTTTTTGGTGCTGATCTTTTGTATTTTGCCTTAGCTTTATTTATATATTTATTACCTTTACCAAAAAAAAAAAAAAAAAAAAAAAAAAAAAAAAAAACTTCCAGTGAAACTGAGTCAGACTCAGAGTCTGAAGACATTTTTCACATATCCCCCACATCTTCAGGACCAAGTTTTGACATATTCTCAAGTCAAACTCATTGTCCTCATTTCCCTGTGAAAATTATCATCTCGAAGTTTGCCAAACCTATCACTATTATAGCTCTCATTGATACCGGAGCAAGTTGTTCCATTCTAGATACTAAAGTTCTACCTCAAGAATATTGGATTCCCTATGTTCGATATTTCAACTCCGCATCTGGAGATACTTTCTCCACAAATGTCAGGACCACTCCCGTAACTGTTCAGTTCTTTCCTCAGTGTTCCATATGAGAGTGCTAGTATGAACAAAATAAAGGAGTTAGGGAAGAGAATAAGAACACAAGATTTATAGTGGTTCGGCTTAATCCAAGCCTACGTCCACTCTCCCACGATAACAGCCTTCTTGGCTGGATTCCACTATGCAATCAACAAGAGATTACAACTTCGAGTGCAAACACTTAGTAGTAGATCACACTATCTCACTAAGTCACTCTTTTGGTATTTCTCTCATAATTACAAACGTTTAAGCTCTCAAGAGACAAGTATATTATCGAAAGTCGCTCAGACTTTGGAATTATAAATTCTACGCTCCGTCTCTTACTTGCTCATCGGTCCTTCATCTCCTTAAATACTCCTCCACTTCCAAACTACCCGTTGGACAGCATCCCGGAGAATCGTCTTCCAATATACCCATTGGTATCTAGAAGATTTGGTAGCTGTTGAGTGACAAAGGTAGAATCCCAAATTGATTCCGATCGCCCATACAAACGAAATCTTGGTTTCCATAAGTAAAGCTTCTTCGTATAGAAAATTCTTGTCTTCAAGATCCAATCGTCAATCAATTAGATTGAATCAATCAAATCAATCTTGATGTGGAATCCAAACCAGATCACTAGCCGTTGTATGATTGGGCTTGAGTTACGATTCATCGAATCTGGATGTAAAGTCCGAGTCTCGTAGACTTTACGATATGAGTCTTGAGACTTTACAATGGGTGCTGTAGACTTTACAATCTAAGTCTAGACTTTACAATATGAGTCTTCAGAGTCGACGGTCTTGACTTTGACACGAAGTCTGGAAATCTTCAGAATATACTGGACATATGTTACGTTCGATCTTACGGTCATCTTCGACTTTGATAAAATCCTTTAGATGTTTTATCATCTGCATGGTCTATTACTCAACCATCAAACATGTTAGTAGCCTTTGATTTATTTTGTCATCTTCAAAACATCATAAAGGATTTCCCTAACACCATAACCTCAAAAATATTTGGATCAAACCTCCCCAATAAAGATCTGATAATTGGGTGGGACATCATGACTCAAATCTCTCAGCTTCGCATCATTCCTGGAAAAGGTCTTAGATATAAAGACCAATTCTCTGAGTTTGTTAATATTCAAAGACTCTTTTCCATTCAGATGAGTCTATTAGATCCAATCATGCAAAAGTTGTTAGAATCTTGTTCGGAATCCCATTCAGAATTCAGTCAAAAGTGTTCCCATCCTTTATGGGAAAATCCAGAGTTCTTTATCCGCCTTCCTTTCAAAAAGAATGAAGATATAAATCCAACCAAGGCGAGTCATATGGGAATGAAGCCAGAACATTTGGCTTTGGCTCAAAGGGAATACTCAGAACTATTGCAGCAAGGCCTTATTGAAATCTCCAATTCTCAATGAGCTTGCGAAGCCTTTTATGTCAATAAGCGCGTCGAGCAAAACAAGGGGAAAATGAGACTGGTAATCAACTATCAACCTCTCAATCTTTTTCTCCAAGATGATAAATTCCCTTTACCTTCTAGAGATTCTCTTTTTACTGGTCTAACCAAGGCCCACATCTATTCCAAATTCGACCTCAAAGCTGGATTTTGACAATTGGGCATCCATCCTGAAGACAGATCAAAAACAGGATTCTGTATCTCGAACCAGCACTTCCAATGGAAAGTTCTTCCTTTTGGTCTAAAGGTAGCACCATCCCTTTTCCAAAAGGCCATGTGTCGTATTTTCCAGCCAATCCTGTCAAGTGCGGTAGTATACATCAACGACATACTGCTCTACAGTCCTAACGAGCAATCACACTGTCAACTTCTTGAGCAGTTTGCAGAAATCGTGAAAAAGCATGGTATTATGCTTTCTCAAAGAAAGATGAATATTGCCCAGACAGAGATCGAATCCCTTGGTATGCACCTTAACAAAGGGACATACTATCCAGGGCCACATATTGCTCAAGAACTATTAAAGTTCCCTGAAGATAACTTCACCACAAAACAAGTTCAGCAATTCCTTGGGATAATCAATTATCTCAGGGATTTTGTCCCAAATATTGCAAAACTTCTTATTCCTTTGCAATCTATGCTGAAGAAAAATCCCCTATCTTAGGGAAAAACTCAGACTAAAGCAGTCGCTGAGCTTAAGGAGATCATGCAGAATCTCCCGCCCTTGCAAAAACCATCAACAGGAAAAAAGGGTTCTTCAAACTGATGCCAGTGATGAATACTGGGTAGCCATCCTGTTTGAAGAAATTGATGGTAAGAGACACCTTTGTGCTCACAAAAGTGGAAAGTTTTCCCCAGCTGAAATGCATTACCATTCCACTTTCAAAGAAATCTTAGCAGTAAAAAATGGAATCAAAAAGTTCGAATTCCATCTCATCGGCCATCACTTCCTGATAGAATTAGACATGGCATCCTTCCCTCAGATGACCAAATTTAAACAAAAGCAGATTCTAAATTCCCAACAGCTTCGATGGGCTGAATGGTTTTCAAAATATTCATTTGAAACCAAACATATTCTTGGAAAGAAGAATGTGCTTGCCGACTTCCTGTCAAGACCAGAAACACCAGCTGAAATCAACATGTACATCAAGAGGCCTGCTTTTCATATGCTCAATCATGGCGTGAAATATAAGATTGAGAACATCAAAGATTTGCCAAGTTGGAAATATCCCCAGGAGATTATTCAACAGATTCAGAATGACAGTCTCATTGAGAACTTGGAAAACCTCATGTGGCAATGCCACACAGATCTATTCAGATTCAATGAAGGTTCGATTCTTTATTCTTTCGGGCTAAATTTGAATTATCCATTCATTCATCCCCTTATCTGGAAGGAATATGATTTCCCTGACCAGCTCAAGACGTTATTATGGTGTGGCATCCCAAAATTCATAATGATCTCTAGTTACATTAAAGTATATGAATAGGTGATGGAAGTACCATCAAATTATTTTATGGCCATTTAATCCATAATTTGCAATAAGATTTATGGCCAAGCTTTTAATGGATAATTATTTGATAGGAAAGAAAATCCTATAATTGGCCATGTGTTTTATAAATTGGAATTTATGGATTTATGATTTCAAGTTTTATGGCCATATGAAATCGTAATTTAGTATTTATACAAATGGGGATTTAAGGTAAATTATTAAAAGTGAAATGGACTTATCTTGGGCTATTTAAGTTTGGGCTTTAGGCCCAAGTGAGATGGGCCTAAAGTGGGCCATAAGCCCGGCCCATGAAGCCCATTGGGCCGTCGGTGCGTGAAGGGGGAGGAGGAGTAGCCACATGGCCTCCAAGTGTCTTCGGCAAAGGAGACACTTGTCTCCTTCTTAGGGACAAGTGTCCCCCATGCAAAGAGGGGCTGCATGCAATATAAATACAACCAAAAAGGAAGAGAGAGAGGGAGTGGCTGATGGTTGAGGGTTTTCGTCCAAGAGAGGTGCCGAGAGAGAGGAGAGAAAGAGAGAAAGAGAGGAAGAGAGGAAGAGAGAAAGGAAGGAGCTCGCCCGTCGCCGCCCGCACGCCGTCCGTCCGTCCGCCATGTTTGCCACCGTGTGCCGCCGTTCGTGTGGTCTAGAGGCAAGTTGGGGTCCTTTGCTGCTCTTGCATGTGTGTGTGTTATATGTATGTCGAGTTTTGGGTTAGGAGAGGAAAACCGAAGCTTGGATGGCTTGTTCTTGAGTGGTGTTGCTGTTTTCGCTTGAACAGTTTGAGTCAGAATGTTGTGTGAGCATGCATGCATGTTTAGAGTTCGATTTTGGTTTCAATCTCTTCATGAAAGTTGTAGGGGGCATCTTAAAATACAACATACTAAAATTTTGTGGAAAATTATGGAGATTTGAGGGGTCAAACTCTCATCTTACGAAGATGTCAGATCTGGAATGTTTTCGCATGAATCCGCTCGAGTCAGAATGTTGTGTGAGCTTGCATGCATGTTTGGAGTCCGATTTTGGCTTCGATTTCTTCATGAGAGTTGTAGATAACATCTTGAAATATAACATACAGAAATTTCGTGGAAAATTATAGAGAGTTGAGGGGTTAAACTCTCATTCTACGGGGACCTCAGATCTGGAACGATTTCACTGACATCTTGTTGGGTTTGTGGTTGCATGTTGGTTTGTGCTAAGAATCTCTCTTCAATTTCTTCATGAAAGTTGTAGGGGACATATTAAAATACAACATACTCAAATTTGAAGCAAAATTAACAACTATAAACTCATAAATCGACTAGATCTCGAAGACGGTAATTCTGGAGATGTATTACAGGACACGCGAGACATCATGGACCTAGATTACGACTATACTCTGGTTATTTGACTTAGATATCTTCCTGAAACTTGTATAGAACATCTTGATGTAGAACATACCTAAATTTCAGAGGAAACGAAGAAGAAAAGGTAGGTGAAAACTCAGTATTTCGGAGAAGCATGCACTGGACGATTCGGTAATGGATCCAGAAGCTTTGTGTGACTGTAGAAAATAATCTAGAAAGAATCTGGCTTGAAAGTCTTCATGAAATATGTACGAAAATTTCTTGGCTATAACTCGGTGAAATTTCGTAATTTTTGGAGGTCGTGTGGATATTTTAATCGAATTTCTTCAGAAACTGTGCATTCTGATTTCACCCGAAAATGACATGCCATTTTGTGAGAATTGTGAAATTGTGTGAAATTCTATTTGGCCATGTATTTTGCATGAAATTATTATTTTATTGTCTTGTTTATCACTTTCCTTAATTTCTATAATTTTTGGGAAGTTATAGATATTAAATTTAATATTTTTGAAAATAACAAAAAGCTGGAATTTAAATAAATGAAAAAAAGGGCATGAAAAATGGATTATTTTATTGGCCTTAAATTCCATTAATTTTATTTCATAAATAATTATACCATGTTGCATTGTATGATGAGGTCTTGATATATGCATGACATTGAATTGAGATGCATGTGTGAATTCCATGCCAAGTATGACTTGTTTGATGTCACGTCATATGCCATGCTAAATTAAGACCGAAATTGGTAAACATGGATAATAATAAGCGAGGAGGTGGTTGTGGTGGATGATGATGCCCGGAATGTATAGAGATGCATTGCCGGATGGCCCCGGGAGTGTCGGGATGCCCGGTGGTATACGGTACGTAATTCCAGGGGAGGCCTGGTGGTATGTCGGTACATAATTCCGGAAGCCCTGTCGAAGGTTTTTGCCCGAAGGGAATGTCTCGCGATGCCAGGATTGGGGTGCGGGATGCCCGGCCAGGGAGTGTAAATGCCGGAAGCCTTGTCGGAGGTTTCTGCCCAAAGGGAATACCTCGTGATGCCAGTTGGGATGCGAGATGCTCGGAATGTGGGGGGCCGGATGCCCGGTGGCCTGGGATGGCTGAATGCCGAAAGCCTCAGAGGTCTTTGCCCGAGGGGATGATGAAATTGATGATTTGAGGAATGGGTGATGTGGTGATCAAATTGAAAGCTAAAAGTGGAAATTAAACCATGGCATGATATGCATGATGATGATGATGATGATGATGACATGTGTGATATGATGATGTCATGAAGATGATGACATGTGTGATATGATGATGTCATGATGATGATGACATGTGTATGGTATGATGGTGTCATGTATATGATGATGATGACATGTGTGTGATATAATAATGTCATGATGACGATGATATGAGTATGACATGATGATACACATGTATGTGTTATGACTGTGGTGATGATGCATGATAGTATATGCATGGCTTCAAGGTAAGTAATGCCTGCAATACATGTATGACTTGTATGATACATTGAGTGGTTATTGGATTCATTTACCTGCTGAGTGGTTGTACTCACCCCTTTTGGGGATCAACATTTCAGATTAGTAGATGGTTTGAGCAGTTGAATATGACCGCGAGGAGAAGGATAGCAAAGAAGGGAACCTTTGGATGCCGACACTGGTTGATGGACCTTAAGCATACGATTATGGGAGGAGATGTCGGTCATCTTTTGAAATATAGCCGAGTATAGAAACATTGGCATTTCGATGTACTGACTAAAGATGTCCATCTACTTTATGTAAATAAACGTGTTCAGTTTTAACTTATATAAGATGTTTAGTAGGTGTGCATCGTTTTCTGAACATAGGGAAAGGAGTTGTTGGATGTGCTTCCGTATTTAAATTGCGCAAGGGACCAATCTAAAAGATGTAAACCCCCAGGTTGTATGGACCCGCTGCAATTGTAATGGTATCAGAGTGATATGTTAATAAGGAAAGTGAATGGTAAGCGAACTGTGGCGACCCTAATCGGATCGGGGGCCGTCGAGGGGTGCCACATATGGTACTTAACCAATAAGTACTTAATAGCTATTGAAATTCGAACCAGAAGATTCATCGCCAACCTCACCAGGATATTCTTACTCGGAAGAAATGTTGAAAAAGAAAGTGATAAGAATCTCTTAAACTTTCTTAATTGGTTCTATCATCCTACTCACTGGAAACATCTCTTGGAAAAAGATCTGAGAACCATGACCCCAAATCCTGAAGTCCACACCATCCCGTTTTTCCGACGTCCATGGCATTTTTTCAGAAACAATGGCAATATCCTCAATGCTCCACGAGAAATAGGAACCACATCCTATAGACCTCACCTAGACAGCCGAGAAGCTCAATCCACAAATCTTATCCAAGATCTGTTAGATCTTGTGAACACCAGTACCAAGAACTCCAGAGAATCGTGTGCCAAGAAAACAAAACCATTCCCAAAAATGTATGAAATAATGTGCCCACTATGTGGGATCATTATGACCTAGCACCAAAAGCTAAGGAAGCACTCAGGCAATACAAACAAGCTGCATCATCCCAAGATCATGAAATGACAAGCGAAGATGATATTGTCCAGTCTACTCAAGACCCCTATGCACGCTTTGGAGGTCCTCTTTCACAAGACCCCTATGATCTAGGACCTTCGTCCTTATCCCAAGACATGGACACATCCTTCTATGCACAACCATCCAATTGGCCTCAGCCAAGCATTCCTGCCAACACTACAAGTGACAATACAAACTGGGCGAAAGAATAAGCATCCCATTGGGCTCACGTAGAAGCATCCTCATCAAGACAACTTAAACCAAATCATCTCACTAGAAGACCTTGAAGCACTTGAGCAAAAGTACGATGAACATTGCCTAGCAACAGTACATAGCTCAGATGACTCCGACTATGACTACAATGCTCGTGACGGACGAAACCGTTAAGTCCGTACAATTTTCACTGTAGCAAGTCACTGTTCACTTTTACTGTAGCACTAGGCTAGGGAAAATACTATTCACAGTACAGTTATTGCTCATAGTGTGCGAATAATTCCCTCCCGGAAGTTTCTGGTGCCTCTGTTTGTATCTGGACCCGTGAGCTTGGTCCTTGTTTGTTTGTTTGTAACCTCTTGTCTATATAAGGCAAGGTTCGTGTAATGTTCTGGGCAGAGTCCCTTGAAGTAAAGTGAGTATTTTCTGAAAACTCTCTCCATGGCTTTCTAAACTTCTCTTCTTCTCCAGCCTGGTAGGATCCTCCAAGAAATGCAGCTTGGGTAGGTTAAAAACGTTTCAATCTTGGCATCTTTGAGTATCTCTAGGCTCTGAACTAAAGGGCTGAGTGGTTTTCTGCTAAAAGGCTGTCCCTGAAGGGCTTGAACGGGAGTGTTCGCCCACTGTGGGATGCATAACTGTAGGAAATTTACTCTCATTCCCTGGTTCTAAGTATGATTGCGCACCTAATCATCTCACATGTTAGCAGATAGGTATAAAATCAATCCAAACTGTTTGACAAAAATCCTTTATTTTAAAATGAACAAGATTAGGTATCGAAATGGCACTAATTGGTCAAATAGTGTAATCAAGTCATCGACCCTAGATTCTCTGGTTGCGTAGAAAGTGTGGCATACTCTCGTGCCTCACTTGGTTTCTAGCTAACTCAAATAGGCTAGTGGTGACTCATTTTGTGCAAAATTCCTAAAATATATCCCGACGTCACGCGGGTATGGGCTTGGGAGAGCCCGTGCCTAATCATGAGTCTTAGGATCTGTCCTTTAGGCAATATTCCTAAACATATTCCCTCCCTCGAGGGGTAGGTCGCGACAGCTTGGCGACTCTGCTGGGGACTTGGTTTTAGACCTTAGAGGACTTAAGCCAAAATTAATCTTGTTCAAAAATATTTTTGTTTGGCAACGAGAATTCTAGGTACGTCCCTAACATTAAAGGTGTTAAATGTTTTTACAGAATGAGAGATATAATGGGAAGTGTTTGCTCACCTTTGTTTTGTAAGGAGATGTAGGAATATATGGTTTACTTTTTATATATGAAGTGTTGATTGCTTATAATTGTCATGCCTGCGTCCTGCATTGCACTACACCATAGTACATACTACCTGCGGCCGGACCTAGCTGCATAGGATCACTTAGGATAGATGGATACCACTTCGACTACAACCATGTAGTACGAGTCGTCCATCTCTACCCCAAAATTTTTTCTTCATGTTGAAGGTACCCACCCCGGTCTGCAACCACGCGACACGGGTCGGTTCTTTGAAGAAACCGGAGTCATGGGTAACACGACCTAGCCGCAATCTTGCTGGTTCGGTCCAGTGATCCTATGGCTCCATTTTGAGCCAGATAGAGTAGAAATTGAATCACATCCCATATGCATGTCTATGTAATTAAAAAAAAAAAAAAAAACAGAGACAAAGGTCAGCACCCATTATAAGTATCATTGGAACCATACTCATCTCTGGAAAAAAAAAAAAAAAACGACATTGCTCCCCGCCTAGCGTGAGGCCCAAGGCCCCAAGGTTTGAGGTTTTTCTTTTTTCTGACTTGAAAATTCTCGATCACTTTTTTTTTTGGTGTAAAAAAATTATTATTGCTTTCTTTAGTTTCATCTATGTATATTTAAATGAAATAATTAACTCTATCGACTCGTTTATCATTCAATATTCGGGTCACAAACTATATCACTAAATGCCCTTATCCAAACCTGTCCAAATATGCCTTTGGGACTTCATAACTCGAGTTCAACCTAGGCGAGCTTGTGAGTCTCCAAACCCACCATCACGTCTGTTCTCGAATACCCATCATATGCTGGAAACACAAGCATGTCCAGAAAATTACTGATGTCAAATAGAAAATCTTGCGTCATTCTAAGAAAACTTTATAATGTTTTCCTCTTGGGCTTATAGATGTGCGAAATTGCCATGTTGTGGTATATTATACGTTCAAATATCGTATGTAATCGTACAGCTAGTTCAAAATTCAATCTCACATGAATACTATTTCCATAAGCAAATGTTTAAATGCAAATTGACGTGAAAAAAGTATTTTTAGTTTGAGATGAATAAGATCCACATACAGCTTTGGAAAATAAGATGTTTATGGGAGATACATTGACAATTACATTAGCTATTCAAATTAAATTTTTTGTCCATCTTGCCATATGGTACTCATAGAACACATCTTACCATAAGAAACATGCATTATCTGGTGATATTATATGAAACATATGCTCACAACAAGGAACAAGACCGTCAGTCTCTCATCACATAACCTTGATAACACACCTTCACAAAGACGAATCCGACTTTGGAAGCTAAAACTTCCAGAGGAGGTTGTACTACTTTCGGGATCAAGTGAAGCTTTTTACATGAATACACAAAAAAGTCTGACCCGAGTCGGGTAATATATACACGGGCTCTGCAGTAACAGGGTGCTTTCTTTCCCTAACCTCAAAATCAATTTTCACTCCAATCCATAGACTAGAGCAAACGGTTGGTGGGTTGAAATATCTGCTCAATATCATTTCAACATCCAAATTGTCCACAGCTCAGCCAAACCTCTGGTATGATAGATACATATGGCCTTGAAATCCATCAGTTTCATATCTAGACGTTGACATACTTATCAACATATCCCTGCAAAAGCACCAACAAGATGGCATTAGGTAACCCTGCCAAAACATAATCATGGGGTGAATTCGCACGATATCTGCAAATTGCTTCCATCAGGCTGTTAGTGTGCGGAAAGGTAAAAAATGCTTAATGTAACTTCTCCTCACTGGAATTTCCGTAAATCTAGTAAGAAGTGAATGATTGTACCAGGACTTACCATCACAAGTTTTGTCAGCTTGCGTTGTGAAGAATCAATGTAGTGATTTATCTCTGCTTGAGATTTCGGCATGTGGTGGCTCTTCATAGCTCCAGTTACCTTGTCAACAGTTTTCTTCAAGATTGTCTTATATGCCTCTTTGCTCATATTCCCTCGCCGCCATGATGGCCGTAGGACTTCCTTCACAAAATCAGCAAGGGCAATTTTGAAAAGCTTCATTGACCTATAATCCTTGTGCTTCTTGCTCTTTCCGGTGGATTTAATCTGATCAATCTCCATCTCAACCTCGGTCGCATCTGCTACATCAATAAAATTACTGATGCTCCAATACTCAACTGCACCAACTTCCACTCCTGCAGTCTCACCAAATCCATCATCATCTACAGATATGGATGAAGCGAAGGCTCTAATCTCTTTCCTTTTATTGTTCTCTTCCACATCTACTGGCGTATTTGAATCATTGTTCCTCAAAATGACATCGCTATCATCAACTGATTCCCCCTTATGTGCGCGATCAACTTTCTTGACTGAACTTGAAAAGGGTTCAATACTGTCAAAAAGTGGATCATATCGATCACCACCCATATGTGGTAAAGCCCAGTCCATCCACGTGGCAGATTTTGGTGAGGAAGTTGTTTGTCTTGATCCAACACTGCCGACGCCAATTCCATCAACCGATGCATGACTGAAAGGGAAAGCTGTGTTATATCTACTGTGGTATTCAAAAAAATTTCATCGTGTATAAAGATAGACACCATCTATAACTTGACTGTCAAAACAGAAAGTTTTCCTCACCCCAAAAAACAAAACATCATCTTATATGACAACAGTTACAACTATTCTAGATGAACTTAACATTCCTAGGGGCTGCCACGCAACATGTACATGCTTGTTTAATTCTTAATTAAACAAGCTTGAACAAAAAAGATGTTCAAGTTGTCAAAATAAGCTGTCATCCAAGTGAAGGACAAGAAATGTGCTCACTTCGATATAGAAGTAGCATCTTCAGGTAGGTCTGAAGCCAACACCCTCTTATAATATTTCCAGGATGGATTTGAATTTGTAACTGCTCTTTGACCAAATGGATTCTGCTCCACATATTTCCTAACATTGTCAGCCAAAGCTAAGTTTTCTAGGTAGACCCGCAGGTCACCTCCAGGTCCTGCATAAAGGATCAATTTGTGAACAAAATATTAGGGCACCAATGAAAAACTGCAACTGAGAGAATGAGAGCATCATCAGCTACTGGATGATCTTTTTCTGAGAAAAAATAATAAGCCTAACCATAGAGTAGCAGAGAAGAGGTAGCAAAATGATGCACAAGGCAACCTGCTGACCCGCAAAAATTTGCAAGTATTATGATAGGCAGAAAAAGTTTGATCTATAGCTTATTCAGCCATGATCATAAGATTCCATGACCTTGGGGAAATCTGGAGACTTAGGGACAACTGTAACAACAAAATTATGGGTGTCTGCTGACAAATAACACTTTCAACAGATCAAAAGGCGATATCTAATACTTCTGGCACAGTAAAATAAACAAAGTGCCAACTATATGATGTCCAGGATGATGAACTCAACAGAGCAAATAATCGACCAAGTTTATGTCACTATGCTGTCCCCGGTCAAATTATACATGAAAAAACTAAAAGAAAGCACCCACTATCGATTCAGCTATCTATTGCACCCAGTTAGAATGCACAACAGAATGGTAATTAGAGCATTTTCAAAAGAACTATCATTTATTCAGCTACCTGCTATGGCTTCTTCATTAGATCATTCCATGCATCCTAAATAAAACATAAAAAAAGAGATCTACGCGAAGGTGCCTTAAGAAATAATGTTGTCGATATTTTTAATTTCTAAAACAGAGAAAATACATGCATATTTCAATGTCTCTCACCTAAAGAATTGTCTTTGGCATCTCTATGGTGGTATGAGTAGGGAAATATTCCAGTGTTTGCCTGGATGAGGATAGGTCCAACAGGGATAAAGCAACGTTAGTCACACTGTTCAATTATGAATGAAATCAGCTGTCAAGACGAGAATGCTTATCTCACTAACTGGATTGTGAAGGGCTTTGTATGGAGAATCATCCAACAACAAAGTGTTTGACTCATCATACGCTCCTTTCTCCCATGGAAGATTAGGCTCGAGCTTATCCCACAATTTCATAAGTTCCTTCAAAACCAGGGGCTTATCCCTCTTCTTGACAGTAGAGAACTTTGTTATAGTACAGTGAGACTGATCCTGTACTAAATCAATTTCAATTAAGACATGACTGCAATGAAATAGAATCTAATAAAAGAAAGACTGCAATAAATTAAAAATATAACTGATATGATGTTATTATCATTGAGATGCATAAAGGTTGAGACATTTACTTTTTAACAGGAAACCAATAGCTACTACAGGAATGGTTACTTGCAGTAGTTTAAGTATATGCTTTTACTTGTGAGATTTTGTGGATCACTATCAACTGTTCTAAAAGCTTAAATTATAAGATGAGGGTGTGGTTTAATATTTAAATATTCCAACACTCCCCCTCACGCTAAGTCTGGTATTTTTTTTTTTTTTTTTTTTTTTTGCCTAGTATTGGGGAGGCAAATGTGGTCTAGAAAGATTTGAACTCAAGACCTCCAGCTCCGATACCATGTTGATTTTGTAGAACCACTACCATCTATTCTAAAAGCTTAAACTGTTAGATGAAGGTGCGGTTTAATACTTAAATATTCCAACATTACTAATTACGCATTGTAAGCAAAAATTTTACTGTACTTACGCAACTTAAACCAAGGATCTAAGGAAAACTACAATAAGGGAAAGGGGACATATCATGTGTACAAAGTCAATTTCCAACTTAAACAGGGATGTTAAGGATTTTTATTAATGTGAAAGACTAAAATATCATAAAGTTCATACAAACAGGGTGAAATGTGGCTCGCTTCCAAGGATATACCTATATATTCACAGGAAGGAGCAATGCAATCACAATCTTGAAAGAGAACTTATTCATCTAATCTACTACCTGACAAAGTATATAATCACAAAATAAAATGGACAACTTGAAACATCAAGAGAATATAATCAGTTGGAAAATAAATACTAGGTATTCATTCCATCTGGAAAACAGGAGGCCACAAGATAATAGAAGCAAACATAGAAAAACTTTCCCACTCTTCAGCTGAAATTAAAGAGGCAGATCCTACACTCAGGCTCTTAGTCCCATTAAGCTATAGAGATCAATCTTACACCAAACTGATGAGGAACCGAAAAGTAGCCCTTGCTCTTTCTTAATGGTCTGCAGTCAGTCTCCATCCATGCAAGATGAACAATGGGACAAAATGGACACCGACATAGAAAAGAAAATCTCCATGTGAGAGCTGCTTACCCAACAGAAAAGCAATTTTCCTTTGGAGTCGCCCATAAGAAAGTCTACAACTGGATCCACATTTCTCCTGTAAAATGAATAACTAAGACCATATAATGCACAGTGAATATTAAAGCTGGGCAAACTTTATTGTGAAGTGACACACACCCACCCACAGAACACTAGGTTGTCAGGATCGGGATCCCAAGTAGGATCCCTTCGCGATCTTCAACGGGCAGATAAAAAATCATAAGATCCTACAACTTCATTGAAATGACCCCTAAAACATGAAATGCTTACTTAACTCACAGTATTGTGAAGCGACACACACCCACCCACAGAACACTAGGTCGTCAGGATCAGGATCTCAAGTAGGATCCCTTCGCGATCTTCAACGGTCAGATAAAAAATTGTAAGATCCTACAACTTTATTGAAGTGACCCAATGCTTAGTTAACTCACTGTAATTAGATGCATATTAACCTTAAAAGGAGGTATTGAAGCTCCAAGGTATGGTTCCCTAGTGAGAGAACAATTGGGTATAAATTCTCCGTTGCCAGTTTTGCAACTAACAGTTGAAGCACTGTGTCAAGAAAATTAAGAAAATGTAAAAGAATGAAATCTCCTTCCCCTATTTTCTTTTATGTTTTCCCCACTTGCCATTTGTCTATCAGCTTCACTTGAGGTGGATTCAATAGGATCACAACAATCTCCATGACAATCAACAAAAAGGCTGCATAAAAATCCCTTTCCTACCTTTTCCTCATATCTAATCCTTCATTTTGTCCTCCTCTCTGGTCATACACATACCTTCTCTTTCTTTATTTCACAGGATAAAACCAATCTCAGATGCACACTCTCTGATTTACCTCTCTTTTATCCTCTGTAACGTACCTCACTTTTACTTGCTATTTGAGGGTTTTCAGTTCTTTAGCCTTTAGCTTAAGAGGTCTAATCAGTACAAATCCAAACAAATTACGCTACTGGGCCAAGTAAAATCGGGTGCCAATTTCTTAAGGATGTTCCAGAGGTAATCTCTCTCCTCTGGTTGAATAAGAATGGAAGCTTTGCCTCTCTTGTCTCCAAAGGACAGTACAATTCAGAGAGCCAGAGGTAGTTGATACCCCTCTCATCATTGACTCGAGACTGAAGAAGAAGTAGAAGGAGATGGGTGACACTGCTCTGCTTTGTTTGCTACTGTGCATTTATGCTCATCTTTTTTCTTAGTTCTCCAAGCCGTATATTTTCCAAATACGGATTGAAAACATTATTTAAGAAGAAAGTGACCCACACGGGCTAAAAGGAAGGAGGTCTAATTTCATGTTTGCTCTGCCTGAAAAAACAGAGTTGCCTCCTAAAGCTGGAATAGTGGAATCGTAGTTGGGATGGCAATCCCACCCAATCCTATGATCTGGATCACGATCCCAACAGGCTACAATTTTTCTTACAATCCAGATTGTTCAATGGTTTTTGAGTACCAGGATTGTATGACCATGATCCTACGATCTATATTGTGATCCTAACAACCACGTGTGTGTGCAGAGAGAAGAGTCTTGTAATAATGCTAAAGGAATTACAAGGATGAGAAGACTGCAGGTCATAGACTGAACAACATACTTTGTCCTTGAAGACCAAACCCCAACAGCAAATTTCTCAAAGCAAAAGTGTACAAAATCATCAACAAAGGGCCTTTTGAATACTGCAAGAGCGAACAATGAGTTAGAACAATGATATTAGATTATATAAAAAAATCAACCTTTCATGAATTCTCAACGCTTTACCTGCTTTTCTAGACACAATTAAGTCTGGTTTACATCCCAAGCCAACATATGGAATTATATCTGCCAACAGTCCATTCAGATCAAGTATAAGAAGCTTTTTTCTAGAAGGTCCAATGCTAGTCCTCTCTGACAATATATCCAGAATTTGCCAAGGCGTGCTTCTGTTGTTGATATTAATATCTGATTTAATATCACCTTCGGAAACCAACAATTCTGACGAAGGATTTCCTTCATCGATCTGCCTATTTACCTTGCCACCATTCCCATTTGAGTTCTCACACAAAGAAACACGCCCAGAATCAACTGAAGCTTCTGCTTTCGAAGTTTTTATGGAAGCCTGTGCTAACGTAACTTGTATCCTTTCTTCTACTTGTTCTGGTTTACTATCTAAAAGACGAGAGATGCGAGCTTCATCAGAATGAAAGGAAGTCTCTTTATGTACAAGGTCCTCAGAAATGTCCGCAATTCCTGTTGTTAACCTTGATGATGGTTTTTTCCTCTGATCAGTTTTGAGCTTTTTGACACTTTTCTTCTTTGAAGAGGTACTCATACTGCTGAAATCACTCAAAAGGGTATGAGCTTTTCCATGTACATCTTTTTTTTCTAATGAACACAAATTCTTCTCAATGTCGCTTTGCTTAACACAGGTCGAGGAAAATTCCTTCAGAATATTTTCATCCAATTCAGCGATTTGTGAAACATCATTTGGGATTTTAGTGAGCGTATCGCTCTTCCCAGAGACCTTCTCCTTGGCTTTTGCCTCTTTTTTCCTCCTCTTCTGCAACTTTCTCCTCTCCTTCCTTTTCATTTGCCTTTTGGTAAGGCAGTTTGCTTCACCAGTTGGTCGGATCTTCTCATGTTCCAATCTTTGATGGGAATTGCCAGAGGAACATGTTATATTATATTTAATGTCCAGCTCATTAGCTTGCAGTACAGAACATGGGACTTCTGCACCAGTATCACCTTGAGTGGTGCTTGTTTCCTGTATCTTTCTTTTCTTCTTCTTTTTCTTCTTCTTTCTGTTTGCAGGTAAAGGATTTAATTCATTGCATGGCTGAGCCTTAGAATCAGCTGGGGAAGGCAAAGAAATAATCACATTCACCAGGGCTGAGCTTGAATCAGCTAGGTAAGGTAAAGAAATAATCACGTTCACCGACGAATTTCTCTCTGGAAAATAATTCTCTCTATCCATCCCAAGATTTGAAACATTTCTATTACTCTCCTCCCTCTTCCTTTTTCTCTTCTCGTCCACTACTGAGCTACTACCACTGCACAGCCCTGCCTCCATAACTTATTTAAGAATAACAATTGATCCAAGTCACTGAACTATTACTCCAACCGGAAAGCCCAGCATCCTAACTTTGCAGTCTGGTCCCTCATCACATTCTATTGGAGATTTATTCACGTACAATGATCTCTTCTTTCAAAGTAGGGCAAGAAAATTTTCCCAGGGATGGATATTTAAATTATTTCAATCCTTAAAGCCCCTTGACTGTTCCCGAGCTGCAACATGAATGTGAATGAAACCAGCACATAAGTTCGATATATATGCCTTCAAATACATTCCCCACAGTAACATGCAAGCAATCAGTTCTACTAAAACACCTAATTCTCTGATTGGGGAAAAAAAATAAAACAATGGAGAAGACTTAAAGCAGTAAACTAGACCAAGAAACGATGCTAAATCTATAACAAGCCCATTCAAATTTCTTTTCAATTAAGCAACTATTTCCTGCATGCACGTTATCCCTTCTTGCATCCATTCTCACGTGCATGAGACTTAAATCTATCAGATGTTGCTTATCCTAACATAATGAAATGGGAATTCAGAACTCATATCACCATAAAACAATAATGTTGAAGCTGATTGACATTTTGACACACAGAAATTATCCTCATTAGTAACTGAAAATAAGTAACCAGATCCTACTCAGACAATTTCTATAAAAAGAAAGTTCTCTTACAAATACGAATTCTTCATCTGGTTTACTGCCCCAACATATTTTCATATTTCAATGCCGCTCTGTTTCCTACTCAAGCAATTCAAGATATTGCTTCAGCAGCAGACAAGTACCAAAACCACCCATGACCCATCTACAAAGCCACAAGCAATAAATACATCAGTTTGAGGAACATTCATGAAAATCAAATAGGGAAACATGCAAAACACCCAGCTTTTCCTTTTGATTACCTCAAGGGGCAACCACACATGCCAAATTAGTAATCATGTCTTCCACACACGTGAATTGTAAATCCCAGCTGAGAAATGGAGAGATTACAACCATGAAGATTAAGGCAATCAACACTACTCTAAGGAAAAATGGAGAATCTCCCACTTTCCCAGTCTTCCATACAAGTTCTCAACATATTTAGTCAACAGGAACTCGGATTCAAACAAGACATACTCAGTTTCTTCACTTTCTTGGATATTTGGTTAACTCACGTGATGAAAGAAATCATTCACAGCTACCAAAAACTAGTCAAATCGAAGACACGAAACAACCACTGCCACGAAGAGTTCGCTCTACTCTGATTAACCGGAGGAACGGTTGGCTGGTTATTAGCCTAAGGAGTTGGTTACTTCACTACTGTGACAGCAAATGCCCGAAGCACATTAGCTTCACATCCCCCACCTACAGATAAAATGACCCTAATAATAATGAAGCAAATTAGCTTCACATCTTCCCCCCTACACATAAAATGACCCCACTCCAAAGCATGTATCTCCAAAAGCATCGTCACGTGCAGATCAACAGAAACGGGTGCTTGTCAGACCCAGAACCCACTTCGCAAATTTCAACCTTGACGAGGAAAACCACCAATCTAAGAGCATCTTCAGACATCCTTTCCTTCCGAGCAAGACTCTAAAGGGACCCACGTCGACTAAAACAAGAAACAGGCAGAAACAACACCGACCCAGAACCCCAAAAACCCAAAAAGCTCCAAAACCCCACAGCTCCCCCCTTCCCTTGATCTCAAACGAGACCGCAGAAACACGCCAAGACACGAAACACGTAACAGATTGACGTAAATAGTAGAAAAGAGCACGCAGGGAGAGGGAAATGGCGCGTGGGAAGAAGAGCCCCGGCCTCACCTTCTTCTCCTCTTCCTCGCGTCCTTCAGCTCGGATCAGAAGCCAACATGGCAGGAAACTAGAGAATGCCTTCTCTTTTACGTTTAATCCGTGCTACTGCAGAGGTCACATCTTTCGAATCGAGCCGCAACTCGGTGAGTGAGTGAGTGAGTTCGAGACCGAGTGGCGCTCCGACTCGCGGGCGACTCGCCGGTTTCGCGCCCGGCAAGAAAAGAGCACGACATCAATCCCCGCCTGCGTGGGGCCCAACTCGAAAATTCTCTATCGCTTTCTTTTCCAAAAAAATAATGGTAAAGGTTAAAAAAAAAAACATCATTGCTTTCTCTAATTTCATCTATCCATTTTTAAGCCAACTATCAGTAACCATGATGGTTGAGTTTTACTACTTCATCACCGAGAGAACGAGTTCGAATCTCCGGATACTCGCGACTTGAGTGGGGGTCTCAAGATTTACTAGCCAGACAACTTAAGTGAGGGTCCCAAGGGTGGTTTACTGGCTAGTCCCCCGAGGTCGTCCGACGGTACTACCGGGGTTTATTGGCCAAGCAACTTAAGTGAGGCTCCACCACCACCTACGGTGGCCTAGCTGATAAGAGCCCCCATGAAGTCTACCTAGGACGGAGGGTTCAAATCCCGTAGGACGCACGGATCTTAAGCGTGATGTCGGGATGGTGGGTCCTCCGCTAGCATCGCCCTAGGGTTTACCCGCCAGCTGCCAGCTGTACGGGTTCCCGGGCATCAAAAAAAAAAAAAAAAACTTAAGTGAGGGTCCTAAGAGTGGTTTACTAGCCAGTCCCCTGAGATCGTTCGACGGTACCCTCGGTTACCCGAGGTTTTACATCTTTCCGAACGGTGATCTTCGACAGCTCCTCAATCATAAAAAAATAAAAAAATAAAAAATCCATTTTTAAATTAAATAATTAAGCTCTCTTGGTTGGTTAAACATATATTCAGGTCGCAAACTGTATCACTAAATGCCCTTATCCAAGCCGGTCCAAATTTGCCTTCGGTAGTTTCTAACTCGAGCCCAATTAGGAAAATTAGCGAGCCGCCAAGCCCACCATCGGCTCCATCCTCAAGTTCTCGTCTAAGATTTAGCGAGTTCGACGGCCCCTCTCTATGTGCAGAATACTAAATTACATGCTTATGAGATGATTTGATTCAAACAATGGGTCCAGAAAACTATCTATCCATGTCAAATAGAAAATCTGGTGTCATTCTAAGTCTGCCATATTGTAGTAAATTGTACGTTCAAATATCGTTCGTAATCGAATAACTAGTTTTTGATTGAATCTCACACAAATATTACTTCCATATGTAAATGTTTAAATGCAAATTGGCGTCAAAAAGGGTCTTAAATTATTTAGATGAATAAGATCAAAATACGGTTTTGGAAAACAAAATGTTTATGGAAGATACTTTGACAATTGCATTAACTAACTATTCAAATTAAGATTTTTGTCCATCTTGCTATATTGATACTAATAGAACACTTCTTTAACAAAAGAAACATGCATCATCTGGTAATATTATATGAAACATATGCTCACAACGAGGAACAAGATCGTCAAGTCTATCGTCACAGAACCTGGGTAACACACCTTCCCAAAGATGAATCAACTTTCGGAGCAAAAACTTCCAGAGGAGGTTGTAGTACTTTCAGTTTCAGGATCAGTGAAGCTTTTTACATGAATCCACAAAAAAGCGTGGCCCGAATCGGGCAATATGTAAACGGGCTCTGTAGCCTCTATGGACAAAATTCTCCAAGACTGCTAATCGAGACACCCTCTTCCCGGTTCGGTAAGTGAAAACTTTTTTCTACGGCGAGAGTACGTGAATCACACAGCTTTCCTCGTCCTCTGTAGTTACTCGGTCAAATACCTGAAAGGCTGAGAAAAGTATTGAGTTCAGTTTTGTCGACGATGTCATAACCCATAATGTGTGCATTTACGAAATGAGAGAAAACTCCCATCCATATGTATACAAGAATGGCAGAAGATGAGATAACCAATTAATATGAACAAAGGGAAAACGAAAGCATGTGAGTAGTGACGAGGGAACCGCGACGCGAAAAAATGGTAAAGCAAATTTCGTGTTGAAATGCACATTAGAAAGTGCATTTTGCAGCTCGGAAGAACGTACTGATGTCAAAGACACTACTAATTTGCATTTCCTCGATCTACATTTAACTTCAATGCTGTCCTTGCAGTAACTAGGTGCTTTCTTTCCCTAACTTCAAAATCAATTTTCACTCCCATCCATAGACTAGAGCAAACGGTTGGTGGGTTGAAATATCTGTTCAATATCATTTCAACATCCAAATTGTCCACAGCTCAGCCAAACCTCTGGTATGATACATATGGCCTTGAAATCCATCAGTTTCATATCTACACGTTGACGTACTTATCAACGTATCCCTGCAAAAGCACCAACGAGGTGGCATTAGGTGACCATGCCAAAATATAATCATATGTGGTGCATTCGCAGGATATCTGCAAATTGCTTCCATCAGACTGTTAGTGTGCAGAAAGGTAAAGTTTCAATGTAGTGATATAACGTCTCCTCACTGGAATTTTGGTAAATCTGGTTAGAAGTGAATAATTGTACCAGGACTTACCATCACAAGTTTTGTCAGCTTGCGTTGTGAAGAATCAATGTAGTGATTTATCTTTACTTGAGATTTCGGTATGTGGTGGCTCTTCATAGCTCCAGTAACTTTGTCAACAGTTTTCTTCACAATAGTCTTAAATGCCTCTTTGCTCATATTCCCTTGCCGCCATGATGGCCGTAGGACTTCCTTCACAAAATCCGCAAGGGCAACTTTGAAAAGCTTCATCGACCTAGAATCCTTGCGCTTCTTGCTCTTCCCAGGGGATTTAATCTGATCAATCTCCATCTCAACCTCGGCCGCATCTGCGGCATCAATAGCATTACTGACGCTTTCATTCTCAACTGCACCAACTTCCACTTCTGCAGTCTCACCAAACCCATCATCATCTACAGACATGGATGGAGCAAAGGCTCCAGTCTCTTTCCTTTTATTGTTCTCTTCCACATCTACCGGCGTATTCGAATCACTGGTCCTCAAAATGACATCGCTATCATCAACTGATTCCCCCTTATGCGCGCGATCAACTTTCTTGACTGAACTTGAAGAGGGTTCAATACTGTCAAAAAGTGGATCATATTGATCACCACCGACACGTGGTAAAGCCCGGTCCATCAATGTGGCAGATTTTGGTGAGGAAGTTGTTTGTCTTGATCCAGCACTGCCGATGCCGATTCCATCAACCGATGCATGACTGAAAGGGAAAGCTGTGTTATATCTACTGTGGTAGTCTTGCCCAAAAGCACCAGACCCAAATTTGGATATCAGTGGCTGCTCAAAAGTAGATGCGTAGGGGTTGTGACGAGAACTTCTCATTCCTCCAAAATCTATAACAGAAGTCTGCTTCCCGCCCAAACCATCAGGCAAAAATGTAGATGAGCTTGGCCCTCCTGAAGATGCAAAGGCAGATCCGCTGTCTTGCAAAGCAGGGGGTGGGTTTTGCTGCTGCATATAAGGATGAACTTGCGAAGAGAACTTCAGGACTTCAGGTGGCGGCACACTGCCACTTGGATAACATTGTGGTTCATTAGGATGAGCTGGCCCTGCAGAAGCAAGACCTGCAACCTGTGGACTGGGTATATTGCCAGCAGCGTAGGTACTTGATCTGTAATCTTCTCTTGGCTTAAGAGATTGACCAGGAACCGGCTCTGTAGAGTAGGCTCCAGGTGGCAACTCACCCACATGTGAATGAGCAGGCACTCCAGTTGGGTAAGGTTTCAATATCTGAGAACTGAAGTTAGTATGTGACACGTGACTCTGCTGAAATTCTGTATAGAGAGCAGGGGCGACAGCTCCTCCCTTCACTGCAGAATCATATTGTACATGTGGAAATGGCTTAGATGGCGGCATGGAGCTCCAGTTGGAATTTTGTGGTGCAGAAACAAGATTCTGTTGATTGCCTGACAACATGGACGAAGGAAGACCTTGAGATGCATAAGGAGACTGTTGCAATACATGATCCCCAGACATCTGCTGCAAATTTCCAGTGACTGCACCTTGCATGAATGGGGAAATATGTTGAGGTAGTTGAAGAGGATGGTGTGGAATATCTGCAATAGAGTTCAAGAAAAGAATGTCTTAAAAGCCAGGCATAGAGGCAATAACTAAAACACTCACTGCGACAACTGAAAATATGCACATATCTGCCGGACATTATTTATATCCTTATACCTGGAAGAGATTCGCTTGCAGAGATTATCATGGTTTTTTTGTCAGGCAATGACTGAGAAGAATTATCAAGCTGAGGCAGGTAATGAGCATTTTGAGGCCCGCCCCTGGAAGGGCTGGACTGAGAAGACACTGCGGATAGATTCCTTCTAGCGGATTTGAAAGCATCATCTGTGCAAGACTTCAGCGAATCAGCACCGCCCAATGGTTGCTCTATAAACCTATCAATTGAGACTGGCTGGTGAGTCCCAACTCCTTCCTCAAATTCCTTAGTACAGGGAATTCTAGCGGAAATATCATCTTCAGAAACTAATTGTCTATATGGCAGGTGCATGTCAACCTTCTTCTTGTTCTTGGGTTCATCTTCACCAGCTAGACCATCCCTACCAAAAACATAAGCTCGCGAGGCATGTCCCAGAGAATCGTCTCTTTTCTCATGTTTAACAACATCAGAGATCCCATCAGGCACATTCTTGTGAATTCGCCAAGGTTTGTTCTTGACTTCACTATCCCCACTATATGGAACTTTGGCAGACTGATTCTCCATTTCTTCAACTGAATCAGTTTTATTTGAGCGTAAAGGCATTTCAGGAGTCTGTCCTCTCCTCCTTTGGCGTTTTGATCGATCCATCTCTGCTTCCTGGTGCCAATAGCGGCAAGAAGCACCACGGTAGCACCTGCCTCGAAGGAAGTCAAAACACTCAGGCATCCGACTTTTATTCCGTCTCATAACATCATTCCCATATTCTTTCACATGCCTCATAACAGGAGACCTGCTCCTGCTTCTTCGCCCCCTGGGAGACCAGCTGGAACAAAAAAATTGGGGCACTTAGAAATCTCCTTTTCATTTTTTTTACATTTTGCCGATCTTGTGTTATTAAAACTGAGAGAGCTTCAGAGAGTTGACCAAAGCATTCAGATTGAGATGCCTCCACATAGAAATATATTAACCAACAGTTTGAAGCAACAGATATACCAAGCAACTGAAAAATGATGAACACATGTATATAATAGTACACTCCTACTCCTACATTCTCTGCACATATATATGAATATTGGCAGATACCTGCGAGAACGGTTTCGTCTGTCTCTGGTCCTCTGCAAACTCCTCCTCCTTCTACTCCTTCTACCAACAGGAGACTGGCTCCTGCTCCGACTTCTCTCTCTTTTCTTATGACGCCTCCCGGCATAGGATGAATCATCGGAATCACTGTCACTAGCTCCTTTTCTCACCAGCCTCCCAAATTCATCCACTTGTACTGCAGTTGAATTGGACCTTACTTTCTCTCCTCCAGTTTCCTTCTCAGACTTACCATTCTCATGTGACCCAGTGCTTAGACTTCTCGAGTTGTTATTTCTAGCAAAAGCTTCTGAAGATGCAGCATTGTGAATTGTTCCTAGGTCATCAGAGTTTGTATCAGAAAGTTTATCACTCAGCCCAATTTCAGATGAGGTTGCAACAGTTTCCATGATCCTAGTCTCCTCATTGGAAGCACGAGTTGGAGCCACAAATGATTTCCCAGCATCTGATAGTGGTCCAACGACCTGTTCCATCTTGCCAGCGTTTGCAGCTCGTAAATCCGACTCAGATCTACATTCAGTATAATCAGACTTATTCATATAACCAGGTGCAACTGGCAGTTTAACCGTTGTATGCTCTTCTTTGGAATGTGGCACATCAGAGTTCTCCGAACTGTCATCAGAAGCATAGTCTTGCACTAATCTTGGCCTACCACTTTTGACAGCTGGTGAAGAAATTGGAGGGCTTGAAACATCAGCTGGGACAGTGGTTGATTTTTTGGCAATGCCAGCTCCTGCAGGTTGAGGCATATTAGAGTCTGAGCAGATCCTATTTAATGGACTGCCAGGTAGCAACCACTTGTGATTAGGAGGAATACCAGATCCTGCACTTATTGCATGAATAACATTAGTTTGCTTTAGAATTATAAAAGAAAAACAAGTCACGACATGATGAGATGTGATCAAGTGAAGAACACTCACATTAGAATGATAGACCATATGGAGCATATAAAGCTTATAGAAGACTTGATACAAAACCCAATGTCATGTCACAAAGAGATTGATATAGCCAACCCCACTACATAATATTACGGCTTAGTTTGTTTTCCAAAGTTTAAATGGCAATCAAGACTTGCTGACACCAAGTCCAATGAGACATTAAATTATGATCCACATCACTATCATGAATACTAGAAGCTGGTCACCAGTACAGTTACAAAAGAGAGGCACCAACAAACACAAAGCTATTGAAAATTGAATTAAACAAAACTAAGAAAAAAGGTAAATACATACACAAACACATGTGAACAAGATTGTTGAGGAAAACTCAGTTTAAAACTGAAAGCTTCACATATTACCAAGCCTCATGGACTTTGCTTGCGTTGTCTTACATGCCAAAAGGGATTCTTCTTTAGGAATGAGACCCAAGAAAGAAGCATGGCATATTAGAGAAGAATACCAAAATTCCCGTATGAAAATAACTAATGGGTTGGATCCCCTATCCACCAAGCCTTGACTTAGAACCAAAATGGACACTGAAATCACCTAAAAAACTTACAATCACACAGCCCCAGAGCATTATGCAAATAATCAGATTTGACTAGGGAATACCAGGGTTTAGATGGGACTTTTTGGGTTTCATTTGGACCTATAAACAGAGGACATAATCAAATGCTATATTCTAACCAATGAATCAGGTATAGTATAATTTCCAGTACCACCGCATGAATTCTAGTTCAGGCAATGTCATTCATCAACGACCAAAATATGCTGCTAATACAGATAGAAAATAATAAATAGTCGAGGCTACCTTGATGTCCATAATCGCTCCGACCTGAAGCCTCACGAGAAGGAACTTTATCACTTGAAATATCCTCAGCTGATGCACACTGAACAATTTGTGGCATTGCCGGCTCTTTTCCATCATGAGCATCATGAACCAAATCAGAGTCCTGACGATAATATTCAACTGGTCTTTTCATCTCCTGATCCATGTCAACCTGGGTAATATCATCTTGAAACAAGAAAAGAACCGGTTACTTTCATCATTGACCAACCTTAGCAATCCAATATATTGCAAAGCAGGGAAAAGAAAAAGAGAAACACAAAAACAGCAAACATATATATTTAGTAGAGAAAATTCAAGATCAGATGAATGGCTTGACAACTACTGGGCAAACACATAAAGGAAAAGATTGTGTGGGCTAGCACTAGAACATATCCACACATTTCAAGCAGTCTCTCACAAGAAAAGATGTCATTTTAAAACAAATGTAACTATGAAACTTGCACCAACCTTCCATCTCCATGTCAGAATCAGAATCCGGATGTGCTACAGAAGTCAAAATGAATGGTTTGGATTGCACAGAATTATCAGCCTCTGAAGGCCTTATGTTTAAGGCGCCTTCGTGCAACTTATCTCCAAAAGTGTATTTTTTCTTTGCCCATTGATAATACTCATGTGCAACCGCAGCATCACTTCCAGGCTCTCCACCAAAAAGAAATTTGAACTCAGGATTTGCAGACTCCCTGGTTCGAGCCATATCTTCAAAACCAGAGCCATTCTTGGCGATAAATTGGCATAAAGTTTCGATCCTTTTCACAATTTTCTCGTCAGCTGGTTTTGGTGGAGCTGGACGGATGTCTATCTCCAAAGCCGTGCTTCTATCCAATTCAGAAATGGATCCGTACCCTTTACCTGATGACTCCGCAGCCCTTACGTCAGAGGTTCCAACTTTATCATTTCTCTGTGGCGGAGAAGGCGGAACAGGTGATGAGGAAGCAGGTGGAAGTGGAGGTTGAGGTTGGGGACGGGGAGGCGGTGGGGGTGGGGGTGGGGGTGCCAATGGTGGTGTGTGAATTTCTGCAGGAGCCAAAGCAACAAGGCCTGAATTTGCATTCGGGATTGGAGGACCAGGCTGCCGAGGCTGTGAATTGACTGGGTACCAGTATGTATTGTGCCCTTGAACAAGAGGAGGCAACGATTCTTGCTTAGATGGACCAGCAGGGGGAGGAGGATGATGAGATGAGGGACTTGGAAAGTGGTGGGAATTCTGGGTCCCTACATTCAAAGGATGATGTGGATTATGCTGAGAATTGAGATAGTTGCCACTTATCGGCATTCTTCCAGGTACTGGCGGAGGGTGAGGAAGGGATGCAGACAGGTTCGTAGCATTTGTCATCCCACTAGAAGGACCCTGAAAAGGTGGTGGATTATAAGGTGGTCCTCGAGGAACACGAAGCTGATTGGTCTGAGACGGGACAGCAGCAGGAGGCCGATGCATTGCGGAATTCGAAGCTGCCAGGGGTTGGGAAGACGTAGGAGGAAGCAAGGCAGCTGGCGGATGATGCTGTTGCCCGTTAGGACCTTGACCATACATACTGAAAACACTCGAGCTTCCAATTCGTATAATCAGCTACCGACTTTTCTCGCCGAGAGCATAAGCTGCGCCCGCCGATATCTCATGTCCAGAGAATCCGCAACATCCTGCGAAGTAGAAAGATCAAACCCTCAAGTCAAAATCAAGGGCCGAGAGGAAAGACGCGAATTTTAGAAAGAAAAAGGCCAACTCGCGCCGTAAAACACTGCAAGAAGCACGAGTCGCGCGCGCATTTCGCCCCCACAACATTCCAGAGCAAAGAAATGGCACCCAAAATCTAATCCCACCTCCCGATTCAAACTCAGCTTCATTCCTCCACTCCAATCCGCAAACGACTCGCGAAAGCACACATTTATCATCCTAAACTGCGAACGCGAACCAACCGCGAACTCATCAATCCGCACTCGAACTCATCGAGATTTCGCAACGACTCGAAACTCATCGCAGTCGCCAGCATCATCAAACTCCACATCCAACAAACACCTCCGCCGCATCACTCCCAAAAAAAAAAAAAAAAAGGAAGAAGAAGAAGCAAGCCCTCCCCTCGCTCATCGCTGCGCTCATCGGACTCGGGGACGGAATCGAAAGGAACCAAAGAAACCGAACGCCCTATCGAAATTCATCAACTTGCCGTTCGCTTCCCTCCGGCGCCGCCGCCCGCCACCACCTCGGGAATCGACCGGAACCGCCGCGAATCCGCCGCCGCCGCCGCTGCCCGTCGCCGGCGAAGAGCGAGAGAGAGAAAGGGAGAGATGATCTCGGATTTGGGGGCGGGGCCGAGGAAGGAACCTCGATTTCCGACGAGAATCGAGCCCTAGAAATCGGAGAATCGGAAAAATCTTTGTCGAGCTTGTGATTTCTGGAGTTCTTCAAGTGAGGAGTTTCCGCTCTGGAATTAGGAATTACCCTTTTCTTTTTTCTTTTTTTTGATACATTTTTTTTTAACAAATATATATATATATATTTAATGAATAGATAAATAAGGCCTTATCTTGCTTTTTTGCTCCCTTTTAATGGGAAAAAGGAAATGGGAAAAGGGGAGGGATTTCTTTGCGTGAGAACTAAGGGAAGTTATAATAATAATAATAATAATAATAATTCCTGGCTTGGTTCCCAATCCATGTTGAGCTAATGCTTAATCGCAAATTCTGACCATTTTTAATTTGTGTAAGACACACACCAAAACCCAATTTTGAGGAGGAGGACAATGCATTTTTAAGAAATATTACTATTAAAACTCAAGGATAATACTACCGCAGATCTCAAATCAAATTATTGTACTACCATGTATCTCAAACTGATATAGGTACAAAGCATTTAATGTTGATTGATTTTCCGTATCACAAAAAATTATAAACTTTTATAAATTCATGACAACTACCTTTCATAATTGCTGATGTGAAAACGTCTACATCAAGTGACTCGTTTAATATAGACCCAATATGAAATCGTCAACATAATTGGCACTTTAAGGGATGTTTATACGGGGAAGCTTGGTTTGAACAAAATGAACTGAGATTATGAATGAGGGCGAAATCGAGTCTACTTCTTCTCTCTAGCCAGGCATCAAAATCTCAAAGCAAGCTTTAGAAATTTTCAGTAGATTTCTGAAGCTATGAAAATGACAAGAATGGAGAGGGGTTACTAATTGTGGCCATCAAAAAAGTGATCGATGGAGATAATGTGAAGAAGATTCTGCGATGCTTAACAGATTCTTCGCTCAAGATTGACCATCTTATGAAATTGGCATTTTTTTTTTTTTTTTTGTAGAGCTTGCAAAGAGTTATGCTGCCATAAATATAAACGCTCGCCTTGAGATAGCCAAAGTTTCCTAACCCTTTCCAGGATGTTTTCTTTCTCACAAGACTGGATCCATTGAATGAGCTTGAATTTCCAAGATTAACGTACATTTTTAAGAGCCATTTATGCTGAACTTCCATGTCACACAAATATACTTGCCATGTGTTAACGAGGAGATTGGACGGTTAATGGAGGGTATACAAGTGTACCAGTTTTTGATTTTTTTGGATGAAGGATATGAGAAATTTTTTTGAATAAATGTGTCATGTATGTACTAATTTGTAATTTTCGTCAGTAATATCACCTTTAAAGTTTATTCAAGATTCAATTCAAAACTGGCAATTCAACTGTTTAAACATACAATTTACCATAACAATGGCAGTTTCACGCCTCTACAAGCAAGGTAACATTTATGAACTTCGAACGTTTTTGCATTTTTTAGATTATCGTACTATTAAATTAACTTTTTGATATCCTTTTATTTCTTTAAAAATAACTACCTTCCTTGTATGGTCACAATATTACTTGGAAATGGATATTTGGTTTATCCAACCGCTTCATTGATAGTAAAAGAAGAAACTATTACATGGTACTCTTAGAATAACATAAGATTTTCTATTTGACATAGGTAATATTATGGACATGCTTACATTTCACTTTTTGAAAGTACCTCATCATTTGAATCAAATCATCTCATGAGAACATGATAAAATACTCTATGAATTAGCCGATGCATGTATGGGATCTCGTCAAACTTGCTAAATGGTGATCAAGAATAGACTCACTAGTGGATTTGACGAAAGGTAAATTTATTATAAATGTACTAATTTATGGTTTTTGATAATAAAAAATTAATTTATGATAAATTTTTTATATGTATATCAATTTTGAATTTTTCGTGGTATTAGCCCTTTACATTTTCACATTTTTCCCATCCAAAATACAACCAAACCTCATGGAAGTCCATCAAACACTTCATAAACATAAAAATCATCAATACAAGTCAAGTAATCACAATAACTCAACAAGCCGTTATTAGAACTTACTCACACTTAACATCAAAATTCAATCCAACTTAATAAATATTAATCAAGAAAGTCAAAAGTACTGGGTAGATAATCTAACTTAATCCCTAAATTTTTAACTTACCTTGAATAAACACTTTAATGACTCAAAACCCTAACCACTTTCTAAGCAAGATGAACAAGAACAAAAATAGACAATATCTCAATCTCTACAAATAACAAAACTGTTTTGATAAAAAAAGAAGAGCAAATCCATAAATCCACCATCTAAATCCTTGAAATACGAAGTTAGAGGTTTCAATAACACAAGTGCAAGACCTTCACATTTTTACTCGGCAGGTTGGAGAGTGAAAATTGAAGAGGATAGTTACATAAGATTTATTTATCTTTTGAATCTTGAAGGATCTATGGTGGGTTTATGGTGGTCAAGAAGGAAAGTGTCCTTGGAAGACTAAATAAGAGTTACAAAAGGGAATAAGAACAATCAAGTGGGATGAGTTGTTCCATAATTTGTACAGGTTTCACATGGAACATTGAACCTACTCATCAAAACAAATTCCTCATTTTTTTGGAACCTAAAAATACTCTACATATCTTAGAATCTAGAACCTACTATGTTATAGATTCCATTTTCATTATTAATTGAATGATTACAGTAAATTATCACATTTAATAATTATCACCTATTGCTATAATGTATTGATAATAACCTATATTTAGACACACAAAAAATAAAATATTAACAAAATAAAGTCTTAATCATAAAATGAAAGTTCATACTAGTGGTTCTAGATTATACATTTATCATTGAATGTTATGAAATATTATAAGATCGCGCAAAGACATAAACAAAAAAAGATGCAAAAACTTATTCCATATTTTAGATGATAGGTTCCAAATTTTACTAACATAGAATTTGGAACCTACTCGATGAAACAAGTTACCCAATTTTTAGAATCTAAAACCTATTCTACATGTCTTGAAACATAAAACCAGATAGATTCTTACTTGTCCAGTTTTCAGGTTCTAAGTTTTACCTTGGGACCATGCTCTCCCTTACAATCAAGCAAGGTTAAAAAAGTGATAGAGGACTTGCTAAGATATTTGTATTTTAGTATATTTATTTATTGCATATGAAATTATGGGTTAATTTTATTAATTGCATAGCATATAGATTTAGATTGCATTTATTTTGTTAATTGCATTATTTGCATTTTATTGGACTAGTGGCGGATGAGTTCGAATTAAATGGATCGGGCCCACGTCGAGCGGGTTGGCCCAAGCCGTGTTTGTTTAATAATTAAAAATTATCTCATGGGAATATAATATTTTACAATTTTTCCGAGATATGAATCTTTTTTGGATAGGGTAGACGGGTAAAAAAAAAATATTGCGATTTGGCTTTGAAAGATTTGGATTTAGAGAAAATTTTTATCTTAATCTCGAATCCTTATCAATAAGGGATGAATTTTGTGGAAAATATTGCGGATGTTGATTCGAGGAAGAATTTGAAAATCCAATTCCTTCCCTTTAAAAGGCCATCCGCGTATGAGTGCAGGAGGGGGTTTTTTTTCTTTTGATTAAAAAAAGGAGGAAAAGTCAGAACGTGAGAGAGAGAGAGAGAGAGAGAAAAGGTAAAAGTAAAAACAGAGGTGAGGGGACGTTTACTGTTCATCGTCTCCCTCACACTCGCTGCTCTGCTTTGCCCTCCATCTCCCAGACCCGATTCCGCCTCCTGTTTTGCTGCCGACGACCCCGCGTTTGCCTCCCGACGAGCACCGGTCTGTGTCTATTCCTCCCCGCCTCCGATCAAGTGACCTGGACCGCAAGCCAGGAGGACCGTGACGCTGATTCACCCAACGCCGCCCCAAAGCACGCGGAGGTGCAGACGACTGGATCGGAATCGGACGCCTCGTCGTTTAACCCGTCGACGCCGCGCACCCCTTCCTCCCGCGAAGCTCCGCCGCGCCTCAGCTTGTCCCCTAAGCCTTGCAACTTGCGCCCAGCAACACAGTGGTTTGCCTCCAGACGCCCGAGCGCCAGTGCCCCTTGCAGTGCCTCCTTCGCGAGCAACCCGCTCGCTGCCGCCCGAATCGCCCCCTGACGAACCCACTCCAGTCGCAGCATTCGTCTCCCTCACGACGACCCCGGTGCCTTCCGCCGAGCCATCTCCACCAGTCGCTGCTGCAGATCCGGTGGTCCGCCCGACGCCAATAACGCCGAGACGTCCCCCTTCGTCGATGCCCGAGCGCCGATTGCATCGCCTGTGCCGTCCCTGTCCCGTCTGACCCGCGACCAACGGTGCCTTCCCTTCGCCGGAGCTACCCCTGCCGGACCATCGACAGTTGCTGTAGGTGACTTGCCACGAGCAATCGGTGCTTGGAAAGGAAAAGGAAAACAGAAAAACAAAAGGAAAAAAGGAAAATCAATTAGGTAGTTTTTTCTTTTTTATTTACTTATTTTATCTTTTTATGTTGGTTTCATTTATTTACTTTTTTTTTTTAGTAGGATTATTCTTAAATATATGATTGACTTTCCAACATGAAAGTCTTACAGTGAGGGATTGATAGTCCCATTTTCGTACGAAATCCGATTCGCAATCCCTTATAAAAATCGACAATCCAATCTCATCAGAGATTTGATTCGACGATTTAAAATAAAAATTGATCAACCCGATCTCACGCGCGAGATATGGTTGTCATAATTTTTGGATATCAATATTGTCTTGCTTGATTTGATATCGTGTGTTTGGATCAATTTTATTTTCATAAGAGAAAAAAATAAAAAAATTCAAATTAGGATTAAGTATATTCTTAGTCTTAGGGTTAAAATCGCAATTTTTAAATAAGAAAATCAAAAAAGAAAAAATCCAAATAATTTTTAAATAAAAAATCCAAAAAAGAAAGTGCATTCATTTAGGTTGTTAGTTTTTTATTTGAATTGCATGTTTAATAATGTCTTAGTTTTAATTTCGAATTTCTTAAAGAAAAAACAAAAAAAATCATTGTGCATATTAGATTATAATTGCATGTTTCATTTTAAATTTAGATCATCTTTTTCAGATAAATTGCATTTTAGATTTAGATAATGTCTTAGTTTAAATTAGGATTTAATATGACTTAATCCCTAGTTTAAATTAGATAGAATCTTAATCTAGCTAGATCATTTCAAATTTCATTCAGAATTTTTAATAGATTGCATAAAATAAAAAATGTCATTTGCATGTCATATAGTTTAGGTTCAAGTTAGGTTCATTTCTAAATGGTAAACACTTAAAAATAATTTTGATAATATTTTAATCATTTTGGTTAAAGGCTGCATATTTAACAATTGCATGTTCATTAAGAATCATAAAAATTTTATTCATATATTTACACATCATTTCATATTAGATTAAAAGCATTGCATTGCATATGGATTATAGTCTCGTTTAATAAGTGAAAACAAAAGAAAAGAAATAATTAGAAACCATATTTTTGTGGATTTTAATCACTAAAAACCCAAATTTCTGCATCATTTAATTGCTCTCTTGAGTGTTAAATTGGTGGTTTAGCACTACATGAACACCTCCATGTTAGGAAATAGAGTAAAATCAATCCAAATTGATAAATTTATACTAAAAATAACCAATTCAAACCTAAGACTTCAAACTTGGGAGAGCGGTAAACCTCGAAAAATTGGTCGCGACTTTGTTTGATAAAACTAATTTTTTTAATTACAAAAAACCAAAATTAATAAATTTTTGATCATAAAAATAAAAGTAATTTTTTGACCACAAAAAATTCAAAACTAATACATACATGACAAAAGCACCATCCATTAAGTTGAATTAATATCACAAAAAATAATAAATCTGATACAATTATGACAAATGAAGAGTAAAACCTCAAACTAATACACCGATCAGTAAAGGTGAGTAGTTCGAGGTTCCATATAAGTTTCGCTAGAACTTGGAATTTACTTGCTAGAACAACTTTCTTATTTTTTGGAACTTGTAACTTATTTTATCATAGGTTTTAAGGTCGATTCTACGGTCTATATAGGATCCACCTATATTATCATTTAAATTACAATTCACTAATTATAACTTATATTTAGACACACAAAAATATAAACATTAATAAGATAAAATTCTTAGTCATAAAATGAAAACTCGAACTCATGCTTCTAGATTATATAATCATTATTGAACAACATAGAATATGGGAGGATTGTATAGAAACATGGACCATAAAAAATATTAAAACTTATCACAAGTTCTAGGTTATAGGTCTCGGATTCTAAGTTCTAAGTTCCTCAAATTAATAACCTAGAACATATCCGGCAAAATAGATTCCTCATTTTTTAGAATTTAGAATCTACCTTATATATCTTCAAATTAATAACTTATAGGTTCTCATCGGTATGATTTTTGGGTTTTAGATTATACCTTTTAAACCGTGCTCACTCTTGTATGTGTTATTCACCTCAGCAATTTAACAGTAAAATTTAATGACAATTAATATAGGATAAATTTATCATAAATGAACTAATTTAAGCGAAATTTATCTAAGTTGCATCAGTTACAATTTAGGATAAATTCGTTATAAATGTGACGTTAGTCATATTTGAAATTTTGTCTTGGGGCCTTGGGCCCCACGACAGGGCGCGGCCGGGGGGTGGGGGAGTAACGTTCGCGTTTTCTCCTCCTTTTTCACCCCGGGACGTGAAAACTCGCAAAGCCGCTCGTTATCTCCTCGCCATGGTGGAGGGAGTGCCGCTCCGTCTCGCGCTCGCTCGCACGCCGAGTCGCCGCCGCTCGATTCAAAACATGTGACGGCTCCAGCACCAGCACCAGCACCGGCACCGGCACCGGCTCCGGATTTCATAATAAAGGAGGAGGAGCAGGAGGAGGAGGAGGAGGAGGAGGGACCGCATTGTCTCGGTTTCTCGGGGCTCGTTCCGCTTCAGATCCGAGCTGAAGGGCGGGCGCGAGGAAGAAAAGGAGAAGAAGAAGAAGAAGGTGAGGTGGGGCTGTTCTTTCCACTCGCCGTTTCCCTCTCTCCCCGTGTGCTTCTTCTTCTTCTTCTTCTCTACCGTTCTTGTCAATGTGTCATGCGTTTCGCGGTTGGTCTTTGTTGGAGACCGATGGGTCTGTGGGATTTTGGAGTTTTCTGGGTTTTTTGGGTTCCGGGTCGGTGTTGTTTCGGCCTGGTTCTTGTTTTAGTCGACGTGGGTCGTTTGGATCTGCGGCTCGGGCGACCCTTTGGGGAAAACGCCCTAATCTAGTGTCCCTTTTCGTGTCTTGCTGGTGGGAGGGAAAAGGGTGGCTGGAGATGGTCGTACATTGGTGGTTTTCCTCGTCAAGGTCCAGTTTTGGGAAGTGGGTTCTTGGTCTTTCGTGATGATGTGCTGCATTCTGGGTCTGGGAAGCGCCTGCTCTTGATGTTTTTGCATGTGACGGGGCTTTTGGAGATGAAATGCTTCGGAGGGCGTGATTTTGTGCTTGGGGGGGAACATCTGAAGCTAATGTGCTTCGTTAGTAAAGGCATTGGCTGTCACAGTAGTGGAGTGACCGACTCTATTAGGCTAATGACCAGCCAACTGTCAAAGGTGTCGCTTGTGATGGCTCCTTTTCTTCCTTTGTGAATGCTACAATAACATGTTTCAGATGATCAGTCTATTCTAAACTTGCTCATTCATTTTGCCTCTGGAATCCTTTTCTGCTTCTTTATTCTCTACAGAAGTTGAGGTTCAAGATTTCATCAGAAATTGTTTTGACACACAATGAACCTGCGGTAGGTGAATGAAGGCATGTTCATCATGATAGCACGATGATTTACAATCTATCCTCAAGCACAGTTGCCTGTGTTTGTGCAACTAGTGGGCTTATTCCTTGGTAAACCCAAGCCCGCTGTATTAAGCTGATAATTGTGACTAATGTCATGAGGACACCGAGTCATTATACATGAGCAATATTAAATCCCCTTAATAAGATTAAGTAGAGGAGACCTTTTATTAGCAACTATTTTACCTACTAAGCAATCATGTGCCATTCCTTAGTTTTTTCAGCTTCATATATACATGCACAAGCCGTGATGCTTTTTCCACTTGAGTTTTGTATTGTAGACCTAATGGCTATGAAAGGTGAGTCCAGTTGATATATCGCGTGCTACTCTAGTTTAGCTGACACAGTTCCTATGACTGAATCTCCCGCTGTTTTAATTCTGAATAATCCTTTGCCAGTGTATCCTCTGGAACTTATACAATTTTTGTTATTGCTAAATCAGGCTATTGGTCATGTAGGTAAAATTCAAGTCACAAAATATGGGTCGTGGAGTTAGTGCTGGTGGGGGACAAAGTTCTCTGGGCTACCTTTTTGGCAGTGGAGAGGCTCCAAAACCCACTGAACATAATGGAGGAGCTCCAACGAAGGTACCTGACACTAGTAATGGAACTTCTCACAAGTCTACTGCTTTTGTGCCACCAGTAGATGTCACAAAGCAGATTCCTGCGGGCATTCAGGGGAGCCAGGCAAACAACTATTTCCGCGCTGATGGTCAAAACAGCGGCAACTTCATCACGGTATGATGTGGTTGAAAAATGTTGTTTAATCTCTTCTCAACCTATTTCTACCCCATGCGAGTGTTGAAAATACCAGTATCATTTAAAGTGGGGGTGTTAGTAGCATCTATCTTGCATGAGTTGCACTTCAAGATTTAAACCGGGACAAAATTACATGAAGTTTAATTGAGGCTGGATCAGTTCTATCTCAGAGGATCAGAGAGCAATCGTGACTTGTGAGCATGTCTCAGAACTATTTGTGAATGTTTTTGTGAAAACTGAAAATATGGAGATCGTGTCAACCTTCATGGGTCAACTTTACATTTTAGCCGGATGAAGTCTTTACAGGTTTCTACCTGGAAGAAGTTGTGGATTATAGAATGCATGCCTAGCGAGCTTTGCTTAGAAACTCACCAGGGATTTTCCCCTTTTCCATGTTTAGAACTAACTGAACTTTTCTTTGTTGAAATTTTTTTGAATTGATGCAACGTTAATGCTTAAATTGATGGTCTCATCAATAGCTGCAAATCGTTGGAGCCTAGGTGCGGTGATTGCTTCATTCATTGAAATAGCAGTCAATCAAGATTGGTGGCAACTTTTCAGTATATGAATAACTAGAAAATTCATATGTTGAAATCCCTTGACTAGAGGGTGATTGCTTGTAACTTAAGTATTTAGTCTACTTTGGTTGTCCTGATTGTCTTTGTGATTTTTAGCCTGGTTTGTCATGGTGCTCTGCCCTTATTAGCAGAAATAGCAGCAAAAGCTATCTTCACCCTCAAGGCATTGTTGCCAATTGTTTACAGCTTCTAATCTTCTCTCAGTGCACTGTTTGCATATCTTCCATAGCTTCTGAATCTTTTATCAAGTTTTCTTACTTGCACAATACTGCTGAAACCGTAGAACTACTTTGTGCAGGACCGGCCTTCTACTAAGGTCCATGCCGCCCCTGGTGGTGGATCTTCCTTAGGCTACCTGTTTGGAGGTGGTGGCAGTGGCAATTGATGTGCGAGGACCCCAACGATTTATAAATTTCTTAGCAGGAATTTAACTTGAAGTTGGATGAATTTTGAATATCATCATGTCTAGCCTACAAGTAGATGCTGCCTTCGTTATGCCACCATGTATTATATAGTCATACTCATTTTCTGGATTTTACCCAGCTAATCATGACTTCTAGAACTCTATCGCATGAGCTGCCTCATGCCCAACAAACCAACTAAATTCTCAGTTTGTTGGTCGCCGTCATGGCCTCAATGACTTCGGCTTGGCAAAGCTAATACAGAGAATGAATATATAACTTCTAGTCATTATAGACCTTTGTTTGCTGAATTGTTAAATAGAGCATTCTTTTCGATGTTTTGACTACGGCTTGGCAAAGCTAATACAGAGAACATGTAAGTTCTAGTCATTAAAGACTTTTGTCTGCTGAATTGCCAAATAGAGCATTCTTTTCGATGTCTTGTGAGCACGCGTCAACACATCATCCTTTGTTATACTTGTTACCGCTGAGTACTTTATATGCTCTATTAAGCTTCTTATGACCACCTTAAACAACTTTGATAAACAAGACAATCGTCAATTCTTCAATTGGTCACACCCACAACCAATGATAAGGTACATTGTGCATTTTATGCATTGCCATGCTGTGTAGCAAGCCAATCAAAAGCAAATAACATACACTTGGAGTCAAGAAAGACAAGATTAACAGCAAGCGGAGGATGGTCATTAAAATTAGTTATGCCACGCCATTGCTACCACATGATCCATCTGGCCGATGAAATGCTTTCTCATAACAAGAAGTATTTTGATGTCGTCTCAGGATGGGTCATACATGTCAAATTCAAGAAGTTGCTGCATAACGAGATTCAGGATGAACCACACTTAAACTAGCACAGCAGGCTTTGATTCCTCAGCTATGGTGCGGTTTCTTCCCAGAACTGTCACTTTTGACAAAAAAGAGCCTACATGCTTGCTAAGACTAAGAACAAAATAATGAAGAGAAATTTGACAATAACTAATCGAGCAAGGATCAAGAGGTAGATTAGATCTCTACAGTTAGCTTGAAGACTCTGTCAGCTGTCAAATGCATCTGGGACAACTTGATGAATGTACAGTCACAATTGGCTTGCGTGGGGGATATGTGAAGCGGGCCAACCGATCCAAAGGAATTATGCAAGAACCTCTTTCAAACTGATTTTGCCAAATCATCCTTTTCATCTTGGCTTGATGTCCTCTCATCTGCCATTGGAAATATGACAAGTTGTAAGCATATATTAGATCATATCCAAATGTACAAATCGAACAAATCCACCTAAAGATGGAGCTCAATGCCAAAGCAAAACCACTATTTCATCAAGGGCTCATTTTCTTTTTCTTTTAAAGCATCAGGGTTCCAGTTAATATTGATCGGTAAAAGTGTTTGCATATGCATCCTTGCATGCATGATTTTGGTCCTCTTGACTCCATGATACATCAAAAGACATGTGAAACCATGCTGCAGTGACAGGATATTAGGCAACTGAAACACACTAGCTGTCTCTCTGGATAACAATGAAGGTACTCCATAGATTGTACCCCAAAATTTTCACAAAATTCAAAGATTAGCCAAAGACAAGGAAATCCTCACCACGAGACTGGAAAATGGAAAAATCGAGATATATTCCTGAATGAATACACGTGTGCCTGAATGATAATGCATAAGTGAAATGGACATCCATGAATATGATATGATTTTTCATACACAATTACACAACCACCGTTCATATATCATGTAGACATGAATACACAGAAGTTTTTGCTAAATAAAATATCTATGACCTGTGAGTCATTCACTGCAAGAAAGAAATTTTTCCCAAGTATAGGTGTGCAATCAAAACATGCTATGATTAGCCGTAGAAACTTGAAGCTGGATAACAGCAACATAGATGATTCTTGTCCTCAGGTTCATACCTTTAATTTGTGAGATTATGCCAGAGTCCTTGGTTGATGGAGATGCACTCTCTTTTGCAACTTCCACATTCAAATTTGGAGTTTCATCCTTTTGATCGTCTTTGATAGAAGCCTGCAGTGATGATTCTTGGTTTGCAGGTACCTGAGGAAGCCAAAAATCAGCTTAAACAAGCCAATAATCCCCTAAGGCACACAACCCATATTTGGATTCGGAGCACAGAAAATAATGCAATGAACACCCAAAAAGAGCTCAAAACCAGGTATATGTTTTCTCCATAAATTAACAAGATCATATTCAGTAGATCAAATTCTTTGTTTGGCACTATTCTGAGTTCATCTCTTCCAACAACAGAATCACATCAAGGCATCGTAATTTGCTAACATGCCAACTTGATTGTAGATACAGGAAGTTTACAATATTTGATTCGGAGGTCAGCCCTGTGCTATTTGTCTAAATTTGGTCAAACTTGCTACCAGCATCTAAATCTACTCAATAACCAACATTTAAGTAGAGAAGAATAGGATAAAATCAAGCTGCTTCTGCAAGATTTTTTCCTTGTCCTTTTCAAGAATGTGAACATCATCCTTCAAATGTGAGATAAGTATTTTCACATGTTCCTTTCTTATTAAGAAAACCACAAACAACAATAAGAGCTCCTTAAAAACTGAGAAAGATTAGAGCAAATGTGGCATAAACATTTAAAAGCTCCTAAAACAAAGAAAGTAAAATAAATCAGACGCTCCAAAAATCTTTTGTGCGAATTTCCAGCCGATTATAAGCTAGATTTGTAACAAAGGTTCAGAGAACGTTTCAACTGCAAAGTAGACTGACCTTGTCCAGGTCAGAGCCATCAGAAGGCTGTGTTACATTCGAAACAGGAATTGGATCAGCAGGTTCTGAATGAGGCTCCTGAGAAGAAGCTTCTTTTCCATGCACATCATCACCTTGCGCATCATTGACTTTCTCCGGCTGGATACTTTTAGAAGCCTTTGACTCACTATTATAATCACCATTTGGCATACCCATACTTGAATCCCCATAAGTTCTTTTCCTGCTACAAGAATAGAAAATTAGAACTAAACCAACATCCATTAACTAAATCGATCAGACAGATGGGAAAACAAAAGACTCACTTGCTGGAGCTTGAAAAAGGTGTAGGGAGAGTGCTAGGCTTATTGGAAAATAAAATTCCACGCAGAGGTTTTCCATCTATGACAGTTTCAATGGTGTATCGATCACCCAAATTCTCGGTCACCTTTGCTTGAAATATTTTTTTACCTTGGACATTCCCTGATTGGTAGGAGTGATAACTATGAGCACCTGCATTAGAGGCCTTACTAATGATTTGGCACATGCAAGCAATTAAAAAAAAAAAAAAGAAAAAAAGAAAAAGGTATTGCAACCATATTCGTATGATTTCTAGATAAGCAAAAACTCCAGTGAGATGTCTATATCTCTATCTATATAGTGCAGAGGAGTCTTGTGCACAGGGACACCCTTACATTATGTTATATTTGAGCTTCAAGAAAAATTATTTCTCAATGAAAAAAAATTCACAGAATAAGTCTTACTATGATATCATAAGTATAATCCTTGTTTTGAAAAAATTTTTGGTTAAAAAAAACTTGAACATATAAGTTTGTTGTTCATATTGTCACCAGGATGGTCATGCCCCTTCTCAACCATGAAATCGGTGTGATCCTCCTCATTTACTCACTCTCATATTCGAGGTCGCCAGAATTGGCAATCTGATCAACCCCACTTCATACTCATTCAATTAAAAGACATTACACGAACATGTTTGTATATATTTCAGGCTTTTAGGTTCATAGAAACTAGTAGGGCCAGAAGTATTTACTTTATATGATCAGTTTAGATATCCTATAAATTTAATGAAACATTACTAAAGAAGATTGTTACTTTCTGCAACTACTTCAAAATGTACTACAACCTGAATCGCAAATCAACTAATACTACCCCTAGGTAACACTTCATATCTAAAGAATCCTAATGTATCCATAATATCTATATACACAGTGGAATAATTTGTTTTAAGTTGGTGACTAAGCTTGTAAAAATCCTTATTCAATTTCCATGTACATAACCTTGGATTTCATATCTACAACCACAAACTTATGCCCACACCTTAGCAATATATGTTGATGCTTTTAACTAGGATAGCAAACTAGTCTGAGTCCTCAATGAATCTGTACTTTAGTTCAAAAAATAACCAACTATTGAGATTCCCACAATAGAAGTTCTTACTTCATTATCTCAATAATAGTAGCATGCTTAAATACGTAACTAAGGTACTAACCAAAAAAAAAAAAAAAACTGTAAATAAGGTTAAAAACACTAAAATTTGACCAATTTTAGTTTAATGTAACGCATGAAACCGTAAATTCCTTAAGAAAAGGTGCTTAGTGCACAAGAGAAGGCATTTTTGTTTCATCCCCTCACAAATCCTTAGCAAGCAGAGCATAGTTGCAAAAAGGCATTCTGTAAATTATCCTTGCAAAGCATTTCTTTCTAACACTGAGCAATGACCTATTTTTAGATATTCTTTTGGTCATATAATATTTTTGGTAGTCTACAACCTAATTCTGCAACTGAATTTATACCTGTATGCCCATGGTCTGGATATTCTGGGGCTTGACAGATGAATTCATGGTTAAAGTAAAGTCTTATGGAGTTTATGGCATGGACCTTTTGTTTAATAGAGTCGAAACAATTAGATTGAAGTAGTGCTCATAAAGCAATGAAATCAGGTATGACTCTCCCCTTTCAACATAGTTTTGGGAAAATTGTGCCCAGTATGTCCAGCAAATTCGCAAATATCACTAGGCTACACATATCATTGATAATTCTACTAGTTCTAACTCTAATTCTCAAAATTCCACTGGGAAGAAAGTACCAAGACAAATTAATGTGGAATCCCATCATTAGAGAAGCTTGAGAGAGGCTCGTGCGGTGAAAAAGCCTTATCTTTCCAAGGAAGGAAATATCACACTTATTAAGAGCACTTAAACTTGCTAATTGACTTTATTTATCCCTTCCAATCCTAGCATCTGTTGTGAAGATATTGGATGATATTAGGAGGAAGTTCTCGAGGGGCAGTACAGATGACAGACGCAAATATCACCTGGTGAGATGGGGATCCAGTCAATTTGTTGATATTTAGAGATGGTTTAAGAGTGTGATCTCGGTCCCCTAGTAACAATGCTCTCTCTGCGAATGGCTTTGGAGACTTTTAAATTACAAGAATCACTTTTGGGAGACAAGTCATAATAGCAACATACACACAAAGGAAAAAAGATGGATCTCAAAGTGAGGGAGGGATCGACATGGGGTGGGAGTCTGGAAATGAATAAACAACGCTAGGATTCTTTAATGAAAAGTATTCTTTTCTCTCTTAGTGGGGTTCTATTCTATATCACCATTATGATTGGTGCTCCACAACCCCTTTGAAAACTCAGTTTCACAGCTTATTCAGAATTACAAGCAACAAAGAAGTGACTACTTAATCTTGGATGAGCTGTGTGAATGGCAAGATCATTTGCGGAGCTGCATTGATCAGAAACAATAATAATAGGGAGTCATAGGAAGTGTCTGACATATTTCCCCATTGTAGCGAATGCAAAGGTGAACCTTAAGGGTATTGATTCTGTAAAATGGCAATTGACCAAAAATGAGGTATTTACCATATATCTTATCACTGACATTTTTGAATGAAAATAGAGGAGAAAGGGTAGGATGATTTCTTTAGGGATCAATTTGGAAAACAAGACCAGCAGTGAAATCTGTCGGCCATCTATTGTTACACTATGGTTGGTCAAGTATGCTTTGGAATTTGGTTTGGTCAGCTGAGGCATTCAGTAAGTGCAGAGACTGCAAGAAGAGCTAAGAGCTTGGTTTGGTATATGCATTAACAAAGAGGAAGAAAAAAAGAATCCACTTTATCCCTGTGGCTAAATTTTGGTTGATCGGGAGGGAAAAAACCGAGAATCTCTCCCCCCCCACGAAACAAAACCACAAAAAAAACAAAAAGAGCCATTTTGTGAAAATTAGGAAGTTGCGTACACTTTTAAACTTTATTATCCATGGAGATTGAATCTTGATATAAATGCTATTCCAAATAAGCATAAGACAAAAGGGGTGCAAAAGAATAAATGCTATTCCAAAATAAGCATCTCCATCTCCTTGTCACCTATTATAGCTACAGCTTCAAATATCAATCCTTGAATCATGATACATAGTAGTACTTTTTGAGATTACACTTCACTCACTGTATATTTCTAAGAATGAAACAATAGCAACCAGATCAATTTCTACATAAATGCAACTAATATCTCAGCATCTAAAGCCAATACTAAGAAAAATGTGAAAATGAAGCAAATATAGTATGCCACAAAGCATTTGCTATTAAATGAAACTTGAAACTTCTAAAAATTAACATCCATGGAAAGACCATGCAAACTTAAGGTATGAGAGTATGTTATCTAACTGTCACTAAATATGAGATTATATCATTATGCATGTTGCTACTCCTTAACAACAGCACAGGGTAAAATGCATAGGTTCAACAGATTTACTACCACCTGCCCCCAAACCAAAACATTAACACAATCCCATAAATCATCTACAGGAATGATTTATGGGAGGATAAGAAATCGAAGACCCAAGATTAATAAGGAAAAAGATTACGGAATAAGAGACAATAGGTATCATGAAAGATGGTTTCAAGTCAGCACAAACAAATATATAATTGAAATAAATAATCTATCTCCACAGACATTTCTTTATCCCACCAACAAACCCTCATTCAAGAACATGGAAGCAAACATATATCAGGTCCTGACCTGGCTGACCATAGACTGATAGTGGCACAGGTTGAAATGCGCTTGTGGTCACCCCAACTTGCACCAAAGCTTTATCATGTCCTAGAGACAAATTTTGTTCTTGGCACTTCAGCTTCAATTTCTTTCTCAAGGATAGCTTCTCAAGCCTTGGCTCCTGTTCCCTAGTGAGTCCTGGAAATGAAATAGGAAATCAACTCAGATACATATCTTTGGCTTCTGAAAATCTGCAAACCAACATAAACTACCAAAAGAAGATCCATAAAATATAATTTGAACCTGTATGCAAGTAATACATATCATCAAGAGCCTCGAGACTTCTATTGCAACCCCCCACAAAGACAAGAATGCCACTCCTTACTGGATCAAGACAGTCCCCAGCCATAGAAAATCTGGCAGAAGGTCCAGCACCAGCAGTAGTCACCTTGGACCATATCGCAGATTCTGCAAAATCAAGGTAACAGTCAAGCAAAATAGTTAGCCAACATGAGGACAAGTGTTTTGGTTGATGGAATGAAAAGCATGCTTCTGTTACTTTCCTTTGCTTTTACAAGGCAAAAGAGGAACAGGACTAAATTAGAAGAAGAAATAAGATGAACAGCCCAAACGTTAGTTTCCAAATACAAATGATTAAGCGAAGTTAACTGATCATTTGATAAGGAAATTGACCTGGACAACAAAAAAGGCACTATTCTTGAAACAGTAGTTCATCTAGTGCACCAACGTACCGCCCACATCCCAAAAGAAAAGAAATTATACTTTAGATTGATAACTGCAACAACCAAGCATTGCCTAGAAACATAATAACTAACACAGACTTCATATAAAACATGCCAGCAAGAAAGTGAAAATTAGCAATCTGAGGACATTTCACCCAATATATACATACCTGCATGATCTCTGTTGCAGACATTCAGAAAGCATATAAAAAGCAAAAAGTAATTACCGATGTCGAGCATGTACAAATCATCATATAGCTTTTGGGCCTCAGTGAATCCCCCATAAACAAACAGAATCTTCCCAAAAGCAACAGTGGAATGTCCAGCACGGGGGGGTAGCATGTGGCCGGTGGTATTCAGTTCCTTCCACATCAGGGTATCTAACAAACAGCAAGCCTAAAAAAATTAGTAAAATGAAATTACCTGTGGAGAGAAAAAAACAAGAAAACACTATCCACTTGAACTAATAAAGGCTAAATTAGACACTAAACCTGCATCAAGAATATGGGCATCAGACAAATAGTAATCACGTCCATCTTCACCACCAATCACGATCATTTTGTTCTTCCAAGTTGAACAGCTATGGCTGTCACGTGCTGAAGGTGGGGTACCAGTCGTCATAGCCCTTTTCCATACAAATGTCTCTGCAGATATGAGAAGGAAATGCATGAACAAGCATATTTGTCTATAGAAGGAAGAAAAAATACCGGACACTGCAGTCTATACAATAAAAACTTAACAAGCAGTGGTAACTGACAACGCATGCTACAGATAAGTATTTTATGAAGTTGGAGGATACAACATTTATGGAAAATCAGGTCTTCAACACCTCTCATATGCACACACAGGCAAATTTCATGTATAGATGTCAATGAGAACTACAGGCAGAAAAGAAATATCGACTTTTAAAAGATGTACCTGTGTTCAATATGAAGAGATCATTATAATATACTTCTTCATCATCATCAGGAGATTTTCCACACCCACCAAATATAAACAGCCTTTTACCCACAAGTGCTGCACTATGACCCTCCCTTGCCTCCGGTCCCTCCCCTCTTATACTTGGTGATATCCAAGTATGAGAAGCTACAAAACAGATTTGCAAATTACACTAAAAAGAACCCGACTTCACTAATCCAAGTATAATGGAAAGATACACACATTATTAGGCAACAAGACTGCATGGGTACAGCAGGGAGAAATCAAGGCAGTAAATGTAACTTACAAGTGTCTAGTATATGCAAATCCCTGAGAGGGTTCATCCCATCCGTCCCACCAAACACAAACAAATTGTCACCAACATTTGTACAGCTATGGCTGTCCCTTGGAGCAGGTGGTGTGCCTTTTATCGTGGGTTGGCTCCATGTTTGCTTCACTGTGAGTCAGATAAAACTAATCATCAACCGAAAAAGAAAATTACAACATACAAAGACAAGCAGGAGCACATTCATCTCTCCTCCTCCCCCAAGGGTCATTAATCAAGACTATGGTAAAAGAGATTGCCTTGCATAGTTCAACAACTTCCTCATGCCACACCAAGGCATGGAACTCACCCAAACAATGCATAAAAATAGCCACAAATAAACAAGATGAAGTCCAAGTAATTGCCATTGATTAAAGGAAAAACCAACAACAAAATGCATAAAAATAGCAAAAATACAAGGCAACAACAAACGAGTTATAATCCAAAAACAAGAAAAACCAACAAGCAGAGCTGCACAAACAAAAACCCCAGAATCTCCAAATCAGAAATAAAAAGAAAAGAACCAATCTTTCTCTCAGCACCAAGTACGCCACACCAATCTGAATCGACAACATTCTCAGAGAAAAATGCAAACTTTGAACGAAAACCAGAACCCCCATTACATAAACTCGACGACCCACCAGCGTCGAAGACGTGAACTTGGTTGGTCTGGCAGTTGTCCTTGCCGTAGCCCCCGAACACGTACAGAAACCTCCCGCCCTTGATGGCGTTGCAAGTGTGGCCCCACCTCTTCCCGGGTCCACCCGCCTCCTCCCTGCCCGGCTCCGGCTGCTGGTGGGCTTGCGGCAACGGGACCCTCTCCCACCTCATTCTTCTCTTTTCCCGTGGAAAAAAAAGAAACCAATCGACAACACAAGGCGCCAAGAAAGCGCAAGAGGGCAAAAGCCCTTCAAGAAAAGAGCAAAATTTCAATCTTTGAGAAGAGGACACGGGCTCAAAGGATCGAAGGGGTTTCTCTTTGGTGTCATGCAGACGGGGAGAGCGAGAGCAACGAGACCGGAACAAGAACGTCGAAGAAGCAGCAAAAAGCTGTGTCCTTTCTGGGGAAGCCGAGCGGAAAGGGTAGATTTTTGCGAGTGAATGCAAAGAGCTTATGCTCTTTTCTCTTTCCCTTTTTTCTCTGCCAAGAAGTTGTCTTGTAGAAGTGATAAGATATGTGATTATTATTATTATTTTTTAATTTTCATGAGAGCTTATTTTAATCCGCCATCAGAGTTATGGATTTTCCCAATTATATGGAGAATTTTCATAATACAAATAAGATCAAGAAGGATTATACAAGGAAAGATTGATGGGATGTAAACTCATTTCAGGTTTGGCATGTCAAGCCAAATCTAACCAAAAAAATATGTCATTTAATTTAACGATCATATTTTTCTAATATGATAAAAGCACTAATGTTTGAAGCTTGAAAATTTTGAATGGATTTTGCGAGTAATTACTTGTTATTTAATTTTTTTATGAGCTTGACGGGAAGATTTGAGTCTTGATTCATGCACAACCCATGTATAGATATAATTGGTTCGATCGATGCAAAAAATTTTGGAGATCAAAGTCCGATAAAAATATATTTTTTTTTTTTTGAGTCCCCCTGAGGAGCTTTGCTCATTTTCCTGGAATATCGTGGTTAGCTGTTATATCTTAAAAGCTATATAACACACATCTCGCTAGCAGTCTTAGGATCCACGGAGAAGGTTTCAATGGTCATGTGCCACCATAGGACGTCGGATCACGTAAAGCAAAAAGTTAAAAAAGAAAAGAAAAGAGTTCATTGGATGCAGCAGATGCAAGATTCAGTATATGGTCTTTTGACCCTTTGTATAAAGGCTATTCTTCTTCTTTGCCTTCAAACAAAGAGAGAAGCTCTTGACTGACGAACTGACAAGTTACAAAACCATGTTTGACTGTTGATACCGAAAGACAGATTCACAAGTTTCCACAGACTAAGGGTATGGTCGTGCTGGTTTACAAGCAACGCCGCTCATTTTCACGTTGTCTTTCCGGAAGAGAGTAAGCATGCTGCGACATGAAAGTTGACGTCCGAACCATGTATGTCATCTTCATGAAATGACCTCAGCTTTATAACTACTTGATTTTTCAATACCGAGGTGTGTCCACTCCATAATTAGTCCGTGAGAGACCAATGCGGTTCACAATTTCCGGCATAATGCATACGCTAGACGACTCTTGTCCAATGTCTTCGCTACTGAAAGTGAGTTAAGCTCCATGTCGAAGCTTTTTATCCATATTCATTGCAGATCAAGGAGTTAACTCATGACCAAGCCTGAAAGATGTACTTCAGCAAAAACATATAGTTGATCATATAAAAATGTATAGAGTAGAAGAGCACATGAATTATCATGCATATATCTGTTGCAACCAGAAAAATTCCTCAAGGGCAATTGAAATTTGATTCAGCGAGTATCATTATATTGAGCAAGAGATGGGATAAACATCAAGTTGAATGAGCTTGAGCTTGAGCTTGAGCCAGAGTTTGAGCTTGGTTATTAGATGTTAACGAATTAACATTCATATCGTCAATAACTTTTCATTATTGATGGATTTAATGTAACACTCTTGGGTTTCTTGAAGGCTCCATGCTAGACATTCCTTGAGCCTGAATATTTTGAAATGGTAATCCAAACATGTAAATGGCTCATAGTAAAGTGTTCAAACTATTTCTGTACAATCAGTTTACCTTTTATTGAGAATCCATGAAAACTAGCATGCCATATGGAAAACCGAACCATGAACTTCCTCAACTAGATATCGCTTCAGCAGGAATTCCAATCCAAAGTCTCCTCCAATCTACCAGTAAGTGGAACAGAAAAGCACATGGTTAACTAGAATAAAAATATGGAAGATAGTATCAATTCATCAACCACACACATCAATCAACATCAGTAAGCATATTTTGTGCACTGCATATTGATACACAAGACAAAAAGTTGCATTGCATTTGGAGTAGGTGATACTACCAAGCATATAAGTTATTAGCGCATATAGACACCAGCTCATAATGTTGTCCAGTGCTATCCGCTTCAAAGAATCAGCAGTTCGATTTGATTGAAGATTGATTGCTGCTGGATTGAAAGATGAAAAACTAAATTATCTAAATTATCATGCTCGGGTATGGTCTTATATTCCTTCACCTTCGGCTCAGCCTCAGTACATTAATGAATTGGTATTGATGGCCTCGCTGGCAACAAAGGATTGCAGGATATCTTACGTTGAGGTTGTTAATCATAAAATTGCAATTGGCGAATAGCTGCAGCATAAAGACTGCGAAATTCAGAATGATGAGGCCCATAACCACATTTTCAAGAGGTAGCCTTCTGAACCATGATTTCCTACAAGTAGGAAGACAATTAGAACTGCCCTTCAAAAAGTAGGGCCTCAATCACATGAGATCACCGCAGCAGACATACCTTGATTCTACAAAATATACTTCAACTAGCTGATCTGCTCGGGCCAGGTTCGGCCGAGTCACGTAAGGCCTCCATGGAACGGCACTTGCACAAGCTGGTTCTTCAGGTATTTTATTGGTTAATGGAATTACTACTTCTTTTCCTTACATATGCGGTATCTTTATAATTTTGATGCTAAGAGGAGGAGATACTAATGGTGTGTATGGTAACGTTTCTGTTCAAAAATTGTTTTAAGGAACATAAATAGAAAAAAACTATTTTTGTTCCGGAAACAATTTTTGACTAGAAAGACATGTTTGTAAATTTGTTCTGAGAATAAAAAATAAATAAAAATACGTATAGTAAAATTATATTCTTTTTTTGTTTCTTTAATTTTTTAATTTTTAAATAAATTTTTCCTTTTTTCCTTTTTTTTCTTCTTTTGGCTGGTTGTTCTGCCTCGCCAGCGCGGGCAAGGCTTGGCCTCGCTAGGGGCCACCAACGCTCGGCCTTGCCGGGGGCCGGCGACGCTCCAGCAAGGTCGCCGACCCTCGACGGCGTCGCCGGCCCTCGACAGCCTTCGTGGCTGGTTGCCGGCCATGACCAAAGCCGGCGACCGGCCAAAGAAAAAAGAAGAAGAAAAGAAAAGAGAGAGAAAAAATGTTTCTTCAAAAGTATTTCCGAAACAAAAACATAATTTTTTTTCTTATTTCCGTTCTTTTTTTGTTCCAGAAACAAAAAAATAGATTGTGAACAAAATCGCAAACAAACACGTTTTTATTCTTTTTTTGTTCCTGAAAATAAAAAAATAAAATTTTTGTTCATAAACAAGAAAAAATAACGTTACCATGCAAAGCCTAACCAAAAAGTGCAAAAGAAGCTGGTGGCCAAACTTAAATGGCACACGAGTATTTAAAAAAAAAAAATTTGAAAGTAAAGTGTCACATTTTCCGACATTTCCGTAACTAGTTGCTACGTTGACGGCAGACAGAAATATTGTTATCTGCAGATCTGGTTCTTATCACCTTACTGTTCAATTAAAAATTTGGTCTTCTCGTGTATAGAGTTCTATCTCCAGCCCCACTTCATAGCTGCATCTTCCCAAGTCAATTTACTGTACCAAGGTGGTAGGTCCTGATTTCGGCGTACTTCAACTGTACCTGACATTTTACCCTCTCCCATGACAAAGTTTTTAAACACGCGTTAGCGACGTACCTGACATTTTACCCTCACCCATGACAAAGTTTTTAAACACGCAAAAGAACAAAAATCACTATTCTCTCTCTTCTTCTTCTCTTCTTTTTTTTTTTTTTCATTTTGGCCGGTCGCCGGCCTCGGCCATGGCCGACGTATATTGTCCATGATGCTCAGGCAAAACCATTTTCGCCCAAAAATGGCCGGGCGAGGCTGCCCGGCCCATCGGCCGGTCGCCGGAGGCCGGTGACCGGCCGAAAAAAGAGTTCAAATAGAAACACTTTTTTTTGTTTACGTTCCTGGGAACAAAAAAAGAACAGAAACAAATTCATTCAATGCCTTTGAGTAGAGAAGAATAGGGATAAAAAGAAGTAGACTTGTCCTTCTCGGCAAGAATGTGAATATTATCCTTCAAATGTGAGATTGTGACGTACTTTCACAATTTCCTTTCTTATGGCGAAAGCCACAAACTACAATTTTCAAAATTAGAACACCACAGCCAGATAGCATGCTTCTCCAGCTAGGCAAGTTGCGGTCCATCATATGATTTGGTATAACATTGAGCACAACTCTAATCATGTCAATCTCCACATGAATATATGACAAGCATATATCATACAAACATTCATTAAATGGCGAAGTGATATAAATTGATTCCAAATATGAAAATTTTCTCATAGGGCTGCATTTGTTTCTCGGAAAACGAATAATCTAAGAAATATTTGCTAAAAAAATTATCATTTATATCGTTTATAAAAATGAATGAATGAAAAATATTTCTATCCTTTACGGAAATGTTTTGATATAAAATGTTGGAGATAACAAAACATTTTTATTAACTAATTTTTTACAAATGATATAAACGATTATTTTCAGAAAAGTGTTTTCCAAATCATTCATTTTGTGTGAAATAAAAGGTGTCTAAACTTAGATACCTCTATTCCTTTCTTCTTCTTTTTCCTTAAATTATAAAGAAAATTTTCTAGAAGTTGACTGTGCAAGTACATCAGGAATGTAAAAAGAACTAATCAAAACTGAAAAGGGAACAATAAGAACTCCTCAAAAAACTGGAAAGATTAGAGCAATCACTGCATGAACGTTTAAAAGCTCCTAAAACAAATAATAACATTTATATTTTGTGCGGATTTCCAGCCTATTAAAAGTTAGAATTGTGATGGTAGTCCAAGATAGCGGTCGAATTGCAAGGATGACTGACCTTGTTTAGGTCAGAGCCATCAGAAGGTTGGTTTACATTCGACATAGGAACTGGATCAGCAGGTTCTGCATAGGGCTCCAGGGAAGAGGCTTCTTTTCCATGCACATCATCAGCTTGTCCATCATCAACTGAGTCCGGCTGCATAACTCTAAACGCATTTGGCTCACTGTTATAATCACCATCGGCATCCTAGTACTTGAATCCCCGTAAGTTCTTTTTCTGCTACGAGAATAGAGAATCAGAATTGGACTAACGTTTGTTAAGTAAAACCGATCATGTAAATATGAAAAAGAAGAAGAAGAAGAAGACTCACCTCCTTTAGCTCAAAAAAGGTATGGAGAGCGCTAGGACAGTTTCAATGGTGTATAGATCACCAAAATTCTCCATCACTCTCGCCTGAAATATTGATTTACCTCGAATGGCTTTTGATGGTGTGAATGACAACTATGAGAAGCAACATTAGATTCCATAGTTACTTTTGATTTGGCACATCCAAGCAATTCAAAAACACAATATCAGGACCATAATTCTATGATTTGGAAGAAGTTGTTTGTGGAATGAATAGTTTGGGGAAATTCGCACAATCCAAAGCTCTTCGAGATGGACAAATATTTCAAGCAAGAGCGACAGAGAATTTTTGGTAGTCATACAAGGTATTCAAAATAATCGTATCACAATAATTACCCCACAATTGAAATAAGTGAAAACTTTTTGGGGAGACCTATAGCTATATATAATATGAAGGGAAAACATGTAAAATAGGTACTTGACTTCTTAATTAATTGACAATATCTTCCACCACAAAAATCTCTTTAGATGATTCTAAAGAAAATTTTCTGATTTTGTATTGATTATGGCGATTCAGTATTGAATATGGTAATTTTGTCAGTTTATAAAATAAAGATTCACATGGAAAGAAATCTAAAATAAGATCGAATCGATTTACTTAGAGTAAATACACATATCCGACCTCAAAAGTAGGACGTCACCTACATAATGATATCTAAAGGTTGAGCCTTAGTATAATGGTAAAAGGTTACTCTATTGTGAGATAAGGTCACGGATCCGAGTCATGAAAATAGCCTCTCTAGAAACTAGGGACATGATTATATACATGAACCCCCTCCTAGGTCCACACAGTACAGAGGAGTATTGTGCACTAGGATGCCATTTTGTCACGTAAAGTTTGAGCTTTAACTTCAAGAAAACATTATTTCTCATTGAAAACAAAACACGACATAATTTTTTCATATTATATCATAAACAAAGGCCTTTTTTTGGTGAGATTTTATGGTAAAAAACTGGAACAACAAATAAATTCATGGTTCATATTGTCAAAATCAGAAACATCAGGATAAAGTGCAAAAGAAGCTGATGGCAAGACATATGTGGCACACAAGTCAAATACATTAGAAGTCGGATGTCACAATTTTTTTGACATTTCCACTGGTCGTTGCTACATTGACAGTGGAAAGAAAAATAGTGATCTGCAGATCTACTTCTTATCCACTTAACTGTTTAAACAAAGATTGATCTTCTCGTCTACATCGTTCTTTCTCCAGCTCCAGTTCATTTTTGCATCTTCCCAAGTCACTTTCCATGTACCAAGCTAGCAGGTCCTGATTTTGTTATTCAGCTGTACCCAAAATTTTACCGTCATATACCCTCTCTCTATGAAGCACCGACACTTTATAGGAGCCTTCGTGTCATGTCGGACATTTCGACACGTGTTTGACACTCTCCGACACTTTTGGACACTTTCCAACACACTCGGTCAACACGTGTCGGAAAATCGGACATTTGATCAACTTTCTCGACACTCTCCGACACTCAAGTCGAAATTCTGATATAGGAGTTTCCGATACATGATTCCGATATTGAGGTCAATTTTAAAAATTCAATAAATGAGAGATCAAAATATATATATGTGAAAAAATAAAACACAATAATAAAAATAATAAATGGAGAAAAAAGAAATACCTTGTTTTCTCCACTTTTCTGATTCCCACTTCTCGTGATATACATTCACCTTTTAAGTTTTTTTTTCCTCCTCTTCCAACATATATAATACATAGTCCAGAATATGAATCGCTTGTTTTTTCTCCAACTTTTATAAATTATTGAAATATAATTGAATTTGTTAAATTGAAACAATGAATGATATTAATAAATGACGGATTAATGTTTTTAATATATATTTATTCTAGGCTTATTTTTATTTATGAATTTGATTCAAATTAATTTAAAATGATAATTTATTATGTATATAAAAATATATATTTAATATACAACGTGTTCCAACGAGTCGAATTCTTTATTTCTTGAGAAATGATGTGTTGGCATGTTGTATCGTGTCATGTCGCGTATTGTGTGTCAATATTGGTGCTATTTAGCCCTCTCCCATGATAATGTTTTTTAACATATATGTTAGTGACATTCCTTACCTCCACGCTGCTTAAACAAAACCATTTTTCTTTAAAAAAAAAATGAAATTCATGGCCTTTGAGTAGAGAAGAATAGGGAAAAAGAAGAAGCTGACTTGTCCTTTTCCGTAAGAATGTGAATATTATCCTTCAAATGTGAGATTGTAATGTACTTTCACAATTTCCTTTCTTAATGCTTCTTGATACCATTTTTCTTAAAAAAGAGAGACTCACCTTTCAACAACAGAAGGGGCCAGAAGGGTTCGTTTTTATTTTCCATGCACATTATCAGCTTCTCCATCATCAACTCAGTCGAGCTAGATAACTCTAGAAGACTCACTACTATAATCACCATTTGGCATACCACTACTTAAATCCCCATGAGTTCTTTTCCTCCTCCAAGAATAGAAAATCAGAACTGGAGTAACCTTTGTTAAGTAAAACCGATCAGCTAAATGGGAAAAACAGAAGACTCACCTCCTGGAGCTCAAAAAGGGTATAGGTTGAATGCTAGGACAATAAGGCGACAGAGAATTTTTGGTGATCATACAGTGTATTAATCACCAAAATTCTCCGTCACTCTCGCCTAAAATATTGATTTGCAATGGATGGCTTCTAATAAGGCGAATGATAACTATGAGAACCACCATTAGATTTGATAGCTACTTTTGATTTGGCACATACAAGCAATTGAAAAAAAAAAAAACAGTATTAGGACCAAAATTTTATAATTTGGAAAAAGTTGTTTGGGGCAATTTATAATATGTGGACTTTGATGCAGGTGCTTATAGTTATCAATTCACACAATCAGAAGTTCTCCGAGATAGACATATATTTCAAGCAAGAGCGACAGAGAATTTTTGGTGATCATACAAGGATTCCAAATAACAGTATCATGACCATAACAGCATGACTTTTAGATAGGTGAAAACTCCATGGGGATACCTAATAGCTATGTATAATAGCAAGGGAAAACATGTAAAACATGCTGCTTTGAACTTTAATTACTCGACAAAATCTTTGGCTGCACGGAAATCTCTCTAGATGATTTTGAAGAAAATTTTCTGATTTTGTATTGAATATGGTGATTTGGTATTGAATAGGGTGATTTTGTTGATTTACAATATAAAACTTTACATTTAAAAAAACCTCAAATAAAACCGAATCCATTTGCTTAGAGTAAATAGTAGATCCGACAAGAAAAGTAAATAACTAGCAAATATGTAGACTTCACCTAGATTATGATACCCTAAGGGTGAGCCTCTGTGCAATAGTAAAAGGTTACTCTATTGTGATTAAGGTTACGGGTTTGAATCACAAAAATAGCTCTCTAGAAACTAGGGGCACCACTATAGACATGAACCCCTTCCCATGGAGGGGTGTTGTGCGGTAGGATGCCATTTTGTCTTGTAAAATATGAGCTTTAATTTCAAGAAAACATTATTTCTCAATGAAAACGAAACACATAGATAAACTTTTCATATTATATCATAAGTGAAGTCTTCTTTTTGGGAGATTTTATGGTCATGAACTGGAACATCAAATATATTCACGGTTCATATTGTTACCGGGATGGCCATCCCCTTTTTGAACTTCGATATTGATATGATTTTTCTAATTCAGGTACTCTTATGATCTAGATTGCTAGAATTGACTGTCCAATCAACCCACCTCATACTTATTAAATTAAGAGATATTACATGAACATGGCGTCGTATATTCTTTGAGTTAATATAGGCATTCGGGTTCATAGAGACTAGTAGGGCAAGTAAAGGTTTAATTTTTTTGATTAGTTATGGACAATGTTGCACCTCATAGATATAAAGCATATAAAACTACAGAAGACCGTTACCTTCACCCAACTATTTCTTTAAACGTACTATCACCGAAATCGTTGATCAACTAACCCATTGCTTCTAATCAGTTGCTTAAGAAAACAAGACTTTGGGAATGGCTAGAACACTGTTTGTCCTGTTTACCCAAGTCTATGCAATGAACCATGATGAATTCCATTGATCAAGAAAGTGAAAAAAGAAAATGGAGAAGTCCATGCAATTAAACCAGTGGACCAAAAATCGAGAAATTGATTCTTGTACGAAGCAGTTCAAAGAATACACATTTATTCATATTTAAATCACCGAGGTGCATCGAACTCTTGAAGTATAAGAAAGTCGTTGGGATTATGTCCATAGCCTTCAAGTCGGAGTGTTGTGAACACCTCATTTGAACTTCCACCAAAGGCGGCGGAGTTATTTGGCAAAGTTAAGAAACTGTTATGATCACCATCGCTGATGCAGTCCTTGAAGAGAATAAGAAGTTTGCAGGGATTTGTGTTGGATCCAAAAAAATTAATGGCAACTTCGAAAATTTGGAACAAGGCACAAATGATGACCAGAGGAAGAACTAATTGAAAATGCAAATGTTTTTTTGCTTTGATGTAACTACAAATCTGAAGTCCGCGGCCTTTTAAAGTGGTTGGACATGTTTATAGCTTGACAAACATTAAGTGAAATAACAAAAGTCCACAGAGCAGAAGAAAAAACACACAAACAATAAATGAGACAGAGACATAAAGTCCCTGCTCCTTCTGACAAAGAGGAAACCTCATGTTTTTTGACTAAGAAAAACAAACGAGGCCTCTCCTTTTCCATATGAAAGCATGTACTTCTTGTTAAATTATAGCCCACCATAAATGATGCTGATTTCCTTTTGTTTTCAATTTTCTGATGGTCACCATAAATCAAAGGCATTTTAAAGAATACTACCAACCAAATCCAGAGTTCAGAAACCAACATGCTCCAAATCTTCAACAATCAATTTTATATTATTTTAACAATTCGATCCACAACCCTAAGGATTGGAGCCTATGGGTGGACTCCACGAAATTCCACACCGGCAGCTGACTTCTCTGGCGAAGTCAAGAAACCATCCCGATCGCTGTCTCAAACGCAATCCCCAAAGAGAGCCAAAAGTGCAGGGCAACAAACTTCGAAACTCTCAAATTCGTTGCTCAAAACTTTAGAATAACAACCCAGAACAACTACCAGCGCCAACCTTAATCGATGAATTGTTCTCCAAATCCTCCAATTTTTTGTGCACTCGTTCACGAGTAGCCACGCATTTCAATTGTTGAAATGCCTTGACTAGAGGGTGATTGCTTACATCTGAAGTATTTAGTCTACTTGGTTGTCCTAATTATTTTTGTTATGTTAAGCCAGGTTTACCGTGGTGCTCTGCCCTTCTTAGCGCTAACACCGGTGCAAGCTATCTTCGCCCTTATGCCATCTGATGTTCTATCAGTGCAACGTTAGCATATTTTTCACGGCTTCGAAATTCTTGTTCCAGTTTCCTTACCGGTACATGACTGCTGAAACCAGAAACCTTTCTTGTACTGGACCGGCCTTCAACCAAGGGCCACGCAGCCCCCGGTGGGAGATCGTCCTTGGGTTACCTGTTTCAAGTGGTGGCAATGACAACTGATGCACGAGATCCTGATCGCGAAAGATTTGCCAATTACTCAGCAGGAGTTTCTCTTAGAGTTGGATGAATTTTAAATGTCATCATGTCCAGCCTTCAAGTAGATGCTGCCTTCTATATGCAAACATGTATCATGAAGTAATATTCATTTCTTGGACTTTACCCAGCAAACCGTGACTTCTAGAACTTGAAAGCGTGAGCCGCCGCCTCATGCCCAATAAATCAACTAAATTCTCAGTTTGTGGATCGCTGACATGGCCTTAATGACTTTGGCTTGGCAGCTTAATATGGAAAAAATTAACTTCTAGTCCTAGTAGACCTTTGTTTGCTAAATTTCCTGATAGAGCATTCTTTTTTATAGTATCTGCTGTTAATAACCTTATTCCAGTTGAGGCTTACACTATTCTGTTCCCGTACTAAAACTAAGCATACGCTTGCCATTACCATGCCAACATCAAAACATCATCCTTTATTAAACTTGTTACTGCCGAGGAGTTTATTCTGTGTGAAACTTGTTATAACAACCTCAAACAACCTAAATAAACAAGACAATGGTCAATTCTTCAATCAGCCATACCCACAAACAATGAGAAGGTATTTTGTGTGTTAGATGCACAACATGGCAGTGACATGTGGTGTAGCAAGCCAATCAAAAGTGAGCAAAATACATGTGACATCAAGTAATGAGATTAATAGACTACGGACAATGATTATTGGTCGGTTACATATACAATACTTTTTCATGGATGAGGAACATTTTGATGTTGCATTTTATGACAGAATAACAGTAATCGTACATGTTGGAGTCAAGAAGTTGCTGTATCATGAGTTTCACAATGAACCAGACTTACAAATAGCACATTAGACATCAATCTTAATCAAGCAAAGATCAGGAGGCATATCGATCTCCCTAGTTAGCTTGAAGACTTTGTCAGTTGTCAAATGCATATAGGACAACTTGATGAATTTGTGGTTGGAATGGCCTATACATGAGATACGTCAGGACGATGTCACCCAATCAAAAGTAACTGGGCAAGAACATGTTTCGAACTGATTTTGCCAAATCACCTCCTCATCTTGCCCGATATCCTCTCATCTGCGATCAGAAATATAACAACTAGCTTGTAAGCATATATTAGATCATATGCAGATGCCCAAATGGGACATATCCACCTGAAGATAGAGCTTAACTCCGAAGCAAGATCGTTATTTCATTGAGGGGTCCTTTCTTATCTTAGTTTCATGATTCCCAGTTAATCTTAATCGCAGTAAAAACTGTTTGCATATGTATCCAGGTAAGCGTAGGCATTTACAAAGGGTGCATCATTGAATATGCTACTCCTGGGTATACACATACACGATTTTGGTCCTCCCACTCCATGATACTTGAAAAGATAGATCAAGCTATGCAACAAAGGATATCAAGCAACTGCTGTAGTTATTTGGATGACATGGAGGTAGTTCATAGTTGGTTCACCAAAATTTTCACCAATTTCAGTTATTAGCCAAAAACGTACTAGGAAGTCGTTGGGTTTAGTATCAATTTAGTATATCCGGTCAATTTAGATTGGAAATCGTTGACGTGGATGTTGGTTGTCTTACGTGGCCTGGCTAGCGTTAACATAGACATTTTAAAATAATTTAAAAATATTATTTGATTTTTGAATTATTTTTCTTATTTTTCCTTTGCCTTGTGGCGGTACTAGCCATGGCTAGCGATTGGCCACAACCGAGGGCTGAGGAGGGCACGACCCTCACAGCTTGGGTGAGGGCGCTCTTGTTGAGTTTGGTGAGGGCTTGACCCTTGTGGCTTGGGCGAGGGCAGCCCTTGTGGCCTCCAGCGAGGGCTTGACCCCTGTTGCCCTCATTGAGTTTGGTGAGGGCTTGACCCTCGTGGCCTAGGTAAAGGTGGCCCTTGTAGCGTTCTACGAGGGCTTGATCCTCGCCATGCCCTTGCTGGGCCTTGACTGTGGCTGCTCACTAGCCATGGCTGGGATTGGTCACATGGCTGGGATTGGTCACAATGCAAAGGAGAAAGAATAGGGGAAAAAAGGAAAAATAAGTTAAAAGAAAAAATTAAAAAAATATTTAAAAAATATTTAAAAATATCCACGTGAATGTTGGCCATGCCACGTAGGATAGTTAGTGTCCACGTTAGTGATTTCCGATCTAAATTAATCGGATTGACTGAATTGATATCAATATGAAAATATTTAGGACTAAATTGGTCAAATTAGAAATTTTAGGACTAAATTGGTATTAATATAATAGGTTGAAGACTTTTTTGGGTACTTTTCTTGTAAAAAAAAACAAGAGAAACTCTTCACCACGAGATCATGACAAATGGAGGACTAATTTTTAACAAGTGGGACATATTGTACCAGAATGATTCATGTAAGTGATGTAAACGATGCAATAATTATAAGATATTTTATACACAATGTCACAGCCGTCGTTAAGTTATGGGAACTATTACATGTGGACGTTTTTGTTGAACAAAATTTCTATGACCTGTGATTAAGTTATTGCTACAAACTATTGTTTCACAAGCACAGTTGTGAGATCAAAACATGATTTGATCGGTCATAGAAACTTGAGGCTGGATAACAGCAACATATCATAATCAGCAACGCATATGATTCTAGCTCTGTGAGGTCACGGCAGGACCCTTGGTTGATGGGATTAGACTCTCTTTTGGAACTACATTCAGATTTGGAGCTTCAGCCATCTGATCATCTGATGTAGCCCAAAGGTTGGCTAATCAAACAATAGGATTGGGAGAGTGACTCACACCTATGAAAACTTAGTCAAAAATTAAATAGAAATTCCCGTCCTGCTCAAGCTTAGGAAAATGTGCATAACTTTGTCAATTCAGATCAGAATGACCTGATTCCAAAACCAAAAGAACGGAGAACCGAGGATCTACAATTTTGATGTTTTAATTTTTCTCATATAAGCACTATAGACTTGTCGAATTTTGATGGGAGTGGGCAAAACGGAATGGATATAATGAAGAAGAGGATTGAAACTTCAATGGTTGCTCTTCTAGGCCTCCAAGCAAGTTGAAATGACATCAATTCTTCCATATTGATGGTTGCAACTCTTCAAGGATGCAGGCTTTAAAAGCCTTGACTATTCAAGGAAGGAATGAAGACTTTTCTAAGTTTTCAAGGGGGTTTGAACTCTTTAAGGTTCAAGCTAATTGCATTTAGCAAGTCTTCCATTTACAGAGGTCTGACGACCTTTTATAAAAGAAGAGCAAGAGATTAAAGTCAAGCTTAAAAACTATAAATTACATAGAAACTAGAAGTTATTAAATGTATAATATTTCCAATACTTGTGATTCTCCCAAAGAGTCTTGATGCAGTTTCAATGCATGGGAAATGACAAGTCTTTATAATAGAGTCAAAGATGAGGGAATTTTTTATGAGAGTATTGTTGATTTCGAATGCGCGCCGATCTTCTTGGTTGAATGAGTTGGTTTTGAATATGGGCTGCATCATCATCTTTGGTATTCATAGAAGCCGGCAGTGATGATTTATGGCTTGCAAGAACCTGAGGAGGAAGACAAATATTAAAATATGCAGGCAGATAATCCCATAATGTACACGATACATATTTCCATTCAAACCATGGAAAATGATCACACGATCAATATCACATTGTAATGACTACGAACACCCAAAAACAGCACAAAACACAAAAATACATTCTGCATGGAATAGCCAAATCCTATTTGGGAGGCCATTTTTTTGTTCCTTTGCTGTCCTTCTGTCTCTTCCAGCAACAATATCACATACCGGAGGTTTAGAATGTTTCAATTAGGGGTCGGCCCCTACTGCCGTGTCTGAATTTTGGTCCAACTTTTTTGTTAGAGTAATTAAATATTAAACTGCTCTCGCATCTAAAAACTCAAGTTTTTAGAATAGTTAGTAATGGTTCTACAAATTTCACATGGTACTAGAGCTGGAAATTCTATATTCAAATTTTTTCATGTCCCTATTTGTCTCCCCAATTACATGTCCTTTTCAGTAACAATGTGAACATCATATTTCAAACGTGAAATTTTAAGGTACTTTCACATGTTCCTTTTCTATAAAGTTAGAACTTCCAGTACTAAATTCAACAAATTTAGATTAGCTACCGCCAAGTCAAAACACTATAGCAAACGCTGGAGCTGCAGGGTTGGTTGACCTTGTCTAGGCCAGAGCCGTCGGAAGGTTGTGCTTCATTCGAAATAGGAACTGGACCAGGTTCTGCATGGGCCTCTTGGGAGGAGGCTTTTTTACCGTCCACATCATTAGCTTGCCCATCATTAACTCTAGGCACCTTTGACTCACTATCATAATCACCATGTGGCGGACCGCTACTTGAATTCCCATTTGTTCTTTTCCTGCTAAAATAATAGAGAATTGGAATCGAACCAACATTTGTTGGGTAAAAATCAATTAGCTAAATGGTAAAATAAAAAAACTCAACCTGCTGGAGCTCAAACAGGGCATAGGGAGAGGGTTAGGCTCATTGGAAAATAGAATTCCACGGAGAGGTTTTCCGTCTATGACAGTTTCAATGGTGTATCTATTTCCAAAACATTCCGTCACCGTAGCCTGAAATGTTTGTTTGCCTTGGACGGCTTCTGATTGTTTGAACGGATGACTATGAGAACCTTCATTATTGTCCATAGCTACTTATGATTTGGCACACACGAGCAAAAAAAAACAGTATCACGACCATAATCCCACAATTTCTAGAATGGTGAAAACTCTAGTGGGAGATCTATACCTATATATCATAGCAATGGAAAACATATAAAACATGCACTTGGCTTATGATTCATGGAATTTTAATTACTTGACAAAATCTACGGCCACGCGGAAATCTCTTTAGACAATTTTGAAGAAAATTTCCTGAATATGGTGATTCGGTAATGAATATGGTGATTTTGTAGGTTCATAAAATAAAGACTTACATGGAAAGAAACCTAAAATGAGATCGAATCCATTTACTTAAAGAAAATACATAAATTTGACCAAAATAGTAAATATGTAGCAAATGCGTAAATGTCAACTAAATCGTGGTACCCTAATGTTGAGCCTTAGTGCGACAGTAAAAGGGTTACTTCATTGGGACCCACATCATGGGATGAGTCACCAAAATAGCCTCTCTAAAAACTAGAGGTATGGCTGCAAACATGAACCCCTTCCTAGCCCCACGCATTGCGAGCGAGTCTTGTGCACTAGAATGTCGACTTATATGTGAAGTCTTGGCTTTAACTTCAGGAAGAAAAAATTTTTTCAATGAAAACAAAATACAGGATAAATTTTTCATATTATATCATAAGTGAAGTCCTTGTCTTGGATGATTTTTTGGTCAACCACAAATAAGTTCATGGTTCATATTATAACTAGAATGACCATTAGGGGTGTGCAACCGGATTGAGTATACCCGGGAACCGGACCGGCCCATCCGGAAAATAGGGTTAGGAATCGGTTTCCATTGAAACTGATCTAGGAACTAGTTCCCAAAATTTGGAACCGGTCTAAACCGGTCCGGGAACCGGTCTAAACCGGTCCGGGAACCGGGTTCAATTGATTACCCACCCAGGAATCGATTCCCGGACCGGTTTTGGAACCGATTTTGTAAGTATAGATCAAAAACCCTATTTTTTCCCTTTATTTCTATTCTTTACTCCCGCAATCACACGACGTTTTTCCTTTTGGCTCTCTCAAACATGCACGACACTTCTCCTTCGTCGTTCCTCTTCCTCACTTGCTTCCCTCCCTCATCGACTCCCTCTTGCACCATCCAATGGATGGATGGTGTTTGTCGCCACCAAATTCTTTTGTACCACATGGATTGGCTCGCCTAATTTCTTTTTTGTTGGTGGATTTATGTTTGCATAAATGAATAGCTTCATATAGTAGTTGTGATAATAAGACTAATATTAGACCTATGTTTTTTGGTAAATTTTTGCCTTATGATTTTATTTATTATAATTAGCCATGTGGATCCTTAATTTTTTGTTTAGTCAAAAAGTTTATGTATTTATTTATTACAAGTACTTAATGCTTTGATACAAATTAGGAGGATTATGTTATTTTCTAGCGTATTAATATAAAATTTGAAGTCGTAGAGAATATCTTGGGATTGCAAAACAAGTTTCAATGGAAATAGGGTTGATCCTGGAACCGGATGGGAAAAACATGGTGGGTTGTGTACAGGGTCCAATACAAACATAGTTGGGTACAAGGTCTAAAAAAGGGGAATCGGTTATAACAAGGTTGAGTATAGGGTTCAAGTCTAGACCCTACCCACTTTGGACCCGATCACCCCTAATGACCATGCCCCTTTTGAATTGCGATAGTGGCACTATCCAGGTCCCATAATTGGCAACCTAGAATTGCCAATCCAATCAACCCTACCTCATAGTCATTCATTCAAGAGATATTACATGAACAAGATATTAAGCATATGCAACTACAAAAGATTGTTACCCTAGCTATTTGTCGCGACCAATTTTTTCAGGGCGTGAACCACCTAGGGTTTGGCTAATGGATTGTTAAGCCTAGACTTAACTCGGGCTCTCCCAAGCCCATACCAATTCGCGACTTAGATTCAAGTTTTTAACATGCAATTGATTTTCAATTAGGAGCCGCCACTAATCTATTTTTGGTGGGTCGATTAGAAACCCAAGTAAAATAACGGGAGAATTATTTTACTCCTACGAACCAGAGACTATGGGTACGGGGACTTGGTTACGCTAAATTTCTTTAACGCCCTTTCGGTACCATTTCTTTTATTTTGAAAAAAATATTTTTCACAAGCAGCTTGGGTTTATTTTAAATCTATTTCCCTAACATGTGAGGTTATCATGCGCGTGCACAAACCACCAATTTAACACTAAGATAAACAATAAATAAATTGCAAAAACTTACCTCCAAGCAACGAAAGCATCTGCAATGTTAAATTAAAATCCACATCAACAACCCTGGATATGGTTTCTAATTAACACACAATTTTTTTTTTGTTTTCACTTAATTAATGAAAATCATGCAATATGCAATGCGATATTAACTAAATGACCTAATCCTAATGACATGTAATTTCTAATTAAATGGGCCTAGCAAAAATACTAAACAACATGCCTCTCAATGAATCTAACACTAATGATGTGCATATGAAGTTTTTTTTTCTCTTTTTCCTAAAAGAATGCATTTTATCATAAATAATAAAATTAATTTAACCTATGGCATTTTTTGTATTTTTCATGAAATTCGAAATTAGGTGAAATGTAAAAATTACCTAATTAGATTAAGATCCTATTTAATTTATATTAGGAATTAGGTTGAGCCACATCCTAATTTAAACTAAAATATTATCTAAACCTAGATAATCCTAAAATGCAATCTATTTAATAAAATACCTAAACCTATAGTAAATTAAGAAATTATCTAAATTAACTTAAGTGCAATTTCTATCCTAATATGCAATGACATGCAAATTGTACCCTAATTCTACATGAATTATGCATGATGATTTTTTTTTTTATGTTTTTCCTTTTTTTAAATTTCGAAATTAATAATTGCTAAATAATTAAACATGCAATTTAAACTAGTGAAGCGGAAATCTAACATCCTAATTTTTTTGTATTTTCGAAATAAATAAATTTCCTATTCTAGACATGCAAAATAATCTAAAACAAGTAACATCCTAACATGCATCTAATCTAACTCAAATATTTTTTTTCTTTTACGGGAGCAAACAAATAAAGCATCAAAACAACATGGCACCAAATCAAGCAATACATCATCCACGTCCATTTAATTTTGGGAACTAAATTGACGAATCATATCTCGCGCATGAGATCGGATTGACCAATTTTTAAATAAAATCACGAATCATATCTCGAGCGTGAGATCGGATTGGTGATTTTTCCGTACGATTGCGGGTCGTATTTCGAGCGTGAAATCGGACCGTCAATTATATGTACGTTGCGAAATTAGGAAGATTTCCCAATTTAAAAGGCTAATCGATATTTTGTGGATATGATGGTATCATTCAAATATTCATACAAGATAATCCCATAAATTAGTCAATAGGGATATATGAAAATTGAATTAAAAGAGATTCTTACCTAATATTTGGTGCCGCGTGGACCACGTTGTGAAGTTCGGTCTGACTACGGATGGCGGTTCAAGGTGACGTGCTGCTCAATTCACTGATTTGGCCTAACAAGGTCACAAAGTTGACCAACACAGCAAAGGGGACGTCCACCGAAAGACTTGAACAGCAAAAGGAGCGTTGTTGGCGTGAAGATTTGAACGTCCAGGGCTGGTCGCTAATGTAACTCAGGTGTACGCAAGTGACATGGGACTCGCGGGAACCTGAAAATAAAGCACAAAAGACCGCCAACTCGGTGGGGGCAGCGTTCAACGGTGGAGAATCAACGAGTCAGGGAGCAACGGCGCCAGCGCACAGCAACAACGAAACCAAAGGAGCAGCGTAGTCAAGCACAGCAGCTCGAACACGATCGTCTTTTCATGTGGCACGCGTGCAAGGAGCAGCTTGATTGTCGTTGACGGCTCAGCAAGGCAGCAACATGATACGGCGATGTTGATGACAGAGGCACGGCCAGAGGTCTGGCCGTGAAGTGGGCGCCGGTTTGGACGATTGCCTTGGCCAAGAGGTGGTCGGGATTTCCCTCTCTCTGCTCTCTCTCACGTGTGTTCTCTGTGTAAATCCCCAATTCCCCCCGGCGACCGAAAGGGTCTTCTCCTTTTATAGGGAACGACTAGGGCTAGTAAAAGGAAAGCTCAAAATCCACTTTCCTCCTTCTGATCCTTGCATATCATGCATATATAAGCCGATTCTTCTTTATTTCCTGTTTCTTTCATTGACTGAATATTGCTCCAATCCTCGAATCGTGAGAATCGAATTTCGTCTTTATTTTTATTTCATGATGCGCACGCCTCCTTCTCTTTGCCCATATTCTATTGTTTTCTTTCCCTAATTACTGAAGACCTTGTGTCCACACAATATTAAAAGAATATTTGCATGGGTCAATGGGTCAAAACTCACATTTAACAGAATTAAAAATCTGGCCTTTAAAGGGTGCGGTCATTATAGCCTTTCAATGAGCTTGGCCCCGTTTTACCGTCCAGCGGACCGGAGATGTTTCGAAGCCACAGCTAGCTGTGAGATTGTATTCCCATCATTATTTTTGGCAGTCACAAGGTAGTTTGCATCCCGCGCAATATTACCTTTTGCATTTATCAAATATCCCATCCAAAATTTTCCTTTTTGCTTGAAAATACATCCTTTGGTGTATATTGCCTAAATGTGTGAAGAATCTGAACGGAATATGTGAAAAATGTTGCACTCGCCGTCGGTCCAAAAATGTTCCTAAACTATATGCCATGTAATTTTTATAGGTTAAAAATTAATCCCTGATTTTTATGTAATAAGTAAGTGACTGGGTCGCCAAAATTTAGGTGTCAACACTATTGCTTTGAAATGTACTATAAATTGCAAATTAACTGTTGTGGAAATAAGCGATCCGATAATAAAATAAACAAAACAAAAAATAAATAAATAGAACACTATATTTATGTGGTTTGGTCAATATGACTTACGTCATGGGAAAATTATCCAAAAAGTCCTAAACTTATTACACTTTTGTCAATTTAGTCTTAAATCTTTTTAATTTTGCCAATTGAGTCATAAACCTTTTTACTTATTGCCGATTTAGTCCATCCGGCCAATTTTGGCCGGAAAATGCTAACGTGGACAATTTTTAATAATAATTTAATTTTTTTTGAATTTTTTTGTATTTTTTTTTTTCTGTTTTTCCCTCTTTTTTTTTTCCTTTTTTTTTTTTTTTTGGCTTTCCTAGCCTTTTCCGTTGGCCGTCCACAGGCGATGGCTAGCCACCAGCAACAGCCAACCGACTAGCCTCGCCCGCCATAGGCAAGGTCCGGTTAGGCGAGGAGAAGCCTAGATGAGGGCTACTTCGTTGACGGCGACGCCTGGAGAGGCCGGCCTAGCTTGGGCGAGGCTCGCCCTTGCCGGGGCTCGCCCTCGCCCAAGCGAGCGTCGGCCTTGCCCAGACTAGATCTGGGGGCCTCGCCACCGCTTCTTGCCGTAGCAGCATTGTCGGGCCTCCAAGTTGGAGGCTTCTTCTTCTTTGAGCCAAGTCGAGCCAAGTCGCGTTGGGGGAGGGTGGGGCTGTTGCTCTTCGGTTGGCAAGGGGAGAAATGGAGGCGCTGATCAAGCTATGGGTCCTCATTGCGTAGAATTCGGCACCATTCGCCGATAAGCTACGGTGGATTTGCGGTAGATGCCCCTAATCCGAGTCCGTCCTCGCCGGATCTTGTAGGGTGGTCTCGCGTTCGCACCTCAATGCGGTTCTTGCCGTCGTCTTCTTCTTCTCCTTGTCGTTTGTGATCGGTGTCATTGCCCTCCTCATCAATGCAAAATCGTCGCCATCGCCCGGATAGGGGCTAGGGCCGGCCTTGCCAGATCTGGTTTGGGTGAGGCCGACGCTCGCCTAGGCAAGGGCGAGCCTCCCTAGATTTGGCGAGGCTGGCGCTCGCCTAGGCTAGGTCGGCCGACGCTCGCCTGGACGAGGGTGAGCCTTGGCGAGGGCTCCCCGGCAAGATCTGGCGAGGCTAGCCCTTGCCCAGGCTAGGCCGGCCTCGTTTGGTGTCGCCGTTGTCAGAGGAGCCCCCGCCGGGGCTCCTCCTCACCCGGCCGGGCCTCGCCTATGGTGGGCGAGGCTAGCCGGCTGGCGGTGGTGGTGGCCGGCCGTCGCTTGTGGTTGGCCACCGGAAAAGGCCAAGAAAGCCAAAAAATAAAAAAAAAAAAAGAAAAGAAAAAAGGGAAAAACATAAAAAAATAATAAACATAATAAAAATAATAAAATTTCAAAAAAATTCAAAAAATGTTAAAATATTAAAAATTGTCACATTAGCATCGAAGTCATACGTGGTACCGCCAGCGTCCACGTCAGCATTTTCTAGCCAAAATTGGTCAGATGGACTAAATCGGCAAGAAGTGAAAAAGTTTATGACTCAATTGACAAAATTAAAAGGTTTAGGACTAAATTGACAAAAGTACAATAAGTTTAGGACTTTTTGGACAATTTTCCTCTTACATCCTTAACCATATTCAAGTTACTCAAACGAACTCAAGTTGCTCAAACAATCTCACTGTTTCTTAGCCTCTAGTTACTCAAACAATTCTCACTGTTTCTCTGAATTGAAAACATTCTCGGAGAAAAATGCAGACTTTGAAGGAAAACCAGAACCCCCAATTACATAAATTCGACGACCCACCAGTGTCGAAGACGTGAACTTGGTCGGTTTGGCAGTTGTCCTTGATGTAGCCCCCGAACACGTACAGGAACCTCCCGCCCTTGATGGCGTTGCAAGTGTGGCCCCACCTCTTTCCAGGGCCACCCGCCTCCTCCCTTCCCGGCTCCGGCTGCTGGTGGGCTTGCGGCAACGGGACCCTCTCCCACCTCATTCTTCTCTTTTCCCGTGGACAAAAAAGAAATCAATCGACAACACAAGGCGCCAAGAAAGCGCAAGAGGGCAAAAGCCCTTCAAGAAAAGAGCAAAAATTCAACTTTGAGAAGAGGACACGGGCTTAAAGGATCGAAGGGGTTTCTCTTTGGTGTCATGCAGAGAGAGAGAGAGAGAGCAACGATGCCGGAACAAGAACGTCAAGGAAGCAGCAAAAGGCTGTCCTTTCTGGGGGAAGCCGAGCGGAAAGGGTAGATTTTTTCGAGTGAACGTAAGAGCTTATACCCTTTTCTCTTTCCCTTTTTTCTCTGCCAAGAAGTTGTCCTGTAGAAGTGATAAGATATGTGATTATTGTTTTTTTTAAAATTTTCATGAGAGCTTATTTTAATCCGTCATCAGATTTATGGATTTTCCCAATATTATGAAGAATTTTCATAATACAAATAAGATCAAGAAGGATCATTCAAGGAAAGATTGCTGGGATATAAACTCATTTCAAGTTCGGCATATCAAGCCAAATCTGACCAAAAAAATTATGTCATTTAATTTAACAATCATATTTTTCTAATACGATAACAACACTAATATTTGAAGCTTGAAAATTTTGAATGGATTTTGCGAGTAATTAATTATTATTTAATTTTTTTATGAATCGTGGGAGGATTCAAGTCTTGATTCATGCATAACTCTTGTATAGATATAATTGATTCGATGGATGCAAGAATTTCAGGACATGTTTCGAAATGATTTTCATAGAGGTAAAATTAAGGAGATGAAAGTCGGGCTATATATATATATATATATTCTTTTTTACACTTTACTCATTTCCTGGAATATCGTGGTTGGCTGTTATATCTTAAAAGCTATATAACACACATCTCGCTAGCAATCATAGGGATCCGCGGAGAAGGTTTCCATGGTCATGTGCCACCATAGGATGTCGGATCGCGTAAAGCAAAAACTTAAAAAAGAAAACAACAGAGTTGATTGGATATAGCAGATGCAAGATTCAGTACATGGTCTTTTGACCCTTTGTATGGAGGCATAGAAGGTTATTCTTCTTCTTTGCCTTCAAACAAAGAGAGAAGCTCTTGACTGACAAGTTACAAAACCATGTTTGACTATTGATACCGAAAGACAGATTCACAAGTTTCCACAGACTAGGGATATGGTCGTGCTGGTTTACAAGCGACGCCGCTCATTTTCACGTGGTCTTTGAGGAAGAGAGTAAGCATGCTGTGACATAAAAGTTGACGTCCGAACCATGTATGTCATCTTCATGAAATGACCTCAGCTTTATAACTACTTGATTTTTCAATACCGAGATGTGTCCACTCCATGATCAGTCCGTGAGAGACCAATGCGGTTCACAATTTCCGGCGTAATGCATACGCTAGACGACTCTTGTCCAATGTCTTCGCTACGGAAAGTGAGTTAAGCCCCATGTCGGAGCATTTTATCCATAATCATTGCAGATCAAGGAGTTAACTCATGACCAAGATTTTACCCTCAGCATATGGAAGGCCTGAAGTATGTACTTCAGCAAAAACATATAGTTGATCATATAAAAATGTATAGAGTAGAAGAGCACATGAATTATCATGCATATATCTGTTGCAACCAGAAAAATTCCTCAAGGGTGATCGAAATTTGATTCAGCAAGTATCATTATTATTGAGCAAGAGATGAGATAAACATCAAGTTGAATGAGCTTGAGCTTGAGCTTGAGCTTGGTTATTGGATATCAACAAATTATCATTCATATCATCAATAATTTTTCCTTATCCATAGATTTAATGTACCACTCCTGGGTTTCTTGAAGGCTCCATGCTAGACATTCCCTGAGCTTGAATATTTTGAAGTGGTAATCAAGACATGTAAATGGCTGGTCATAGTAAAGTGTTCAGACTATTTTTGCACAATCAATTTACCTTTTATCGAGAATCCATGAAAGCCAGGATGCTATATGGAAAACCGAACCAAGAACTTCCTCAACCATATATCGCTTCAGCAAGAATTCCAATCCAAAGTCTCCCCCAATCTACGAATAAGTGGAACAAAAAAGCACATGGTTAACTGGAATAAAAATATGGAAGATGACATCAGTTCATCAACCACGCACATCAAGCAGCATCAGTAAGCATATTTTGTGCACTGCACACTGATACACAAGACAAAAAAGTTGCATAGCACTTGGAGTAGGTGTAACTACCAACAATTTTTCTGACATTTCCGCAAGCAGTTGCTACGTTGACAGCAAACAGAAATATTGTTATCTGCAGATCTGGTTCTTATCACCTTACTGTTCAATTAAAGATTGGTCTTCTCGTGTATATAGTTCTATCTCCAGCCCCGCTTCATAGCTGCATCTTCCCAAGTCAATTTACTGTACCAAGGTGGTAGGTCCTGATTTCGTACTTCAACTGTACCTGACATTTTACCTTCATATGCCCTCTCCCATGACAAAGTTTTTTGCCACGTGTTAGCGACGTATTTTGTCTCCATGATGCTTAGGCAAAACCAATTTCCGAAGAAAGAGAAATTCAATGCCTTTGAGTAGAGAAGAATAGGGATAAAAAGAAGCTGACTTGTCCTTCTCGGCAAGAATGTGAATATTATCCTTCAAATGTGAGATTGTAACGTACTTTCACAATTTCCTTTCTTATGGCGAAAGCCACAAACTACAATTTTCAAAATTAGAAAACCACAGCCAGATAGCATGCTTCTCCAGCTAGGCAAGTTGCGGTCCATCAGATGATTTGGTATAACCTTGAGCACAACTCTAATCATATCGATCTCCACATGAATATATGAGAAGCATATATCATACAAACATTCATTAAATGGAGAAGTGATATAAATTGATTCCAAATATGAAAATTTTCTCATAGGGCTGCATTTGTTTCTCAGAAAACAAATAATCTAAGAAATATTTGCTAAAAAAAATGATCATTTATATCGTTTATAGAAATGAATGAATGAAAAATATCTCTATCATTTACGGAAATGTATTGATATAAAATGTTGGAGATAGCAAAAGCATTTTTATTAACTTATTTTTTTACAAATGATATAAGCGATTATTTTCAGAAAAGTATTTTCCAAATCATTCATTTTGCGTGAAAGAAAAGGTGTCTAAACTTAGATACCCCTATTCCTGTCTTTTTATTTTTCCTTGAGCACAACTCTAATCATATCGATCTCCACATGAATATATGACAAGCATATATCATACAAACATTCATTAAATGGCGAAGTGATATAAATTGATTCCAAATATGAAAATTTTCTCATAGGGCTGCATTTGTTTCTCAGAAAACAAATAATCTAAGAAATATTTGCTAAAAAAATGATCATTTATATCGTTTATAGAAATGAATGAATGAAAAATATCTCTATCCTTTACGGAAATGTATTGATATAAAATGTTGGAGATAGCAAAAGCATTTTTATTAACTTATTTTTTTTACAAATGATATAAGTGATTATTTTCAGAAAAGTATTTTCCAAATTATTCATTTTGCGTGAAATAAAAGGTGTCTAAACTTATATACCCGTATTCCTTTCTTTTTATTTTTCCTTAAATTATAAAGAAAATTTTCTAGAAGTTGACTGCGCAAGTACATCAGGAATGTAAAAAGAACAGATCAAAACTGAAAAGGGAACAATAAGAACTCCTCAAAAAACTGGAAAGATTAGAGCAATCACTACATGAACGTTTAAAAGCTCCTAAAACAAAGAATAAAAGTTATATTTTGTGCGCATTTCCAGCCTATTAAAATTTAGAATTGTGATGGTAGTCCAAGATAGCGTTGGAATTGCAAGGATGACTGACCTTGTTCAGGTCAGAGCCATCAGAAGGTTGGTTTACATTCGACACAAGAACTGGATCAGCAGGTTCTGCATAGGGCTCCAGCGAAGAGGCTTCTTTTCCATGCACATCCTTAGCTTGTCCATCATCAACTGAGTCTGGCTGCATAACTCTAAAAGCATTTGGCTCACTGTTATAATCACCGTCGGCATACTAGTACTTGAATCCCCGTAAGTTCTTTTTTTGCTACAAGAATAGAGAATCGGAATCAGATCAACGTTTGTTAAGTAAAACCGATAAGGTAAATGGGGGACAAAGAAGAAGACTCACCTCTGTAGCTCAAAAAAGGTCTGGAGAGCGCTAGGACAGTTTCATTGGTGTATAGATCACCAAAATTCTCCATCACTCTCGCCTGAAATATTGATTTACCTCGGATGGCTTTTGATGGTGTGAATGACAACTATGAGAAGCAACATTAGATTCCATAGCTACTTTTGATTTGGCACATACAAGCAATTCAAAAACACAATATCAGGACCATAATTCTATGATTTGGAAGAGGTCGTTTGGGGAAATTAATAGTTTGGGGAAATTTGCACAATCAAAAACTCTTCGAGATGGACAAATATTTCAAGCAAGAGTGACAGAGAATTTTTGGTAGTCATACAAGGTATTCAAAATAATCGTATCACAATAATAACCCTGCAACTGAAATAAGTGAAAACTTTTTGGGGAGACCTATAGCTATATATAATATGGAGGGAAAACATGCAAAATAGGTACTTGACTTCTTAATTAATTGACAATATCTTCCGCCACTAGAAATCTCTTTAGATGATTCCGAAGAAAATTTTCTGATTTTGTATTGATTATGGCGATTTAGTGTTGAATATGGTGATTTTGTCAGTTTATAAAATAAAGATTCACATGGAAAGAAACCTAAAATAAGATTGAATCCATTTACTTAGAGTAAATACACAGATCCGACCTCAAAAGTAGGACGTCACCTACATAATGATATCTAAAGGTTGAGCCTTATTGTAATGGTAAAAGGTTACTCTATTGTGAGATAAGGTCACTGTGAGATAAGGTCACAGTTCCGAGTCATGAAAATAGCCTCTCTAGAAACTAGGGACATGATTATATACATGAACCCCTTACTAGGCCCACAGAGTACAGAGGAGTATTGTGCACTAGGATGCCATTTTGTCACGTAAGGTCTGAGCTTTAACTTCAAGAAAATATTATTTCTCAATGAAAACAAAACACGACATAATTTTTTCATATTGAGGCCTTTTTTTTTGAGATTTTATGGTAAAAAACTGGAACAACAAATAAATTCATGGTTCATATTGTCAAAATCAGAAACATCAGGATAAAGTGCAAAAGAAGCTGATGGCAAGACATATGTGGCACCCGAGTCAAATACATTAGAAGTAGTTCAACCAGAAGAATACACATTTATTCATATTTAAATCATTGAGGTGCATCGAACTCTTGAAGTATAAGAAAGTCATTGGGATTATGTCCATAGCCTTCAAATTGGAGTGTGTGAACACCTCATTTGAACATCCACCAAAGGGGGCAGAGTTGTTTGGCAAAGTTAAGAAACAGTTATGGTCACCGTCGCTGATACAATCCTTGAAGAGAATAAGACGTTTGCAGGGATTTGTGTTGGAACCAAAAAAATTAATGGCAACTTCGAAAATTTGGAACGAGGCACAAATGATGACTAGAGGAAGAACTAATTGAATGTTTTTTTAGCTTTAATGTGACTGCAAAACTTAATTCCACGGCCTTTGAAAGTGGTTGGACATGTTTATAGCTTGACACACATTATGTGAAATAACAAAAGTCCACAGAGCAGGAGAAAAAACACAAAAACAATAAACGAGACAAAGACATAAAGGCTCTGGTCCTCCTGACAAAGAGGAAACCTCATGTTCTTTGACTAAGAAAAACAAACGAGGCCTTCCCTTTTCCATATGAAAGCAATTACTTCTGGTTAAATCATAGCCCACCATAAATGATGCTGATTTCCTTTTGTCTTCAATTTTCTGATGCTCACCATAAATCAAGGCATTTTAAAAAATACTACCAACCAAATCTAGAGTTCAGAAACCAACATGCTCAAATCTTCAACAATCAATTTTATATTATTTTGACAATTCCATCCACAACCCTAAGGATTGGAGCCCATGGGTGGACTCCACGAAATTCCACACCGGCAGCTGACTTCTCTGGCGAAGTCAAGAAGCCATCCTGATCGCTGTCTCAAACGCAATCCCCAAAGAGAGCCAAAAGTGCAGGGCAACAAGCTTCGAAACTGTCAAATTCGTTGCTCAAAACTTTAGAATAACAACCCAGAACAACTACCAGCGCCAACCTTAATCGATGAATTGTTCTCCAAATCCTCCAATTTTTTGTGCACTCGTTCAGGAGTAGCCACGCATTTCAATTGTTGAAATGCCTTAACTATAGGGTGATTGCTTACATCTGAAGTATTTAGTCTACTTGGTTGTCCTAATTATTTTTGTTATGTTAAGCCAGGCTTACCGTAGTGCTCAGCCCTTATTAGCGCTGACAGCGGTGCAAGCTATCTTTGCCCTTATGCCATCTGATGTTCTATCAGTGCAATGTTAGCATATTTTTCACGGCTTCGAAATTCTTGTTCCAGTTTCCTCACTTGTACATGACTGCTGAAACCAGAAACCTTTCTTGTACAGGACCGGCCTTTGACCAAGGGCCACGCAGCCCCTGGTGGGGGATCGTCCTTGGGTTAGCTGTTTCAAGTGGTGGCAATGACAACTGATGCACGAGATCCTGATCGCGAATGATTTGCCAATTACTTAGCAGGAGTTTCTCTTAGAGTTGGATGTGTTGTAAATGTCATCATGTCCAGCCTTAAAGTAGATGCTGCCTTCTGTATGCAAACGTGTATCATAAAGTGATATTCATTTCTTGGACTTTACCCAGCAAACCACGACTTGTAGAACTTGAAAGCGTGAGCCGCCTCACGCCTATTAAACCAACTAAATTCTCAGTTTGTGGATCGCTGACATGGCCTTAATGACTTTGGCTTGACAGGCTAATATGGAAAAAATTAACTTCTAGTCCCAGTAGACCTTTGTTTGCTGAATTTCCTGATAGAGCATTCTTTTTAAAATTTGCTGCTGGTAATAATCTTATTCCAGTTGAGGCTTACACTATTCTGTTCCCGTACTAAAACTAAGCATACGCTTGCCCTTACTATACCAACATCAAAACATCATCCTTTATTAAACTCATTACTGCCGAGGAGTTTATTCTGTGTGAAACTTGTTATAACAACCTCAAACAACCTAAATAAACAAGACAATGGTCAATTCTTCAATCAGCCATACCCGCAAACAATGAGAAGGTATTTTGTGTGTTAGATGCACAACATGGCAGTGGCATGTTGTGTAGCAAGCCAATCAAAAGTGAGCTAAATACATGCGACATCAAGTAATGAGATTAATAGACTGCGGGCAATGATTATTGGTTGGTTACATATACAATACTTTTTCATGGACGAGGAACATTTTGATGTCTCATCTTATGACAGAATAACAGTAATCGTACATGTTGAAGTCAGGAAGTTGCTGCATCACGAGTTTCACAATGAATCAGACTTACAAATAGCACATTAGACATCAATCTTAATCAAGCAAAGATCAGGAGGCATATCGATCTCCCTAGTTAGCTTGAAGACTTTGTCAGCTGTCAAATGCATATAAGACAACTTGATGAATTTGTGGTTGGAATGGCCTATACATGGGATGCGTCAGGACGTTGTCACCCAATCAAAAGTAACTGGGCAAGAACATGTTTCGAACTGATTTTGCCAAATCACCTCTCTCATCTTGCCTGATATCCTCTCATCTGCGATCAGAAATATAACAACTAGCTTGTAAGCATATATTAGATCATATGCAGATGCCCAAATGGGACATATCCACCTGAAGATTGAGCTTAACTCCGAAGCAAGATCGCTATTTCATTGAGGGATCCTTTCTTATCTTAGTTTCATGATTCCCAGTTAATCTTAATCGCAGTCAAAACTGTTTGCATATGCATCCAGGTAAGCGTAGGCATTTACAAAGGGTGCATCATTGAACATGCTACTCCTGGGTATACACATACACGATTTTGGTCCTCCCACTCCATGATACTTGAAAAGATTGATCATGCCAGGCAACAAAGGATATCAAGCAACTGCTGTAGTTATTTGGATGACATGGAGGTAGTTCATAGTTGGTTCACCAAAATTTCACAAATTTCAGTTATTAGCCAAAAACGTACCAAGAAGTCCTAAACATATTACATTGGTACTAATTCAGTCATAAACCATTTAATTGCACTAATTTAGTCCTAAACCTTTTCTATTAGTATCAATTTAGTACATCTGGCCAATTTAGATTGGAAATTGCTCACATGGATGTCGGTTGTCCTACGTGTTTCCGCTAGCGTTAACATAGACATTTTAAAATAATTTTAAAATAATTTTTGATTTTTGAATTATTTTTGAAAATTTTCTATTTTTTATGTTCTTTTCCCTTTGCCTTGTGGTGGGTACTAGCCATGGCTAGCGATCGGCCACAACCGAGGGTCGGTGAGGGCATGACCCTCACAGCCTGGGTGAGGGCACTCTTGCTGAGTCTAGTGAGGGCTTGACCCTCGTGGCTTGGGTGAGGGCAGCTCTTGTGGCCTCTAGTGAGGGCTTGACCCTTGTTGCCCTCATTGAGTTTGGTGAGGGCTCGACCCTCGAGGCCCGGGTAAAGGCAGCCCTCGTAGCATTCTACGAGGGCTTGACCCTCGCGATGCCCTTGCTGGGCCTTGGCCGTGGTTGCTCGCTAGCCATGGCTGGGACTAGCCACAATGCAAAGGAGAAAGAATAGGGGAAAAAAAAGGGAAAAAAAGTTAAAAAGAAAAAAATATTAAAATATTATTTAAAAATATCCACGTCAATGCTGGCCATGCCACGTAGGATGATTGGTGTCCACATTAGTGATTTCCGATCTAACTTAATCGGATGGACTGAATTGATATCAATGTTAAAATATTTAGGATTGAATTGGTCAAAGTAGAAACTTTAGAACTGAATTGGTATCAATATAATATGTTTAAGACTTTTTTTGGATACTTTTCTCGTAAAAAAAACAAGAGAAACTCCTCACCACGAGATCATGACACGGCCGTCGTTAAGCTATGGGGACTCTTACATGTGGACGTTTTTGTTGAACAAAATTTCTATGACCTGTGATTAAGTTATTGCTACAAACTATTGTTTCACAAGCACAGATGTGAGATCAAAACATAATTTGATCGGTCATAGAAACTTGAGGCTGGATAACAGCAACATATCATAATCAGCAACGCATATGATTCTAGCTCTGTGAGGTCACGGCAGGGTCCTTGGTTGATGGGGATACACTCTCTTTTGGAACTACATTCAGATTTGGAGCTTCAGCCATCTGATCATCTGATGTAGCCCAAAGGTTGGCTACTCAAACAATAGGATTGGGAGAGTAACTCACGCCTATGAAAACTTAGTCACGAAATTGAATACAAATTCCCATTCTGCTCAAGCTTAGGAAAATGTGCATAACTTTGTTGATTCAGATCAGAATGACCCGATTCCAAAACCAAAAGAACGGAGAATCGAGGATCTACAATTTTGGTGTTTTAATTTTTCTCATATAAGCGTTATAGACTTGTCGAATTTTGATGGAAGTGGGTGAAACGGGAATGGATATAATCAAGAAAAGGATAGAAACTTCAATGGTTGCTCTTCTAGGCCTCCAAGGAAATTGAAATGACATCAATTCTTCCAGATTGATAGTTGCAACTCTTCAAGGATTCAGGCTTTAAAAGCCTTGACTCTTCGAGGACGGAGTGAAGACTTTTCTAGATTTTCAAGAGGGTTTGAACTCTTTAAGGTTCAAGATAATTGCATAAAGCAAGTTTTCATTAATCAAATTGGGTCTCCCATTTAGAGAGGTCTGACGACCTTTTATAAAAGAAGAGCAAGAGATTAAAGTCAAGCTTAAAACTATAAATTACATAGAAACTAGAATTAAATGTATAATATTTCCAATACTTGTGATTCTCCCAAAGTGTCTTGATGCAGTTTCGATGCATGGGAAATGACAAGTCTTTATGATAGAGTCAAAGATGAGGGAATTTTTGATGAGAGTGTTGTCGATCTCGAATGCGCGCCGATCTTCTTGGTTGAATGATATGGTTTTGAATATGGGCTGCATCATCATCTTTGGTATTCATAGAAGCCGGCAGCGATGATTTATGGCTTGCAAGAACCTGAGGAGGAAGACAAATATTAAAATATGCAGGCAGATAATCCCATAATGCACACGATACATATTTCCACTCAAACCGGAAAATGATCACACGATCAATATCACATTGTAATGACTACGAACACCCAAAAAGAGCACAAAACACAAAAATACATTCTGCATGGAATAGCCAAATCCTATTTGGGAGGCCATTTTTTTGTTCCTTTGCTGTCCTTCTGTCTCTTCCAGCAACAATATCACATACCGGAGGTTTAGAATGTTTCAATTAGGGGTCGGCCCCCAACTGCCGTGTTTGAATTTTGGTCCAACTTTTTTGTTAGAGCAATTAAATATTAAACTGCTCTCGCATCTAAAAACTCAAGTTTTAGAATAGTTAGTAATGGTTCTACAAAATTCACATGGTACTAGAGCTGGAACTTCTAGATTCAATTTTTTTTATGTCCCTATTTGTCTCCCGAATTACATATCCTTTTTGGTAACAATATCTTTCAAACGTGAAGTTGTAAGGTACTTTCACATGTTCCTTTTCTATAAAGTTAGAACTTCCAGTACTAAATTCAATAAATTTAGATTAGCTACCGCCAAGTCAAAACACTATAGCAAACGTTGGAGCTGCAGGGTTGGTTGACCTTGTCTAGGCCAGAGCCGTCGGAAGGTTGTGCTACATTCGAAATAGGAACTGGACCAGGTTCTGCATGGGCCTCTTGGGAGGAGGCTTTTTTACCGTCCACATCATTAGCTTGCCCATCATTAACTCTAGGCACCTTTGACTCACTATCATAATCACCATGTGGCGGACCGCTACTTGAATTCCCATTTGTTCTTTTCCTGCTAAAATAATAGAGTATTGGAATCTTGTTAGGTAAAAATCAATTAGCTAAATGGTAAAATAAAAAAACTCAACCTGCTGGAGCTCAAACAGGGCATAGGGAGAGGGCTAGGCTCATTGGAAAATAGAATCCCACGGAGAGGTTTTCCGTCTATGACAGTTTCAATGGTGTATCTATTTCCAAAACATTCCGTCACCGTAGCCTGAAATGTTGGTTTGCCTTGGACGGCTTCTGATTGTTTGAACGGATGACGATGAGAACCTTCATTATTGTCCATAGCTACTTATGATTTGGCACACACGAGCAATTAAAAAAAACAGTATCACGACCATAATCCCACAATTTCTAGAATGGTGAAAACTCTAGTGGGAGATCTATACCTATATATCATAGCAATGGAAAACATATAAAACAGGCACTTGGCTTATGCTTCATGGAATTTTAATTACTTGACAAAATCTACGGCCACGCGGAAATCTCTTTAGACAATTTTGAAGAAAATTTCCTGAATATGGTGATTCGGTAATGAATATGGTGATTTTGTAGGTTCATAAAATAAAGACTTACATGGAAAGAAACCTACAATGAGATCGAATCCATTTACTTAAAGAAAATACATAAATTTGACCAAAATAGTAAATATGTAGCAAATACGTAAATGTCAACTAAATCTTGGTACCCGAATGTTGAGCCTTAGTGCAACAATAAAAAGGTTACTTCATTGGGACCCACATCACGGGATGAGTCACCAAAATAGCCTCTCTAAAAACTAGAGGTATATTGCAAAAAAAAAAAAAAAAAAACTAGAGGTATGGCTGCATACATGAACCCCTTCCTAGCCCCACACATTGCGAGCGAGTCTTGTGCACTAGAATGTCGACTTGTATGTGAAGTCTTGGCTTTAACTTCAGGAAAAAAAAATATTTTTCAATGAAAACAAAACACGGGATAAATTTTTCATATTATATCATAAGTGTAGTCCTTGTCTTGGAAGATTTTTTGGTCAACCACAAATAAGTTCATGGTTCATATTATAACTAGAATGACCATTAGGGGTGTGCAATCGGATTGAGTATACCCGGGAACCGGATTGGCCCATCCAGAAAACAGGGTCAGGAATCGGTTCCCATTGAAACCGGTCCGGGAACCAATTCCCAAAATTTGTAACCGGTCTAAACCGGTCCGAGAACCGGGTTTGATTGATTACCCACCCAGGAATCAGTTCCTGGACCGATTTTGAAACCGATTTGAGAACCGATTTTGTAAGTATAGATCAAAAACCCTATTTTCCCCTTATTTCTATTCTTACTCCCGCAGTCACACGACGTTTTTCCTTTTGGCTCTCTCAAACACGCACGTCACTCTTGCTTTGTCGTTCCTCTTCCTCACTTTCTTCCCTCCCTCATCGACTCCCTCTCGCACCATCCGACGGATGGATGGTGTTCTTTGCCACCAAATTCTTTTGTACCACATGGATTGACTCGCCTAATTTCTTTTTTGTTGGTGGATTTATGTTTGCATAAATGAGTAGCTTCATATAGTAGTTGTGAGAATAAGACTAATATTAGACCTATGTTTTTTGGTAAATTTTTCGTAATGATTTTATTTATTATAATTAGCCATGTGAATCCTTAATTTTTTGTTTAGTCGAAAATTTTATGTAATTATTTATTACAAGTACTTAATGTTTCGATACAAATTAGGAGGATTATGTTATTTTCTAGCGTATCAATATAAAATTCGAAGTCGTATAGAATATCTTGAGATTGCAAAATCAGTTCCAATGGAAACAGGGTTGATCCTGGAACCGGACTGGAAAAATATGGTGGGTCGGGAACATGGTCCAATACAAACATAGTTGGGTACAAGGTCCAAAAAAGGGGGAATCGGTTATAATAGGGTTGGGTATAGGGTCCAAGTCTAGACTCTACCAACCTTGGACCCAATCACCCCTAATGACCATATGCCCTTTCTGAACTGCGATAGTGGCATGATCTTTCTAATTGAGGTAATCTTACTATCCAGGTACCATAATTGGCAACCTAAATTTGCCAATCCAATCAAACCCTACCTCATAGTCATTCAATCAAGAGATATTACATGAACAAGATATTAAGCATATGCAACTACAAAAGATTGTTACCCCAGCTATCGCTTTGGAATGTACTATAAATCGCAAATTAACTGTTGTGGAAATAAGCGATTCGATAATAAAATAAATAGAACCAAAAAAGAAAATAAATAGAACATTAGATTTATGTGGTTCAGTCAATATGACTTACGTCCTGGGAAAATTGTCCAAAAAGCCCTAAACCTATTGCACTTTTGCCAATTCAGTCTTAAACCTTTGAATTTTGTCAATTGAGTCATAAACCTTTTTACATTTTGCCGATTTAGTCCATCCGGACAATTTTGGCTGGAAAATGCTAATGTGGATGCTGGCGGTGCCACGTAGGGATCGCCGGACCGATGTGGATAATTTTTAATAATATTTTAATATTTTTTGAATATTTTTTGAATATTTTTTGAATTATTATTATTTTATTAATTTTTTTTTTAATGTTTTTCCCTTTTTTTTGCCTTTTTTTTTTGTGGCTTTCCTGGCCTTTTCTGGTGGCCGGCCACCGACCACAGCCAATCGGCTGGCCTCGCCCGCTACAGGCGAGGCTCGGTCGTGTGAGGCTGGCCTAGCTTGAGCGAGGGCCAGCCTCGCCAGATCTAGTGAGGGTAGCCCTCGCCGGGGCTCACCCTCGCCTAGGTGAGTGTCGGCCTCGTCCAAACCAAATCTGGGGGCCTCGCCATCGTTTTTCGCCGTAGCAGCATTGTCAGGCCTCCAGGTCGGAGGCTTCTTCTTCTTCGAGCTGAGCTGAGCCAAGCCGCGCTGGGGGAGGGTGGGGCTGTTGTTCTTCGGTTGGCGGGGGGAGAAATGGAGGCGCTGATCAAGCTCTAGGTCCTCATTGTGCAGAATTCGGCGCCATTCGCCGATAAGCTGGCATGGATTTACGGCAGATGCCCCCAATCCGAGTCCGTCCTCGTTGGATCTCGTTGGGTGGTCTCACGTTCGCACCTCAATGCGGTTCTCGCCGTTGTCTTCTTCTTCTCCTCGTCGTTCGTGATCGGCGTTGTCACTGTCCTCATCAATGCAAAATTGTTGCCGGCACCCGGCTAGGGGCGAGGGCCGTCCTCGCCAGATTTGGTTTGGGTGAGGTTGACGCTCGCTTGGGCGAGGGCGAGCCTCGCCAGATTTGGGGAGGTTGGCTCTTGCCCAGGCTAGGCTGGCGTCGCTCGGTGTCATCGTTGCCGGAGGAGCCCTCGCTGGGGCTCCTCCTCGCCCGATTGGGCCTCGCTTGTGGCGGGCGAGGCCAGCTTGGTTGGCGGTGGCCGGTGGCTGGCCATCGGAAAAGGCCAAGAAAGCCAAAAAAAGAAAAAAAGAAAAGAAAAAAGGGAAAAACAGAAAAAAATTAGTAAAATTAATAAAATTCAAAAAAAAAATTAAAATATCATTAAAAATTGTCTACGTCGCGTCGACAGTCCTACGTGGTACCGCTGGCATCCACGTTAGCATTTTCCAACCAAAATTGGCCAGATGGACTGAATCGACAAGAAGTGAAAATGTTTAGGACTCAATTGTCAAATACATTAGAAGTTGGATGTCACATTTTTCTGACATTTCCACCCGTCGTTGCTACATTGACAATGGAAAGGAAAATAGTGATCTGCATATTTGGTTATTATCCACTTAACTGTTTAAACAAAGATTGGTCTTCTCGTCTACATTGTTCTTTCTCCAGCTCCACTTCATTTCTACATCTACCCAAGTCATTTTCCATGTACCAAGTCCTGATTTTGTTGTTCAATTGTACCTGAAATTTTAGCTTCATATACCCTCTCTCTATGAAGCACCGACACTTTTCAAGAGCTTTCGTGTTGTGTCAAACACTTCGACGTGTCCGACACTCTCCGATACTTTTGGATACTCAGTCAACACGTGTCAGAAAATCCGACACTTGGTCAACTTTCTCACTTGAGTCGGAATTCTTACATACGAGTTTTCGACACGTGATTCTGATATCGAGGTCAATTTTAAAAATTCAATAAAGAAGAGGTCAATATATATATGTTTGTGTGTGTGTGTGTGTGAAAAAATAAAACACAATAATAAAAATAATAAATGGAGAAAAAAGAAATACATAGTTTTCTCCTCTTTTTTCACTTTCACTTCCTGTGATATACAATTCACCCTGTAAGTTTTTTTTTTCTCATCTTCCAACATATCTAACATGTGAGTCCAGAATTTGGATTGCTTATTTTTCTCCAAGTTTTATAAATTATTGAAATAGAGTTGAATTTGTCAAATTGAAATAATGAATGATATTAATAAATTGTGGATTAATATTCTTAATATATATTTATTGTAGGCTTATTTATTTATTTATTTATTTATTTATGAATTTGATTCAAGTTAATTAAAATGGTAATTTATTATGTATATATAAAAATATATATTTAATATACAACGTATCCCAACGTGTCGGAATTCTTTGTTTTTTGAGAAAGGACGTGTCGGCATATCATATCGTGTCGTGTTGCGTATCGAGTGTCAGTGTTGGTGCTATTTAACCCTCTCCCATGATAATGTTTTTTAACATATATGTTAGTGACATTCCTTACCTCCACGCTGCTTAAACAAAACCATTTTTCTTAAAAAAAAAAAATGAAATTCATGGCCTTAGAAGAATAGGGAAAAAGAAGAAGCCGACCTGTCCTTTTCCGTAATAATGTGAATATTATCCTTCAAATATGAGATTGTAATGTACTTTCACAATTTCCTATCTTATTGCTTCTCGACACCATTTTTCTTAAAAAAAGAGACTCAGCTTTCACCAACAGAAGGGGCCAGAAGGGTTCATTTTTCTTTTCCATGCACATTATCAGCTTCTCCAGCATCAACCGAGTCCAGCTGGATAACTCTAGAAGACTCACTGCTATAATCACCACTTGGCATGCCACTACTTAAATCCCCATGAGTTCTTTTCCTCCTCCAAGAATAGAAAATCAGAACTAGAGTAACCTTTGTTAAGTAAAACCGATCAGCTAAATGGGGAAAAACAGAAGACTCACCTCCTGGAGCTCGAAAAGGGTATAGGTTGAGTGCTAGGACAGTTTCTACAGTGTATTAATCACCAAAATTCTCCGTCACTCTCGCCTGAAAAATTGATTTACAATGGATGGCTTCTAATAAGGTGAATGATAATTATGAGAACCGCCATTAGATTCGATAGCTACATTTGATTTGACTCATACAAGCAATTGAAAAAAAATAGTATCAGGACCATAATTCTATAATTTGGAAAAACTTGTTTGGGGCAATTTATAATTTGGGGACTTTGATGCAAGTGCTTATATTTATTAATTCACAGAACCAGAAGCTCTCTGAGATAGACATATATTTCAAGCAAGAGTGACAGAGAATTTTTGGTGATCATACAAGGATTCAAAATAACAATATCATGACCATAACAGCATGACTTTTAGATAGGTGAAAACTCCATGGGGAGACCTATAGCTATGTATAATAGCAAGAGAAAACATGTAAAACATGCACTTGGCTTCTGCTTTGAATTTTAATTACTCGACAAAATCTTTGGATGCACGGAAATCTCTCTCGATGATTTTGAAGAAAATTTTCTGATGGTGATTTTGTTGGTTTACAATATAAAGCTTTACATTGAAAAAAACCTCAAATAAGACCGAATCCATTTGCTTAGAGTAAATAGTAGATCTGACAAGAAAAGTAAATAACTAGCAATATGTAGACGTCACCTAGATTATGACACCCTAAGGGTGAGCCTTTGTGCAACAGTAAAAGGTTACTCTATAGAAATTAAGGTTACTCTCTAGAAACAAGGGGCATGACTGTATACATGAACCCCTTCCCATGGAGGAGTGTTGAGCGGTAGGATGCCATTTTGTCTTGTAAAATATGAGCTTTAATTTTCTTGAAAACATTATTTCTCAATGAAAACAAAACACATAGATAAACTTTTCATATTATATCATAAGCTAAGTCTTCTTTTTGGGAGATTTTATGGCCACGAACCGGAACATCAAATATATTCATGGTTTATATTGTTACTGGGATGGCCAAGTCCTTTCCGAACCACAATATTGATATGATTTTTCTAATTCAGGTACTCTTACGATCTAGGTCACTGGAATTGACTATCCAATCAACCCATCTCATACTCATTAAATTAAGAGATATTACATGAACATGGCGTCGTATATTCTTTGAGTTAATATAGGCATTCAGGTTCATAGAGACTAGTAGGGCAAGTAGAGGTTTAATTTTTTTGATCAATTATGGACAATGTTGTACCTCATCAATGTAAAGCATATATAACTACAGAAGAAGACTGTTACCTTCACCCAACTATTTCTTTAAACGTACTATCACCAAAATCGCTGATCAACTAACCCATTGCTTCTAATTAGCTGCTTAAGAAAACAAGACTTTGGGAATGACTAAAACACAGTTTGTCCTGTTTACCCAAGTCTGTGCAATGAACCATGATGAATTCCTTTGATCAAGAAAGTGAAAGAAGAAAATGGAGAAGCCCATGCAATTAAACCAACGGATCAAAAATCGAGAAATTGATTCCTGTACGAAGCAGTTCAACCAGAAGAATACACATTTATTCATATTTAAATCACTGAGGTGCATCGAACTCTTGAAGTATAAGAAAGTTGTTGGGATTATGTCCATAGCCTTCAAGATCGGAGTGTGTGAACACCTCATTTGAACTTCCACCAAAGGCGTCTGAGTTGTTTGGCAAAGTTAAGAAACCGTTATGGTCACCGTCGCCGATACAATCCTTGAAGAGAACAAGAAGTTTGCAGGGATTTGTGTTGGAACCAAAAAAATCAATGGCAACTTTGAAAATTTGGAACGAGGCACAAATGATGACTAGAGGAAGAACTAATTGAAAATGCAAATGTTTTTTTGCTTTGATGTAACTACAAATCTTAAGTCCACGGCCTTTTAAAGTGGTTGGACATGTTTATAGCTTGACAAACATTAAGTGAAATAACAAAAGACCACAGAGCAGAAGGAAAAACACAAACAATAAATGAGACAGACGTAAAGTCCCTGGTCCTTCTGACAAAGAGGAAACCTCATGTTCTTTGACTAAGAAAAACAAACGAGGCCTTCCCTTTTCCATATGAAAGCAATTACTTCTTGTTAAATCATAGCCCACCATAAATGACTGATTTCCTTTTGTTTCCAATTTTCTGATGCTCACCATAAATCAAGGCATTTTAAAGAATACTACCAACCAAATCTATAGGTCAGAAACCAACATGCTCAAATCTTCAACAATCAATTTTATATTATTTTAACAATTCGATCCACAACCCTAAGGATTGGAGCCCGTGGGTGGACCCCACGAAATTCCACACCGGCAGCTGACTTCTCTGGCGAAGTCAAGAAGCCATCCCGATCGCTGTCTCAAACGCAATCCTCAAAGAGAGCCAAAAGTGCAGGGCAACAAGCTTCGAAACTCTCAAATTCGTTGCTCACAACTTTAGAATCACAACCCAGAACAACTACCAGCGCCAACCTTAATCGATGAATTGTTCTCCAAATCCTCCAATTTTTTGTGCACTCATTCACGAGTAGCCACGCATTTCCATTGTTGAAATGCCTTGACTAGAGGGTGATTGCTTACATCTGAAGTATTTAGTCTACTCGGTTGTCCTAATTATTTTTGTTATGTTAAGCCAGGTTTACCGTGGTGCTCTGCCCTTATTAGCCCTAACAGTGGTGCAAGCTATCTTCGCCCTTATGCCATCTGATGTTCTATCAGTGCAATGTTAGCATATTTTTCACGGCTTCGAAATTCTTGTTCCAGTTTCCTTACTTGTAAATGACTGGTGAAACCAGAAACCTTTCTTGTACAGGACCGGCCTTCAACCAAGGGCCACGCAGCCCCTGGTGGGGGATAGTCCCTGGGTTAACTGTTTCAAGTGGTGCACGAGATCCTGATTGCGAAAGATTTGCCAATTACTTAGCAGGAGTTTCTCTTAGAGTTGGATGAATTTTAAATGTCATCATGTCCAGCCTTCAAGTAGATGCTGCCTTCTGTATGAAAACATGTATCATAAAGTGAGTCATTTCTTGGACTTTACCCAGCAAACCATGACTTCTAGAACTTGAAAGCGTGAGCCGCCTAATGCCCAATAAACCAACTTAATTCTCGGTTTGTGGATCGCTGACATGGCCTTAATGACTTTGGCTTGGCAGGCTAACATGGAAAAAGTTGACTTCTAGTCCCACTGGACCTATGTTTGCTGAATTTCCTGATAGAGCATTCTTTATTATATTATCTGCTGTTAATAATTTTATTCCAGTTGAGGCTTACACTATTCTGTTCCCGTACTAAAACTGAGCATACGCTTGCCTTTACTATACCAACATCAAAATATCATCCTTTATCAAACTCATTACTGCCGAGGAGTTTATTCTTTGCGTGAAACTTGTTATAACAACCTTAAACAACCTAAATAAACAAGACAATGGTCAATTCTTCAATCAGCCATACCCACAAACAACGAGAAGGTATTTTGTGTGTTAGATGCATAACATGGCAGTGACATGTGGTGAAGCAAGCCAATCAAAAGTGAGCAAAATACATGCAGCATCAAGTAATGAGATTAATAGACTACGGGCAATGATTATTGGTCGACTACATATACAATAATTTTTCATGGACGAGGAACATTTTGATGTCTCATCTTATGACAAAATAACAAGGATCGTTCATGAAGTCAGGAAGTTGCTGCATCACGAGTTTCACAATGAACCAGACTTACAAACAGCACATTAGACTTCAATCTTAATCAAGCAAAGATCAGGCGGCATATCGATCTCCCTAGTTAGCTTGAAGACTTTGTCAGCTGTCAAATGCATATGGGACAACTTGATGAATTTATGGTTGGAATGGCCTCTACACGGGATACGTCAGGACGTTCTCACCCAATCAAAAGTAACTGGGCAAGAACATGTTTCGAACTGATTTTGCCAAATCACCTCCTCATCTTGCCTGATATCCTCTCATCTGCCATCAGAAATATAACAACTAGCTTGTAAGCATCTATTAGATGATATACTGATGCCCAAATGGGACACATCCACCTGAAGATTGAGCTTAACTCCGAAGCAAGATCCCTATTTCCATTGAGGGGTCCTTTCTTTTCTTAGTTTCATGATTCCCAGTTAATCTTAATCGCAGTCAAACTGTTTGCATATGTATCCAGGTAAGCGTAGGCATTTACAAAGGGTACATCATCGAACATAATACTCCCTGGGTATACACACACACGATTTTGGTCCTCCCGCTCCATGATGCATGAAAAGATAGATCAAGCCATGCAACAAAGGATATCAAGCGACTGCTGCTATTATCAGGATGACATGGAGGTAGTTCATAGTTGGTCTACCAAAATTTTCACAAATTGCAGTTATTAGCCAAATATAGGGAAAAGTACCAAGAAATTCTAAACCTATTAGATTGATACCAATTTTTTTTTCTGATTTTTGAATTATTATTTTTTCCTTTTTTATGTTCTTTTTCCTTTTCCTTGTGGCGAGTACTAGCCATGGCTAGCAACCGGCCACAGCTGAGGGCTAGTGAGGGCACAACCCTTGTGGCTTGGGTGAGGGCGCACTTGCTAAGTTTGGTGAGGGCTTGACCCTCGCGGCTTGGGCGAGGGCAGCCCTTATGGCCTCCAGCGAGGGCTCAACCCCTGTTGCCCTCATTGAGTCTGGTGAGGGCTCGACCCTTGTGGCCTAGGTGAGGGCAGCCCTCATGGCGTTCGGCGAGGGCTTGACCGTCGCAATGCCCTTGCTAGGCCTCGGCTATGGCCGCTCGCTGGCCATGGCTGGGACTGGCCACAGTGCAAAGGAGAAAGAATAGGGGAAAAAAAGAAGAAGGAAAAAAAAAAAAAAAAGGAAAAACATTAAAAAATTATTTAAAAATATCCACGTAAATGCTAGTCATGTAACGTAGGACAATTGGCGTCCACGTCAGTGATTTTCGATCTAAATTAAATGGATTGACTGAATTGATATCAATGGAAAAATACTTAGGACTAAATTGGTCAAATTAGAAAGTTTAGGATTGAATTGATATCAATATAATAGGTTTAAGACTTTTTTTTGCTACTTTTCCTGTAAAAAACAAGAGAAACTCCTCACCATGAGATCATGACAAATGGAAAAGTAATTTTAACAAGTGGGACATATTGTACTAGAATGATTCGTGTAAGTGATGTAAACGATGCAATAATTATAAGATGTTTTACACACAATGTCACGACCGTCGTTAAGTTATGGGGACTCTTACATGGACGTTTTTGTTGAACAAAATTTCTATGAACTGTGATTAAGTTATTGCTAGAAACTATTGTTTCACAAGCACAGATGTGAGATCAGAAGATCAGAACATGATTTGACCAGTCATAGAAACTTGAGGCTGGATAACAGCAACATATTATAATCAGCAACGCATATGATTCTAGCTTTGCGAGGTCATGGCAGAGTCCTTGGGCTGGCTAGTGTGGGCCGAGTTGAGCCTGGCTCGTAATGAGGGGGACTGGCTAGAAACTCTATAAATAGTGCTCAAGTCTCTCATTTAACCGTAATTCTCACATGTATCCTCACCTAAGGGGCTTTACCTAACGCTACACGTGAGGAGGGCCGCCTCATTGAGCCAGTGATACGTAGGGCAATAGAGGAGAATGACTTGATGCGTGGATCCCCTTTATATGTGGGTAATCCCTTTTTTTGCTTCCGCTTTATGTTCGATGGATCAAGGTGCGTTAATCTTTCTACTCAATTATGCATGTTCTTGTTCTGGTTATGGAGATCTTGGGGTTGCGCAATTTGCATCTAACAGATGATGTGGTATTAGAGCAACCATAACCCTAAAACTCGAACGCAATTGGTTTTGCCATAATTTGTACGGATTTACCATAATTTGTACGGATCTACCCTAATTTGTATGGATTAGCCCTAATTGGTATTGGTCTTGCCATAATTTGTGATTTTTGAGACTTTTTGTTCAATAAAAATTAAATTAAATCACAAATTTGGATTGGGGGAGACGAGACGAGCAAGAGGGTCGGCGGCGCGTCGCCAGGGGATGCCGCACGCGCCCCCACGCGCGGCCACGGGCCGCCTGGGCGTCGAATGCGCACCGCGTGTGAGCCCCATGCGTCGAGCACTCAGGCGACGCATGCGGGCACGTGGAGGCTTATTTTGGCGCGTGGTTGGTGGCGTTGGACTCTTATGGTGATTTCCTATCTTGTGGTATATTTATTTTATATGTTTGGTGGTTTTATTGATGTGAAATTGCATATAGAATCCTAAATACGTGTATTTTTAGTGTATTTTTACGTATTTTTCTTGTATTTTCTGTGATTTTGAAAATACGGGTAATGGGTTACTAGTATGTTATCACAAAATAAAAATGTGTGATTCATCAATAAAAATCAAACTTTATTGTGAACTGAAGTTGGCTTAATGAGATACAATTCGTATGAGATTGTATTTGAGTTATGTATTGAGCTGATGAGAAACAATAAAGATTATGAAACTTTTGTTACTCAAGTATATTCCTTTACACACTGGTAATCTTTGAATGATAGACGACTTAAGGACTTGTGACCAAACTGATGTACTGATTAACACATCTGCTGAATGTGGGTAATGCATGTCAATTAAGTTACTGTATATTGTACATGAACTCATCTGGTCACTTGTTAATGTCTATCAAGTTAAATATTTTTTATGGTAAAGGAGTATGGCAATATTTATGCAGAACAATAGTATCTACTGTTGAATTTTTAGATATTTGGTTCTCTGGTTTGACTCAATTAATAGGCCACTGGTTGATTACAATGATAATTTGTTACTTAAAAATTAGATAATAAATCAGTTGTTGGCCTTGGAGTCATGTTTTGCCATATGAAACTCATGAGCAATAGTTGATTAGTTATCAAGCTTGTCAATCTGGAGTACCCTGTATTGCTATTGATGTTAACTTGTGAGGGATCCTTTGGATCGGTATTCTTTTAATGTTGGTTTAGTAATCAGTAATCGAGATGCACAAGATGCTTGCTTCTATGAGAATTTTCTTGTGTTACTGTGATTAGTGATCTCATTGGAATCTGTCTTTCAGGTTCGTTATATATATGGATTTTATTAATGAATAAAGCAATGTAATTAGCATGATATGTGATTTTGGTGATATGATGCCCCTATCATTAAAATTAAAATCACATGTATATGATGTATGTGAGAAGTAAAGTTTATATCCCTGGTATGAGAGAATTTCAATGATTCAATTGAGTAGTGACCACCAAAGTGGCACGCTTGATTGGGTTTGAGAAATTTTGGTCTCATATGATGATTGGGATGTCTCCTGGTCTAATGCGTAGTTATACTCCCAAAGGAAGTGATTGTGTATTAGTTCATGGAAGGATACATGATAGTGTGGTGGAGGAGTGACTGATCCTAATGGTTCATATGCCCAAAGGTGATGAATTCACAAAGATTGAAATATATTCTCATAACCCTTATCATGTGGGGAGTGTACAATTGCATATAATGTATTCTGCCCAAAGGTGATTATGTGATTTTGCATGTAACTCTCTGGATGTGTACTTGTACGTTAAGTTACACAATGCTCACATGATGCTAATTATATACTGCTTGTTTTTCAATCACATTTTCTGTAAATGGTAATTCCGTCACCATTGAGGTTTTTACCGCTTCAAATTTTAAGTTGTGGACATATGATTTGTTACTTGAGAAAAAAGCAATTGAATTTGTTTACTATCCATGAAGCATTCCATTCTGGAACACTTGAAAAGAGGTTTGCCTACAGACTGCACGGTTATAAGATGATGGAAGCCTTAGTTGCTTGAAATTATGTCTTGTCTAATATTGAAATTAGGACACATCTGCAAAGATTGTGTTTAAGTCCTAATGACATATACATCTTGTATATGATTAAAATGTTGTTTCCAAAAGTTTTTTTATTTAAGGAAAATGACCGAGATAAATGTCTTAAAAGGTTGTTAGGTTTAACAGTGGCCGTTAGTATTTTGGCAAGTATGACAATGCGAAATAGCTTAAAGGGTCATTTGTCAAATGCTTAGTAGATTCTAGGGTGGTAATTTAATTACTATACTTGAAAATTCTGACAAAAGATTTGGTCGAAAGGCATAAATGCACCATATTGAACATGGTGATGAGTATGATTAGTAAGACTAATTTATCTGGTCTTTTGTGGGCTGATATTATGAAAGTAATTTTTTCATATACAAAAGAGGTATTGATTTTATGACCCTAAAGAAGGTACAGGAATTATGTAATCATATATTTTAAAGTTTTTAAAAATTGACGTAATTATAGAGGATAACTGTTCTCAGACTATTAAAGATAATAGTATGATGGAGGTTACTATGTTTTTGTCTTTACCTATACAGATAATTATGGAATCTCCTGTACCATAGACTAAACTTGTTGAGATTCAAGATACTATTCTTGATATAGTTTATAATGAAATTTCTTAAATCTCTCAAGTGCAGAATGAAGTGGTTGCAGCTTTATTAAGGAGATTTGTTAGGAAAAGACGATCAGTTATATCATCATACTATATAGTCTATTTGTGAGAGCATTATTACAATATCCACTACATGGTTGTTTTAGCAATTTATATAAATGTTGTTTCTTGTTCTCAATTAAGTATGTGATTAGATGCCATAAAATTGCGGTATACAATCTATGAAACATCATAGTGTTTGGAAACTAACTTACTTGCCTAAAGATTATAAGTTCATTAGTTGCAAATTGGCGTACAAAACTAAAAGAATTTCAAAGAAAGATTGTTGAATTTAAAGCCAAATTGGTAACTAAAGTTTTAACTTTGAAAGAGGGGTGGATTGTTTATAGTGAAGAAATAATTATTTCTTTAAATATTCTTTCAGAGTGAATGTGTCATTAATAATTTATTTTGATATAAAGTTACGTCAAATAGATACAAAATATATATTGTGCAACTGGATGATTTTGCAGCAGATTTAAGTAAACTTGTGTGTAGACTGAAAAGTTCTAATTCATGGTCTTAAGCAAGGTTCCAGAAAATATTATTAAAGTTTCATAGTGTTGTTATTTTGTTCAATTAAGAACAAAGTAATTCAATATACTGCAAGGTCAGTGGGAAGAAATTTATTTTTTCTCATACTTTATGTACATGATGTTTTGCTTACAAGTTGTGACCTTGATACATCTTATATCCTTTGTATTGGGGTCTATAAGGATTGTTTTTGCCATATTATATTAAATTTTCTCGGAGGACATTTGTTGATTGTATATTGGAAATATTCAATATACATCATTGCAAGCTAGGAATTGCTCCTGTTGTTAAGGGTGATGGACTAAATTTATCACATTGTCCTTATTTAGATATTGAGAAAATCTAATTAAATGGTGTACTTTGTGTCAGTGCACTTAAAAGTATAATGTATGCTCTAATTTGCACTAGACTAAATGTTGTCTTTGTGACAGGACTTCTAGGCAGATATCAATCAAATCTAGGACATGATCACTGGGTTGCTGTCAAGAAGGTTTTAAGGTACTTAAAGAAGACAAGAGATTATATGCTAATTTATAGATATGTTCAATTTTTGCAGTTAGTAGAGTATTTAGATGTAAACTTTCCTGGCTGTTTGATGACATGCAATCAATAACGGAATACAGATTTATGTTAGTAGGAAGTGCAGTAAATAAAGTTCTATGTTATATTCTACTATATATGCAGTGTTAGTAACATTCTTTTAGGTTGTTACTTGGGTTATTAGGCTCTAGAACCTCATGAGGGAGTTGATCTTTTTAACTTGATGGATAGACCCATATTGGTGTATTGAGATAACAAATTTGTAGTATTATTTATTTACTACAGAGGTCTCAAGGGGTTTAAATATATGGTGGTCAGATATTTTTGACCATAAAGAAACGGTACAGAAGATATTTTTGACCATAAAGAAACGGTACAGAAATGTGACTTATAATATAACATATTTTCACAGATGATGTGGTTGCAGATCCACTAATTAAAGGCCCACGCCCATGTGTATTTTAGTAACATATCGTTAACATGGGCCTAGGAGTATCTTCGGATACTGTTGTTTAGTGGGAGCTATTTTGGCTTTACTCTGATAAAGATCACATCTGTGGTTCGTTACACTTAATAACGGTTTGATATGTATCAACTTTTGCATTCAATAAAATATTTTGAATGTGTTGTTATTATGTTGAATACATATTGATAAAGTCTCAAAGGATTGTATAGACTTTGAGTGAAGGCTAGGGGCATCCGGGCATCCGGTTATTAGCCTTGTGCATATGTCTTATGATACATAAAGAAAGGTTAACCATAAGGACAAGACATATGTGGGTTCATTGGAACCATAAAGCATTCTCTTGTGGCACAAGTTTTTGTGACACCTAAGGTAAGAGAATGGTGACTGACAAATGGGATCTCTCTATGAGAGACGTTATCCATTTGACACACTACTATATTGAATCCATATCAATAAAGTTGAGAACATTCGTGACCATGGAATGCTCTGTGTGTATACACGCAGTTACCGCCATGATTCAATGTTTAAGACTTTATGAGATATGATTGACTATTAAGAATTGTCCTGGACCAAATGTGCGCACATACGGTACGATTTCAGTTAATATAGTCTAAGTAGGAGAATGTAAGAGTTTTCCTAATGTGGACTAAATTAATTGATATTGTAATTTACTGTTTTTACGGTTACCGTAAAATAGGGTTGGTCTAAAGAGAGATAGAATGTTTCTTAATTAGTCTAATATGGGATGGCTAGTGTGGGCTGAGTTGAGCCTAGCCTGTAATGAGGGGGACTGGCTGGAAATTCTATAAATAGTGCTCAAGTCTCTCCTCTAATCATAATTCTCACATGTATCCTCACCTAAGGGGCGTTTACCTAACGCTACACGTGAGGGGGGCCGCCTCATTGAGCCAGTGTACGGAGGACAATAGAGGAGAATGACTTGATGCGTGGATCCCCTTTATATGTGGGTAATCCATTTTTTTGCTTCCGCTTTATGTTCGATGGATCCAGGTGCGTTAATCTTTCTACTCAATTATGCATGTTCTTGTTCTAGTTATGGAGATCTTGGGGTTGCGCAATTTCCGTCTAACAGGGGATACGCTCTCTTTTGGAACTTGCACATTTAGATTTGGAGCTCCAGCCATCTGATCATCTGATGTAGCCCAAAGGTCGGCTACTCAAACAATAGGATTGGGAGAACTTAGTCACGAAATCAAATAGAAATTCCTGTTCTGCTCAAGCTTAGGAAAATGTGCGTAACTTTGTTGATTCAGATCAGATTGATCTGATTCCAAAACCAAATGAATAGAGAATCTAGAATCTACAATTTTGATGTTTTAAGTTTTATCATATAAGCATTATAGACTTGTTGAATTTTGATGGAAGTGAGCTAAACGGGAATGGATAGAATGAAGAAAGTAGACATTTCAATGGTTGCTCTTCTAGGCCTCCAAGGAAGTTGAAATGACATCAATTCATCCAGATTGATGTTGCAACTCTTCAAGGATGCAGGCTTTAAAAGCCCCGACTCTTTAAGGACGGAGTGGAAAGTTTTCTAAGTTTTCAAGGGGGTTTGAACTCTTCAAGGTTCAAGACAATTGCATTAAGCAAGTTTCATTAATCAAATTGGATCTCCCATTTACAAAGGTTTGACAGCCTTTTATAAAAGAAGAGCATGAGATTAAAGTAAAGCTTAGAAACTATAAATTACATTAGAAACTAGAAGTTATAAAATGTACAATATTTCCAATACTTGTGGTTCTCCCAAAGAGTCTTGATGCAGTTTCGATGCACGGGAAATGACAAGTCTTTATGATAAAGTCAAAGATGAGGCTTTATTGATGAGGGAGTTTTTGATGAGAGTGTTGTCGATCTCGAATGCGCGCCGATCTTCTTGGTTGATAGAGTTGGTTTTGAGTATGGGCTGCATCATCATCTTTGGTATTCGTAGAAGCCGGCAGTGATGATTTATGGCTTGCACGAACCTGAGGAGAATGACAAATATCAAAATATGCAGGCAGATAATCCCATAATGCACACGATACGTATTTGCATTCAAACCACAGAAAATGATCACATGATCAATATCACATTGTAATGACTACGAACACCCAAAAAGAGCACAAAACACAAAAATACATTCTGCATGGAATAGCCAAATCCTGTCTGGGAGGCCAATTTTTTGTTCCGTTACTGTCCTTCTGTCTCTTCCAGCAACAATATCACATACCGGAGGTCTATAATGTTTCAATTAGGGGTCAGCCACCTATTGCCGCATCTGAATTTTGGTCCAACTTTCTTGTTAGAGCACTTAAATATTAAACTCCTCTCGCATATAAAAACTCAAGTTTTTAGAATAGTTAGTAATGGTTCTACAAAATTCACATGGTACTAGAGCTAGAACTTCTAGATTCAAATTTTTTTATGTCCCTATTTGTCTCCCCAATTACATATCCTTTTTGGTAACAATATCTTTCAACGTGAAGTTGTAAGGTACTTTCACATGTTCCTTTTCTATAAAGTTAGAACTTCCTGTACTAAATTCAACAAATTTAGATTAGCTACCGCCAAGTCAAAACACTATAGCAAACGCTGGAGCTGCAGGGTTGGTTGACCTTGTCTAGGCCAGAGCCGTCGGAAGGTTGTGCTTCATTCGAAATAGGAACTGGACCAGGTTCTGCATGGGCCTCTTGGGAGGAGGCTTTTTTACCGTCCACATCATTAGCTTGCCCATCATTAACTCTAGGCACCTTTGACTCACTATCATAATCACCATGTGGCGGACCGCTACTTGAATTCCCATTTGTTCTTTTCCTGCTAAAATAATAGAGAATTGGAATCGAACCAGCATTTGTTGGGTAAAAATCAATTAGCTAAATGGTAAAATAAAAAACTCAACCTGCTGGAGCTCAAACAGGGCATAGGGAGAGGGTTAGGCTCATTGGAAAATAGAATTCCACGGAGAGGTTTTCCGTCTATGACAGTTTCAATGGTGTATCTATTTCCAAAACATTCCGTCACCGTAGCCTGAAATGTTGGTTTGCCTTGGACGGCTTTTGATTGTTTGAACGGATGACTATGAGAACCTTCATTATTGTCCATAGCTACTTATGATTTGGCACACACGAGCAATTAAAAAAAACAGTATCACGACCGTAATCCCACAATTTCTAGAATGGTGAAAACTCTAGTGGGAGATCTATACCTATATATCATAGCAATGGAAAACATATAAAACAGGCACTTGGCTTATGCTTCATGGAATTTTAATTACTTGAAAAAATCTACGGCCAACCAGAAATCTCTTTAGACAATTTTGAAGAAAATTTCCTGAATATGGTGATTCGGTAATGAATATGGTGATTTTGTAGGTTCATAAAATAAAGACTTACATGGAAAGAAACCTACAATGAGATCGAATCCATTTACTTAAAGAAAATACATAAATGTGACCAAAATAGTAAATATGTAGCAAATAACGTCAACTAAATCATGGTCCCCTAATGTTGAGCCTTAGTGCGACAATAAAATGTTACTTCATTGTGACCAAACATCACGGGTTGAGTCACCAAAATAGCCTCTCTAAAAACTAGAGGTATGGATGCATACGTGAACCCCTTCCTAGAACCAGGCATTGCGAGCGAATCTTGTGCACTGGAATGTCGATTTATTATGTGAAGTCTTGGCTTTAACTTCAGGAGAAAAAGAAGAAGTTATTTTCCAATGAAAACAAAACATGGGATAAATGTTTCATATTATATCATAAGTGAAGTCCTTGTTTTGGAAGATTTTTTGGTCAACCACAAATAAGTTCATGGTTCATATTGTTACTAGAATGCCATGCCCTTTCAATTGATGTAATCTTACTATCCAGGTCTCATAATTGGCAACCTAGAATTGCCAATGCAATCAACCCTACCTCATAGTCATTCAATCAAGAGATATTCATGAACAAGGTATTAAGCCTATGTAACTACAAAAGATTATTACCTACCCCCAACTAATGCTTTGAAATATACTAAAACCCCAATGACAGATTAACTGGAGTGGAAACAAGCAATTGGATAATAAAATAGACAGAACAAAAATAAAATAAAATAGGACACTAGATTTACGAAAGAGTAGTAAAAAATTCCACTATAGATCAGTAATACAACAGAGATTATAACCACACTCAAGTTACTTAAACAATCTCAGTGTTTCTCAGCGTTTAGTTACATCCACTAACTTAGCTAGTGTCTAGCTCAATAATTTTTCATGAAATAATCTCTCAATCTCATGAAGGAGATTGTGGATCGCCGTTAATGATAGGGGTGAGTATGGTTCAAGTTGGGCTGGTCCACTCCCCTAACTCTCGTCTCATGAAGGAGATCAAAGATTGTTGTCAATGATAGGGGTGAGTATGGTTCAGGTTGGGCTAGTCCACCCCTAATCCTAAGTACAACCCGCACAGTATTGGTCCTTAATTTTTGGATTGAGGACCGATCCTATTAAGCTTAGGACTGAGAATTAGATTGACTCAATTGGTTCGATCTCGTTCTAGAGTCAACTCGAGACCGATCAATAATTTTTTTGTTTCATTTTTTGTACTCCTTGAAAATGTAAACCTACCATCTTAAATTACATATCCATCGATAATACGGCGTTGTACAACCAAACTATAAATATTGATACATATTCAACAAATTTTAAAATAAGACAACAATATAAATTTTTTCACATCTACTAAAAGCAATAAACCATAAAAATGATTAAAACCGCTTATAGAGATATGGGTCAAGATGGGGCTAAGAAGTACTAATACTCTTCGGAACCTTTGTGTTATGTCGGACACTTCGACATGAGTTCAACACACCCTGACACATTTCAACATGTTTCAACACGTGGTCAACTCTCCCCAACATACTCTGACACACAAGTTTGGAATTTTGATATGTGATTTTGAGATGCACCGAGTCAATTTTATATATTTTCAATACTTCGGGGATGAAAATGTAAATATATCAAAAAAAGAAAAAAGAAAAAAAGAGGTAAGAATCGTGGTTGAGTGTTGCTCCTACTACCATTACTACTCCACTGTTGGAGGGGGCCGACGGAGGGGGATGGCCCTCATCAACTCGGGCGAGACCATCACCAGCTAGATGAGGTTGGCGAGGCTTGCCCAGATCTAGGCGGCGCTGCACCCTCAGTTGGGCCTAGCGAGGGTCATTAGCCCTCTCTTAGGGCTGACGAGGCCTTGCCTACTCATCGGCCACAGGATTCGGACAAGCCTCACTTGTGCCTTGCTTGGGTTGGTGAGGGCCGCCACCCTTTATAGCTTGTCGTTGGCCCCTCCAACGGTGATAGTGGCTTGCCCAACTAGGCAGCCATGACCTTGCCTTTTTTTTTTTTCCTTTTTTTTTTTCTCTAGTTTTTTTTTAAAAGATTTGTTTAGCTTTTTTAATTTTTTTACTATTCTCAAAAAAGCAATAAAAAATGCCATTTAGGATAAATAAATAAATTTAAAAATACTACTTCAGAATTGCCAGTTAAACAAATTAATGGTGTTAATGGAAGGATTTGATTGCACCGATTTGATAAATTTTAAGACTCAATTGCGCTTTTGTGACATGTTTTAGGACTTGTAGTATCCATATCCCTAAATTTTATAGTAGAATATGGATTGATTATTTTTTTTCCTCCAAGTTTTATGAATTATTGCAATGCAATATAGGTAAATTTGTTAAATTAAAACAATGGATGATATTAACAAATGTTGGATTAATATTTTTAGTGTAAATGAATTCTAGGCTATTATTATTATTATTATTATTATTATTATTATTATTATTATTATTATTATTATTATTATTATTATTATTATTATTATTATTATTATTATTATTATTATTATTATTATTATTATTATTATTATTATTATTATTATTATTATTATTATTATTATTATTATTATTATTATTATTATTATTATTATTATTATAAAAATATATTTAATATATAATGTGTCGTTTTTTGTTTTGTAACGTGTAAAGTGTTGTGTTGTGTGTTTGTGTTGGAGCTACATAGAATATAGGAAGTTGAAGGGGGTGAGTGTTGAGCAGCGAGCGGGGATGTTGTTCCTTTTGATTTTAGCAAATTGAAGACTAAGAGGATAAAGAAGACAAAATAGAACAAGTACTAGAAGAGGATACCGTGAGGAGCTATTTAATGCTATTTAGCTATTTTGGATGTCATGAGGAGGTTGATGCCGTTTGACTTAGGTTTTCTTTTTAGAATATATAAATAATATAGTAGATATATTATATATAATATGTACAATCAGGATTGATCTAGGTTGAACCGACCCTAAACTTCTAAGATTGAGGACTAACTCACACAATATGGGTCTAGGGTTGGTCGAGGATTAACCCTGGACCTTGGACCGATGCTCTCCCCTAGTCAATGGCCTTAATTACTTTGGCATGGCAGGCTAATACCAAACATCGTAGTAGACCTTTGTTTGCTGAATTTTTTGAATAGAGCATTCTTTATTTTTTTAATAAATATTATCTGCCGTTGATAATCTTATTCCGGTTGAGGCTTACACTATTCTTTTCCTATGCTAAAACTAAGCATACATTTTCCTTTACTATACCAATATCAACACATCATCCTCAGTTAAACTCATTACTACATAATAGTTTATATTCTCTACGAAACATATTATTAACAACTTCAACAACCTAAATAAACAAGACAATCATCAATTCATTAATAGGACATTCCCACAAAAAATGAGAAGGTACTTTGTGTGTTAGATGCACCACGTGGCAATGACATGTGGTGTAGCAAGTCAATCAAATGTAAGCAAAATACATACAATGTTAAGTAAGATGAGATTAATAAAACTCGGACAATGGTTTTTGGTTGGTTACATATACAATATTTTTTCATAAGAGAGTATTTTGATCTCTCATCTCATGACAGAATAATAAAGATCATACATGTCGAAGTCAAGAAGTTGCTGCCTCGCCAAATTCATAATGAACCAGACTTACAAATAGCACATGAGACTTCAATTACTAATCAAGTGAAGATCAGGAGGCAAATCAAATCTCTATATTTAGCTTGAAGACTTTGTTAGATGTCAAATGCATATGAGAAAATTTGATGAATCTATGGTCGAAACTGGCTTATCTTGGGAAATGTCGAGAGGCTCACCAAATCAAAAGTAACTAGGCAAAAACTGATTTTGCTAAATCTCCTCTTTCATATTGCGTGATGTTTTCTCAATTGCCATAAAAAAATATAACAACTAGCTTGTATGCATATATTAGATCATATACGGATGCCCAAATGGATCACATCCACCTCAAGATAAGCTCAACTCCAAAGCTCAACTTTCGAAGCAAGATCACTATTTCATCGAGGGGTCCTTTCTTTTCTTCATTTTTTTACCTTCAAGTTGGATCATTTGATGAGGGAAATTGTAGAATTGAGTGTGGGCATCTACCTTGGCAAGTGGGCCATTAATTCGAGACCAATTGGATAGAATTGGAGTTGAAATTGAAGGGAAATTCTTGGAAATTCTTAGCCATGGGGGCACAACATTTTAGCACCATTTGAGATTTGTTGGAGAAGTCTTGGAGGGGAAATGGCTGTGGATGAGGGCTATGGACTTTGGGGGCCTTGTGATGATGAGTTGGGATATTTATTGAAGACTTTGGTGGCCTTTGTCCCCCTCAAGCCATCAGCAGCAACCATCTTCTTCTTCCTCAACTTCTTCTTCTCCATTGTTGCTGTTTTAGAGCCCAAAGACTAGAAAAGAACCAACTAGCCTCACCAAGCTAGCCCTTACAGCTGTTGACCGTCGGTTTAGTGCCCGCTCGAGCCGCTTGCCTCTCATCGTCCTCAATCTTGCAAGCATTGAGCCCATGCGTCCCCTGTCGTCCCGAGCCCTTCGCCTGATCGCATGATAGCTGCAAGCTCGCAAGCCCTTGAACCGCCCGAGCTGATCGCATCCCTAGCCATGTGTCCCTGTTCGCTCGAGCTGCTATCCCAAGCTCACCTAGTCGTTGTCCAAGCTATCAAGCTGCCTCCGGTTGCCACATGTTGCTTTAGCTCATCTCCATTGTCGTTCGCCTCCTACTATTGCCGCCCTCTCAACCAGCTCCTTCAGCCAGCAAGAAGAGCTGAACTCACAGCTTGGGTTGTGAGCTTCGTGGCCCATTTTTGGCCCTTTCTCGGGCTACTTTGGCGTCGCTTTAAGCTCAAGTCTCGCTCTCCTCCGCGTCGTTGTTGTTGTGAACTCATTGGCTCACAAATCTGGTAAGTTTACTTGCTAAACCTTGCTTAAGAGGTTAATTATGCTTAGTGGAGGTTTAGCTTAGCTTAAGATTGGTTTAGGTGGTTAGATTAGTTCAATTAGTGATTTAGTTAGTTAATTAGGCTAATTAGGTGGTTAGATTAGTTTAGTTAAGGGTTAATTAGATTGCATGATTTAATTAGTCTAGTGCATTATTTTTTAAGCCAAATTAGGTGGTTAGATTAATGTATTTAACTTAATTAGGCATTTATTTAATTATTTTGCATTTATTTAATTAATTTTGTAATTTATTTAATTATTTAATATTTTTCGAAAATTATATCGAGATAGATGGTTGTTAGAATTTCGTGTTGATTGTCTTGGTGCAATTAGTTTATGCAATTGAGTGTTAATTTGTGTAATTGAGTGATGATTGTGATTTTTGATTTATTATTTTAGAATTATGGATTTTTGGTATTTAATTAGAAAATACCTAGTGTTGGGTTTTGATATCAAAAATGTTTTTAAGTACTATATAAAATAGTGAGATTTTTAAAAGGAATGATATCACTTTTTGTGATTCAATCTGACCGTGTGGCCACACAAAATTATTTTACCGAGTATTTTTAATACGAAGAAAATAAACTAAGCACATTATTTTAATTGAGACATTTGAGTGCATAGCATAATGTCCTTGGTCGGGATTGGATGGTCGTGTGTTGTTTATGAGAACCCGTAGTGAGCTTTTATGCTGACCAATGCTCCTAGATGGAATGTGTTGTGTCAACAGATGCGAGTTACAATAGAGGCTGGACCGAAGCTCCTTTGGAAATGTTGTCTAGAGGTAGACGTTGCCGTGCTTAAGGGATGAGACGATGCTCAGCTATGTTGAAAGACCGCCAAACGTTGAGTAGGCTGTACCCGTGGGGCTGTAATCAATTATAATGCGTGAATGATTGAGATAAACGCGCTTGGATATGGGATAAAATTGTGTGGCACAGAATGAGACATGTTATAACGATGGCCTTATAATCGGGACTCTAGTGGTTGTTTGAAATATAAGTTGATGCGTTCCAATTATTGAGTGTTATTACTGCACAAACTGTTATATGAATTGTACTAACATGCGTTCCAATTGTGAGTCTCATTAGTTATGTGGTTAGACTATCTCTAGGCATATTTCCTTCTTAATCGGGGTTTAGGGTGTGAACTCGTTGAGACATTGTCTGACCCCGTTGTGGTTTAACTTTTTACAGGTCCTTAAATGGAGGTGAGGTCAGTTCGTTTTGGGTGGCCGCGAGAGGCCGAGATAGAGCGTACCGTCTTCCTTGTCCGCACGAATCCTTGGACCCACGAGCTCGTTGTGACCATGATCTAGGTCGACGAGGGCCAACCTCAGTTGGTACCTCATCGAGACAAAGCATGGTTTCGTAACGGGCCTAACGGGAAACGGGAAGGTCCCGTGAATGGTTTCGATGGACCTACCGTCGAGGGTGAGGGTGAGGTTGTGCTTGACCCTGTTGTGGACGCCAATGTCATTGCATACATCACAAAAAATCAGTTGTTGGAGGACGAGCAAGAGCCTGAAGTTGAGGAGGTAGTTGACCCATTAGATCTCGACATCCCTGACGGTGTTGTAGTGAACTTGGATCCTAAGTAGGAGGGTCCAGGGTAGGGTTGGCTAGGTAGTCCTTTTTGAGACCTTAACTTTTGTATATAACTTTGTAGGGTTGACTCGTTTGTTTATAAAGTGTGATTTGTTTTATATGGTTCTCCTGTTTTTCTATCCCATATTGATTGTTGTTTGGGGATTGTTTTATTTCGCTTCCGCATGTGCAATAAAATGAATAGCTCGGCGACGCAATCTGGGAACATCGCATTTTTATCGACCACCGAGGGATGTGCGTGCCCTTAAGGTTTGGGGCGTGACATCTTGGATCAAGATAATGAACATAGTAAGGTTCTTCCAAGTGAGAGTAATGTTCGACTTATTCTCAATTACAATCACATGATTAGACGATATTATCATTATCTAATCTGAGTGGAAGCATAATGAAGAATAATATGCAAAATGTACAATCTCCCGTATGGCAAAAAAGTCGCAAAAGTATTCATTGTTGATGTTTCGATATTAAAGGGGAAACTTTATTATTGCTCCACAAGATGAAGATAAGTCAATAAATGTAAATGAGGCTCTAAATTGCCATAATAAGGAAAAATGGATGGATGCAATGGAAAATGAAATGGAGCCAATGAAGTTAAATCATGTTTGGGAACTGATTGATCTTCCAAAAGGACACAAAACCATTGGAAACAAGTGAATTCTCAAAATAAAGTGTAAAGCTGATAACTCAATAGAAAAACATAAAGCTTGTCTTATGGCAAAATGGGTATAATCAACATGAATGAATTGATTATGAGAAAACACTTTCACTTGTAGTCAAATTTATCTTAATTCACATTATTCTAGCAATAATAGCTAGTATAGATACTGAATTTCATCAAATAGATATAAAGACTATTTTTCTCAATGGAGAATTAGAAAAAGAAATTTATATGGAACAATCCGTTGGTTTCATTTTGAAAGGTTAAGAACAAAAGTTATCTCGACTTTTGATATATATAAATGACCTTAAGTAGTCGTCGATACAATAATATATACGTTTTCATAATATCATAATGGCATATGATTATAATGATTGATGATGATTATTGTTTATATATCAAAAGATCCAAAAATTAATTTGTGATGATATATTAATGATATATTGATTGCCGGAAGAAATATAGAGTTTGTTAATATTGTCAAGAGTTGATTATTTTCCAATTTTGAAATGAAAGACATGGGTGGGGTTGCATATATTCTTGGAATTAAAATTACAAGAGATCGTTCGAAGAGATCATTATCTCTTTTACAAGAAATGTATATAAGTAAGGTTCTTGAACGATTTTATATGCAAGATTGTAAACTCATATATGCTCCTATTGCAAAACATGAATGATTGAGCCATAGAATGTGTCCTAAGACTTTACAGGAGAAGGAACAAATGCAACATATTCCTTATGTTAGCATTGTTTGAAGCTTAATGTACGCTGTGATATGTACAATATCTAACATATATTTTGCAATTTGAATGGTAAGTAGATATCAATCCGATCTAGGTTTGGCACATTGGAAAACCATCAAAAGAATACTGAGGTATTTGAAGGGAATTGTTGATTATACGCTGAGTTATCAAGGAAATGATATACAACTTGAAGGCTATTCAAATACTGATTAGAGAGGAGATATAGATAAAATAAAATTTATCTTTGGATTTATTTTCTTACTAAATAATAGTGCCATATCTTGAAGTAGTAAAAAAAAATGTGCATAGCCTTATCCATGATGGAAGTTAAGTTCGTGACATTATCAATAGCAATATAAGAAGCTGTTTGGTTTAAGAGATTTTTGGAGCATTTATATATTGTTAAAAATGCTGCAAACTAATTATTAGTTAACTGTGATAATGAAGTAGCAATAGTGTACACAAAAGATAAATGAACCAAGATTTGTTGAGTAAAATCGATAAGCTAAATGGGAAAAACAAAAGACTCATCTCCTGGAGCTTGAAAAAGGTATAGGGAAAGTGCTAGGACAATTTTAATATTGATCACCAAAATTCTCCATCACTCTTGCCTAAAATATTGATTTGTCTCAAATGGCTTCTGATAGTGTGAATTGATATCTATGAGAACCTACATTAGATTCCATTGCTACTTATGATTTGGCCGAAGCAATTCATAAAAACAGTATCATGACCATAATTCTATGATTTAAAGAAGTTTCAGGAAATAAATAGTTTGTGGATTTACTCCAAGTGCTCTTAGTTATCAATTCACACAATCAAAAACTCTTTGAAATATAAAGATATTTCAAGCAAGAGTGACTGAGATTTTTTGGTGATCATGCAAAGTTACAACCATATCACAGCTATAACTTTGTGATTTCTAGACAAGTGAAAGCTCCAGTGAGTGATTTATAGCTATATACAATAGCAAGGGAAACACATGTAAAAGAGGCACTAGGTTGGTGAGAACGCGCGGCAGAAGTTCAATACTTCAACCTGAGGAGATCGCCAAGAAGAAGCCTAAGTCCGAGCTTGTCAATATATTCAATTGAATCCATCTTAAATAAAAAACTTAAACTATTGAGTTATGGGTCAATTAAGACACACACACACACACACACACACACACACACACACACACAGCTTAACACCACACCAATACTTCGATGTGAGATTTCTTTAACACAACTCACTCGTATCTCTCTTTCACATGTGAGCTTAGTGTTTAGGCTCGCTCTCTCTTAATTCAAACATCATTTTGGCCCAACTTCATCCTTACGGGCCCGCGTTGTTACACCACAATGCCCACTTACCTGAAAACTGCAACATTCGATGTGGGATTTCTCTAACACAGCTCATTCACTTGTGCATCCTTACGATCTCCTCCTCATGTGTGAGTTCAATGTTTAGGCTTGCTCCCCCTTAATTCAGATATCCTTTTGGCTCAACTTCATCCTTACGTGCCCACGTTGCTTGTCCACAATGCTCACCTAACTAGAAACTGCAACCATCAGTTTTGATACTAGTTGTTGGGAGAGCGCGGCGGAAATTCAATACCTTAATCTAAAAGGGTTAGTAAGAAGGAGCCCAAGTCCAAACTTGTCAGTTGAACCCACATTGCGAGCGAGTTACGGGTTAATTAAGATATATCAATTACTCAATACCATCTCAATTCTCTAATATGGAATTTTTCTAACACAACTCATTCATATGTGCATCCTAACATTGGCTTTTGCTTCATGGAATTTTAGTTAATTGACAAAATCTATGGCCACCCAAAAAGACAATGTGCAAGAATTTTTTTGTGATTTTGTATTGAATATGGCGATCTTGTCAGTTTATAAATTAAAGATTTAAATGGAAAGAAACATACAATGAGATCAAATCTATTTACTTAGAGTAAATGCATAGATTTGATCAAAAAAAATAAATAAGTAGCAAATACCTAGATCGTGGCACCTTAAGTGTGAGCCTCAGGCAATGCGGTGGACTCTCGTGCACTAAGACACTAATTTTGGGAGAAGTACACTATCAGTGCCATAAGTTGTGTACATCGCTCACTTTGGTGCCAAAAGTTTCCGTCGAATCACTTAAGTGCCAAAAAGTTTGAAAAACGATTATTTTAGTGCCAACTCCGATCAGATTAACCGGAAGTTTGACGTGACACTTTTTTATTAATTTTGGAAGCTGATGTGGCTCGCCGGAGAGTATAGTCAACATTTAAACAACAAAATGATGCCATTTGGTGTCTCTCCCCCAATTCAAAACCCTAAATTCCCAAAGAGAGAGAGAGAGAGAGAGAGAGAGAGAAGATAAGCCAGCGATGGGCCAGTCGCCGTCCTCGATAGCCCCCGCACTTAGCGGCTGCGGCTCCGACCCCGACCCGACCCAGACCCTGACAACGGCCACTTAGCGGCCAAGTCGAAGGCTGTGATCTAGTTAGTGCTTGGGGAGGCTGTCGATGAGTGTGCCACCCCCGATCTTTCCCTCTCCATCTTCGATCTCCCTGACGAGTGTTTGGCTTGTGTCTTCCAATACCTAGGCTCCGGTGACCGGGGCCGATGCTCCCTCGTGTGCTGCCGCTGGCTCGTGATTGAAGGCCAGAGCTGCCAGAGGCTTGCCCTCCACGCCCACTCGGAGGTACCGGACGCGGTCTCAGCGTTGTTCGTGCAGTTCAACTCGGTCACGAAGCTTGCACTCAAGTGCGACCGCAACTCATGGAGCATTGGCGACGCTCGGGGAGGGCGTCCGAATGGCATCGAGTGACGGTGGTCGAGCGAGTGACGGCATCCCAATGACGGTGGAGGCCGAGTAACGGTGGCCGAGCGAGCTAGGTTGGAAAAACCCTAATTTCAATTCCCAAATTAAAAAAAAAAAATTCTCCAAATCAGTTAAATAGTGTCGTTTTTGTGAGACTATCCACTTAGGATGGCAAAACGATGTTGTTTTCTTAAGGATGATGGAAAACGAAGTCGTTTAAAAGCAACCATAATTTTTTTTAAAATATAAAAGCCATGTAATTAATCTAGCAGGAATTTTTCACTGGTGGCAACAAAGTGATCGTTTTTTCTCCGATTTGGCACTTAAGTGATCCGACGGAAACTTTTGGCACCAAAGTGAGCGCCGTACACAACTTATGACACTGATAGTGTACTTCTCCCCACTGATTTGTAATGTTATTTCTCAATGACAACAAAACACTGGATAAATTTTCATATTATATCATCAGTAAAGTCCTTGTTTTGGAATTTTTTGTTTTTTGTTTTTATATTAAAAACTTGGACAACAAATAAGTTCATGGTTCATATTGTTACGAGGATGGTCATAACCCTTTTGAGCTACGATTGTAAGATCTTTTTAATCTGGGTACTCTTACGATCCAGGTTGCTAGCATTGGCAATCCAGTCAACCCAACCTCATACTCATTCCCTTAGAAGATATTACACGAATATAATGTTGCATATTCTTTGATTTAACATAGGCTTTTAGAATCACGGTGACTAGTAGGGCCAACAATGGTTTTTATTCAATGTGGCATTTTATCATATTTTTTTATCAAGATTGGCACTAAAATAATTACTTTTTAATAACAATTGGCATTGAAATGATCATTTTTTAACAATAATTAGGAGTTATATGCTGACTAAGTATGCTGGCGAGCCACGTAGAATTGAAAAATTAATAAAATATGATCATGTTGAATTTCCAGCAACCCTAATCGGAGTTAGCAATTAAATGATCATTTTTTAATAAATGACAATTAAGTGATCCGAAAAAACTTTTGACACTTTTAGCATCATTCTATGCTTTTATTTGATTAGTTATAGACAGTGTTGCACCTTATAGTAATAAAGCATATGTAAATACAAAACAACATTACTGTTCACAAAAAAAATACAGAACAACATCACCTAAATTTTACCTTCATAGGTAGAATAATAGCTCAATCCCATAATTTTGAAAAAGTACACTTAAGTGCCAGTTTCGAAGTTAAATGGAACAGTTAGGTGCCACTCTAGCAAAAATCCGGCCAAATTGGTGACGTGGTAATTTTCGATGAGTTGGACACAAAACGACGCTGTTTTGCATACGACGTATGGCGAAAAATACAAAAAACGACGTCGATTTGTGTCTGATGTGTAAATAATTAATATAAAAATTAAGAAAATTAAATTAAAACTTAATTTTATTTAAAATATTCTTAAAAAATAAAAAACTAAAAACTTAAAAAAATTCAAAAAATTTAAAAACTAAAAATTTAAAAAAAACTTAAAATTTAAAAAACTTAAAATTTAAAATTTAAAAAAACATAAAGTTAAAAAGCTTAAAATTTAAAAAAATCAAAATTTAAAAAACTTAAAAAAGTTAAAATTTAAAAAAATTAAAATTTAAAAAAATTATTATTTTAAAAAAGGGGGGGGCTGAAGGGGCGGCTGAGATGGAAATTTTAATTTTTTTAAATTTTAATTTTTTCTAGTTTTAATTTTTTTAATTTTAATTTTTTTAAATTTTAATTTTTTCTAGTTTTAATTTTTTTAATTTTAATTTTTTTAATTTTAATTTTTTTTAATGTTAAGTTTTTTTAATTTGATTTTTTTAAAATTTAAGTTTTTTAAAATTTAAAATTTTGATATTAATTTTTTTAAATATTAATTTTTTTTGAATTTTAAGTTTTTTAAATTTTAAGTTTTGGAAATTTTTAATTTAAGTTTTTTGATTTTAAGTCTTTTTTGATTTTAAGTTTTTAAAATTTTGAGTTTTTAGATTTTAAGTTTTTTAAATTTTAAGTTTTTTTTTAAGAATATTTTAAATAAAATTAAGTTTTAATTTCATTTAATTCATTTTTATATTAATTATTTATAGATTCGACAAAAAATGACGTCGTTTTTGCATTTTCTCGTCACGTTAGCATGCAAAACGGCGTCGTTTTGTGTCCAACTTGCCGGAAAATTGCCACGTCACCCAGTTGGTCGGATTTTGGCCGAAGTGGTACTTATGTGTTCCACTTTACTCTGAAATTGGCACTTAAGTGTACATTTTCAAAGTTATGGCACTTAAATGTTCTCCTGTGCCAAGTTATGGTACTCTAGGTGTCTCAAACTCTACCTTCATATACCCTTTTCTCGTGATAAAATTTGTCCCTTCGAGCTTTGTTTCTCTTGTAATTGCTGATTAACTTTACAATATCTAAATTGCAACAATAATGACGGTCATTACAGATCACATAAATACAGGCCGTGCACATTGTGCAATGCAAGGATCTTGCCACCCGTGACATTTCGATGCAATGGAGTAGGGGTGAGCGCGGTTCCTGGGTAGAACCGGGAATCGGAGAACTGAATCGGAGGTCCCGATTCGGTTCTCGGTTCTTAAAGGACTGGTTCTGGTTCTCGGTTCAATTTTTCCGGGAACTGAAATTGGAACCGGTCGTGGAATTGGTTTCAGAACCGGTTAGGGTTCCAAAAGGAACCCCCTCCCCCAAGACTCCCGAGACTCCCGAACCATTCACTTTCAGTTTTTTAGAGTCTCGCCGGACGCTGCTCTGAGTCTCGTCGCCAAACGCCGCTCGCCCTCAAGGCCGCCGCTGCTGGACGTCGTTGGACGCTAGTTGCCGACGTCGCTTGCGCGAACCCTCGCCGTTCGACCCTCGTTGTTGCCATGCTTTGCCTCGACGCTCGTCGCCGACTACTCGACGCAGGCAGATCTGAGCTGAGCTCGTCTCCGCTCTCGACCCACCGCCTCTGCTCACGCCAGAAGCCCTGACAACGCCGATTCTGCTGTCTCCACTCATGACCCACCACCGTTGCTCACACTAGAAGCTCCGATTTTGCTGTCTCCGCTCGCGACGAGCAGACCCATTGCCGCTGCTCGCGCCAGAAGCCCCGACGACGCCGATTCTGCTGTCTTCGCTCACGACCCACCGCCTTTGCTTGTGCTAGAAGGCCCGACGACGCCGATTCTGTTATCTCCGCTCGCAACCCACCGCCACTGCTCGCGCCAGAAGCCGCGATGATGTCGATTCTGCTGTCTCTCCACTCATGACCCACCGCTGTGCTCGCGCCAGAAACCCTAAAACGCCGATTCTTTCTCTATTAGAAGTCTTGAGTTTGTCTTCGACTTGCAATCATAACTAATTTCACATGAATTCGAACATCATATCTTTTTCTTTTATTGTTTTCATAGCTCGGGAAGTATATTTTTGGTGTGATTTTGATGTTAGAAGATCATTCATGAAACTCTGTTTTGCTAAAACTCTTGCTAATGGGGAATCGGGAAATGGTGGGTGAACAACTCGTAACCTCATGGAAATACAGATTAGTTTTGGAGTGAATATTCACCATGTTGAAAGTGGCTCGCTAGTGTAGATTTGAAGTTGAAGAAATCTGAAGGACCAAATTAATGTTTTGCTGAAGTAAATTAGAACATTTTGGTGCCGTGTTTCGAATCTTTTATTCAAACATATTTCAACTTTACTCTAGTACTTTGATCTGCTGTCGAATGTTGCTCCTGCATAACATGGTAAATGTTTATATTATTATATGCACACTCTATTTATGATCTACATCCTTCGCAACCACTAAACTCCCGCTAATCTTGCAGAGATAGAACACATTTTCATTGCTAGAGAGAGCGATTACGGGATCCTTCTCTATCTGTTAGGAAGAATGCTGTTCTTGTGCTCTCCCATCTCATATTGAATGATATGATGAAGGTAAATGGACAGATCCTGGAATATCTACAATGATATAAGTATTATCAGATTCATCATGATTGGAAATGCCATTGCTTGTCCAGGTGAAAGGTTACATAAATGACTTGGTTGTTATGGGTTTTGAATGAAATCTTGTAAATGCTGGATTGATTGCGCCTATCCCTGCAACCCTACTTGTCACAACATGGTTTTTGATCCCAATGAACACCCTGAAGTTAGCTTCCCTCTGTTAAAGCCTTCTATCTATTCTTGAAGTTTCTTTTGTTATTGGCAAGATGAACTTGAACAATGAAGGGGATACATGATTCTATTTTAGTTTTGCATCAGCACAGGTTGCAGCACCAAAACCGCATGCTGGTCACTTTGTGTAATTCTTTAATGTATGCAGAGCATTGATAGTAATGAATAAGGGCACCCTTTTCTTCTGATCCAATCTTTCTCTGTGCACTACCTAATTTGTCTGGCAAGTGATTAACCATCTTAGACCTGAATACTTAGAAGATAAAACGGACATCTTCCGGGGTGTGGATAATTGGGAAGGTATAACTTCTTATTAAAGAGGAATATCTTCAGAATTCTGATTATGGCACGATGTTTCTACCATTGCTGTTTATATATGCTTGTAGGATGTGGAGCAAGGGACTTTATGAAAACTTACTCAAAAAATGGAAATTGTCCAAAAACTGTGCTAGAATTTATTCATCCTGTAATTTGATGTGCTATTCAATTGGCCCTTGCAATTCCCTGTGGAGAATTACGTGGAGAATCTCCTAATTTAAGCCATGAGGTATGCGGTTCTTTTGAGATGTCTAATTCACCAATGAAACTGGAGGAAAGGTTGAAGCTTCAGCAAGAGCCATTAGATCATGGACCTACTATTATTTATGTCCCTACGAGGAAAGAAACTTTGACAATTGCCAAATTCTTGTGTGACTTCGGCATCAAAGCAACATCTTATAATGTCAAGGTTTCATTCTGCATAATAAATACCCTTTTTAATTGATGTATTCTCAATTTGATGGTTTCATTTTGATATCATTCTTGCTTCAAACTACTCCACATTTCTTTTATGCGCATATATTATAGTTCAAATCTGAAAATGAAAAGAAAAAAAAAAGGAACCTGTTGGAACCTACAATTGACCCTGGAACCTGTGATAGGGTAGGTTCTAGGTTCCAGACCGAACCGAACCGGAACCTGGAACCGCTCACCCGTACAATGGAAAGGGCAAAGAAACATAAAGACCATCGATTACTCCTCCCTGGGAAAAATCAGTGATTTATTGTAGCTAGCAAACAGATTACGGAAATCTAGCTTGCTGATTGAAAAGGCAATTGATCATCATAAGAAAACTACAGTATAGAGACATCGTGTCTCAAGTAATTGAAAATCTGTCCTAATTATTGCTCTCGTGAGCATAAAAAGGTCATACATGTCAAAGATCTAATGTGACTCAGGCTTCATATAACACACGTAGACTTTAATTCCACTGTTATGTAGCAGTTTCTTTTTGGAACTGCTACTTCGACAAAACCCCCACATTCCAAGACTAAGCTAAAATCATGAAAGAAGATAAATTTGACAATCAATGCTCTTGTAAAGATCAAGAGGCAAATCAGATCTCCATAGTTAGGTTGAAGGCTCTGTGAATAGTCAAATGCATCTGGGACTACTTAATGAATGTGCAATGGAATTGGCTTGTCACCTCTTTCATCTAGGTCTAATGTCCTCTCATCTGTCATCAGAAATAAAACAATTAGCTCTTTTAAGCATATATTATATCAATACAGATGCCCAAATCGAACAAATCCACCTAAAGATGGAGGTCAATTTGGAAGCAAGAACACTATTTCGTTGAGGGCTCCTTTCTTCTCTTAGCATCGGGATTCCCATTAAATCTTGATCACATTCAAAAGGGTTTGTATATGCATCCTGGTAACCATAGGCATATACACAGAGTATATCATGGAAGATGCTCCTCATGGGTATCCACGTGCACAATTTTGGTCCTCCGACTCATGGAAAAGAAAGATCCACATGATATTAAACAATGACTGGTACCCCAAAGTTTTCACAGATTCAGAGATTAGCCAAACACAAGAGGAACACCTCACAATGAGATCATAGAAAATGGAAAAGTTCTTTAATGATCGAGACATTTTTAAGAATACATATATATTCTTCAAAAATCTTTTCCGCGAATTTGCAGCCAATTAAAAGTTAAATTTGTATAGAAGCTCAAGATAACATTGGAACTCCAATATTGACTGACCTTCTCCAATTCTGTGCCATAAGAAAGTTGTGTTATATTTGAAAAAGCAACCAGACCAGCAGGTTCTACTTGGGACTCCTGGGAAGAGGCTTCTTTGTTATAGATAAAGCCAAATATTTGTTTTTAGGGGCTTTTTTGTCTTTTCTATTAGATTTCCTTTTAGGTTAAAAGTGGTACCTATATATTAGTGATGGCAAAAACCCTAGCCGTCAAGACGCTTAAAAAGGAAATAGAGAAGCAAGAAAAAGAGAGAAGAAAAAAGTGAGTTTTTTCTTGATGAGAGTTCTCAATCTCTTTGTGCCCTGATCTTGAGAGAAGATCGTCGTTGTATTCCAACTTTTCCGAAGTTTAGTGGATTCGCAGAGTGCCTCTGGAGACGTAGCCCAGGTTTGGGTGAACTTCGATAACAAATTTTCTGGCGTGTTAATCTGATTCTGCTCTTTTATTACTATATTCTGTCTGGTGAATTGTTTGCGAGCGTTATTTTTCTGGAATCGACGTGAGATTTCGTAACAACTGGTATCAGAGCCTAGGTTGGCTAATCGAGAACATCGAGGGTTTTCGGTGACGTTCGATTGAAAGCAAACAGGATGGCAGAAGATAAAATCAGAATCGATAAGTTTAATGGAGAGGATTTCGGATGGTGGAAACTACAAATAGAGGATTATCTTTATCAGAAAGATCTCTATGCACCACTTGAGGGTTGGAAACCCGAGATGGCGGAAGTGGATCCAACAGCAGAAGCCGGATGGAAAATTCTTGATCGAAAGGCGTTAGGTGCGATTCGTCTAGGGTTGACGAAAAAGACAAGGTATCACATCGCGAAAGCAAAAACTGCAAAAGAAGCCATGGATATTCTAACGAATATTTTTGAGAAGCCATCCACATCAAATCAGGTATTTTTGCTGAAGAAACTGGTTAATATGAAGTTATCTGATAGAAGTTCTGTGGCAGAGCATATTAATAGTTTCACGCAGGTCACGGGTCAATTGGAATCCGCAGGCATAAATTTAGATATGAAGCTTCAAGCTTTATTATTTTTATGTTCTCTTCCAGAAAGCTATAATACCGTAGTGTAGGGAATTTCGAGCACCATGAAAGATGATTTAACTCTTGATGATGCTATAAGTAGTATCATGGATGAAGAGATGCGAAGGAAAGTCTCAGGTGGAGATAATTTTTCTGCATCTACATCTTCAACGGCACTTGCAAAGTGAGAACCGTGGAAGAAGTAAAAGTAGAGGAAATTTCAGCGGTCATGGCAAATCACAATCAAGGGGTAAGAGACAAAGTTGCAAAAGATGAGTGTTGGTTTTGTCACAAAATCGGACACCGGAGGTTTCAGAAGCCTACAAAAAAGAAGCAAGATGAGAATCAATGTGCTAATGTAGTTAGCGATAAATCTTTGCTAGATAACTTGTGTTTGTCTGCAGGGTTTGACTTGACAACAGATAAATGGTTTATTGATTCTGGCACTTCTTTTCATTGCACCTCGCAAAGAGACATATTTGATGATTATGCTAGTGGAGATTTTGGACAAGTGGTTGTGGGAAACGGCCACATGTGTCCAATTGTTGGGAAAGGAACCGTGACTGTGAACATCTCAGGTGGAGAACGTCTAGTTTTGCGTGAAACTAGGCATATTCCGGAATTAAAGAAAAATCTAATTTCAACCAGTAAACTTGACCAAGAAGGTTTGGTAGTAACCTTTGGTTGCGGAGAGTGGAAGATAACGTCAGGGGTAAGAGTAGTAGCAAAGGGAAAGCGTACAGGTACACTTTACCTTCTCAAAGGAGACAATATCAGTGATATGGTTGCAACTACAATGGCTACGGTGTAATTTATCTACTCTTTGGCATTATCGTTTGGGACATCTTGGTGAAAAAGGTGTAAAGCAGTTACACTCGAGGAAATTACTTCCGGTATACAAAAAGTTGAGTTAGATTTTTGTGAGAGTTGCATTTATGGAAAACGAGAAGGCTGTTAGTTTTCAATTGAATGGGCGACAAAATAAAGGCCGGGTTAGAGTTGGTTCATACCGATGTATGGGGACCTTTCAGGAACTCTCTTATGGTGGTAAGATATATTTTGTCACATTCATTGATGATGCAACAAGAAAGACTTGGGTCTATGCTCTTAAAGAAAAATCAGAAGTATTCGAGATGTTCAAAATGTGGAAGACCATGGTAGAAAAAGAAACAGGTTATCAGATTAAAGCTTTGAAATCTGATAATGGTGGTGAATACACAAGTAAAGGATTTGCAAATTATCTGAGTCGAGAAGGTATACATGGGTTAAAGACTGTTCCTAAAACTCGTCAAGAGAACGGTGTAGCTGAAAGAATGAACATGACTATTCTAGAACGTGCGAGATGCATGAGACTACATACGGGTCTCCCGCTACACTTATGGGCTGCCACAGTTGATACAGCTGTTTATCTTATCAACAGAAGTCCATCTAGTGCGTTGGATGGAGAAGTACCACAAGAGCGGTGGTCGAGGTAAGAAGATTAATTATTCACATCTAAAGGTGTTTGGTTGTATTGCATATGCTTTGATTGACAGGGGAGGATAGGAAAAGCTTGATGCTAAGTCCCGTAAGTGCGTCTTTATTGGATACGGTGGCGACGAGTATGGCTATAGACTTTGGGATTATGAGAATAACAAAGTCATCCGCAGCAATGTGGTATTCCATGAAGAAAAGATGTACAAGAATCGTCAAACAGAGACAGAGCATGAGAAGGTAGTACAACCAGAGTATGTTGAATTAGACATAATGCCCGTGAAGATGTTTCCAGTAGATCACAGTTCACCTGAAAGAAAGGTTCAAGATGAGCCTATTATCAGTGAAGAGGTAGTTCAAGAAGAACGCAGTGATTCAGAGCAAACGAATGACCCTGAAATACTTGTCGTGAGAAGGTCTACACGTGTGAGAAAGCCAAAGGTAATTTTTGACCCATCAGCTAATACTGTTCTGAGCCATGTCTTATATACAGATTCGGGAGAACCGGAGACTTACGATGAGGCAAATGCAGACACGTCTCACTTGCAGTGGGAGTGTGCTATGAAAGATGAGATGAGCTCGTTACTTCAAAACAAAACTTGGGAGTTGACCAAGTTACCTACAGGTAAAAAAGCTTTATTGAACAAATGGGTGTACAGGATTAAGAATGAAGCAGATGGTAATATTAGATACAAGGCGAGACTTGTAGTCAAGGGCTTTTCTCAAAAGAAGGGATCGACTTCTCCGAGATATTTTCACCATAGTGAAAATGACATCAATTAGAGTTCTGCTAAGTATAGTTGTTCCAGTGGAGGATCTTCATCTTGAGCAGTTAGACGTAAAAACAACGTTTTTACATGGTGACTTAGATGAAGAATTATACATGGCACAACCTAAGGGTTTTGAAGTCAAAGGTAAGGAGCACATGGTATGTCGCTTGAAGAAAAGCTTGTATGGCTTGAAACAAGCTCTGCGACAATGGTACTTAAAATTTGATGGTTTCATGCAAGAAAAAGGATTTGCACACCGTGAGTCTGATCACTGTGTTTATTTTCGCAAATATGATGATGGTAACATTGTGTATCTATCTTTATATGTGGATGACATGCTGGTGGCTAGTTCCAATATGAAGAGAATCGTAGAAGTGAAAAAGATGTTATTATCACAGTTTGCTATGAAAGACTTGGGAGAGGTCAAGAATATTTTAGGCATGAAAATTATCATGGATAGGAAAAATAAGAAATTATGGTTGTCGCAGGAAAACTATGTGAACAAGGTGTTAAAGAGATTTAACATGGACAAGGCAAAACCGGTTGCAACTCCTCTAGCGAATCACTTCAAACTTTCCAAGGATATGTGTCCAAGCACTCAGCTTTGAAAGATGAGATGGCAAAAGGTAGTTCCATATGCATCGGGGGGGAGTTTGATGTATGCCATGGTGAGCACGAGACCAGACATTGCATAAGCGGTGGGAGTTGTGAGTCGATATATGCGTAACCCAGTATAGAGAGCATTGGAATGCGGTTAAATGGATATTGATATATCTAGTAGTACTTCCAATTACTCACTTTGTTATGGTGGTACATCTCTAGAGTTGCAGGGTTATGTAGATGCAGATCATTTGGGTGATCGAGATAGTGGTAAGAGTACCACTGGATATGTCTTTACAATTGCAGGTACAGCAGTGAGTTGGGTATCTCAACTACAAAAAGTAGTTGCTTTATCGACAACAGAGGCAAAATATATAGCGATTACAGAAGCCTCCAAGAAAATCATGTGGTTACAAGATTATATGGAGGAGTTACATCGAAAACAGCCAGTCAGTACACTGTGGAGTGATAGTCAAAGTGCAGTGCACTTAGCAAAGAATGCAGCTTATCACTCAAGAACTAGACATATCAAGAAGCGTTATCACTTTATCAGGTCAGCATTGAAAGATAATGAATTAAAGCTACAAAAGATTGATGGCTCAAAGAATCCAGCTGACATGATGACCAAGGTAGTAGACAGAGAGAAGCATATTTTCTGTACTACTACCATTGGTATTACTCCATGTTGATTGATCAGGAGTATCGCAGAGGCACAAGTTTTTAAACTACTATTTTTTGAAGAAGATTGATGCAAAGTTGCTTGGTGCTTGGGTATATTTGTCTTCAAGTGGGAGATTGTTATAGATAAAGCCAAATATTTGTTTTTAGGGGCTTTTTTGTCTTTTCTATTAGATTTCCTTTTAGGTTAAAAGTGGTACCTATATATTAGCGATGGCAAAAACCCTAGCCGTCAAGACGCTAAAAAAGGAAATAGAGAAGCAAGAAAAAGAGAGAAGAAAAAAGTGAGTTTTTTCTTGATGAGGGTTCTCAATCTCTTTGTGCCCTGATCTTGAGAGAAGATCATCGTTGTATTCCAACTTTTTCCGAAGTTTAGTGGATTCACAGAGTGCCTCTGCGCGGAGACGTAGCCCAGGTTTGGGTGAACATAACAAATTTTCTGGCGTGTTCATCTGATTCTGCTCTTTTATTACTATATTCAGTCTGGTGAATTGTTTGCGAGCGTTATTTTTCTGGAATCGACGTGAGATTTCGTAACATTCTTCTCCATGCACAATCATCAGCTTGCCAATCATGGACTGACTTTGGCTGGATACTTCTAGAAGCCTTGGACTCTCTCTTTGAATCCTCATAAGTTCTTTTCCTGCTACAAGAATAGAGAATCAGAAGCGAACCAACATTTATCGAGTAAAATTGATCAGCTAAATGGGAAAAACAAAAGACTCACCTCCTGGAGCTGGAAAAAGATATGGGGGAGAGTACTAAACTCATTAAAAAATAAATTTACGTGGAGGAGCTTTCTGTTTATGACAATTTCAATGGTACATTGATTTCCAAAATTCTCTATCACTCTCCCCTGAAATATAGATTTGCTTCAGACGGCTTTTGATTGTGTGAATGCACATCTTTGACAACTTGCGTTGGAGTCCATAGCTACTTACGATTTGGCACATACAAGTTTAAGAAAAAAAAAGAAACCAGTATCATGACCATAATCCCATGATTTCTAGACAAGTGAAAACTCCCGTGGAAGATCTGTGGCTATATATAATTGCAAGGGAAGCATGTAAAACGAGCAGTTGCTTTTGCTTCGTGGAATTTTAATTACTTGACAAAATCTATAGTGGCATGGGAAATTGCTCTATATAATTTTGAAGAAAATACCCTGATTTTGTATTGAATTTGGTGATTTGTTATTGAATATGGTGAATTTGTCGATTTATGAAATTAAGATTTACATTGAAAGAAACCTACAACGAGATCGAATCCATTTACGTAGAGTAAATACATATATTTGACCAAAAAAAGTAAATACGTAGCAAATACGTAGAGGACACCTAGCACATGGTACCGTAAGGGTGAGCCTTAGTGGAACGGTAAAAGGATACTCGACTGTGACCTAAAGTCATGGGTTTGAGTCACAAAAATGACCTCTCTAGAAACTAGGGGTGTGGTAGCATACATTAACCCCTTCCTATACCCACGTAGTCAAGCCAAGCCATTGATTAAAATATTTAAGCTCTCATGTATCATCATATATGAACGCCTTCCTAGTTGTTATTGAGCAACTGAACAGACTTAGGTTGTCAATTTGGATGAGAACGAGGTATTTCTATAGTTCATATCCTAAAGTTTTCAAAAATTTTAAAGATTTGCCAAAAATATGAGCAACTCCTTGTCTCAAGATCATGGAAAATGAAAGAGTTATTTTAACAATCAAGACTAATACGAGAATGAATAAATGTCTATTAGAATGGTATCACAATGGACACAATGCAATATATATGATATTTTATACATAATATCACGACTATTGTTTAAATATTATGTATATAAATATAAACGGGATTTTGCTGAATAAAATATCTATGACCTGTGAGTCAGTTATTGCAAAAAGCTATTTTTTTTTTTCACAAGCATGTGTCTATAATCAAACAATGCTTTGATCAGCTGTTGAAACTTGAAGTTGGATGAGAGCAATATATGATATTCAGCAGCATAGATGATTATTTTGTGGATCAAATCAAATTCCTTGGTTGATGGAGATACTCTCTTTTGGAACTTCCACATTTAAATTTAGAGCTTCATCCATCCGATCACCTTTAGTATTGATAGGAGCCTATAGTGATGATTCTTGGTCTGCAGGTATTTGAGGAGGTAGACAAAAATCAAAATTTAAATAGACTTTTCAAGTAAATTGACTATTTATATATGAAAATGGGAGAATTTTGAGTCTCAATTAAGTGGTAACATCATTTGATTCCAGGAATCAAGATCCTAATACATGTAGATACAGATGGTCTAATGAGAGCAAGAGTTAAGAAGAGCAAAGATCAGCCAAACTTTTTATTATATTTATTTTTATAGTGAAGCATTTCCACAAACAACTCTCAAAGGATTCACACCCAATGCCAACTATGGCAACCGAGACTCAAAATAAAATCTCGAGAGAGGATAAATTTGTCCATTACTAATCGAGCGAAGATCAGGACACAGATCAGATATTTATAATTGGCTTGAATACTGTGTCAGCTGTCAAATGCACCTGGTACAACTTAATGAACGTACATTCTTTATTTGGAATACGCATGAGGTATGTCAAGAGGTTCAACTGACCAAAAGCAACTATGCAAGAATATGTTTCATTCTGACTTTGCCAAATCATCTCTTTCATCTTAGGCTATTGTCCTCTCATCCGCCATAAAAAAATTTAACTAGCTTGTCCGCATATATCGAACAAATCCACCTAAAGATGGAGCTCCATTGGGAAATAAGATCACTTTTTCATCGAGGGCTCCTTTCTTTAAGAGCATCAGCATTCCCGGTGTCAAAGACGTGAACCTCGTTGGTCTGGCAGTTGTCTATGCCAAAGCCACCAAACATGTAGAGGAACCTCCCTCCTTTGATCGCGTTGCAAGTGTGGGCCCACCTCTTTCCGGGGCCACCCGCTTCTTCGCTGGCCTGCTCTGCTTCCTGGGCTTGCGGCAACACAACTCTTTCCCACCTCATTTTGCTTTCTTGAGAATATCGAACGACAACAGAGAGGGCCGAAGAAAGTGCGAGAGAGTGAAAGCCTTCGAAAGAAAATAGTAGGATTTCGAAGTTCGAGGATAAGACTGGGGCTTCAAGGATCCAGAGGGTCTCTCTTTGGTGTCATGCAGAGGGTAAGAACATAACACCTGAACAAATGTCGACGTAGGAGCAAGAACTGTGTCTTTTGCGGAGAGACGTTTTGAAAGATTGATTTTTGCGAGGGAACGCAAGAGCTTTTCTTCTCTCTCTCTCTACCCTTTTCCTTTTCTCCTTGCCAAAACGTTAAGTACAAAGAATTCTCATAATGCCCTTTTTGGCCCTTTAGGATTAGATCAAGATGGATCATATTAGGAAAAATTGCCCCATATATAAACTCGTTCCAGGGCTAGCATTGTCAAAGCCAAATCCGGCAAGAAAATATGCCAATTAATTCAATGCCAAAAATATCAATTGACAAAAATATAAACTCATTCTGGGTACTAAAAGCACAAATATGGCATAAAATTGAATTAAGGATAAGGAAAAAAGGAACATGCATTATGTTATTGGGAATTCAGATATTGCCCTTTTAACTTGCATGCTTTAGTAAGGCTAAATGTTTAAAGTACACAACTAGATTTAGAATAGAGAAGAAGAAAATATTTTGGTAACTAAACATTTGAAGCTTTAAATTTTAGATGAACTTTTCAAATAATTAATAGTAAAATTTAAAAGATGAAAATAGAGAAATTGATTGCATTCTGTTGAAATATTTTTATTCTCTTGTCAATGGATATTCCATGTCGATTGCTTATGTTATTAATTATTGTGGATAGTTCATAGAAGCTTTTTTAGTTTTAAAGAACTTATTTTACATAGAAGATTATATTAGTGATAATTTCAAGTTAGGATTTTTGGATGATAATTGATAATATAGTAATATTTTGATTCTGAAACTTTATTTAAAAATATTCATTGATATGATGAGTTTATGCAAAATGGATGCATAAATGATAGACATTAATAATTTGTGCATATGTGTCTAATATGTTCAGATCCAATGGCATCAATAACTAAGAGCATAGTCACTGAATTAAACAAATGTGAGAAGCTAAATGGCGATAATTATGAAATGTGACATATGAAAATCCAATATATGCTAGCAAAGTAAGAGGCACTAGAAGCTCTTAACCTGATTATGGAATAATTTGAAGATGGGAACACTACATAACAAAAAACAGATAAGGATGCATTTGCTGCATGGAAGAAAAAGAACTCTTTTGCTCGCTTTACGTTGTTGACTAGCATGAAGAATGATGTTATGCGAGAATTCAAGCATTTTGAGAATGCTAAAGAAATGTGCGAAACATTGACAACAAGATTCGGTCATACATTGGTGACCAAACTGAGGCAGCTCATTATATGGTTTGATTTTTGCAAGAAGGCTCATGGTCATACCATTAAACAACACTTGAGAAATATATCAAACATGATTAATGAGTTGAAAGATGCTAGCTATGTCTTGACTGACGAGCAGCAAGTGCAAGAAGTGATTTGTTCTTTACCTCAAAATTGGGAGCATATAAAAGTCCACCTAACACATAACAAGAACATTAAAACCTTTGAGGATGTAGTGCGCTATCTAAAGCTAGAAGATGACCATCTCGTAGCGGCTACGTCAGAAACTGACGTTTATTACGCTGATTCTAGCTCATAAGAGGTTTCGAGCTCTAAGCGCAAACGTCCTGATTTGTTCAAAAGGTGGAAAGGCAAGAAAACAAGTTCTTAGGAAAAGAAATCAAAAGTTGACCAATATGAAAGATGAAAGCTTTTTCAAATGAAGAAATTGTCAAGGGTGAAGTGTTATAACTGTGACAAGAAATGTCACTATGCTCGTAACTATCGCAAGTCAAACAAGGTAAACAACTATTGTAATCTTGAGAACTTTGTTTATGTATAAGTTTTGTGTTCTTAACTCAATCTAATAATTTGTGGATTGTAAATTCGAGAGCGACAAATCATGTAGCGAAAGATAGGGAATCTTTTGTGGAATTTCGAAGAGAACTGACTGAAACTAAATAGATCTATGTAAAAAATAACTCTAGAACTAAAGTAAAAGAGATTGACACTTGTCAATTAAATATGCATGGTTAACGCACTTTGTTTCTACATGATGTATTATATGCTCCGGAGATTTGTTGGAATTTAGTGTCAGTATTAGTGTTGGTAAAACTTGGTTTTAGTTTAAACTTTGATAATAATAGTGTAGATTTATATTTAGATACATACTACTATGATTATGGTTATTTTCTATATAGTTTTATTGTATTAGATGTTGACTATGGTAATGTCAATATTTGTTATTCCCTCTTTACGTCTTATAATTCATATGATAGTGATGTGAATGTGTGGTGTGCTAGACTTGATCATATTGACTAACAACGTATGAATAGACTAGCCAAAAAGGAGCTTGTTGGATAACATTAAAAAAATCGATTTGCTCATATGTGAGCATTGCCTAGTAGGGAAAATAAATGTAAAAAGAGCTGAATTTTCTTTACAATTAATCTATTCTGACATTTGCGGTTCAATAAGTGTGAGATGAAGACATGAGACTGTTTATTTCATCACATTTATAGATTATTAGACTCGATTCGAACATGTTTGTTTCATTTATCTTAAATTTGAAGTATTGAGTTGTTTCAAGAAATTTATGAGTTTGGGAGAAAATCAATTGAATAAGAAAATAAAAGTATTAAGATCCAATCGAGGTCAATAATATCTATTTGACGAGTTCAAAAATTTATGTGATGAAAAATGAATAGAAAAACAACTGTCTATTCCCTATACCCTTCAATAAAATAGTGTTGCGGAAAGGAAAAATAAAACTCTACTAGAAATTGTTAGGTCAATGATGGCGCATACTAATTTACTTATCACCTTTTGGAGTGATGTTTTGCTAACTATTGTTTGTATACTTAATTGTGTGCCTTCTAAATCAGTTACTTTCACTCCATATGAGTTATGGACAGGTAGAAAACATGTTTTCTTAAGTCGTGGGGTTGTGTTGCCTATACTCATTAGCCCTCTCACAAGTATGAAAATTTGGGTTTCAGAGGTAAGAAGAGTATTTTCATAAGACTCATAATACTTGAAATGGTATATGTTTATAGGTGATCAGGAAAGTGGGAGTATAACTGAATTTGAATCACGAGATGTCACATTTTTAGAGAATGAATTTCTTAAAAATGACGAAATAAGTGAGGACTACTCCTTATTTAAAACCTTGAATCAAGATAATGAATATACTAGGGTTCGTCTAAGTGGAAGTAATGTTCAATTTATTCTCAATCATAACCACTTGATGAGATAATATCATCATTATTTAATCTAAGTGGAAGCATAATGGAGAATAATATGCAAAATGTGCAATCTCTTGTACAGCAAAAAAGTTGCAAAAGTATTCATTGTCGACGTTTTGACATTGAAAGGAAAACTTTTATGATTATTCCACAAGATGAAGATGTGTCAAAAAATATAATGAGGTTTTAAATTACCATAATAAGGAAAAATGGATGGATACAATAGAAAATGAAATGGAGTCAATGAAGTTAAATAATGTTTGAAAACTTATTGATCTTCCAAAAAATACAAAACCATTGAGAATAAGTGAGTTATCAAAATAAAGTGTAAAACTGATTGCTCAATAGAAAGACATAAGATTCGTCTTGTGGCAAAATGGGTATAATAAATAGGAATGAATTGATTATGAAGAAACATTTTCACTTGTAGTCAAATTTATCTCAATTCATATTATTCTAACAATAGTAGTTAGTATAAATTTTGAATTACATCAAATGGATATAAAGATTACTTTTCTGAATGAAGAATTAGAAAAAAAAATTATATGGAACAATTCGTTGTTTCATTTTGAAAGGTTAAGAACAAAAGGTATTTCAACTTTTGAAATCTATATATGGTCTTAAGCAGTCGTTGAGACAATAATATCTTTGTTTTCATAATGTTATAATGGCATATGGTTTTACAATGATTGATGATGATCACTATGCATATATCAAAAGATTCAAATATCAATTTGTGATCATATTATTATATGTTTATGATATACTGATTGCGGAAGCAATATATAATTTGTTAATATTGTCAAGAGTTGGTTATTTTTCAATTTTGAGATGAAATACATGGGTGAGGTTGTATACATTCTTGGAATTAAGATTTCAAAATATCGTTCGAAGATATTATTGTCTCTTTAACAAGAAACGTACATAATAAGGTTCTTGAATGATTTCATATGCAAAATTGTAAACTCATAGATGCTTCTATTACAAAAGATGAAATATTGAGTCATAGAATGTGTCCTAAGACTCTATAAGAGAATGAACAAATGTAACGTGTTTCTTATGTTAGCGTTATTGGATGCTTAATGTACGATATGATATGAACAAGACCTGACATATGTTTTGCAGTTAGAATAGTAAGTAGATACTAATCCAATCTAGGTTAGGCACATTGGAAAGCTGTCAAAAAAATATTGAAATATTTGAAGGGAACTGTTAATTATACGCTGAATTATCAAGGAAATGATATGCGACTTAAAGGCTATTTAGATGCTGATTGGAGAAGAGATTTAGATAAAATGAAATCTACCTCTGGATTTGTTTTCTTACTAAATAATGATGTCATATCTTGGAGTAGTAAGAAACAAATAGATATAACCTTATCCGTGATGGAAGCTAAGTTTGTGGCATTATCAATAGCAATACAAGAAGATGTTTGGTTTAAGTGATTTTTGGATCATTTATATATTGTTAAAAATGTTGCAAACTCATTATTAGTTAACTGTGATAATCAAGTAGCAATAACATACACAAAAGATCCAAAATATTATGATAAGATCAAATATATATATACAAAGTATATTTTTGCCAAAGATATGGTCGTACGAAAAAATGTGAACTTAGAGTATATATCTACACGTAGAATGGTAGCAAATCCAATGACAAAGCCAATACCTAAAGATGTGTTATGTGGCCATGTAAAATCTCTAGAACTGTGTAGAAGCCGGCGTACTGAATATTGTAATTTCCTTAAGTGTTCATATTTAATAAATTTGTGTTTCATCATCTCTGTTTGACGTTTATGCATAGTAATACTTATGCATCTAAAAAATTGAGAAAGTATGTTAGATAGATAATAGATTAACTCATTTACATGGGTAATTGCATTTATTTACTATGTGATAAATAGAAATGTGGCAGTTTTTAAATTTATTATCTAGGTGATAATTGATAGTTCAAGCTTAAAATATAGATGTCACATTAATTGAATGTTAAGATGAGAACATAATATTTACTATATTTGAAAGTAAAATAACCCACATATTTTACTTTATCTATTTTTTATGTTGGATGTGAGTTCTAATAGATTCCGTGAAAGAGCAAATACATGAACTCAAGTTAGACATTATGTATATTTGAACTATAATCTGTACGGTATTGAAAGTGTAGATAAACGCTCCATGAGAAATGAGTTAATACCGTAATATGTATTTCATACTATGTATGTACGAGACGACCAATAAGAGTGGCAAAAGTTTTGATATCTACTTTTTTGCTATGTGAGATTATTTAGGAAAATAGTTCATTAATTAAGTGCCCTCATGATTCTTATTTATTCTCAAGATTTCTATTGAATGTTTGCTACTTATAATATTGCCAATAATCATGAATTGATTCGATTTAATGAGACATTTTTAGAAAAGTAAGTTAAACTAAAATTGAGAGTTTCAAGTAAAGATGAAGATCGAGTGTAGAGAGTTATAGTTTTGTACTGATTGATCAATCAATTATGATTGTTTTAAGATAATTATAATTTTGAATACAATATATCATTATTAAAGGGAGATATAAATGTGATCGATCGATTTAGGATACTGCGTACTATAGCTACTAAAAAAAATGTGATGGCCATTATAAACTGCTATATATTTCTAATAGAGGCAAGGCAATGAATTATCGAAATATGTTGATTGCACGGATTATTTACTAATTTAAATGTTGCAGAGAGGTGAAGAAAGAGTTTACTTGGCCCACCATGTAAGAGTGGGAGATGATGAGTTTTTTTTAATTGATGGGTCAAGTCAAGCCCTTCCACCCATGTTGGGCCAAAATTTGGCCCGTAAATGAAAAGCCCATAAGAGAGAGTGTAGTTACTATTGTATAAAATATGAAGGAGGAGAATGTTGTGAAGGACAATAGTGAAGAAAAGCAGAACATATTTTTCTCTTCTTGGACAACGGTGTTTTCTCTCTTGACGAATAAAATCCAAGGCCTCGATTCATTCTTCTTAGATTACAATGATACTTAATATGTGGCAAATAAGATATGTCTATCTCTATGATATATCTTTCGATCGGTGTTACATGTTTTCCCAAGCATGTTTCTGCGTTTGTTTTTTGTATTTGTTCGTTCGAGTATCGCTTTGTTTTCAGGAATCTATTTCCTACAAAAAGTTATAAAGAGATTTCTTAGGTAACTAGTCAAGTACTTTAGGAATGTAAAAAGAGCATATCAAAACTAAAAAAGGAACAACTAGTTCAAAAACTAAGGGTGCATTTGTTTCATAGAAAACTCAAAATATTTTCCAAACAATAATCACTCGTATCACTTACAACATTGAACGAATAAAATTTTTTCATCACTTGTGGAAATAATTAGGAATAAATTGTTGTCAATAATAGAAATATTTTTGGTTGACTAATTTTTCTAAGAGATATAACCAATCATTTTTTGAAAAATATTTTCGAAATCTCGAGTTTTTAATGAAATAAATGCAACAAACACTCCCGAGAAAGATCAAAGCAATCGCTGCATAAACGTTTAAAAGCCTCTAAACGAACAAAATAAGGAGACTGAGATTCTTGAGCAAATTTCGGGCTTTTGAAAGCTAGATTTGTGATAAAAGTTCAAGAGAATGGTGAAACTACACGGTTGATTGAGCTCATCCAAGCCAGAGTTGTCGGAAGTTTTTGTTTTTATTTATTTTTTGTGATCCCACATTTTAGACCCACATTTTCTCTTAAAGTTGCGACTGTTCGACATAAAGTTTTTTCCACGTTTCGTACCATTTTGTGACAACCGCCCATTTGGTAACCGTCTTGATGGGAGACGGGATATAAAAAGGAACGTACGTTCATTTCTGACGGGTGATAACAAGGTCTAACACAAACTCTCATATTTGGAATATACCATCAGTATGTGAGGGAATTGGGTTAGTAATGTGTCCCAAATTTTCTTTGATTTCAGATTTTCTGATGAATGTGAACAAGAACAATGGCTGGAGGTTTGTCTTTAATTGATCCTGGCTTCTGCATCATGAATTTTTGTGTCTTACATTTGGTATCAGAGCAAGTTTAGGGCCTTTGCCTTGTTTTCTCGAGTTTTTGGTGTATTTTCGGGCTTTTAGAACATGAACAGTAACTTGGAATGTTGAGGCCAAGAGAGAAACTCACAAATTCTGAGCAAATTCCGGTGACCCACCCCTTGATTTCGGACCCGTATGATCGCACCGCCATGAGGAATTTTAGCCATGAGTTATTTCGGTATATCGGTGTTCGCCGAGTCTAATCGGGTGGCAAAAGTCACGGTAGTTGAGGAATTGTGTTTTTGGGAAATTTTCGTATGATTTGGGGCTTATTTCTTCGTCATTTTCACCGAAACTTGAACTCATGTGGTCGTGCCGGCATGCTCTTTAAAACCCATCATTTATTTTGGTCTTAGATGGGTTGTTGGAAAAGAAATAGCCAGCAAAATTGTGGTGGAATGGCGAAAAACGCTGAAGAAATTCGCTCTGGGCGCGAGGAAGAAGGCACGCAAAGCCCACGCGTGCGCTATGGTTTCAGGCACGTGGAGCCCACGCGCCACGCGCTCTCACGCACGCTTAATCGTTGTGCGCATGGGATCCACGCGCGCGGCAGTTGCCAGGTGCGTGCACGCACGCGCCTGCACGTTGAACCATGTGCGTGTGGGGCACGTGCCCGTGCGGATTCTGCGTGCGTGCTCGGCACGCGCCTGTCATCTCCCTCCCGCGACTGTTTTTACACTTTTTGGCCCAAATTTTTCATGTTTTTACAATGTTGCCCTTGGCCAATTTATTTATTTACTATTCTGCCCTTGGTGTATTTATTTATTATGTTATTTTGTGCATTTTTATGAGTATTTTATGCATGAAATTAAATGTCCAATGGTCCTAATATTTAATTAATTAAAGAGTGGCCACAACATCTTTAATTAATTAAAATTATATATTAAAAGCCCCGGATCATATTTAGAAATAGACATTGATTGTAATTAATTATATTAATATGATGAATTTTATCCTACATGAATTTTCATTATATTAATATAATTAATTAGGATGAAATATCATATTATTTTTTTTTAATTTACCCATAAGGATTAAGAAAAGGCATATAATATGGTAGTTTCTTTATGAAGTAATTATGAATCTATTTAAATTAAAAACTTAGCCCATATGTAGTTTTTATGTTATGTGATTAATATTGTAACATGTTTACATTGGTAAAACATGATTTATTTATATTTGCCTCAAATTTTGTGACATAAGCATGATTATTTGATATACAGTTTCACAATCTGTGAATTTCTTTGAATTTAAGTTTGATATTCCAATACTGAATGGTGAGAACTATAAAGTTTGGAAGGAGTTAGTTCTTCTTCAATTGGAGTGGATGGACATTGACTATGCTATAAGGAAAGACGAACCACCTGCTCCTATTGATTCGAGCACTTTAGCTAAGATAGCTCTTTATAACCAATGGGAGCGGTCCAACAGCATTTGTGCGATGTTTATAAGAGCTAAAATATCTCCTAGTATTCGTGATTCGGTTGCTCAACATAGCAATGCTAAGGCTTTATTGGAAGCTATAGATGCGCAGTTTGAGAGTTTTGAAATGGTGCATGCCATGACTTTGATTATGAAGTTTTCATCATTAAAGTTCACTAGTGTTAGAGGTGTGCGTTGGCACATCATGAAAATGAGGGACATTGTAGCCCAGCTTAAGAAACTTGAGGTTGAGATATCTGAATCTTTTTTTTGTGTATTATATTTTGAACATTTTCCCACAATAGTATGCACCTTTCAAGATCTCTTATAACACACATAAGAATAAATGGTTAATTAATGAAATCATGACCATGTGTGTTCAAGAGGAAGAAAGACTGATTATGAAATTGTGAGAAAGTGCTCATTTGGCAACACAAGGAAAGGATAAGGGCTATGGCAAGCATAAGGGAAAAGGTAAAATACCTCCCCAAGCTGACATTAAGATAGAAGGGGCATATAAGGAAGGATTGTGTCAAATTTAAGGCATGGCTTGAGAAAAAATGTAATCCAATATCTTGTGTTTGTTATGAATCTAATATGATTGATGCAAGTCACAACATTTGGTGGATTGATTTTGGATCTACAATCCATATTTCGAATTCCTTGTAGGGTTTTCAAAACCACATGAAGTTAATGGGAAGTGAACAAAGCATCTATTCAAGAAACAAGATGCGCTCACATGTGGAAGCTATTGGGACATATAAACTAGTTTTCAATAGTGATTTTATTTTGAATTTGGAAAAGATTTTTTTTATGTTTCTAGTTTTTTTAGAAACTTAATTTCAATTTCAAGACTTGTATCTTTGGAATACTCCTTTAACTTTTCAAATTCAAACTTCTATTTATCATTTAAATCTAAAATTGTTGGGAGTGGTATTTTGTCTGATGGTCTTTTTCAAATTAATTTACAAGACAATGTTTATTATGATGTGTTGACACCTAATTTAGATTCAATTTTTTAGAAAATAAAAGATTAGAGGGAAATTTTGAAAAAAAAATTGAATTTAAAATAGTTCAACAAATCGGATTTTGGAGCCATTTCTTTGTTGGAGAAGTTGAGCGAAAATCTCCACCGGCGAGAGGTTGAGCAAAAATCTCCACCGGCGAAACAAACTTGGATTTTTCACTTTACAAATAGAGGGGTTCTTCTTCACCTTTCGGGAGAGCGGAGGTTACTTTTCGTCGGAAATTGAAAAGGAAAAAAAGAGAAAACAGAGGAATGGGTTTCGGTTCTTGAAGGAAGGAGAAGAAAACTCAAAAAGTTTTTCCTCCTTTTTGCTGAAAAGAGAAGAAGTGGGCAGAGAAACAGAGGAGGGGCAGAGAGTTCAGGGGAAACGAGAAAGGTGAGAGGACGTGAGAGAGACTTGAGGTGAGAGAAATAAGAAAAAAAAAAAGAGAGAAAGGAAAACACTACAGTGTCATCTTCCCCAAAGGAGCCTCCTCGACCGCGCCGTGCAGCCCTCTGCCCCACCTGTAGCCGCACCACCGTTCGGAGCCCGACGAGCACCTCTGTCCGCGACCGCCTGCTCCGAATTGCCAGATCTCACCGGAGCTCCGCACCTCCGCCCCTGCCAGCCCAGGAGCCGCGACGACCGACGCCGTGCCTTGGCGACTCGCGACCCGACGGCATTCGTGCCCTTGCCGCTCCTTGACACTTCGCCGGTCTCCCCACGAAGCTCTCCGCAATCGCTCAGAACCCGATGCTGTTGCCCTCCTCCGCTTCGCCTGCAACCCGCCGGTTCGCGATTCAGCCGGCCATTGTTGGCCTCCGCCAAAGCTAGACCCGAGCCAGATTGCAGTCCTTTCCGCCCCGGCGTTGCTGTTCAGCCCTTGGCCCGCGACGCTTCAGCCAGCCCAGCGCCTCTGCTCCGCCTGACGAAGCCGCCGCCGTGCCAATCCGAGTCTTCCCCCCGAGTGACTCCCCTGTTCTGCTGCTTATGTGTCCACTTCGCCGGTGATCCGCCTCAGCCCGAGCCTGCACCTCCGCCCCGACGTCTCCTGCGGTCCGCACCACTTCGCCGTCAGATCCCAAGCCACCGGTGACCCAGAGTCGCAGTCGAGTTGAGATCCAGCACCCGGAGTCCCTCCGCTTGCAAATCCGAGGTCCCCGACGACAGAAGCCCCAAACCCAGCTCGACGCTTCCCTTTCACCGGTGCCGAGCCTCATCGCAGCCACCAGAGGCCTCCCGCGTCCCTGCAACGCCCCGCCGGCTGAAGCTCGTGATCCAAGCACCTCGACGTAGCTCCCGTGACACAGGCCCGTACCAACCCACGACAATCTCCTCGCTGGAGCTCCTCACCGTGCACTTGCTGTGCCCTCGCCGGAGCTCTGACGCTGGCCATCCTCCGCCCGGCGCCGTCCACCAATTTTGCCATTTTTTTTAATTTCCTTTTTAGGTGATTTACTTTTTATCCTTTTATCTAGTTATTTTAAGTGCTGTCATTTTTGCTTAAGTTAGAGCATGGGATGTCAATTTTAGTTATTTGTATTGTTTAGACATTATCCTTAAGGCTTTATCCAAGATTTTTGTAACACTAGTTTGATCCGAGAGACATCGGATCATTCTTTTAATTACATTAATTTTGGGCTTCTTGGTGAAATTTTAATTGTTAAATAATAATAATTATTTAATTTGGTCTCGTAAGACTTAGGACTAGATTATTTAATTATTTTGAGTTGTTGTCATGATTAGGGTTAAAATAATTGTTAATTTAACCTGTGAGACAACATGTTATTTTTTCAATTATATTGATCCTTTATTTAATGGCTATATTAATTGTTTCGATTTAACCCTCATTTAATAATTATTCAACATAACAAAATTAAACAAAAACTAAAAAAAAATCAAAATATTCAAAAATTGAATAAGCATATAGGACATTATGGTTTAATATAATAGATACATAGTTTAATTAATCAAATTTTCAGGATTATATTTCTAGGATTGCATTTTTAGATAATATTTTTAGGACTGCATTTTTAGATATTTTAAAAGAAATAAGTCGATTAGACTTAAATAGCCTTTTTTTAGAGTCTTAGATATAATTGGCACATTTTCATATTCTCATTTTTTAAAAAAAAAATAGTTTTCTAAGACAGAATAGGGTTTAAGTCAAATTAATCCCAAAAATGGATTAGAAAATTACTTTAGATAGCTTGAGTAGGGTTTTTATTAGTTTTGAATTTCAATATAAAAAAGTACGAAAAATACAAAAATTTAGGTGCATGTTAATTAGTTGCATAATATGATCATTTAATTAGAATTTATTAGTAAAGTTAGGTCATAAGGTGAATAATAACTAGTTCGCATAATAGACCCATTTAATTAGAATTTCCACATTAATAAGATTAAGTCATTTAGTGTTAATTATAAAAAAAATTCTAATTTTTAAGAAAATCCAAAAAAAATGAGTGCTTGCTTTATGTGATGCAATTTATTTACTTGAATATTTTAAATAATAGATGAGCACCCGTGTCCACCACATTTGCATGATAAGAACTTAGGTTAAATAAATCACCGCTTGCAAAAAAAAAAAATTGAAAAAATTAAGAAGAAATGGTACCGAAAGGGCATTAGAAAATTTTAGTGTAACCAAGTCCCCGCACCCTTAATCTCTCTGTTGTAGGAGTAAAATAAATCTCCCTTTATTTTACTTAGGTGTCTAATCGACCTACCATAAACCGATTAGTGGCGACTCCTAATTAATAACATCTTGCATGTTAAATGTTTGAATCTTAAGTCGCGAATTGGTATGGGCTTGGGAGAGCCTGAGCTAAGTCTAAAAGCTTAGTAGTCCATTAACCTAGTTTTAGGTGGTGAACCTAAAAAAAAATTAGGTCGTGACATGATGCAATGCATGTTCATGATAAAGTTGGTATGAAGCAATGTGTTGTGAAATAACATTCCTCTATGTTGTGGCACCGGAGATTGGGACATATTTCTATAGAAAGAATTAAGCGATTAGTAAATGATGGAATACTCGGTACTTTAGATTTTACTGATTGTGATACTTGTGCAGACTGCATAAAGGGAAAGCAAACTAACAAAACATAGAAATGTGCCAAGAAGAGTACAGAAATATTGGAATCATACACACGAATATTTGTAGTTCGGATATGGACTCATGTGGTCAAAAATACTGCATCTCTTTCATAGATGATTACTCACGTTACATGTATTTCTATTTGATTTATAATAAGTATGAAACATTAGATGCCTTTAAGGTATTTAAGGCGGAAGTAGAGAAACAATACGATAAGCAAATTAAGATCGTGAGATCAGATAGAGGTAGATAATTCTATGGTAGATACACTGAAGATGGACAAGCACTTGATCCATTTGCAAGGTTTATTCAAGAGCATGGGATAGTTGCCCAATATACTATGCCTGGTTCTCTGGACCAAAACGGCGTAGCAGAAAAAAGAAACCGGACCTTATTGGATATGGTGTGTAGTATGCTTAGCAACACCAAACTTCCTAAATCATTGTGGATTGAAGCACTTAAGACGGCAGTATACATATTAAACCGAGTTCCGACAAAGGCTATCCCAAAGACACCTTTTGAGTTATTTAAGGGTTAGAAACTGAGTTTACATCATATGCGCGTTTGGGGATGACCGTCTGAAGTGAGAGTTTACAATCCACAAGAAAATAAGTTGATCCAATGAACCATAAATGGATATTTTATTGGATATGCCGAAAGGTCTAAGGGATACGGGTTTTATTGTCCATCTCATACCACTAGGATTGTGGAATCAAGAAATGTTAAATTTCTTGAAAATGACTTGATTAGTGGGAGCGATCAATTGAAGGATCCTGTTTTTAAGAAAGATTATTCAGACACTAAACCTTCCACCTCAAGTTTAAGATTAGTTGTTACTTATAATGCCCATTCAGTTCAGCCGGCTATTGAACAACAAATCGTTGAAGTTCCACAACCTGCTGATATTGATCTAGTGGATCTAATTGTTCAGCAATTACCAAAACTATTGAACAACCGGTTGAGCAACATGCTCCTCAAGAGAATGGTGATGCAACATTGAGAAGATCTGCTAAAATAAAGAAATAAGCTATTCCTAGTGATTATATTGTGTATTTACAAGAATCTGACTACAATATTGGAGCTGAGAATGATCTCGAAACGTTTTCACAAGTCATTGATAGTAATAAATCCAATTTGTGGTACAATGCCATGAAGGAAGAGATGAGTTCAATGGCATCTAATAAAGTTTGGGATTTGGTTGAGTTACCTGATGGTGCGAATGCCATTTGTTGTAAATGGATCTTCAAAACTAAGAAGGATTCATTGGGTAATATTGAAAAATATAAAGTTAGACTTGTTGCCAAATGATTCACTCAAAAAGAATGAATCGATTACACGAGACTTTTTCTCTCGTATCTAAGAAAGATTCTCTTCGTATTGTTTTGGCATTGGTTGCCCATTTTGATATGGAATTACATCAGATAGATGTGAAAACGGCGTTCCTTAATGAAGAACTAGAGGAGGAGGTTTACATGAAATAACTTGAATGATTCTTCTCTAGTAAATGTGAGCATTTGGTGTGCAAGCTTACGAAATCTATATATGGCTTGAAACAAGCATCCCGCTAATGGTACTTAAGGTTTTATGATGTCATCTCTTCATTTGGTTTTATAGAAAATATCATGGATCAATGCATATACCAAAGGGTTAGTGGGAGCAAAATTTGTTTCCTTGTGCTTTATGTGGATGATATACTACTTGCAACCAATGATAAGGGGTTGATACATGAGATGGAACAATTTCTCTCTAAGAGTTTTAACATGAAGGATATGGGTGAGGCATCTTATGTCATTGGCATTAAGATCTATAGAAATAGACCTCGAGAAATTTTAGGACTATCTCAAGAAACCTATATCAATAAGGTCTTAGAGAGATTTCGGATGAAAGATTATTCACCAAGTATAACACCCATTGTGAAGGGTGACAAGTTCAATTTGAACCAATGCCCGAAGGATGATCTAAAAAGGGAACAAATGTACAACATTCCATATGCTTCTGCTGTTGGAAGCTTGATGTATGCTCAAGTTTGCACTCGACCTGACATCGCTTTTGCTGTGAGAATGTTGGGAAGATATCAGAGTAATCCAAGTTTAGACCACTGGAGAGCTACAAAGAAAGTGATAAGATACCTACAAGGTATCAAAGACTATATGCTTATGTATAGACGGACTGACAACCTGTAAATGGTCGGTTATTCGGATGTAGACTTCGCGGGTTGTGTTGATTCATGAAAATTAACATCTTGATACATTTTTATATTAGTTGGCGGAGCCATGTTATGGAGAAGTGTCAAACAGACTTTAACTGCTACTTCCACTATAGAGGCTAAGTTCGTTTCTTGTTTTGAGACTACCTCGCATGGTGTTTGGTGTTTGGTTGAAGAGTTTCATTGCTGGGCTTAGAATTGTTGATTCAATTTCTAGGCCGTTAAGAACATATTGTGACAATTCAAAACTGCAGTTTTTATGGCTAAAAATGCCAAAAGTGGTAGTCGAAGTAAGCATATCGACATTAAGTATTTAGCCATAAAGGAACATGTTAATGAGAATAAAGTGGTCATTGAACACGTTAGCACTGAATTGATGATAGCCGATCCTTTAACTAAAGGCATGCCACCAATGAAGTATAAGGATCATGTAACTAGTATGGGAATAGGTACCATCATGTAATTTGTCATCATATGAACGATTTTTTATGTATGAAACTCTTATTCAGTTGTAATGTTAATTCTCAATTTTGGTGTAGACATTTTGTTGTTTATGATAATAACATTTATCCTTGGTTCTGGAATAAACATGGGGTTTATTCATTAAGATTTGTTATCACATATAGGCTGACATTAAAGAAATAAGGTGCATTGTGATACATGGAAGATATTACTCACTCTTAGAGGACATGTTGCCATGATCCATGTGTTTTGTTTCTTTTCTTTAAGTATAAAGTTTTTGTGGAATTAGTTGAATAATCCGTATGATGAAAATGATGGGATCAAGTGGGAGAATGTTATTTATTTTTTGTGATCCCACATTTTAGACCCACATTTTCTCTTAAAGTTGCAATTGTTCGACATAAAGTTTTTTCCACGCTTTGTACCCTTTCGTGACAACCGCCCATTTGATAACCGTCTTGATGGGAATATAAAAGGGGGCGTTCATCTCTCGACGGGTTTGTTTAACATGGAATACATCATTAGCATTGTTAGTAGTGTGTTACCAATTTTCTTTGATTTTAGATTTTCTTGTCAAGAACAATGGCTGGATTTGTCTTTAATTGATCCTGGCTTCCGCATCATGAATTCTTATGTCTTACATGTGTTACATTCGGATAATTTTAGAAGGGGCCTTGCACTTATCATCATAGTATGATCACCATAATTCACCATTTGGCATACCAGCACTTGAATCCTCATAAGTTCTTTCCCTACTACAAGAATACAAAATCATAAATGAACCAACATTTGTTGAGTAAAATCGATAATCTAAATGGAAAAAAGAAAAGGCTCATCTCCTGGTGCTGGAAAAAGCTATAGGGAGAGTGCTAGGACAATTTTAATATTGATCACCAAAATTCTCCATCACTCTTACCTAAAATATTGATTTGTCTCAAACGGCTTCTGATAGTGTGAATTGATATCTATGAGAACCTGCATTAGATTCCATTGCTACTTATGATTTGGCTGAAGCAATTCATAAAAACAATATCATGACCATAATTCTATGATTTGAAGAAGTTGATCGGGAAATAAATAGTTTGTGGATTTAATCCAGGTGCTCATAGTTATCAATTCACACAATCAAAAACTCTTTGAAATATAAAGATATTTCAAGCAAGAGTGATTGAGATTTTTCGGTGATCATGCAAGGTTACAATCATATCACAGTTATAACTTTGTGATTTCTAAATAAGTGAAAGTTCCAATGAGTGATTTATATCTATATAAATAGCAAGGGAAAACATGTAAAAGAGGCAGTGGGTTGTTGAGAGTGCGTGGCAGAACTTCGATACTTCAACCTAAGGATCACCAAGAGGAAGCGTAAGTCTGAGCTTGTCAATATATTCCAATAAATCCATCTTAAATCAAAAACTTAAACTATTGAGTTATGGGTCAATTAAGATATATACATATAAATAGCTTAACACCACACCAATTCTTCAATGTGAGTTTTCTTTAACACAACTCACTCGTAACAATTTCTTTTTCACGTGTGAGCTTAGTGTTTAGGCTTGCTCCCTCTTAATTCAGATATCCTTTTGGCCCAACTTCATCCTTATGGGCTTGCGTTGTTACACCACAAAGCCCACTTACTTAGAAACTGCAACATTTGATGTGTGATTTCTCTAACCCAACTCATTCACTTGTACATCCTTACAATCTCCTCTTCATGTGTGAGTTCAATGTTTAGGATCACTCCCCCTTAATTCAGAATACATATATATTCTTCAAAAATCCTTTCTGCGAATTTGCAGCCAATTAAAAGTTGAATTTGTATAGAAGCTCAAGATAACATTGGAACTCCAATATCGACTGACCTTCTCCAATTTTGTGCATAAGAAAGTTGTGCTATATTCAAAACAGCAACCAGACCAGCAGGTTCTGCTTAGGACTCTTGGGAAGAGGCTTCTTTTCCATGCACAATCATCAGCTTGCCAATCATGGACTGACTTTGGCTGGATACTTCTAGAAGCCTTGGACTCTCTCTTTGAATCCTCATAACTTCTTTTCCTGCTACAAGAATAGAGAATCAGAAGCGAACCAACATCTATCGAGTAAAATTGATCAGCTAAATGGGAAAAACAAAAGACTCACCTCCTGGATCTGGAAAAAGATATGGGGAGAGTGCTAAACTCATTAAAAAATAAAATTACATGGAGGGGCTTTCTGTTTATGACAATTTTAACGGTACATTGATTTCCAAAATTCTCTATCACTCTCCCCTGAAATATTGATTTGCTTCGGATGACTTTTGATTGTGTGAATGCATATCTTTGACAACTTGCGTTAGAGTCCATAGCTACTTACGATTTGGCACATACAAGTAACGAAAAAAAAAACCAGTATCACGACCATAATCCCACGATTTCTAGACAAGTGAAAACTCCCATGGAAGATCTATGGCTATATATAATTGCCAGGGAAGCATGTAAAACGAGCAATTGGCTTTTGCTTCGTGGAATTTTAATTACTTGACAAAATCTATAGCGGCATGGAAATCTCTCTAGATAATTTTGAAGAAAATATCCTGATTTTGTATTGAATATGGTGATTTTGTCGATTTATGAAATTGCAATTTACGTGGAAAGAAACCTACAATGAGATCAAATCCATTTACTTAGAGTAAATACATATATATGACCAAAAAAGTAAATACGTAGCAAATATGTAGAGGACACCTAGAACATGGTACCGTAAGGGTGAGCCTTAGGGGAACGGTAAAAGGATACTCAATTGTGACCTAAAGTCATGGATTTGAGTCACAAAAATGACCTCTCTAGAAACTAGGGGTGTGGCAGCATACATTAATCCCTTCCTATACCCACGTAGTGAAGCCAAGCCATTGATTAAAATATTTAAGCTTTCATGTATCATGAACCCCTTCTTAGTTGTTATTAAGCAACTGAAACAGACTTAGGTTGTCAATTTGGATGAGAATGAGGTATTTCTATAGTTCATATACTAAAGTTTTCAAAAATTTTAAAGATTTGCCAAAAATACGAGGAACTCCTTGTCTCGAGATCATGGAAAATGGAAGAGTTATTTTAGCAATCGAGACTCATTCAAGAATGACTAAATGTCTATTAGAATGGTATCATGATGGACACAGTGTAATATATATGATATTTTATACATAATGTCGCAACCATCGTTCAAATATTATGTATATAAATATAAACAGCATTTTGCTGAATAAAATATCTATGACCTAGCTATTTTTCTCACAAGCATTTGTCTACAATCAAACAATGCTCTGATCAGCTGTAGAAACTTGAAGTCGGATGAGAGCAATATATGATATTTTTTTGGTAAGGAGAGCAATTTATGATATTCAGCAACATAGATGATTATTTTGTGGATCAAATCAAAGTCCTTGGTTGATGGAGATACTCTCTTTTGAACTTCCACATTTCAATTTAGAGCTTGATCCATCCAATCACCTTTAGTATAGATAGAAGCCTGTAGTGATGATTCTTGGTCTGCAGGTATTTGAGGAGGTAGACAAAAATCAAAATTTAAATAGATTTTTCAAGTAAATTGACTATTTATGTATGAAAATGGGAGAATTTTGAGTCTCGATTAAGTGGTGACATCATTTGATTCCGGGAATCAAGATCCTAATACATGTAGATACAAATGGTCTAATGAGAGCAAGAGTTAAGAAGAGCAAAGATCAGCCAAACTTTTTATTATATTTATTTTTATAGTGAAGCATATCCACAAACAACTCTCAAAGGATTCACACCCACTGCCAACTATGGCAACCGAGACTCAAAATAAAATCTCGAGAGAAGAAAAAATTGTCCATTACTAATCGAGCGAAGATCAGGACACAGATCAGATATTTATAATTGGCTTGAATATTGTGTTAGCTGTCAAATGCACCTGGTACAACTTAATGAACGTACATTCTTTATTTGGAATACGCATGAGGTATGTCAGGAGGTTCAACTGACCAAAAGCAACTATGCAAGAATTTGTTTCATTCTGACTTTGCCAAATCATCTCTTTCATCTTAGGCTATTGTCCTCTCATCCGTCATAAAAAAATTTAACAACTAGCTTGTCCACATATATCGATCATGTTGGGAATATCGGATCCCCGAAAACCGGATTCGATATCGAATCGAACCCCTAAATCAATGCGGAAGACGAGACTCGAGAAAACACGTATCACCGATCGTAAAACACACCACGGATTCGAGCGTACCTTGTTAGCCACAGATTAAGCACCGACGCCGACAAGAGGAAGAGATTTGGCCCTGTTCGATCCGAGGAAGCAAAATCCTTCGAGCGCTTCACTGTTTTCCTTTTTGCTTTAAAGAAAATGAGAGAGAGAGGGAGAGTACGTTGAGAAAAAAAAATGTACGTCTTTTTCTAAAACAAAACGATGTGTTTTTCTCTCTCTCTCTCCTCCCATTTATACCTCTCTCCTTCCACGGGCGTTATTCCTGTGGGTCGGGCTTTCTGGGCCCAACTTGGGCGAACAGGCCTTAAGCCCAATACTAATAAAGCCTTCATCTCCCACTTGCACATGGTGGGCCGAACATGATTCTCTTTACCTCTCTTCAACATTCATACCGGTGAATAATTCGTGCGACCAGCATACTTTGAGAGCTCGTTGCTATACATTTGTTAGGAATATATAGCAGCTCATAATGGGCGTCATACTCCGAGTAGATTTAGTATGCAGTACCCTAGATCGATCGATCACATTTATATCTCCCTTGATCTCTTTTAAACAATGATATATATATATATATATATTTACAATTATAATTATCACAAAGACAGTCATAATTGGTCGACCGATGAATACAAAACCACAATGTGATTCTTCAAAATCGATCTTCCTCTTTCCTTCAAACTCTCAATTTCAGTCCAGTTTGCTTTTCTAGAAATGCCCCATTAGATCGAATCATCTCATGACCATTGGCAACACCCTAAGATAGCAAACACTAAATAGAAATCTTGAGAATAAGTAAGAGTCCTGAGGGGACTAAAAATTGAGGAACTCTTTTCCTCAAGAGTCTCACACGTCATAAAAGTTTAGATCAAACTTTTTGTCACTCTTATTGGTCGTCTCATGCATACGTAGTATGAAATACGTATTACGGTATTTACTCATTTCCCATGGAGCGTATGTCTACACCTTTCAATACCGTACAGATGATAGTTCAGACATACCCAATGTCTAACTTGAGTTCACGTATCTACTCATTCACAAAATTCATCAGAACTCACATCTGGCATCTTAGACAAATAAAGTAAAATATGTGGGGTATTTTTACTTTCGGACATAGTAATTATTATATCCTCATCTTAACACCTAGTTAAGGCGACATACGTATTTTAAGCTTGAGCTCTCGATTATCACCTAGATAATAAGCTTAAAAACAGTTTCATTTTTATTTATCACATAGTAAATAAGGGCGATTACCCGTGTGAGTGGGCTAATTTTATATCTGTCCGACATACTTCTCAACTTAAAGCAATGCACTAAGCATTAAGATGCATAAAGATCAAACAAAGATTCATAGGCATTAATGATGAAAACACAAATTCATCAAATGTGAACACTTATGGAAATTACAATATTCAGTACATTAGCCTCTACGCAATCCTAGAGATTTCATATGGCCACAAAACACATCTCTAGGTATTGGTTTTATCATAGGATCTGCTACCATTCTATGCGTAGTATGTACTCTAAGTTCACATCTTTTCGTGCAACCATATCCTTGACAAGATTATACTTGGTATCTATATGTTTGGTCTTACCATGATATTTTGGATCTTTGATATACGCTTTTGCTGCTTGGCTATCACAGTTAACCAACAATTAATCTGCAGCACTTCCAATAACACCTAAATTATCCAAAAAATCTCTTAAGCCAAACACTTTCTTACACTGCTGCTGATAATGCCACAAACTCAACTTACATCGTGGACAAGGCTATACACTTTTGTTTCTTACTGCTCCAACATATGGTGCCATTATTCGGTAAGAAAATAAAGCCAGAGGTAGATTTTCTTTCATCTAAATCTCCTCCCCAATCAGTATCAGAATAGCCTTTGAGTCGTAGATCCTTTCCTTAATGACTCAGCGTATAATCAGCAGTTCCCTTTAGATACCTTAGTATTCTTTTAACGGCTTTCCATTGTGCTGGACCTGGATTGGATTGGTATCTACTCACCATTCCAACTGCAAAACATATGCCAGGTCTTGTACACATCATAGAGTACATCAAGCTCCCAACAGCACTAGTATAATGAACATATTTTGTTTGTTTCTTTTTTTTGTGGAGTCCTTGGACACAGTTTATGGCTCAATCTTTCACCTTTTGCAATAGGAGTGTCTATGGGTTTACAATCCCATATCCTTCAATTCAAAATTGGAAGACAACCAACTTTTGACAGTATTGACAAACTCCATATTACTTCCAGCAATTAGTATATCATCAACATATAATGATATGACCACAAATTGATCATTGGATATTTTGATATATACATAATGATCATCATCTATCATTGTAAAGTCATATGCCATTATGGCATTATGAAAACGTATATATCATTGTCTTGACGACTGCTTAAGGCCATATATCGACCCCCAAAGTCAACATACCTTTTCTTCTTGGTCTTTCACTATGAAACCAGCAGGTTGTTCCATATAAATTTCTTCCTCTAATTATCCATTTGAGGAAAGCAATTTTTACATCCATATGATGTAACTCAAGATCCATACTAGCTATTATTGCCAGAATAATGCGAATTAAGGTAAATCTCACTACAGGAGAAAATGTATCTTCATGATCAATTCCTTCTTGTTGATTATACCCTTTCACCACAAGGCGAGCCTTATACCTTTCTATCGAGCCATCAGCCTTTCGCTTTATTTTGAGAACCCACTTGTTCCCAATAGCTTTGTGTCCTTTTGGAAGATCAACCAGTTCCCAGACTTTGGTTTGATTTCATTGACTTCATTTCCTCTTTCACTGCATGAATCCATTTTTCCTTATTAGGGCAATTTAGAGCCTCATTAATATTTCTTGGCTCATCCTCATCTTGTGGAGCAACCATAAAAGTTTCCCTTTCAATGTCAAAACATCGACGGGGAATACTTTGGCGACTTGTTCACCGTATGAGAGATTGTACACTTAGCACATCATTTCCCATCATGCTCCCACTTGGATTAGGTAATGATGATGTCGTCACATCAGGTGGTTGCAATTGAGAATGAGTTGAATTCAATTCATCACATCTCATATTACTCCCATTTGGACAAACTCCACTGACATCATTATCTTAATCCAAGGTTTCAAATAGGGAGTTATTTTCCCTTATTTCGCCCCTCTTAGGAAATTCATCCACTAAGGATGTGACATCCCGTGATTCAAATTCAGTTATACTCCCACTTTTCTGCTCACCTATGAACACATACCCTTTTGAGTGTTCGCAGTATCTCATGAAAATACTCTTATTTTCTTTGGGACCCAATTTCCCAAACTTGTGAGAGGACTCATGAATATAGGCAGCATAACCCCATGGCTTAAGAAAACTTAAGTCCGGTTTTCTAACTGTCCATAACTCACATAAAGTGGAAATAACTGATTTGGAAGGCATCCGGTTAAGTATATTGGCAGCAGTTAACAATGCATCATTCCAAAAAGTGATAGGTAAGTTAGCATGCGCCATCTTGGACCTAACCATTCTAGTAGGGTTCTATTTATTCTCTCTGCAACACCATTTTGTTGAGGAGTATATGGAATAGACAACTATCTTTCTATTCCTTTTTCATCACATAATTTTCTGAACTTATCAGATAAATATTCTCAACCTCGATCGGATCTAAATACCTTTATTTTCTTATCTAATTGATTTTCTGCCAGGTTCATAAACCTTTTAAAACAATTTATGCTTCAGATTTATGAGAAATCAAATAGATATATCCGACTCGAGTATAATCATCTATAAAAAAAAGTGATGAAATAAACAGCCAATTGCCTTCCTCTCACATTCATTGAACCACATACATCCAAATGGATTAAATGCAAAGGAAATTCAGCTCTTTTACATTTTCCAAATGGTTTCCTTGTCATTTTCCATACTAGGCAATGCTCACATATGGACAAATCGACTTTTTCAATATTGCCCAACAAGCCCTCTTTTGCTAGTCTATTCATATGTTGTTGGCCTATATGACCAAGTCTAGCATGCCACCATATTCACATCATTATCATATAAGGTAGAAGACGTGAAACAAGGGAATAACATATTGACATCACCACAGTCAACATTTAGTACAATAAAACCATCCAGAAAGTGACCACAACCATAGTAGTTTGTATCCAAATACAAATCTACACATTTATTACAGAAGTTCATACTAAAACCAAGTTTAACCAACACCAAAAACAGACATTAAATTTCGACGAATGTCTGGAGCATATGGAACATCATGTAGGAACAAGGTATCCACCACGCATGTTCAATTGGCAGGTGCCAATCCCTTTAACTTTATCTTTGGAGTCATATCCCACATAAACTTGAAGCTGGATGAGAACAACATATGATAATCAGCAACATGCATGATTATTTTGTGAGATCACATTGGAGTCCTTGGTTGATGGAGATACACTCTGTTTTGGAACTTCCACATTCAAATTTGGAGCTTCATCCATCTGATCATCTTAGTAATGATAGGACCTTGCAGTGATGATTCTTGGCTTGCAGGTATCTGAGGAGGTAGACAAAAGTCAAAATATGCAGGCAGATAATCCCATAGTGCACACAATGAATAGTTGCATTCAGAGTACAGATGACTGTGAACACCAAAATAGAGATCAAAAACACAAAAACGTTCCACGTAAAATGGTAATGTTCCATTTATTTCATCTCTTCCAGAAACAGAATCACATGAAGGCATTATAAGTTATGAACGTGCCCAGTCACGTAGAGGAGGTCTAGAATATTTCAATTGGAGTCCCCTGCTACTGCATCTGAACTTTGGTCCAACTTGCTTTGGCATCAAAATCTACTCAATGACCAACAATTAAGTAGAGAAGAACAGGGAAAAACAGAAGCTGCTTCCACAAGCTTCTTTGCTGTCCTCCTCAGCAAGATTGTGAACATGGACCTTCACATGTGAGATTGTTGTGAAAACCACAAACAACAATCTTCAAAGTTGAAACTCTTAATACTAAATTGAATAGATGTCAATTAGCTACAGCCAAGACTCAAAACCCAAAATTAAAGTTAAAACCCACAGCAAGAAACCTAGGCTTCTCCACCTAGGCATGTTGGGATCCATCATATGACGATCTAAAATAATCTCAATGTTATGGCTCCAATCATGTCAACCTCTGCATAGATATGTCGCATGAAAGCATCATACAAGCATTCATTACATGGTGAAGATGATTTCAATTGATTCCACACAAGGAGTTTTGCTTTATATTGAACTTGGAGTTCTCTTTTCCATTTCTTTGTTTCTCAATAAGTGATGAAGGGAGTTCTTAGAAGTTAAACTGCTCAAGTACATCAAGAATGTAAAAGAATAGATCAAAGCTGAAAAAAGAACAGTAAGAACTATGCAAATTAGAGCAATCATTGAATAAAAGTAAGAAGACTAAGTTTCTTCAAAAAAAAAAAAAATTGTGATAAAAGTTCATGGGAACGTTGGAACTGCGAGGTTGACTCCAGGTCAGAGCCATCAAAAGGTTGTAATACATCCGAAACAGGAAATGGACCCGCATACTCTGCATGGGCCTTCTGGGAAGAGGCTTCTTCTCCATGCATAGCATCAGCTTGCCCATCGCCAATTGAATCCGGCTTAATACTTCTACAAGCCTTTTGACTCACAGTTATGATCACCATTTGATGCACCGGCACTTGAATCTCCATAACTTCTTTTCCCGCTACAAGAATAGAGAATCAGAACCAAACCAACATTTGTTTAGTAAAATCAATAAGCTAAATGCGAAAAACAAAAGACTCACCTGCTGGAGCTTGAAAGAGGTATAGGAAGAGTGCTAGGCTTACTGGAAAATAGAACTCCACGCAGAGGTTTTCCATCTATGACAGTTTCAATGGTGTGTCGATCACCAAAATTCTCCGTCAGTCTCGCTTTAAATATATGTTTACCTTGCACAGGTACCAGTTGCTTATGTGGATTACTTTGAGCACCTGCAATAAAGGTCCATAGCAACTTAAGGTTTGGCACAGACAAGTAATCCAAAAAACCAGTATCACATCCATAACCCTATAATTTCTAGATAACTAAAAAGTCCAGTGAGAGATCTACATCTAAGCTTTATTATAATGCAAGAGAAAACATGTAAAAGAGGCACTTGGCGTCTACTTCATGGACATTGACTTACTTGAGGAAATACTTGGACAAAGGTCCGTTGATATGCAATTCAGTTGGTATTGAGTTTTAAAGAAGTTGATTCTGACTCAGGTGCTCATACTTATTCACTCAAGCAATAAGAACTCTCCAAGGTAAACATATATTTAAACCAAGAGTAACAAAGAGTTTTGGCAATCGCACACCATTTGCAAATAACTATATCACGGCCACAATCCCACGATCTCTTGATAAGTGAAAAATTCAATGGGGATCTATATCTTTATATAATAGCAAGGGAAAAATATAAAACAGGCACTTAGCTTCTGCTTCATGGACATTTTAATTACTTGACAAATTCTACGGCCTCAGAGATCTCTCTAGACAATTTTGAAGAAAATTTCCTGATTTTGTATTGAATATGGTGATTTGGTATTGAATATGGCGATTTTGTCAGTTTATGAAAATAAGATTTACATGGAAAGAAACCTACGATCAAATATCATCGAATCCATTCACTTAAAAGTAAATACATAGATTTGACCAAATACGTGGCAAACATGTACACACACCTAGATTGTGGTACCCGAAGGGTAAGCCTTGGTGCAGCGGTAAAAGGTTACTCCATTGTGAACTATGGTCATGGGCTCAAGTCATGAAAATAGCTCTCTAGAAACTAGGGGTATGGCAACATACATGAGCCTCGATACTTGCATGATCTTTTTAATTTAAGTACTCTCACAATCCAGGTCGCCAAAATTGGAAATCCAATCAACCCCACCTCATACTCATTCAATTAAGAGATATTACATGAACATGGTATAAAGCATATGTAACCACAGAAGACTGTTACCTTCCCCCAACATCTTTAAAACATACTACTACCCAAATCGCAGAACAATTAACCCTAGTCCTTAAATACAGGTTTCTTGACAAGCAACATACCTCATCCTCTATACCATACCATGACTTCATCGTGAACCAAGATCAAGATAATATCTTCCTATCTATAGAAGCCTAAAATATTCATAAAATCCTAACATATGGTAGAATTATCTGCGCAAGCTAGTGACTATGCTTTCAAAAATCCTAACTCTATCTCCCTATTCAAAATTTCATATTTACAACCACAATTTATGCCCACACATTAGCAACGTATGTCACGCTTATAACTAGGATAGCTAACGAGTTTGAGAACTCAATGACATTGTACTTTGTTTCAAAATGACCAAATACTGAGGTTCCTACAATATAAGTTCTTATTACATTACCACGATGACAAATGGGACATTTAAATACTTAAAAAAAGGGATAACTAAACTAAAAGTGAAAAATTCTCCTTTAATGTTTCTTCCAGACAAGTAATGCCTACAATTTTCTCGAAATTACTTAAGAAAAGGTGCCTAGTGCTCCCAAGAAGAGCAGTTTGTCCATCCCCTCACAAACTCTCTCTCTCTCTCTCTCTCTCTCTCTCTCTCTGATTGGTGCTCATCAACCACTTTAAAGACTCGGTTTCATAGCTTATTCAGAATGACAAGCAACAAAGAAGCGATTGTTAAATCTTTGGATGAGTTGGGTAAATGGCAAGATCGCTTGGGATGTTGAATTGATTGGAAACATTCATAATAGAGAGTTGTAGGAAGTGTCTGATTTCTTTCCATGTTTTAGTGGATGCAAAGGTGAACCTTAAGGGTATTGATAATGTGAAATGGTGATTGACAAAAAAAAAAAAAAAAAAAAGGTGTTCACCATTGATCTTATATGCGACACATGAAAAAAGAGGAGAAAGGAAAGGATGATGTCCTTGGAGATTGACACAGATGAAAATTATTATTATTATTTTTTCTTGGGAAACACCTTGGAAAAGAATCTGACTTTGGGTAACATGCGAACAATGTCAGATTCTGTGTTGTCTCCGCAAAAAGGCAGCAAACTCTGCTGACGGTTCATTGATATATTTTGGTTGGTCAAGGACACTTTGGAGTTTGGTTAGATTGGTTGAAGGCATTCAGCAGGCAAGTGCAGAGACTCTGCAAGAAGAGCTAAGAGCTTGGTTTGCTAGACGTAAAAACAAAGAGAATAAAAGAATATTCACTTGATCCCTGTGGCCATATCATTATGCAAGTCGCCACTTCTTCCCAAGGCACAGGGTAAAACGTATCGGTTCAACAGATTTACAAGGCCCCCCCTCCCTTTTCCTCTGCCCCCAACCCATGACAACAGCCAAAACATTAATACAATCTCATAATCATCTGCATGAAGGAATAGTGGGATGATCGAAATCAATGTCCCGTGTGGAACAATGGAAAAGATTATGGAACTGGAGACTATTGGTAACACGAAATATAGTTTCAAGTCTACAAAAGCAATTGTAGAATCGAATTAAATAGATTTATCTCCACAGCCATTCTTTCTCCGACCAACAGACCCTCATTCAAGAACACGGAAGTAAACATATATCAGGGCCTGACCTGGCTGACCATAGATTGATAGCGGCACAGGTTGATTTGAGCTTGAGGATACACCAAGTTGCACCAAGGCTTTATCCTGTCCTAGAGTCAAATTTTGCTCTTGGCACTTCAGCTTCAGTTTCTTCCTTGAGGGTAACTTCTCTAGCCTTTGCTCGTGTTCCCCAGTGAGTCCTAAATGATATAGGAAATTAACTCCGGAACACATCTTGGGTTCTGAAACCTGAAAATCAACATAAACTACCAAAAGAATGTCCACAACGTATAATTCGAACCTGTGTGCAAGTAATAAATATTGTCAAGAGTCTCGAGACTTCTATTGCAACCACCCACAAAGGCAAGAACCCCACTTCTTACTGGATCCAGACAGACCCCAGCCATGGAAAATCTGGCAGAAGGTCCAGCACCTGTGGTAGTCAACTTGGACCATATTGCAGATTCTGCAAAATCATGGTAACAGTCGAGCAAAAGAGATAAAGAACATGAGGATGCGCATTTTAAGTTGAAGGAACGAAAAACCATGCTTATGTTGCTCTCTCTTGCTTTTCCAACACAACAAAGGTATATGAAAAAATTAAAAGAAGCAATAGATGATCAGCTCAAATTTACTTTCCAAATACTCGAATGATTAAGCAAACTAAATAATCACTGGACATGAAATTGAATGAGCAAGGAAAAATGCCCTAATCTTGATACAAAAGTTCATCTACCACTTTAATGTACCGCTCGCATCTCAAAAGAAAAGAAATTGTACTTGAGATTTATAACTGCAATCAACAAAGCATTGCCTAGAAATATATTAATTAACACAGGTTTCATATAAAACAGGCCAGTAATGTGAGAACTAGAAATTTGAAACTGACATTATTACATTTCAGCAAATGCATATATCTGCATGATTTCTGTGGCAAACATTCAGAAAGCATATACAGAGCAAAAAGTACTTACCAACATCAAGCATGTACAGGTCATCATATAGCTTTTGGGCCTCTGTGTATCCCCCATAAACAAACAGAATCTTCCCAAAAGTAATAGTCAAATATCCAGCACGGGGGGTAGCATGTCGCCGGTGGTATTCAGCTCCTTCCACATCAGAGTATCTAACAAAATGCGGTAAGGCCAAAAGAGTAGTAAATAGAGGATACTCATGGAGAGAGAAGCAAGAAACCACTATTCAGGTAAACTAATAAAGGCTACGGTTGACAGTAAACCTGCATCGAGAATGTGGACGTTGGACAAATGGTAATCACGCCAATCTTCACCACCAATCACAATCATTTTGTTCTTCCACGTTGAGCAGCTATGGGTATGACGTGGTGAAGGTGGCATACCAGTGGTAATAGCCTTCTTCCAAGCAAATGTCTCTGTAGATTATGAGAAGGAAATGCATCAACTAGCATGTTTGTCTACCCAAGGAAGATAGAATACTGAACTGACCAATCTAAATCATTAAATATTTAACAAGCAATGGTAACTGATGACGCATGCTACAAGTATAGTACTTTGATAAATTGGAGGACACGACATTCAAGGAAAGTAAAGTCTTTATGCACAGACAGGGAAATTTCACAAATAGATGTCAATGGGGACTACAGGCAAATAAGAAATGTCGACTTTTAAAAAAAGCATACCTGTGTTCAATATGAAGAGATCATTGTAATATACTTCATCATCATTATCAGGAGATTTTCCATACCCACCAAATATGAACAGCCTTTTATCCACAAGTGCTGCACTATGACCCTGCCTTGCCTCTGGTACCTCTCCCCTTGTAATGGGTGATATCCATGTATGAGAAGCTACAAAATATATTCGTGAACTATATCAAAAGAAACCCAGCTTCTGCTGTTGCAGGTATAATGAAAAGATGCACAGATTATTAGTAGACAAGACTGTATGGCTACGCCAGGGGCAAAAGGAGATGGTAACTGTAACTTACAAGTGTATAGTATATGCAAATCCCTGAGAGGGTTCATTCCATCCGTCCCACCAAACACAAACAAATTGTCACCCACATTAGTGCAGCTATGGCCATCCCTTGGAGCAGGTGGCATGCCTTTTATCGTGGGTTGGCTCCATGTTTGCTTCACTGCAAGTCAGAAAAAGCCAAATTATCATTGAAAAAAAGGATAATCACGACATACAGAGACAAGCAATGGCAGATTTCTCTCTCTCTCTCTCTCTCTCACACACACACACACACACACACACACACACACACCCGCGCGTGTGCACACACCTATCCCCCAGGTCACCAATTAAGACTATGGTAAACAAGATCACCGCTCATAGTTCAACAACATCCTCATGCCACACAGGCTAACTTCCAACGGAACACAAGATCAGGACACAAAAAGTAGAAGGCAACAAAGTTAGAAGTACACCAAAAGCCGCTCATGAAATTCCAGCAGTAAATATAAACAGCAGAAAAATGCAAATGGGGAGAAAGTCAAAAAATCTTCTGTAATTGTTTAAGACGAAAGAAGTACAGGAAAATATTGGTCATAGCAGTGCCATATATACCAATCATCGGACATATAATACCATGAAATATTCTCTTCCCACCCACACATTCAACGCATAAAACTAGCCACAAATCACCGATTCAAGACCCAAGCCATTAATTTAAGGTAAAGCAGACAACAAACAAAAGGCATCAGCAAGTTATAACACAATCAAAAAAAAAAAAAAAAAAAAAAAAACCCAACAAGCAGAATTGCAACAAAAAACACCGGGAGATCCCAGTCATACAGAAAAAAGAAAAATGAAAAGAAAAGAACCGATCTTTCTCTCAGCACCAAGCAGAGTATACCAATCTATATCGAAGACATTCTCAGAAAAAACGCAAACTTCGAAGGAAAACCAGAATCTCCAAAAGATAAACTCGAAGACCCACCGGTGTCAAAGACGTGAACCTCGTTGGTCTGGCAGTTGCTATGCCAAAGCCACCAAACATGTAGAGGAACCTCCCTCCTTTGATCGCGTTGCAAGTGTGGGCCCACCTCTTTCCGGGGCCACCCGCTTCTTCGCTGGCCTGCTCTGCTTCCTGGGCTTGCGGCAACACAACTCTTTCCCACCTCATTTTGCTTTCTCGAGAATATCGAACGACAACAGAGAGGGCCGAAGAAAGTGCGAGAGAGTGAAAGCCTTCGAAAGAAAAGAGTAGGATTTCGAAGTTCGAGGATAAGACTGGTGCTTCAAGGATCCAGAGGGTCTCTCTTTGGTGTCATGCAGAGGGTAAGAACATAACACCTGAACAAATGTCGACGTAGGAGCAAGAACTGTGTCTTTTGCGGAGAGACGTTTTGAAAGATTGATTTTTGCGAGGGAACGCAAGAGCTTTTCTTCTCTCTCTCTCTACCCTTTTCCTTTTCTCCTTGCCAAAACGTTAAGTACAAAGAATTCTCATAATGCCCTTTTGGCCCTTTAGGATTAGATCAAGATGGATCATATTAGGAAAAATCGCCCCATATATAAACTCGTTCCAGGGCTAGCATTGTCAAAGCCAAATCCGGCAAGAAAATATGCCAATTAATTCAATGCCAAAAATATCAATTGACAAAAATATAAACTCGTTCTAGGTACTAAAAGCACAAATATGGCATAAAATTGAATTAAGGATAAGGAAAAAAGGAACATGCATTATGTTATTGGGAATTCAGATATTGCCCTTTTAACTTGCATGCTTTAGTAAGGCTAAATGTTTAAAGTACATAACTAGATTTAGAATAGAGAAGAAGAAAATATTTTGGTAACTAAACATTTGAAGCTTTAAATTTTAGATGAACTTCTGAGATAATTAATTATTAGTAAAAATTTAAAAGATGAAAATAGAGGAATTGATTGCATTATGTTGAAATATTTTTATTCTCTTGTCAATGGATATTCCATGTCAATTGCTTATGTTATTATTAATTATTGTGGATAATTCATAGTAGTTTTTGTAGCTTTAAAGAACTTATTTTGCATATAATATCATATTAATGATAATTTCAAGTTATGATTTTTGGATGATAATTGGAAGCATAGTGACCTTTTGATTCTAAGACCTTATTTGAAAATATTTTTTGATATGATGAGTTTATACAAAATGGATGCATAAATTATAGACATTAATAATTTGTGCATATGTGTCTAATATGTCCAGATCCAATGGCTTCAATACCTAAGAGTATAGTCGTTGAATTGAACAAATGTGAGAAACTAAATGGCGATAATTATGAAATATGACATATGAAAATCCAATATGTGCAAGCAAAGCAAGAGGCACTAGAAGCTCTTAACCTGATTATGGAAGAACCTGAAGATGGGAACACTGCATAACAAAAAACAGATAAGAATGCATTTGCGGCATGGAAGAGAAAGAACTCTCTTGCTCACTATACGTTACTGAGTAGCTTGGAGAATGATGTTATGTGAAAAATCAGGCATTTTGATAATGCTAAAGAAATGTGCGAAGCATTGACAACAAGATTTGGTCATACATTTATGACCAAACTGAGGCAACTCACTATAAGGTTTGACTTTTGCAAGAAGGCTCATGGTCATACCATTAAACAACACTTGAGAAATACACAAACATGATTATTGAATTGAAGGATGCTAGCTATGTCCTGACTGACGAATAGCAAGTGCAAGAATTGATTTGTTCCTTACCTCAAAATTGAGAGCATATGAAAGTCCACCTAACACACAACAAGAACATTAAAACCTTAGCGGATGTAGTGCGCCATCTAAAGCTAGAAGATGACCATCTCTTGGCGGCAACGTCAGAAACTAACATTTATTATGCTGATTCTAGCTCATAAGGGGTTTCGAGTTCTAAGCGCAAATATCCTAATTTGTTCAAAATGTGTAAAGGCAAGGGAACAAGTTATTAGGGAAAGAAACCAAAGTTGACCAACATGAAAGATGAAAGCTTTTTCGAATGAAGAAATTGTCAAGGGTAAAGTATTATAATTGTCACAAATATGGTCACTATGCTTGTGACTATCGCAAGCCAAATAAGGTAAACAACTATTGTAATCTTGAGAACTTTGTTTATGTATAAGTTTTGTGTTCTGAACTTAATCTAATCCTTTGTGGACTGTAAATTTGGGAACGACAGATCATGTAGCGAATGATACAGAATCTTTTGTAAAATTCTGAAGAGAACTAGAACTAAATAGATCTATGTAAAAAAATAACTCTAGAACTGAAGTAAAAGGGATTGACGCATGCCAATTAAACATGTGTGGTTGACGCACTTTGTTTCTAAATATGCTCCGGAGATCCATTAGAATTTAGTGTCTATATTAGTGTTGGGAAAACTTGGTTTTAGTTTGAACTTTGATAATAATAGTATAGATTTATATTTTGATAGAAACTACTATAATTGTGGTTATTTTCTGGATAATTTTATTGTATTAGATGTTGACTATAGTAATGTTAATATTTGTTATTTCCGCTTTACGTCTTATAATTTATAGGATAATGATGTGAATGCGTGGTGTGCTAGATTTGATTATATTGACTAACAATATATGAATAGACTAGCCAAAAAGGGCTTGTTGGGCAACATTAAAAAAATCAATTTGCTCATATGTGAGCATTACCTAGTTGGGAAAATAACTAAAAAATCATTTGAAAAATGTAAAAAAAGCTGAATTTTCTTTACAATTAATCTATTCTAACATTTGCAGTTCAATAAGTGTGAGATGAAGACATGAGACTCTTTATTTCATCACATTTATAGATGATTATATTCGATTCGAACATATCTATTTCATTTATCTTAAATTTGAAGTATTGAGTTGTTTCAAGAAGTTTATGAGTTTGGAAGAAAAATCAACTAGATAAGAAAATAAAAGCATTAAGATCCAATCGAGGTCAATAATATCTATTTGACGAGTTCAAAAATTTATGTGATGAAAAATGAATAGAAAGACAAATGTCTATTTCATATACTGCTCAATAAAATGGTATTACGAAAAGGAAAAATAAAACTCTACCGGAAATTGTTAGGTCCATGATGGCGCATACTAACTTACCTATCATCTTTTGGGGTGATGTTTTGTTAACTATTATTTGTATACTTAACCGTGTGCCTTCTGAATCAGTTACTTTCAATTCCATATAAGTTATGGATAGGTAGGAAACCTGACTTAAGTTTTCTTAAGCCGTGGGATTGTGTTGTTTATACTCATTAGCCCTCTTACAAGGATGAGAATTTGGGTTCTAGAGGTAAGAAGTGTATTTTCATAAGACTTATAATATTCGAAATGGTATGTGTTTATAGGTGAGTAGGAAAGTGGGAGTATAACTCAATTTGAATCACGAGATGCCACATTTTTAGAGAATGGATTTCTTAAAAATGGCGAAATAGGTGAGGACTACTATCTATTTAAAACCTTGGATCAAGATAATGAACACACACCACCGCCCGCGGTGGAAGCGTTGGTTAGGGCTTGGTACCCCAAACGCAGGGGGAAGGGTTCGAACCTCCGTGGAAGCGATGCTTCAATGCATAACGCGCGTCTTACCTGCGCTTGGGGGTCAGCGGTGGGGGCCCCCGGCGCTCCAGGGTTTACTCTCCCCGCGAAGCGGCGTTCGGAGGTTCCCTGGGTCATCAAAAAAAAAAAAAAAAAAAAAAAAAAAAAAAAAAAAAAAAAAAAAAAAGATAATGAACACACTATGGTTCGTCCAAGTGGAAGTAATTTTTGATTTATTCTCAATTACAACCACTTGATGAGACAATATCGTTATTATTTAATTTGAGTGGAAGAATAATGGAGAATAATATGCAAAGTGTGCAATTTCCCGTACGGCAAAAAATTCGCAAAAGTATTCATCATCAACGTTTTGACATTGAATGAGAAATTTTTATGATTACTTCATAAGATGAAGATGAGTCAAAAAATGCAAATGAGGCTCTAAATTGCCATAATAAAGAAAAATGGATGGATGCAATGGAAAACAAAATAAAGTCAATGAAGTCAAATAATATTTGGGAACTAATTGATCTTCCAAAAAGACACAAAGCCATTGAGAACAAGTGGATTCCCAAAATAAAATGTAAAGCTGATGGCTCAATAGAGAGACATAGAGCCCGTTTGATTTGGCTTTTGAGGAATGCATTTGCAGAAATACAAATGCCTTTGGGTGAATGAGGTTTTTCAAAATGCAAATGTCGTTTCATAAAATTTGTATTTGTAATTAACTTTTATTAAATTAAAAAAGCAAAAATATGTTTATATTTTTTTGAAGTCCGGCCATCGGACCTCCAAATCAAATCCGGCCTAACCGCCTAAATAAAAATATAAAAATATAAACATAAAGTATATATAAAAATAGATATGTTTATATAAATATATATTTATATAAAAACAATCATAGAAACAAATAGATATGTTTATATCTATATAAAATATATAAAAAATATATAATAATATATTTTATATAAATATAAATATTATATTTTTTATAAATATAAATATTATATTTTTTATAAATATATATTTATTAAACATAAAATATAAAAAATAGATATGTTTATATTTTATATAAAATATATATATTTTTATATAAAAATATAAACATTTTTATTTTTATTCAGGCGGCCAATCGGCTTCTTCATCGGAGAGATGAACAATGCCGGAAGTTGCATTCCAAAGATACAACTTTCCAAACGACCTCAAGAGCTACACTGGGCTAAATGCTACCACTTGGAGATGCAATTGCATCTCGCCAAACTCGTGCAAAAAAACGAACTAAACACCTTTGTATTTGGCCAAGGGACTTTAGAACCAAAATGAGCATTCCAAATGCTGAACTAAACATAGCCATAATACCCATTTTGTGGCACATGCAAGCATTTCATAAAAACAATATCATGACCATAATTCTATATTGAAGAAGTTGTTTGTGGATTTTAATGTAGGTGCTTATCAATTTACACAATCAAATGCTCTTTGAAATAGAAAGATACTTCAAGCAAGAGTGACTAAGAATTTTTGGTGATCATACAAGGTAATAACCATATCACAACCATAACTCCGTGATTTCTAGACAAGTGAAAACTCCAATGAGTGATCTATAGCTATATATAATAGCAAGAGAAAACATGTAAAAGAGGCACTTGGCTTCTGCTTCATCGAATTTTAGTTACTTGACAAAATTCATGGCCGTACAAAAAGACTCTTGAAAAATTTCTTTTTGATTTTGTGTTGAATATGGTGATCTTTACAATTTGTAAAATAAATATTTAAATGGAAAGAAGCCTACAACTAGATCAAATCCATTTACTTAGCAAATAGCTACATCGTGGCACCCTAAGGGTGAGCCTTAGGCAGTGCGGGGGACTCTTGTGCACTAGGACACTGATTTGTAACGTTATTTCTCAATGAAAACAAAACACTGGATAAATTTTTCATATTATATCATTAATAAAGTCCTTGTTTTGGAAGAAATTTTTGTTATCAGAAACTTGAACAACAAAAAGTTCGTGGTTCATATTGTTACTAGGATGGTCATGCCCCTTTCGAACCACAATTGTATGATCATTTTAATTTGGGTGCTCTTACGATCCATGTTGCTAGAATTGGCAATCTAGTCAACCTCACCTCATACCCATTCCCTTAGTAGATATTACACGAACATAGTACTGTCTATTCTTTAATTTAATCTAGGCTTTTAGAATTGTAGAGACTAGTAGGGCAAATTTATTCGAGGGAGAACACTAGAAGTGTAAAAAGTTGTGTATGGTACTTATTTTAGTGCCAAAAGCTTTTGCCGGCTCACTTAAGTGTCATATAGCAGAAAAATAGTCACTTAAGTGCATTTGATGAGGAATTTCGTTAAAAGAAATTACGAGGCTTTTATAATTAAAAATTTGGATAAATATAGTAGAAATCCTAAAACATGTTATGAAAATACAACTTAGTCTTAAAACTTTTAAAAAGTGCAATTAAGTCATAAAACTTATCATGAAAGTGCAATTAAGTCCTTAAACTTTCAAAAAATGCATTTAAGTCATAAAATTTGTTACAAAAGTGCAAATGAATCTTAAAAATTTCAAAAAGTATTATCAATGGAATGACTTAATTTAGTCAATTTAATGAGTTTTAGGACTTGATTGCACTTCTTGAAAGTTTTAGGATTTAATTGCACTTTTGTAACAAGATTTAGGAGTTAATTGCACTTTTTGAAAGTTTTGGATTAAATTATACTTTTTTGATAAGTTTTAGAATTTCTAATGCACTTATCCCAAAATTTTCTGAGGTGACATTTTTTGACATTGAAGTGATAATTTTTTTTATATTGAGATTGATATTAAAGTAATCACATTTTAATATTAATTGGTACTGAAATGATCTTTTTTTAAAAATGACTAGCACTAAAATGATCACTCTTTAACATGTTATATGACGTCATTTAGGAGTTAGCTGACTGGGTACACCAGGAGCCATGTAGGATTGATAAATATATAATATATGATGAGGTCGGATTTCCGACAATCCACATTAGAGTTGGCAATTAACTTATCATTTTTTAAATGGCACTTAAGTGATTAAAAAAAAAAACCTTTGGGATTAAAATGGGCACTATATACAACTTTTGGCACTTTTAGCATTCTTCTATCTTTTATTTGATTAGTTATAGGCAGTGTTGCACCTTATAGTAATAAAGCATATGTAAATACAAAACGACGTTACCTAAATTTTACCTTCATATACCCGCTCTCGTGATGAAATTTTTCCCTTCCAGTTCTGTTTCTCTTTTAATTGCTGATTAACTTTACAATGACTAAATTGCAACAATAATGACATTCGTCACAGATCACATAAACAGAGGCTGTGCGCACCGTGCAGTGCAAGGATCCTGCCACCTGTGCCATTGCGATGCAATGGAGAGGGCAAAGAAACATAAAGACCTTCGATTACTCCTAGCCGGGAAAAATCTGTGATTTATTGTAGCCAGCAAACATATTATCGAAATCTAGCTTGCCGATTGAAAAGGCGATTGATCATCATAAGAAAACTACAGTATAGAGACAACATGTCTCAAGTAATTGAAATCTTTCCTAATTATTTCTCTTATGAGCATAAAAACATACATGTCAAGGCTTAGAAGTGACTCGGGCTTCATACAACGCAGCAGACTCTAATTCCACAGCTGCGGTGCAGTCTCTTTCTGGAACTGTCACTTCAACAAAACCCCCCACATTCTAAGACTAAGCTAAAATTATGAGATAAGATAAATTTGACAATCACTATTCGAGTAAAGATCATAAGGCAGATCAGATCTCCATACTTAGGCTGAAGGCTCTGTGCTCCGCCATGATAAAAAAACAATTGGCTCTTTTAAGCATATATTAGATCAATACAGATGCCCAAATCGAACAAATCCACCTAAAGATGGAGGTCGATTTGGAAGCAAGATCACCATTTCATCGAAGGCTCCTTTCTTCTCTTAGCATCGGGATTCCCATTAAATCTTAATCACATTCAAAAGGGTTTGGATATGCATCCTGGTAACCGTAGGCATATACACAGTATATCATGGAAGGTGCTCCTCATGGGTATCCACATGCACGATTTTGGTCCATTGATTCTATGATACATGGAAAAGAAAGATCCACATGATATTAAACAATGACTTGTACCCCAAAGTTTCTACAGGTTCAGAGATTAGCCAAACACAAGAGGAACTCCTCGCAACAAGATCATAGAAAATGGAAAAGTTCTTTTAACAATCGAGACATACATAAGAGTACATACATATTCTTCAAAAATCTTTTCCACGAAGTTCCAGCCAATTAAAAGTTAAATTTGTAATAGAAGTTCAAGATGACATTAAAACTCCAATATTGACTGACCATCTCCAATTCTGTGCCATAAGAAGGTTGTGCTGTATTCGAAACAGCAACTAGACCAGCAGGTTCTGCTTGGGACTCTTGGGAAGAGGCTTCTTTTCCATGTACAATCATCAGCTTGCCAATCATGGACTGACTTTGGCTGGATACTTCTAGAAGCCTTGGACTCTCTCTTTGAATCCTCATAAGTTCTTTTCCTGCTACAAGAATAGAGAATCAGAAGCGAACCAACATTTATCGAGTGAAATTGATCAGCTAAATGGGAAAAACAAAAGACTCACCTGCTGGAGCTGGAAAAAGATATGAGGAGAGTGCTAAACTCATTAAAAAATAAAATTACATTGAGGGGCTTTCTATTTATGACAATTTCAATGGTACATTGATTTCCAAAATTCTCTATCACTCTCCCCCGAAATATTGATTTGCTTCGGATGGCTTTTGATTGTGTGAATGCATACCTTTGAGAACTTGAATTAGAGTCCATAGCTACTTACGATTTGGCACATACAAGTAACTTAAAAAAAAATAATAATAACCAGTATCACGACCATAATCCCACGATTTCTAGACAAGTGAAAACTCCGTGGAAGATCTATGGCTATATATAATTGCAAGGGAAGCATGTAAAACGAGCAGTTGGCTTTTGCTTCGTGGAATTTTAATTACTTGACAAAATCTATAGCGGCATGGAAATCTCTCTAGATAATTTTGAAGAAAATATCCTAATTTTGTATTGAATGTGGTGATTTGTTATTGAATCTGGTGATTTTGTCAATTTATGAAATTAAGATTTACATGGAAAGAAACCTACAATGAGATCGAATCCATTTACTTAGGGTAAATACATATATTTGACCAAAAAAGTAAATACGTAGCAAATACATAGAGGACACCTAGAACATGATACCGTAAGGGTGAGCCTTAGTGGAACGGTAAAAGGATACTCAATTGTACCTAAAGTCATGGGTTTGAGTCACAAAAATGACCTCTCTAGAAACTAGGGGTGTGGCAGCATACATTAACCCCTTCCTATACCCACGTAGTGAAGCCAAGCCATTGATTAAAATATTTAAGCTTTCATGTATCATCATACATGAACCCCTTCTTAGTTGTTATTAAGCAACTGAAACAGACTTAGGTTGTCAATTTGGATGAGAACAAGGTATTTCTATAGTTCATATCCTAAAGTTTTCAAAAATTTTAAAGATTTGCCAAAAATACGAGGAACTCCTTGTCTCAAGATCATGGAAAATGAAAGAGTTATTTTAACAATCGAGACTTATTCGAGAATGAATAAATGTCTATTAGAATGGTATCACAATGGACACAATGCAATATATATGATATTTTATACACAATGTCACAACTATCATTTAAATATTATGTATATAAATATAAACGGGATTTTGCTGAATAAAATATCTATGACCTATGAGTCAGTTATTGCAAAAAGCTATTTTTTTTCACAAGCATATGTCTACAATCAAACAATGCTTTGATCAGCTGTAGAAACTTGAAGTTGGATGAGAGCAATATATGATATTCAGCAACATAGATGATTATTTTGTGGATCAAATCAGAGTCCTTGGTTGATGGAGATACTCTCTTTTGGAACTTCCACATTTAAATTTAGAGCTTCATCCATCCGATCACCTTTAGTATTGATAGGAGCCTGTAGTGATGATTCTTGGTCTGCAGGTATTTGAGGAGGTAGACAAAAATCAAAATTTAAATAGACTTTTCAAGTAAATTGACTATTTATGTATGAAAATGGGAGAATTTTGAGTCTCGATTAAGTGGTAACATCATTTGATTCCATGAATCAAGATCCTAATACATGTAGATACAGATGGTCTAATGAGAGCAAGAGTTAAGAAGAGCAAAGATCAGCCAAACTTTTAATTATATTTATTTTTATAGTGAAGCATATCCACAAACAACTCTCGAGAGAAGAAAAATTTGTCCATTACTAATCGAGCGAAGATCAGGACGCAGATCAGATATTTATAATTGGCTTGAATACTCTGTCAGCTGTCAAATGCACCTGGTACAACTTAATGAATGTACATTCTTTATTTGGAATACGCATGAGGTATGTCAAGAGGTTCAACTGACCAAAAGCAACTTTGCAAGAATTTGTTTCATTCTGACTTTGCCAAATCATCTCTTTCATCTTAGGCTATTGTCCTCTCATCCGCCATAAAAAAAAATAACTAGCTTGTCCGCATATATCGAACAAATCCACCTAAAGATGGAGCTCCATTCGGAAATAAGATCACTATTTCATCGAGGGCTCCTTTCTTTTCTTAGCATCAGCATTCCCGGTTAATCTTAATCACACTAAAAGTGTATGCGTATGCGTCTTGGCAAGCATTGGCATGTACAAAATGTATATCATGGAACTGGCTACGCATGGGTATACATATGCACAATTTTTGGTCTGACGATTTGATGATACATGAGAAGAGAGATGAAGCCATGCAACAACGACAACATATTAAGCAACTGAATAGACTGTAGCTATCTATCTGGATGACAACAAGGTACTTCTGTTGGTCATATACCAAAGCTTTCAAAAACTTCAAAGATCAGCCAAAAACAAGAGGAACGCCTCATCTTGAGATCATGGGAAATGGAAAAGTTATTTTAACAACCAAGACTTATTTGAGAATGAACACAGGGCTGTCAGCATGGTATCACATAAGTGGTGGACACAATGCAATATATATGTGAAATTTTACACACAATGTCACAACCATCGTTCAAATATTATGCATACATACATACACAGGATTTTGCCGGATAAAATATCTATTACTTGCAAGTCAGTTCTTGCAAAAGCTATTACTTCACAAGCATAGGTCTACAATCAAAACATGCTCTGATCAGCTGTAGAAACTTGAAGCTGGATGAGAGCAACATATGATAATCAGCAACACGCATGATTATTTTGTGAGATCACATCGGAGTCCTTGGTTGATGGAGATACACTCTGTTTTGGAACTTCCACATTCAAATTTGGAGCTTCATCCATCTGATCATCTTAGTAATGATAGGAGCCTGCAGTGATGATTCTTGGTTTGCAGGTATCTGAGGAGGTAGACAAAAGTCAAAATATGCAGGCAGATAATCCCATAGTGCACACGATGAATAGTTGCATTCAGAGTACAGATGACTATGAACACCAAAATAGAGCTCAAAAACACAAAAACATTCCACATAAAATAGTAATGTTCCATTTATTTCATCTCTCCCAGAAACAGAATCACATGAAGGCATTATAAGTTATGAACGTGCCCAGTCACATAGAGGAGGTCTAGATTATTTCAATTGGAGTCCCATGCTACTGCATCTGAACTTTGGTCCAACTTGCTTTGGCATCAAAATCTACTCAGTGACCAACAATTAAGTAGAGAAGAACAGGTAAAAACAGAAGCTGCTTCCACAAGCTTCTTTGCTGTCCTTCTCAGTAAGAATGTGAACATTGACCTTCAAATGTGAGATTGTTGTGAAAACCACAAACAACAATGTTCAAAGTTAAAACTCTTAATTGAATAGATGTCAATTAGCTACAGCCAAGACTCAAAACCCAAAATTAAAGTCAAAACCCACAGCAAGAAACCTAGGCTTCTCCACCTACGCATGTTGGGATCCATCAGATGATCTAAAATAATCTCAATGATATGACTCCAATCATGTCAACCTCTGCGTAGATATGTCACACGAAAACATCATACAAGCATTCATTACATGGTGAAGATGATTTCAGTTGATTCCACACAAGGAATTTTGCTTTATATTGAACTTGGAGTTCTCTTTTCCATTTCTTTTTTCTCAATAAGTGATGAAGGAGTTCTTAGAAGTTAACTGCTTGAGTACATCAAGAATGTAAAAAGAATAGATCAAAACTGAAAAAAGAATAGTAAGAACTATGCAAATTAGAGCAATCATTGAATAAAAGTAAGAAGACTCAGTTTCTTAAAAAAAAAAAAAATCGTGAAGTTCCAGCTTCTCAAAGGTTAAATTTGTGATAAAAGTTCATGAGAACGTTGGAACTGTGAGGTTGACTCCATGTCAGAGCCATCAAAAGGTTGTAATACATCCGAAACAGGAACTGGACCCGCATATTCTGCATGGGGCTTCTGGGAAGAGGCTTCTTCTCCATGCATAGCATCAGCTTGCCATCACCAATTGAGTCCAGCTGGATACTTCTACAAGCCTTTTGACTCACAGTTATGATCACCATTTGACGCACCAGCACTTGAATCTCCATAACTTTTTCTGCTACAAGAATAGAGAATCAGAACCAAAACACCATTTGTTTAGTAAAATCAATAAGCTAAATGCAAAAAACAAAAGACTCACCTGCTGGAGCTTGAAAGAGTTACAGGAAGAGTGCTAGGCTTACTGGAAAATAGAACTCCACGGAGAGGTTTTCCATCTATGACAGTTTCAATGGTGAATCGATCACCAAAATTCTCCGTCAGTCTCGCTTCAAATATATGCTTACCTTGCACAGGTACCAGTTGCTTATGTGGATTACTTTGAGCACCTGCAATAAAGGTCCATAGCTACTTAAGGTTTGGCACATACAAGCAATTCAAAAAACCAGCATCACATCCATAACCCAATAATTTCTAGATAACTAAAAAGTCCAGTGAGAGATCTACATCTAAGCTTTATTATAATAGCAAGAGAAAACATGTAAAACAGGCACCTGGCGTCTACTTCATGGACATTTGACTTACTTGAGGAAATACTTGGACAAAGGTCCGTTGATATGCAATTCAGTTGGTATTAAGTTTTAAAGAAGTTGATCCTGACGCAGGTGCTCATATTTGTTCACCCAAGCAATAAGAACTCTCCAAGGTAAGCATATATTTGAACCAAGAGTAACAAAGAGTTTTGGCAATCGCACACCATTTGCAAATAACTATATCACAGCCATAATCCCACGATCTCTAGATAAGTGAAAAATTCAATGGGGATCTATATCTTTATATAATAGCAAGGGAAAAATATAAAACAGGCACTTAGCTTCTGCTTCATGGACATTTTAATTACTTGACAAATTCTACGGCCTCGGAGATCTCTCTAGACAATTTTGAAGAAAATTTCCTGATTTTGTATTGAATATGGTGATTTGGTATTGAATATGGCGATTTTGTCAGTTTATGAAATAAAGATTTACATGGAAAGAAACCTACGATGAAATCTCATCGAATCCATTCGCTTAAAGTAAATACATAGATTTGACCAAATACATAGCAAACACGTACACGTCACCTAGATCGTGGTACCCGAAGGGTAAGCCTTGGTGCAGCGGTAAAAGGTTACTCCATTGTGAACTATGGTCATGGGTTCGAGTCATGAAAAAAGCTCTCTAGAAACTAGGGGTATGGCAACATACATGAGCCTCGATACTGGCATGATCTTTTTAATTTAAGTACTCTTACAATCCAGGTCGCCAAAATTGGAAACCCAATCAACCCCACCTCATACTCATTCAATTAAGAGATATTACATGAACATGGTATAAAGCATATGTAACCACAGAAGACTGTTACCTTCCCCCAACAACATCTTTAAAACATAATACTACCCAAATCGCAGAACAACTAACCCTAGTCCTTAAATACGGTTTTCTTGACAAGCAACATACCTCATCCTCTATACCATACCATGACTTCATCGTGAACCAAGATCAAGATAATATCTTCATATCTATAGAAGCCTAAAATATTCGTAAAATCCTAACATATGGTAGAATTATCTGCGCAAGCTAGTGACTATGCTTTCAAAAATCCTAACTCTATCTCCATATTCAAAATTTCATATTTACAACCACAATTTATGCCCACACATTAGCAACGTATGTCACGCTTATAACTAGGATAGCTAACAAGTTTGAGAACTCAATGACACTGTACTTTGTTTCAAAATGACCCAATACTGAGGTTCCTACAATATAAGTTCTTATTACATTACCACGATGACAAATAGGACATTTAAATACTTAAAAAAGGATAACTAAACTAAAAGTGAAAAATTCTCCTTTAATGTTTCTTCCAGACAAGTAATGCCTACAATTTTCTCGAAATTACTTAAGAAAAGGTGCCTAGTGCTCCCAAGAAGAGCATTTTGTCCATCCCCTCACAAACTCTCTCTCTCTCTCTCTCTCTCTCTCTCTCTCTCTCTCTCTCTCTCTCTCTCTCTCTCTGATTGGTGCTCATCAACCCCTTTAAAGACTCGGTTTCATAGCTTATTCAGAATGACAAGCAACAAAGAAGCGATTGTTAAATCTTTGGATGAGTTGGGTAAATGGCAAGATCGCTTGGGATGTTGAATTGATTGGAAACATTCATAATAGAGAGTTGTAGGAAGTGTCTGATTTCTTTCCATGTTTTAGTGGATGCAAAGGTGAACCTTAAGGGTATTGATTATGTGAAATGGTCATTGACAAAAAAAAAAAAAAAAAAAAAAAAAAGAAGGTGTTCACCATTTATCTTATAACCGACACATGAAAAAAGAGGAGAAAGGAAAGGATGATGTCCTTGGAGATTGACACAGATGAAATTTATTATTATTATTTTTTCTTGGGAAACACCTTGGGAAAGAATCTGACTTTGGATAACATGCGAAAACAAGGTCAGATTCTGTGTTGTCTCTGCAAAAGGCAGCGAACTCTGCTGACGATTCATTGATATATTTTGGTTGGTCAAGGACGCTTTGGAGTTTGGTTAGGTTGGTTGAAGGCATTCAGCAGGCAAGTGCAGAGACTGTGCAAGAAGAGCTAAGAGCTTGGTTTGGTAGACGTAAAAACAAAGAGAATAAAAGAATATTCACTTGATCCCTGTGGCCATATCATTATGCAAGTCGCCACTTCTTCCCAAGGCACAGGGTAAAACGCATCAGTTCAACAGATTTACAAGGCCCCCCATATCATTATGCAAGTCCCTTTTCCTCTGCCCCCAACCCATGACAACAGCCAAAACATTAATACAATCTCATAATCATCTGCATGAAGGAATAGTGGGATAATTGAAATCAATGACCCGGGCGTAACAATGGAAAAGATTATGGAACTGGAGACAATTGGTAACACGAAATATAGTTTCAAGTCTACATAAGCAAATGTAGAATCGAATTAAATAGATTTATCTCCACAGCCATTCTTTCTCCCACCAACAGACCCTCATTCAAGAACACGGAAGTAAACATATATCAGGGCCTGACCTGGCTGACCATAGATTGATAGCGGCACAGGTTGATTTGAGCTTGAGGATACACCAAGTTGCACCAAAGCTTTATCCTGTCCTAGAGTCAAATTTTGCTCTTGGCACTTCAGCTTCAGTTTCTTCCTTGAGGGTAACTTCTCTAGCCTTTGCTCGTGTTCCCTAGTGAGTCCTAAATGATATAGGAAATTAACTCCGGTAACACATCTTGGGTTCTGAAACCTGAAAATCAACATAAACTACCAAAAGAATGTCCACAAGATATAATTCGAACCTGTGTGCAAGTAATAAATATCGTCAAGAGCCTCGAGACTTCTATTGCAACCACCCACAAAGGCAAGAACCCCACTTCTTACTGGATCCAGACAGACCCCAGCCATGGAAAATCTGGCAGAAGGTCCAGCACCTGTGGTAGTCAACTTGGACCATATTGCAGATTCTGCAAAATCATGGTAACAGTCAAGCAAAAGAGATAAAGAACATGAGGATGCGCATTTTAAGTTGAAGGAACGAAAAACCATGCTTATGTTGCTCTCTCTTGCTTTTCCAACGCAACAAAGGTATATGAAAAAATTAAAAGAAGCAATAGATGATCAGCTCAAATTTACTTTCCAAATACTTGAATGATTAAGCAAACTAAATAATCAATGGATATGAAATTGAATGAGCAAGGAAAAATGCCCTACTCGTGATACAAAAGTTCATCTACCACTCCGATGTACCACTCGCATCTCAAAAGAAAAGAAATTGTACTTGAGATTTATAACTGCAATCAACAAAGCATTGCCTAGAAATATATTAACTAACACAGGGTTCATATAAAACAGGCCAGTAATGTGAGAACTAGAAATTTGAAACTGACATTATTACATTTCAGCAAATGCATATATCTGCATGATTTCTGTGGCAGACATTCAGAAAGCATATACAGAGCAAAAAGTACTCACCAACATCAAGCAAATACAGGTCATCATATAGCTTTTGGGCCTCTGTGTATCCCCCATAAACAAACAGAATCTTCCCAAAAGTAATAGTCAAATATCCAGCACGGGGGGGTAGCATGTCGCCGGTGGTATTCAGCTCCTTCCACATCAGAGTATCTAACAAAATGCGGTAAGGCCAAAAGAGTAGTAAATAGAGGATACTCGTGGAGAGAGAAGCAAGAAACCACTATTCAGGTAAACTAATAAAGGCTATGGTTGACAGTAAACCTGCATCGAGAATGTGGACATCAGACAAATGGTAATCACACCCATCTTCACCACCAATCACAATCATTTTGTTCTTCCACGTTGAGCAGCTATGGGTATGACGTGGTGAAGGTGGCATACCAGTTGTCATAACCCTATTCCAAGCAAATGTCTCTGTAGATTATGAGAAGGAAATGCATCAACTAGCAAGTTTGTCTACCCAAGGAAGATAGAATACTGAACTAACCACTCTAAATCAATAAATATTTAACGAGCAATGGTAACTGATGACGCATGCTACAAGTATAGTACTTTGATAAATTGGAGGACACGACATTCAAGGAAAGTAAAGTCTTTAACCCAGCTCTCATATGCACAGACAGGGAAATTTCACAAATAGATGTCAATGGGGACTACCGGCAAATAAGAAATGTCGACTTTTAAAAAAAGCCTACCTGTGTTCAATATGAAGAGATCATTGTAATATACTTCATTATCATTATCAGGAGATTTTCCATACCCACCAAATATGAACAGCCTTTTATCCACAAGTGCTGCACTATGACCCTGCCTTGCCTCTGGTACCTCTCCCCTTGTAATGGGTGATATCCATGTATGAGAAGCTACAAAATATATTCATGAACTACTTTAAAGAAACCCAACTTCTGCTGTTGCAGGTATAATGAAAAGATCACAGATTATTAGTCGACAAGACTGTATTGCTACGCCATTGCAAAAGGAGATGGTAACTGTAACTTACAAGTGTATAGTATATGCAAATCCCCAAGAGGGTTCATTCCATCCGTCCCACCAAACACAAACAAATTGTCACCGACATTAGTGCAGCTATGGCCATCCCTTGGAGCAGGTGGCATGCCTTTTATCGTGGGTTGGCTCCATGTTTGCTCCACTGCAAGTCAGAAAAAGCCAAATTATCAATTGAAAAAAGGAAAATCACGACATACAGAGACAAGCAATGGCAGATTTCTCTCTCTCTCTCTCTCTCTCTCTCTCTCTCTCTCACACACACACACACACACACACACACACACGCGCGTGCGCACACCTAACCCCCAGGTCACCAATTAAGACTATGGTAAACAAGATCACCTCTCATAGTTCAACAACTTCCACATGCCACACAGGCTAAGCTCCAACGGAACACAAGATCAGGACACAAAAAGTAGAAGGCAACAAAGTTGGAAGTACACCAAAAGCCGACCCTCATGAAATTCCAGCAGTAAATATAAACAGCAGAAAAATGCAAATGGGGAGAAAGTCAAAAACATCTTCTAGTAATTGTTCAAGATGAAAGAAGTACAGGAAAATATTGATCATAGCAGTGCCATATATACCAATCATTGGACATATAATACCATGAAATATTCTCTTCCCACCCACACATTCAACGCATAAAACTAGCCACAAATCACCGATTCAAGACCCAAGCCATTGATTAAAGTAAAGCCGACAACAAACAAAAGGCATCAGCAAGTTATAACACAACCAAAAAAAAAAAAAAAAAAACCCAACAAGCAGAATTGCGCCAAAAACACCGGGAGATCCCAGTCAGACAGAAAAAAGAAAAAAGAAAAGAAAAGAACCGATCTTTCTCTCAGCACCAAGCAGAGTATACCAATCTATATCGAAGACATTCTCAGAAAAAACGCAAACTTCGAAGGAAAACCAGAATCTCCAGAAGATAAACTCGAAGACCCACCAGTGTCAAAGACGTGAACCTCGTTGGTCTGGCAGTTGTCTATGCCAAAGCCACCGAACACGTAGAGGAACCTCCCTCCTTTGATCGCGTTGCAAGTGTGGGCCCACCTCTTTCCGGGGCCACCCGCCTCTTCGCTGGCCTGCTCTGGTTCCTGGGCTTGCGGTAACACAACTCTCTCCCACCTCATTTTGCTTTCTCGAGAATATCAAACGACAACGGTGGGGGCCGAAGAAAGCGCGAGAAAGTGACAGCCTTCGAAAGAAAAGAGTAGGATTTCGAAGTTCGAGGATAAGACAGGAGCTTTAAGGATCCAGAGGGTCTCTCTTTGGTGTCATGCAGAGGACAAGAGCATAACACCTGAACAAATGTCGACGTAGGAGCAAGAACTGTGTCTTTTGCGGAGAGCCGTTTTGAAAGACTGATTTTTGCGAGGGAACGCAAGAGCTTTTCTTCTCTCTCTCTCTCTCTCGCTCCTTTTCCTTTTCTCCTCGCCAAACGTTGTCAAGTACAAAGAATTCTCATAATACCCTTTTTGGCCCTTTAGGATTAGATCAAGAAGGATCATATTAGGAAAAATTGCCCCATATATAAACTCGTTCCAAGGCTAGCATTGTCAAAGCCAAATCTGGCAAGAAAAATATGCCGATTAATTCAATGCCTTAAAAATACCAATTGACAAAAATATAAACTCGTTCCGGGTACTAAAAGCACAAATATGGACATAAATTAAATTAAGGATAAGGAAACAAATAATATGCATTATGTTATTGGAATTTAGATATTGCCCTTTTAACTTGCATGCTTTAGTAAGGCTAAATGTTTAAAGTATATTATTAGATTTAGAATAGAGAAGAAAAAATATTTTGGTAACTAAATATTTGAAGCTTTAAATTTTAAATGAACTTTTCAGATAATTAATTGTTAGTAAAATTTAAAAGATGAAAATAGAGGAATTGATGAGTCTCGAATCATGTGATCACGTCACTCAATTCCATGAATTGAGATTATATATATAATTAAATCTTGCTAATGCTTGATAGTACCATAAATTCTTGGGTTGTTGATCGTGAATATGCTTTGGTATGAAAGTAAATAGATAAAAAAAAATTGGCCAAACTTTGCTCTCCTTAATTTTTGCTCCATCGTACATTCTAGTATGTACTATTACCTAAATTTTAAAAAATCTTTTCATTTTAATCCATTCCTAAATTAAGAAATAACAATGTTGTCTTTTTGTCACTTTTTACCTTTTGGTTTTCATGAATTTTACGAAATTTTATTTAAGTATAATTTAGGTTATGATCTCTATAATATTAGAAGTAAAACCTATTGTATCTAGTTGATGTCGATACTAAATATTTAACTAATAAAATTGAGAAAACATGATACGTAAAAACTAAAAAAATTTATCTATCTAGTGGACAAATTCTCCTTCAAGGTCTCTGGTATAAGGCAAACCAAGTTATCATCTCATTGAGCTATTAGGGAAGAAACAGAGAAGTGAAGATATGGATGTTAAGCTCATCCTATAATCAGTGAGGCATTTCGATGCCAGGAACTATAATGCATTTGGCTTGTTCGTCATGCTTGGATAAGAAATCTTCTGAAGAATAGCTGCCACTCTGGTGTATAAAGAGAGATGTTTAAGCTCTTAGGCAGCATTTTGTATTGCACAAGAAACTCGCAAGATGTTATAAATGCAGTTGAAGAGTTCACGCAAGCATATGTCGACCACCGTGCTTTTATGGACTATTTCAGAAAGGCGTTGATTACCCCCTATATAGGTATTGTTTAGTTGATCTAAATTCTATAATTGTGCTTCTTGAATTTGAAATTGTTGATGGCTTTAGAAGGTGTTGTCTTGCCCAAAACTTATGTGCCTCTTTTATCATGCAGATGCTCTAATTAATGATAGGAGGTCTTTGCCAACAGTTGGTCCCAAACCCCGAGCTGCAATTGAGTCTTACCTCCTGAGATTGAAGTTATGGCCAAGAATTGATGGGTTGATCTGCATGTCGGGAACTGAATGTCACTCTTTAGTTGGATCAGTATTCTCTAGAGACTAGTTATTTTGAGAATGTTAGGGACCAGTGTTTCACAAGTAATGCTTGGCATAAGCTAAGTAGCATCGACATCAATATGTGACATACGATACGACACAATAAAACATGTTGACACGTTGTTTATCAAAAATAGAAAATTCCGACCCATTGAGACATGTTGCATATAAGTGCATATTTTTATATACACATGATAAGTTATCATTTTTATGATTATTTTAATCAAATTAATTTAATTCAAATTCTCAAATAGATAAATAATAAAAAAGAGCCTAGAATGAATTTACACTAAAACATTAATCTATCATTTGTTAATATCATTCATTATTTTAATTTGACAAATTCAACTACATTAACTTGAAGGAAAATTAAAACAAGCCATCCACATTCTGAACTCGCGTGTTAGAAGAGAAGGAAAGAAAAAACAAATTTTGGGAGTGAATTGTGTGCCACAGAAAGTAAGAGTCGAAAGAGAAAGAAGAGTGTGTTTTTCTTCTTCCTCATTTATTATTTTTTTTTCTTTTACATATTTAAATTTTGACCCTGCGTTTATTGAATTTTTTTTAAAATTGACCATGCACATGTCGAAATCACATATCGGAATTCCGAACTCGCATGTCAAAATTCCCAACTTGCGTGTTGGATAGTGTTAGGAGAGTTGATCGGATGTTAGATTTTCCAATACTTATTGACCGAGTATCAAAGAGTGTTGAAGAAATTTGGAGAGTATTTGACACAACATGAAGGCTTCTAGAAAATGTCAATGCTTCCAAAGATAGCGGGCTGTCAACATTCTAAATGTGGATATAATATTGGACAAGCGAAATCTCCCGCTTGCAAAAAGTTCTCTAAAGACAGAAGCTTAATATACAGTGTAGAACCCAGCTTTAGCGTTCTCCATATGTGGTTGCCCTCGGTCAAGGCCCGGAAATCTATGTGAACATGTCATCAAGGTGGCGATCTCATGTAGAACTCGTCAGGTTGCAGGAACAAGCATCCTGCCTTACGTGCAACCTTTTTGCATCAGGAAAATAAAGGGTTGGGAGAGTTGTCTAAAAGCAGGCCACTGCAACTTCTTCTTGCTGAAGCGAACTCGCAGCTGGTTGACTCTGTTCAGTTTTTTTCCACCTCCTTTAATTTTGCAATCAGGGAATTGAGGCAAGAGTGATTGGGAGAAAAAGATACAACCCAAACATAAGATCCGGCGACATCAGGTCAAAGCATGAAGTGTCAAAATTTGGTACAAGTATATAATTAAGTGCCAAAACTTCTAAAACATACACTTAAGTGTCATTTTTTTTTTAACATTAAACACTAAAGTCAACTTCGATGAAGGTAGTCAAAAATTTGACATGACATTATTTTAAGAATAAATGTGGTTTACATGGCTCATCGAAGTTGTCTACTCAGTAATCAATATGCAAAATCATTTCATTTTGTTCTAAAAATTGATTTTTACTATAAATATTAATTAAATTAAAATTTAAAAACTAAATTAAAAAATTTAGGTGCAGCAAAGCAGCAAGGGTTGTTGCTAGGGTCGTTAGCCATTAGCCAAGGCCTAGAGTTCTTTTAATTTAATTAATATTTATATCAAAAATAAAATGTTTAATACTCGAAAAATCCCAAATTAGTACACATGTGACAAATTTACCCCCAAACTATTTTTTTGATCACTAAAAACCCCAAACTGGTATACTTTGACAAATTTATCCCAAACTGGTACATTTGTGACAAATTTACCCTATGTTAATTTTCGTTAAAATTTATAGTCAAATTATTAAGTTAAATGGCATGCGACAATTGACGATATATCAATTTGAGATTTTACGCTTCGTTTGTCATAGTTTACAATGTTTGTAATTTTTTGTGGCATTAATCCAATTTAGCTGAGAGTATATTTGTCACAAATTTACCAGTTTGAGGTTTTTTTGCAGTCGAATAAATTAGTTTGGGATAAATTTGTCATAAATGTACCAATTTATGGTTTTTTTTTATGGTCAGTTGGGGTAAATTTGTCACAAGTGTACTAGTTTAGGGTTTTTTATGGTAAAAAAAAAATAGTTTTGGGTAAATTTGTCATACGTGTACCAATTTGGGGCTTTTTCGGGTAATAAATCCAAAATAAAAATTAGGGACAAAATGACATTGTTCTGGGACAAGCTAGCAACATTAGTACCACATTAGCAATTTTGTCAAAAATTCCCGCTATTGGCACTTAAATGTTCGCTTATTCTCCAATTTTACCACTTAAGTGTACATTTTAGAAGTTTTAACACTTAAATATCCACCTGTTTCAAGTTTTGATATTTGGAATGTTTGGCACTCTTATATCATAAATCCCTGTATGAGTCACCTTTTTCTTTCTTTTCTACGGGAAGATTGTTTCACCTCTTTTTTCCTGAAGTCATCATATCATTATTAAGTCCTCTAATCATGGCCAATGAAAATGAAACCTCCCTTTAGTCTCCCTTGCTCCCTCTCGAGTTTCTCGGCCAGAACCTCCTTTTCTTTCATATCATTATTAAGTCCTCTCAGTTTTATTCACTTTTCATTACTCTCTTACGTCAACTTAAAACATCATAGGAACCTTGATTATCCACGGGATTGACATAAACTTAGTAAGAGATCAAGTCCTTAGTCCTCCCTCTCAGCCTCCAACTTAGACGGACGTAGCTCATTATAAGCCTAGGATGTACCTTTTCTTCCAATTTCGGATAATGGTAATGATAATTAAAATTGATACAACAAATATTGAATGCTTAAATGAGCCAACTAACTTTAATCGATTCGTGTTTATCTTCTCATTTAGTACGGAAGTGTTGTTACTTTTCCTTTTATAACTCGCTTTCAAAAACTAGCTATTGTGCGGGCTTGTTAACAATCAAAATTATTAATATTATATCCAAAACCTTAGATTATTAAATAAAAAAGTTTACTGGCAAACTTGTCATCACAGTCTCATATGATTCTAGAGCCACCAAATCATACATGTAAAATTTGCCCCAACTAGGCAATACAACACGAACTCTTAGGTTAATGTGAATCAAACTCATACTCTCGTTGAAAAAAATGACCTATTCACCGATGGTTAATGTGACATAATATTATATTTGGAACCCTCTCATGTGCAAATCTAACTAAAAGTACAAGAAATAATTTAGGGCTAATACCCTAAAAAACCCTAAACTGGTACAATTGTGACAAATTTACTCAAAACTATTTTTTTGACCATGAAAAACCCTAAACTGGTATACATGTGATAAATTTACCCCGACTAACTATAAAAAACCCTAAACTGGTACATTTATGACAAATTTACCCTAAACTAATTTATTCGATTGCAAAAAACCCCCAAAATAGTAAATTTGTGACAAATATACCCCATGCTAAATTGGATTAATACCACAAAAAAATCACAAAAATTATAAACTGTGACAAATGGAGCGTAAAATCCTAAATTAGTATACTGGTCAACTGTTACGTGTCATTTAACTTAATAATTTGATAATAAAATTTAACGAAAACTAACAGAGGGTAAATTTGTCACAAGTTTATTAGTTTGGGGTAAATTTGTCAAAAGTATACCAGTTTGGGGTTTTTGGTGGTCAAAAAAATAGTTTGGGGTAAATTTGTCACAAGTGTACCAGTTTGGGGTTTTTCCAGGGTATTAACCCAATAATTTATGTGGAGTTAAAGTAGTTAAAAATTGTTATTTCAAGCGACTTAGATACAAAAATTTAAATGGGTCTTACGCGTGTGCTGCCCCTTAGACAAAGAACTTAAACATTTGGATGGGACATTAGCATACTTCATATCTCGAGTTTATTTCGTTTGTTGACTGTTTGTTCTTCAATTTAACGTGCATCAATGTTTTGAGTTTTATCTCACCGCTTGAAAACAGAATTTTAATGAGTCTCCTATCCTTGTAATCTTGCTACGCTTAAGTGTTTAAGCTTTTGGTTAGGGTTTCTAACAAAAATTTATTGACTCAATACAGTCTTAATTAGATGGATAAAAAAATGGATTAATATCCTGAAAAATCTTAAATGGGTACATGAGTGACAAATTCACGCAAAATTTATTTTTTGACCACAAAAAACCTTAAATTGGTACACATGTAACAAATTTACCCCAAACAACCACAAAAAACCCAAACTGGTACACTTGTGATAAATTTATCATAAACTAATTTGTTCAACCACCAAAAACTCTAAATTAATACATTTGTGACAAATATACCCTTTGTTAAATTTGATTAATACTACAAAAAAAACCACAAAAATTGTATAATTATAAAAATGAAAAGTAAAATCCCAAATTGATACACTAGTCAACTATCAGGTGTTATCCAACTTAGTAATTTGACTAGAAAATTTAATGGAAATTGATAGATAGTAAATTTATCACAAGTAGACCAATTTGGGGGTAAATTTGTCAAAGGTCTACCGGTTTGGAGTTTTTAATTGTTAAAAAATTAGTTTATGGTAAATTTGTCACACATATACCAGTTTGAGGTTTTTCGGGATATTAACCCATTTGCATGCCAAAAACTTTGAGCCATATCAATTGAGGGGTTGATCTAGTGATCATCTCTGCTTTGAATTTTTTGAGACACGTGATTAATATCACCGGGTCATGTTTGGGGCACTTCTACAATGCCATGAGATCACAAAGGATAAGGTTGTCGTGTTAGTGATCTGGCGGCTGACATATTACATTTTAATTCGATGATATATGGTATTCCTTGATCCACGGTACTTGCAGGACATTTTTGTAGTGCTTAGCTTCATATCCCACCACAATCGATCAATTATTTGGTTAAGCGATTTCTGAAAGTATGGCTCGTACTTTTGACTTTTGACTTTTGGATTGGTGAATTGGTTGGGAATTCTCTAAATGAATTAACTTATTTATCTATATTTTGTTAAAAAAAAAAGTTTATTCTGGCCAAAGAGGGGAAAATGAAAAAGGACAGGAGGAGGGCAAGAACCCTACCCTCTTGTGGCTGCACCAAAATCCACATGACCCTCGTGCTGATCTCTCTCTTTTCTTTTCCCATTATCTTTCATTGTGGTGAGATTGACTAGTATTGGGTGGTCCTTGCCTTATACGTGATTGATTAATTGTGTTGGGAAGGCTTGGTTAAGGATCTAGCCATCTACTCTCAACTCATCTATTGACCAGGTCCATTAGCGATTGGACATCATCATGGCAATACCGCGTACAATTTTTTTTTTTAATTTTTAATGTTAATAATGCTGCGATGGCATCTTGACCTAATAGATACTGGCAATAACTAGAGGATCAAATGCATGCCGCACATCTAAAAAATTAGAAAGTTCGATTACACAAAAGAAACTGGAGGAGGAAGTAAGACAAGTGCAAGTCATAAGAGCTTCAATTAGATTATGATCTTTTATGTAGATCAATTCCACGTTTTTTCTTGTATTTTGGTACTTTTTTCTTAGAACTTAGTTAGGACACCATTTTCCTAGTTTACATCATTTACAAATCTCTCTCTTTCATATCTCCCTTGTTACGTCAGATTAATAAAAACATGGAAAGGATTTGATTCTAATTCCATCAAATATGATACAAACAACTATTTTTTCTCTAATCCTTTTTTTAAAGTAGAAGTGATAAGGCATGTGATTTTTTTTTTCATGAGAGCTTATGTTAATCCACCACCAAATCATCTTCTTCTTTTCATTATGTGACCGTTCTGCTCTAACATTATTTAGAAATTTTTCCAATAATATCAATATTCCAATAATATCCATTTTGGCCCTTCAGGATGAGATCAAGGACAATAATAGGGAAAATCGCCCCACATAGAAACTCATCCCAAGGTTAGCAATGCCAAAGCCAAATCCGGCAAGAAAATATATTATATGAGTTAAAAAATATGTAATTACCAAAATAATTTCTTTTTTTCTATATTCTAAATCTAATAATGTACTTCAAGCATTTATGCTTACTAAAGCATGCAAGTTAAAAGGACAACGTCTAAATTCCAATAACAAAATCCATATTCTTTGTAATTTTATCCTTATTTCAATTTATGTCCTTATTTGTGCTTTTGGAACACTTAATTCTGTCAATTGATAATTTTGGTATAGAATTAAATGGCATATTTTTCTTGCCAAATTTGGCTTTGACAATGCTAGCCCTGGAACAACTTTATATATTGGGCAACTTTTCCTAATATGATCGTTCTTGATCTTACTCTAAAGGGCCAGAAAAGGTATTATGAAATTTCTCTATACTTGACAAAAATAAAAAGAATAAAAAGCTCTTGCGTTCCCTCGCAGGAATCCATCTCTCAGAACGGCTGCTTGGTCGACATTTGTTCAGGTGTTATATGCTCTTGGCCTCTGCATGGCACCAAAGAGAAACCCCCTGGATCCTTTAAGCCCCAGTCTTCTTCTCAAACTTTGAAATCCTACTCTTTTCTGAAAGGCTTTCGCTTTCTTGCACTTTCTTGACCCCCTCTGATATCGGTTGCTCTTCCCGGAAAAGAAAAATGAGGTGGGAGAGAGTCCTGTTGCTGCAAGCCCAGTAACCAAGGCAGGGCGGGGAAGAGGCGGGTGGCTCCAGAAAGAGGTGGCGCCACACTTGCAACGCCATTAAAGGAGGGAGGTTTCTCTACGTTTTCGGTGGCTATGGCAAAGATAATTGCCCGACCAACCAAATTTACGTGTTTGACACTGGTGGGTCTTCTTCGAGTTTATCCTCTGGAGACTCTGGTTTTCCTTCAAAGTTGCATTTCTGATTTGATTTAGATTGGTTTGCTCTGCTTGGTGCTGAGAGAAAGATTGGTTCGTTCCTTTTCTTTTTCCTTTTTCTGTCAGATTTGGAGCTCCCGGTGTTTTTTGGTGCCACTCTTGTTGAGATTTTCTCTTTTGGTTGTGTTATAATTTGCTGATGCCTTTGGTGAGATTTTGTCGAACCACTGCTAGTTATTCTAAAATCTTAAGATGTTAAATGAAGTTTTGGTTTATTATTTAAATATTCTAACATTCCACCTCATGCTTAATCTGGTCTTTTGCTTAATACTAAGTATGGAAATTTAATTGGGGATGTAAATGGGCCCGGTAAGATTTGAACTCAGGACCTCTAGTTCTAATACCACGTGAGATTTTGTAAGACTATTGTCAACTGTTCTAAAAGTTTAAGTTGTTGCATTTTGCCTTCCAATTTTTGTGTGGTGATGAGAGAGAGATTAATCTTCTATTGCTTACCTCCGTATGTTGTGATTTTCCTTCTTTTTTTGACTGATAATTAGTTTTATCTGACTTACAGTGGGGCAAACATGGAGCCAACATGGAGCCAACCCACAATAAAAGCCACGCCACCTGCTCCAAAGGATTTGCATATAGTAGACAATTGTAAGTTACATTTACCATCTCCTTTTTGCCCATGGTGTAGTAATATAGTCTCGTCTACTAATAATCTGTGCATCTTTTCATGATACTAATATAGCAGTTGGGTTCCTCTTAGTGTAGTTCACGAATCTGTTTTGTAGCTTCTCATACATGGATATCACCCATTACAAGGGAAGAGGGACCATAGTCTAGGCAGGGTCATAGTGCATTTCCTTAGGTAGACAAACATGCTAGTTCATGCATTTCCATCTCATAATCTACAGGGACATTTGTATGGAATAAGGCTATGACAACTGCTATCCCCCCTTAACCACGCCATTGCCATAGCTGCTCAACTTTGAAGGAAAACCAGAATCTCCAGAAGGTGAACTCCAAGACCCACCAGTGTCAAAGACGTGAACTTGGTTGGTCTGGCAATTGTCTTTGCCAAAGCCACCGAAAACGTAGAGAAACCTCCCTCCTTTGATGGCGTTGCAAGTGTGGCCCCACCTCTTTTTGGAGTCACCCGCCTCTTCTCTGCCCTGCTCTGGTTCCTGGGCTTGGGGCAACAGGGCTCTTCCCACCTCATTTTTCTTTTCCGGGAATATCAAACGGCAACAAAAGGGGGCCAAGAAAGCGCAAGAAAGTGAAAGCCTTTCAAAGTAATGTAGGATTTCAAAGCTTGAGAAGACGACTGGGGCTTTAAGGATCCAGGGGTTCTCTCTTTGGTGTCATGGAGATGGCAAGATCACATAACACCTGAACAAATGTCCACGAAAGGGCAAGAACCGTGTCTTTTGTGGAGAGCCATTTTGAAAGATTGATTACTGGGACGGGACACGAGCTTTTCTTTTCTTTTTCCTTCTCTCCTACCAAAACATTGTCGAGTATGAAGAATTTTCATAATACATTGTTTGGCCCTTTAGAATAAGATCAAGAAGGATCGTATGAGGAAAAATTGCCCAATATATAAAATTGTTCCAGGGGTAGCATTGTCAAAGCCGAATCTGGCAAGAAAAGTATGCCATTTAATTCAATACCAAAATTATCAATTGAAGGATAAGGTAACAAAGAATATGCATTATGTCATTAGAATTTAGAAATTTCCCTTTTAGCTTGCATGCTTTAGTAAGCATAAAATGTTTGAAGTACATTATTAGATTAAGAAAAAGAAAAAGAAATTATTTTAGTAACTAAATATTTTTGAAGCTTTTAATTTTAAACAATTTTCTCAAGTGATTAATTATTAGTAAAATTAAAAAGATGAAATTGGGGGAATAACTGATTATCGATTCATGCAATAACATTGCTTGATTCCAAGAATCGGGATCCTATGTGTCTGGGGATATATATTTATATGGATGGGAGCAAAAGTTAAGGAGAGCAAAGTTTGGCCAAAGTTTATTTATTTATTTATTTTCACCAAGGCATCTTCCCAATCAAAAACTCCAAAATTCACAATGCTATTAAGGAGATTTCATAATGACACCATTAACCAAATTTTAGATAATCTTTTCATTCCAATCTATTTCCTAAACAAATAAAAAAACGCATGATGTCTTTTTATCACTTTTACCTTTTGTTTTTATGAATGTCATGATATTTTCATTAAGTATATTTTAGGTTATGATCTGTATAATAGTAAAAGCAAAATCTATTGTATTGGATTGATGTTCATACTTAATATTTAACTAATAAAATTAAGAAAACACGAAACATAAGAGTCTAAAAATGTATCTATCTAGTGGACGACTTCTTCTTCAAGATCTCTCGTGTAAATTAAATCATGCTATCATCTCCTTGAGCTATTAGGAAAGAAATAGAGAAATACTGGTATAAATGTTGAGCTCATCCTATTTTCAGAGAGGCATTTCAATGCCAAGTACTATGATGCCTCCGGCATGTTTGTTGTGCTTGGATAAGTAATCTTCTGAAGAAAAGCTACGACTTCGGCATACAAAGAGAGATGTTTAAATGCTTAGGCTGCATTTGGTAGTAAAATGCAAGAAACTTGCAGGATGCTATAAATGTTGTTGAAGAGTGCATGCACGTATTTATCGACCAATGTGCCTTCATGAACTATTTACGGGTGCAGCAGTTACCCCATAAGAGGTTAAACAAGGGCAGCTCATCATAAGATTTTCAATCGCAATTCTTCAAAAGAATGTTGATAAGTTTATCGTATTAATTTTATGAATTTTTTTTTCTTTATACTCTCTTCAAGAATTGAATATGGAAATTTGAATAAGATATATGACCATATACATTGTAATTTCATAAGAGGTCAGTATTTCATGTAAAATAGTTATGATAATTGCAACAGTTGATTACAGGAATAAAAGTTTGGACAACCTACCTAAACTCTAAATATCATGTAAAGTGCAATTGACACTAAATAGTTATATATCTAGTTTATAAGCAATATTTTTGTCCAACCACAACTGATACAATTGATGACACTTCCTCCAATTACTCTTCTGATAAGTGGATTATAAATTGCAAAAGTCATACACTTGCAAAATCAAACAAATTTAAATATAGGTGATGTCCGTGCCTATACCACACCAATATACTTATAGTAGAAAACTTCGAAAAATATGGTCCAATAATTACTGTTTATCTGCCATTTCCTTTTGGCAAAAAATAATCAAAGATTATCGCAAATACATGATTCACCAGCATTTACCATTTCTATCATAGTATGATTCAGTGTAGACATTCATATGGTTTTGCGTAAACAGAGCACCAGGGCAAGGCACAAGGACTATAGGAAGACCAATTACAGAACTTGAATCCCGTGTTTCAAACCCTAGGAATTTGACGATTAGACGAATAATAATCATCTGTAAGCAAAGGAAAACATTAATTTTTTCTATAAAAAAAGTGTGAATATGGCTTTTCTGAGAATGGTTATATGTTTCTATAAAACAGACCCATGTAAATAACTATGCTTTGGGAAGAACTTCCAATAAATATGACAGTTGCAGGAGAAGCTCACTACAAGATAAATAAATATTCTTTGCATATCCTCGTACGACCTGCACTATTGGCCATCTTGACATATACCCCCACATCAAAGTGCTATGCTAACAGAGTGAGTAACAATGACTATTAGGTTCATACGTGTTTGATAACGACACAAAATCTCTATTCTTGAAATAGATATTCATTTGAAAATGACATTATATTTCTCCCTTTTAGGCGGCAAAAGTAGCCAGCGACTAACGGTGGCAGGCAGTGGATGGCGACCGCTGGATGGTGGATTGACATGGAACATTAATCTCTTACTTTTGTTCCGTCTCGACTTTCTCGGCCAGAACCACCTTTTCCTTCGTTTTGTTTTTTCTCTACACAAAATACTCTTAGTTTCATCCACTTTTCATTACTCTCTTACTTCAACTTAGAACATAATAAGAACCATGATTATCTGCGAGATTGACATAAATATATTAAGAGAATCAAGTTGAGAGTGGCAAGTCTCCTCGTCAATAGCCACTAACTATGGAGTGTGGACACAACCTCATACATTCCACCTTTATTATTAATTGAAAGATTACAATGAATGATTGTCGGGAGAATTACCAAAAAAGTCTTAAACCTATTGCAATTGTGCCGATTCAGTCCTAAACTTTTTTTTTTTTTACCAATTTAGTCCAAAACCTTTTATAAATGTGCCAATTCAGTCATTCCGGCCAAAATTGGCCGGCCGGAGCTTAACATGGACGCCGGCCGAGACAGCTGGCCGGTGAACAATTTTTTTATAATTTTTTTTTTTAAATTTAAAATTTTTAAATTTTTTGATTTTTTGATTTTTATTTTTTACCTTCTTCTTCTTCCTCCGGCCGACCGGCGCCGGCCAGAGGCGAGGGCCGGTGAGGCTGACCTCGCCGGCCACTGGCGAGGCTCGCCCTCGCCGGCCACTAGCGAAGGCAAGCCTCGCCCAGCGACGGCGACGGCCGCTATCGCCTAGCCAAGGCGGCGGCCGCCGTCGCCTAGCCAAGGCAAGGCTTGGCCTTGCCCAACCATGGCGAGGCGAGCCTCGCCAGATCTGGTTACGGCCTCGCTAGTGGCCGGGCGAGGCCGCCGTCGCAACCGGGCGAGGCTCGCCTCGCCATGGCCGGGGCGAGGCCGAGCTCGCTTAGCCGAGCGACGGCCGCCTCGCCGTCGCCGGGCGAGGCTCGCCCTTGCTTGCCACCGGCGGCGAGCCTCGCCTGTGGCCGGCGAGTCCGCTCGTCGTTGCCATTTGGCGAGGCTCGACCTCGCCATGGCTGGGCGAGGCCGAGCCTCGCCTTAGCTGAGAGACGGCCGCCTCGCCGTCGCTGGGTGAGGTTCGCCCTCGCTTGCACGGAAGGCAAGCCTGCCCGCCCGGCCGACGGCGAGGCCGCGTCGCGAGACTGGCGAGGCTCGACCTCGCCAGTGAACGGTGAGGTCAGCCTCGCCGGCCCTCGCCTCTGGCCGGCGCCGGCCGGCCAGAGGAAGAATAAGGAGGTAAAAAAATTTTTAAAAAAAATTCGAAAAAAAATTCAAAAAAAATTCAAAAATTCTTAAAAAATTGTTTGCCGGCCAGCTGTCTCCGGCCGGCGTCCACGTCAGCTCTGGCCGGCCAATTTTGGCCAGAAGGACTGAATTGGCACAATTATAAAAGGTTTAGGACTAAATTGGCCAAAAAAAAAGTTTAGGACTGAATTAGCACAATTGCAATAGGTTTAGGACTTTTTTGGTAATTCTCCCATGATTGTCCTTAATAACTATCACTTGCTGCTACAATCCATTAATCACAACTTATATTTAGACACATGAAAATATGAAACATTAACAAAGTAAAAGTCTTAATTATAAAATGGGAAGTTCAGACTAGTGGTTTCAAATCACATACTAATTATCGACCACCATAGAATATCGTGAGATAGCGGGAAGACATGGATGAATAAAAACACAAAAACTTGTTCCAAGTTCAACTTACCTAAAACCTGGAAATTATCCATGGAAACATGTTTCATAATTTTTGGAATTTGAAACATATTCTACATACTCTAAAACTTGGAACTAGCTAGGTTTCTACTAGTTCAATTCTCTAGTTCCAAGTTCTATTCTGAAATATGCTCAACTCTAATTTTATGGCTAATAATATAATGCAGAGGAGGTGAATGCTTGATAAAGTTTACGGAATTAAACGGAATCAAGTTGATATATGTAAGCAATAGTTTATATGTATATATGTTACTAATATCAAATGGGGTTCTTCTATCAAACGGTTAAGATTTGAAGAAGAGGAGACAGATGCACACAAATCTACAGTGGTTTGGGCTTTAACTAAGCATATGTCCGCTCTTCCTAACTCACACAATAGGCTGGATTTCATTAGTAATTCTTGGGTAGATACAAGTTATTCTGCCTGAAGTTGGTTGATGACACCAACAATCTAAATCACTACTTTAATAGTCGTACTTTCTTCATTAGAGATTAAAAACCATTATGGGGAAAAGTACCAAAAAAGTCATAAACCTATTGCATTGGTACCAATTCAGTCCTAAACTTTTCAATTGGACCAATTCAGTCATAAACCTTTTAATATTGGTACTAATTCAGTCCATCCAGCCAATTTTGGCCGGCTGACGCTGATGTGGACGTCGGCCGGTGACCGAACGCCTGACGTAGCAATTTTTATGATTTTTTCGAATTTTTTAATTATTTTTTAATTTATTTTTTATTAATTTTTTATTAATTTTTTTTTCCTTTTTTCTTTTCTTTTTCCTTTTCTTTCTGCTTTCTTCTTCATGGTTGCCGGCGAGGGTCGTGGCCCTCGCCCAACCTCTCCTAAAGCCGCCGGTGAGGTGGTTTCGCCCGAATCTGGGTGAGGCCAGCCTCGCCCACAGCTGGCGAGGCCATGGCGGCCATCGCCAGGGCAGAGGCGAGGGTCGCAACCCTCGCTCCGCCTCGCCCTGGCCTTGCCGCTGAGTCCCCAGCACCTCCTCTACTGTTGACCCCGGAGCTTCTCGACCTCGTCACCGCCTCCCTCACCTCCACAAAATCCCAATTCGAGGCCCTGGTCCCCCACCTCACGCGACTCATGCTGCCGCTCCTCCGCCCGATCTTCGCCTCCGAAACCCTAGCCCGCAGCCCCAACACCCTCCTCTCCTTCTTCCGAGGCTGGCCTCACCCGCGGCCTTGGGCGAGGCCGAGCAAGGGTCGCAGCCCTCACCGGTGGCTAGCGAGGGCTTCGCAGCCCTCGCCTCCGCCCTGGCAATGGCCGCCATGGCCTCGCTAGCCGCGGGCAGGCTAGCCTCGCCCAGATCTGGGCAAAGCCGCCTTGCCGGCGGCTCTAGGAGAGGCCGGGCAAGGGCCGCGACCCTCGCTGGCGGCAGGTGAGGGCTTCGTGGCCCTCGCCCAGTTGCCGGTGAGCCTCACCGGAGGCTCGTCGGCAACCGTGAAGAAGAAAGCAGAAAAGAAAGGAAAAAGAAAATAAAAATTAATAAAAATATTCGAAAAAATATTTAAAAAATCATAAAAATTGCCACGTCAGCGTTCGGCCACCGACTAATGTCCACGTCAGTGCCGGCCGGCCAAAATTGGCCGGATGGACTGAATTGGTACCAATATTAAAAGGTTTATGACTGAATTAGTCCAATTGAAAAGTTTAGGACTGAATTGGTACCAATGCAAAATGTTTAGGACTTTTTTGATACTTTTCCCAACCATTATGTCACTCTCAACAAGTAAATTTGTCGAATACAAGATGGATATTGCTCTTGGAATTTTTGTAGCTTGTGTGTATTCACTTCGGCTTGTGTTGATCCTTTTTTAGTTGTCAATCTCCAACTTAAATGTTGAGTATTCTTCGAGATAATTAATTTAGAACCAGAGATCGGGTTTTCCTATGATCAAATCTCAAGCAAACTTGTTGCTTCCGAATAGAATTGCCATATTAGGCAATAAACCCTGTCCTCCTGTATAATGGATAGTTGATCGGGTCATCCTCAGAGCGAATAAATAAGCTTTTCCATATCTGTGATTAGCTGTCTATTTTCTTTAGATACATAATATTGGTCAGAGTAATTTTTGGGTCTTCGAATATTATGTCACGTGACCAAGGTTGATCTTCTCAATTTGATATACAACGTAGCTTCGATTAGCCTTCTGCGATTCCGCCTTTTGAGTCCTTTCACTTAGTGCATTGGGTGGTTTCAAAGGTATCGAGTTATCAATTAATGCCACCTGAACAGAAACAAGATTCGCATCTTTTAAACCATAAATTATAAGGGATGGTTTTGTCAATATCAAAATATCCACGCAGGTTTTCTCAACATCAGAATTCTTCAACAGCTCATACAACATTTTCAGGAAGTCAGTGTCATTAGTTTCATCAATGCGCTTCAAGAATGCATCCATAATATCAGTGTCAGGATGCCCCTCTTCATCTTCTGCTTTAGCAATAGCTGCAGCCAAGTGCTCCACAGCCAAATCAAACTCGCCTAGGTAAAGCATGAATGCCTCCCTGCCCTTGAAGAATGGTCTATTGCTCCTCCAAAAGTGATGAAAAGAATATACTCGTGGCGAGAAAAAAAAATGATAAATAAACTATTAACTTGAAATCTTAAAGACTACAGTAGACAGTGAACCTGAATGAAGAATATGGACACTAGGACAAATAGTAATCACGTCCATCTTCACCTTCAGTCACAATCATTTTGTTCGTCCAACTTGAGCAGCTATATTTATCATGTGGTGAAGGTGGGATTCCGGTTGTGTCTGCAGATTTTGAGAAGAAAATGCATGAACAACTCTACCATGGAAAAATGCAATATTGAACTCTGTAATGTTAACTATAAAAACTTAACGGGTAGCTGATGACAAATGCTATAGTTGGAGTATTTAGAGAAGTTAGAGGTAGAGGTGGCAAATGGGTCTTAGACCCATATATGACCCATTTAAATCATAAATGGGTCATATATGAGTCACTTAATTTTTGAGAAAAAATAGTTAAATGGGTTTAACAATCAAATACTTAAGATAGGTGGGTCTTAAGTGGGTCTTAAATAGGTTAGATTTAGAACCCACTTTTAACCAGAACCTCACGATCTCTCTCTTCCCTCTTTGACTTTACAAAAATATATATATTTTTTATAAAAATCAAAATTATAATTTTTTTTTTTCTTTTTACTTTTTTCTTTCCTTTTTTTCTTCCTTCACCTCCTTCGGTGGCCGGCATGTGATGGCCGGTGACTAGCTGGCAAGCCTCGAGCTTGACGGCATTGGGTGAGCTCGAGACTTGCTTGTGGCCAATCGCGGCTATCATCATTGCCCGACGGCCGACCAAAGAAGAAGAAGAACAAAAAAAGAAAAAAGAAAGGAGAAAAGAGAAAAAAATTAAAAATTATATTCTTAAAAATTTAAATAAAAAAATTTAAAAAAAATAAAAATATTTAAAATTCGATTTTTTTGAAATAATTATTTTTAAAATTATAAAAATTGTCTATTAAATTTGTGTTGTATAAAACTATTTTAGCAATTTAAATATATATATATATATGTAAGTTTTTTAAGTTTAGTTAAGTGAGTTGGACATGGGTCAAGTATAGGCTAGATAGGGTATGGGTCAAAAATTTTGCATTACAATAAATGAGTCATAAACGGGTTAAATGGGTCGGTTTGGTTAGACCATTTATGACCCGGCCCGACCTGACCCGTTTAATGGATCTAATTAGAGGACACAACACTAATTGAAAATCAAGTCTTGAAACCACCTCTCATATGCACAAACAGGAATTTTTTTCGCATATAGACGTCCATGGGACTACAGGCAAAGAAGAAATGGACTCTTAAAAAGAACTACCTGTTTTCAATTTAAGTAATCATTGTAATGTATGTTGTCATTATCATCAGGAGACTTTCCAAACCCACCAAATATGAACAGCTTTAAACCCACATGCGCTGGACCATGACCCTCCCTCGCCTCCGGTCCCTCCCCTCTTATACTTGGTGATATTCATGTATGAGAAGCTTCAAAACAAATTTGTTAATTACATTAAAAAGAACCCAACTCCTGCTATTGCGAGTATAATGAAAAGATACACGGATTAGTTGCCGACATCGCTGTATGGCCACAGCTGACAGAAAACCAGACGGTAAAAGTAACTTGCAAGTATCTATTATATGCAAATGCCTGAGAGGGTTCATCTTATCTGTCCCACCAATTACAAACAAATTGGCACCAACATAAGTACAGCTACGGCTGTCCCTTGGAGCAGTTGGCGTGCCTTTTATAGTGGGTTGGCTCCGTTTTTGCTTCACCGCAAGTCAGATGAAACTAATTATGCAACACGAGAACATGACACAAAAGCTATCTTCACCCTGAAGGCGTTGTTACCCAATTGTTTAAGGCTTATGACGTTCTATCAGTGCAATTTTTCTGGATATTTCAAACCTTCTGAATCCTTTTCCGGTTTCTTTTCTCGAACAAGACTGCTGAAACCAGAAACCTTCTTTGTACAGGACCGGCCTTCAACTAGGGGCACTGCAGCCCCTTATGGTGGATCTTCCTTGGGCTACGTGCTTCGAAGTGGTGGCAGTGACAATCGATGAGCCAGGTCCCCAAAAATTTACGATTTACTTCGCCGGCGTTTCTCTTGAAGTCGGATGATGTTTGAATATCATCGTGTAATTAGCCTGCAAGTAGATGCTTGCCTTTTTCATGCAAAGAAGTATTATATTGTCATACTCATTTCCTGGATTTTACCCAGCTAATCATGACTTCTAGAACTTGAATGGGTGAGCTGCCTAATGCCCAGCAAACCAACTAAATTCTCAGTTTGTGGATCGCCGTGATGGCCTTAATGAGTTTGGCTTGGTAGGCTAATACGAAAAGAATATAACTTTTAGTGCTGATAGATCTTTGTTTGCTGAATTTCAAGATAAAGCACTCTTTTCGATATTATCTGCTGTAAATAATCTTATTCCGGTTGAGGCTTACAGTATTCTGTCCCTGCACAAAAGCTAAGGATACATTTACCTTTAATATACAGCATCAACACAAAACCCTTTGTTAAAATCTTTACTGCTGAGTAGTTTATATTCTCTACAAAGCTTATTATAACCACATCAGACAACCTTAATAAACAAGACCATCATGAATTTTTCGATAGGCCATACCTACAAACAATGAGAAGGTATTTTGTTTGTTGGCTACACCACATGGCAGTGTCATGTGGTATACCAAGCCAATCAAAAGAGAGCAAAATAAGTATAGAGAGAAGTAAGACGAGAATAATAGAATAAGGGAAATGTTAATTAGTTTGTTACATATAAAATACCTTTGCATAAACAAGGAATTTTTTCTGTCTCATCTCATGACAGAATAAAAAGAATCATACATGCCAAAGTCAAGAAGTTGCTTCATCACAAGATTCCCAGTGAACCAGACCTCAAATGGCAGCAGACTTCAATTATTAATCAAGTGAAGATCAGGAGGCAGATCAGATCTCTATAGTTAGCTTGAAGACAATTTCAGCTGTGAAATGCATGTGGGATAACTTGATGAATGTACAGTCAGAATTGGATTACTCATGGGATATGTCAAGAAGTTCAACAGGTCAAAACTAAATGTGCAAGAACTTTCAAACTGATTTTGCCAAATCACCTCTTTTATCTTGGCTTGATTTCCTCTCATTTGCCATCAGAGATATAACAACTAGCCTGTAAGCATATATTAGATCATATACAAATGCACAAATTGACCAGATCCACCTAAAGATACAGCTTAATTCAGAAGCAGGATTACTATCTTTATTCAAAGCCCCTTCCTTTTCTTGGCATCAGGATTCCCGGTTAATCTTAATCACATTTAAAACTGTCTGCATACGCATCCTGGTACGCATAGGCATAAACAAAAAGTAAAACATTGAATGAACTACTCATGGGTATAAACATGCATGATTTTGGTCCTCTGACTACATGATGCATGAAAAAACAGATGAAGCCATGCAACAACAACAGGATATCAAGTAACTGAAATAGACTGTTGCTGTTATCTGGATGACAAGGTGGCACTTCATAGTTCGTACCCCAAAGTTTTCACAAGTTTCAGATCAGCCAAAAACAAGGGAACTCCTCACCACGAGCTAATGGCAAATGCAAAAGTTGTTTTAACAAGTGCAACACATTCAAGAATGAATACATGTGTGCTAGTGTGATTCACATAAGTGATGTAGACAATGCAAAATATATAAGTTATGTTATACACAATGTCACGGCTATTGTTCAGATAGTATATATCCCCTTGTACACAGAGGTTTCTGCTGAAAAACATTTCTATGACCTGTGAGTCATTTATTGCAAGAAACTATTATCTCACAAGCATAGGTCTGCAATCAAACATGCGTTGACCAGCTGTAGAAACTTGAAGTTGGATAAGAACGACATATCATTATTAGTGACACAGATGATTCTTATGCTCAAGTTCATTTTGTGAGATCATGTAGAGTCCTTGGTTGACGGAGATACACTCTTTTTAGGAAATTCCACCTTCAGATTTGGAGTTTCATCCATCCAGTTATCTTTTGGAATTCATAGAAGCCTGCAGTGATGATTCTTGGTTTGCAGATACCTGAGGAGAAAGATGAAAAATCAAAATATGCAGGCAGAAAATTCCATAATGCACAAGGTGCATACTTGCCTCCAGAGCACAGAAAATACTCACATGATCAGAATCACATCTGAAAATTTTGTTTTCTATTGAACACAGAGTAAAGAACATATCAAAACTCAAAAAGGAACAATAAGAACTCCTCCAAAACTAAGAAAGATCAAAGCAATTATTGCATAAACACTCACAAGATCCTAAAACAAAGTAAAAAGACTCAGATCCTTCAAATCTTTTGCACAAATTTCCAGCCTATTAAAAGTTATAGTTGTGATAAAAGTTTAACAGAACGTTGGAACTGCAAGGTTTATTGACCTTGTCCAGATCACAGCCATCAGAAGGTTGTGTTACATTTGAAACAGGAAGTGGACCAGCAGGTTCTGCATGAGGTTCTGAGGCTTCTTTTCCATCCACAACATCCGCTTGCCTGTTATCAACTGAGTCCGGCTGGATGCTTCTAGAAGCCTCTGACTCCCCGTTGTAATATCCATTTGGCATAACAGCACTTGAATCTCCACAAGTTCTTATCCTGCTACAAGAAATGGAGAATCAGAACTAAACAACATTTGCTAAGTAAACTCGATCGGCTAAATGGGAAAAACAAAAGACTCACCTGCTAGAGCTTGAAAAAGGTATAGGAAGAGTGCTAGGCTTACTGGAAAATATAACTCCACAGAGAGGTTTTCCATTGATGACAGTTTCAATGGTGTATTGATCACCAAAAGTTTCCTTCACTCTTGCTTGGAATATAGTCTTACCTTGGATAGGTTGTGATTGCTTGGATAAATAGCCATGAGCACCTGCATTAAAGGTCCACAGCTACTTATGATTTGGCACATACAAGCAATTTAAAAAGACAGTACCAGGTAAGTGAAAACTCCAGTGAGAGATCTATATCTATATCTATTGATAACAGGAAGCAAACACAATTAAACAGGCACTTGGCTTAATTACTTGACAAAGTTCTTGGACAAAGGTCAGTTGATTTGCAATTCAGTTCATGGTACGTTCTGAAGATATTGTTGAGGGAAACTAGCAGTCTGTGGACTCTGATGCAAGTGCTCTGGTTATTCATCCAAGCAATCAGAACGTTCCAAGGTAAAACTATATTCCAAACAAAAGTGACAAGAGTTTTGGCAATCGTACACCACTTGCAAATAATTGTATCTTGACCATAATCCCATGATTTCTAGATATGTGAAAATTTCTGTGAGAGATCTATAGCTTTATATAATCGCAAGGGAAAACATGTAAAACAGGCACTTGGCTTCTGCTTCACGGACATTTTAATTACTTGACAAATTCTACAGCCACATGGAAATCTCTCTAGACAATTTTGAAGAAAATTTCCTGATTTTGCATTGAATATTGTGATTTTGTCAGTTATAAAATGAAGATTTACATGGAAAGAAACCAAAAATATGATCGAATCCATTAACTTAAAATAAATACATAGATTTCACCAAAAAAGTAAATACGTAGCAGATTCATAGATGTTACCTAGATCATGATACCCTAAGGGTGAGCCTTACTTAAACATGTAAACCTATCAAGGGTTCAAGTCACAAAAATAGCCTCTCTGCAAACTAGGGATGTGGCGGTGTACATGAACCCCGCCCTAGACCCAAGCAATGTGGGGAAGTGTTGTGCACTGGAACACACTTTTTTTATGCAAAGTTTCAGCTTTAAATCTAAGCGAAAAATTGTCAATATAAAAAATTCACACTTAAATTCTTCACATTATATCATGAGCAAAGTCCTCGTTTTGGGAAAATTTTCGGTCAAAAACTTGAACAACAAATATGAACATGGTTCTTATTGTTACTGGGATGGCCATGCCCCTTCCAAACCACAATGTTGGTTTGATTTTTTTAATTTGGGTACTCTTACATTCCAGGTGGCCAGAAATGGCAATCCGATCAACCCCACCTCACAGGAACATGTTATTGTACATTCTTTGATTTCATTTAAGCTCTTAGGTCCATAGAAACTATTAGGGCCAGTGTTGGTTACTTTATTGAACAGTTATAGACAACGTTGCACCTTATCAATATAAAGCAAATGTGACTAAAGAAGGCTTGTTACTTTCTCCAACTACTTCTTCTTAACATTCTGCAACCCAGATGGGAAATCAACTAACCCTATTCCTTTGGTATGTTCCTTGGCAGGCGACATAACTCATTCTCATTACCATACCATGACTCAAAGCAAACTCCAATCTAAGTACCATCTTCATATATAAAGAAACCTGACATATCTATAAACCTCAATATTCGATGAAATTATCTGTGCAAGTTGGTGAATATGCTTTTAAAATCATTATTCTATTTCATATTCATAGCCTTGAATTCATATTTACAACTGCAATTTATGGCCACAATAGCAATATATGTTGACGCTTTTAACTAGAATAGGAAACAAGTATGTGTACTCAATGAATCAGTTCTTTGGTTTAGAAAATGACTGAATACTAAGTTTCCTGCAATACAAGTTCTTATTACATTATCTCAGTGACAAATAGCACATTTAAATACTTGAATAATTTTTAAAACAATTCAAACTTAAAAAACTTTTATTTAACGTTTTCTTTCAAACAAGTAATGCACACAACTTCTCGAAATTCCTTAAGGAGCTTAGTGCTCTTGAGAAGGTGAAAGGAAAGGATGGTTTCCTTGGAGATTAAGATGGATGAATTTTTTTTTTTTTCTTTTTTTGCTTGGGAAAAGCCTTAGGGAAAAATCTGACTTTGGATAACATGCGAAAATGAGGTCAGATTTTGTGTTGTCTCTGCAACAAGGCAGCAAAATCTGTTGATGATTTTTGGATATACTTTGGTTCGTCAAGTTGGCTTTGGATTTTGTTAAGTCAATTGAAGGCATTCAGTCCGTAAGTGCAGAGATGGTACAGAGACATGCGAAAACGAGGTCAGAATATATCATAAATCATGTTGCCACTTCTTATCAAGGCTCAGGTTAAAAATACATAAGTTAAACAGATTTATAAACCGCCCCCTCCCCGGGACAAGACCGCAGCAACAAAACTTATACAATCTCATAATCATCTGCTGGAAGGAATAGGGGGATAATACACAATCGATGACCCAGAAGTAACAAAGGAAAAGATTACAGAACTGGAGACAATTGGTATCATGAAAGATACTTTCAAGTCTACATAAACAAATGTAGAATCAAATTAAATAGATCTATCTCCACAGCACATTTCTCCCACCAACAAATGTCATTTAAGAACATGGAAGGAAACATATATCAGGGCCTGACCTGGCTGACAATAGATCGATTGCGGCACAGGTTGATATGAGCTTGTGGATACACCAACTTGCACTAAAGCTTTTTCATGTCCTAGAGTCAGATTTTGTTCTTGGCACTTCAGCTTCAGTTTCTTCCTCAAGGGTAGCTTGTCTAGCCTTCGCTGGTGTTCTCTAGTGAGTCCTAGATGTGATATAGGAAATAGACTCAGGTAAACATATTGGATTATGAAAACCTGATGATCAACATAAACTACCAAAAGACAAGATATAATTTGAACCTGTGTGTAAGTAATACATATCGTCCAGAGCCTCGAGATTTCCATTGCAACCACCCACAAAGATGAGAACCCCACTCCTTACGGGATCCAGACAGTCCCCAGCCATGGAAAATCTGGCAGAAGGTCCAGCACCTACAGTAGTCACCATGGACCATATCGCAGATTCTGCAAAATCATGGGAACAGTCAAGCAAAAGAGATAAAGAACATGAGGACTTGCATTTTAAGTCAAAGGAACAAAAGCAACATTCCCTTGCTGTTCCAAGGCATACGAAGGAATAGGAAAATATTAAAAGAAGCAATAGATGATCAGCTCAAACTTTTTTTTTTCCAAAATACATCAATGATTGAGCAAAGTTAACTAATCATTGGATATGAAATTGGACGGACAAGGAAAAAGGCCCTATTCTTGAAGCAGAAGTTCATCTAGCACTCCAATGTACTGCTCGCATCTCAAAAGAAAAGAAATATACTTGAGATTTATAACTGCAATCAACAAAGCATTGCCTAGAAATATATTAACCAACACAGGCTTCATATAAAACAGGCCAGTAAGAATGTGAGAAGTAGCAATTTGAGTCCGTCAATATTACAAATCAGCAAATGTATATATCTGCAAGATCTCTGTGGCAGACGTTCAGAAAGCATACATGGAGCACAAAGTACTTACCAACATCAAGCAGATACAGGTCATCATATGGCTTTTGGGCCTCTGTATATCCCCCATAAACAAACAGAAACTTCCCAAAAGTAATAGTCAAATATCCAGCACGAGGGGGTAGCGTGTGGCCAGTGGTATTTAGCTCCTTCCATATGAGGGTATCTAACAAAATACAGAAAGACCAAAAGACTAGTAAAAAGAGGATATTCGTCGAGAGAAAAAAGCAAGAAACTGCTATTCAGGTAAACTAATAAAGGCTACAGTAGACAGTAAACCTGCATCGAGAATATGGACATCGGACAAATAGTTATCACATCCATCTTCACCACCAAGTACAATCATTTTGTTCTTCCAAGTTGTGCAGCCATGGGTATGACGTGGTGAAGGAGGGATACCGGTCATCATGGCCTTATTCCATACAAATGTCTCTGAAGATTATGAGAAGGAAATGCATCAACTAGTATGTTCGTCTACCTGAGGAAGATAGAATACTGAACTAACCAATCTAAATCATTAAATATTTAACGAGCAATGGTAACTGATGACACATGCTCCAAGCATAGTATTTGATAAATTGGAGGACATAACATTCAAGGAAAGTAAAGTCTTTAACCCAGCTCTCATATGCACAGACACGGAAATTTCATAAATAGATGTCAATGGGGACTACAGGCAAATAAGAAATGTCGGATTTTAAAAAAAGCATACCTGTGTTCAATATGAAGAGATCATTGTAATATACTTCATCATCATTATCAGGAGATTTCCCATACCCACCAAATATGAACAGCCTTTTATCCACAAGTGCTGCACTATGACCCTGCCTTGCCTCTGGTCCCTCTCCCCTTGTCATGGGTGATATCCATGTATGGGAAGCTACAAAACATATTCGTGAACTACATTAAAAGAAACCCAACTTCTGCTGTTGCAGGTATAATGAAAAGATGCACAGATTATTAGTCAATCCGTCCTACAAAACATATCCATGTATGGCTACAACAGGGGCAAAAGGAGATGGTAATTGTAACTTACAAGTGTATAGTATATGCAAATCCCCAAGAGGGTTCATTCCATCCGTCCCACCAAACACAAACAAATTGTCGCCAACATTAGTGCAGCTGTGGCCATCCCTTCGAGCAGGTGGCATGCCTTTTATCGTGGGTTGGCTCCATGTTTGCTCCACTGCAAGTCAGAAAAACCAAATTATCGATTGAAAAAAAGGAAAATCACATCATACAGAGACAAGCAATGGCAGATTTCTCTCTCTCTCTCTCTCTCTCTCTCACACACACACACACACACCTAACCCCCAGGTCACCAATTAAGACTATGGTAAACGAGATCACCTCTCATAGTTCAACAACTTCCACATGCCACACAGGCTAAGCTCCAACGAAACACAAGATCATGACACAAAAAGTAGAAGGCAACAAAGTTTGAAGCACACCAAAAGCCGACCCTCATGAAATTCCAGCAGTAAATATAAACAGCAGGAAAATGCAAATGGGGAGAAAGTCAAAAACATCTCAGTAATTGTTCAAGATGAAAGAAGTACAGGAAACTATTGGTCATAGCAGTGCTTGGACATATAATACCATGAAATATTCTCTTCCCACCCACACATTCAACATAAAACTAGCCACAAATCACCGATTCAAGATCCAAGCCATTGATTAAAGTAAAGCCTACAACAAGCAAAAGGCATCAGCAAGTTATAACACAACCAAAAAAAAAAAAACCCCAACAAGCAGAATTGCACCAAAAAACAGCGGGAGATCCCAGTCAGACAGGAAAAAAAAAAAAAAAAGAACCAATCTTTCCCTCAGCACCAAGCAGAGTATACCAATCTATATCGAAGACATTCTCCAAAAGAAACGCAAACTTCGAAGGAAAACCAGAATCTCCGGAAGATAAACTCGAAAACCCACCAGTGTCAAAGACGTGAACCTCGTTGGTCTGGCAGTAGTCTATGCCAAAGCCACCGAACACGTAGAGGAACCTCCCTCCTTTGATCGCGTTGCAAGTGTGGGCCCACCTCTTTCCGGGGCCACCCGCCTCTTCGCTGCCCTGCTCTGCCTCCTGGGCTTGCGGCAACACAACTCTTTCCCACCTCATTTTGCTTTCTCGAGAATATCAAACGACAACGGTGGGGGCCGAAAAAAGTGCAGAAAGTGACAGCCTTTGAAAGAAAGTAAGTAGGATTTCGAAGTTCGAGGATAAGACTCTGTCTTCAAGGATGCAGAGGTGTCATGCAGAGGCCAAGAGCATATAACACCTGAACAAATGTCGACGTAGGAGCAGGAACTGTGTCTTTTGCGGAGAGTTATTTTGAAAGATTGATTTTTGCGAGGGAACGCAAAGAGCTTTTCTTCTCTCTCTCTCTCCTTTTCCTTTTCTCCTTGCCAAAACGTTGTCAAGTACAAAGAATTCTCATGATACCTTGTTGGCCCTTAGGATTAGATCAAGAAGGATCATATTAGGAAAATTTGCCCCATATATAAACTCGTTCCGGGGCTAGCATTGTCAAAACCAAATCCGGCAAGAAAAATATGCCATTTAATTCAATACCGAAAATATCAATTGACAGAAATATGGGTACTAAAAGCTCATATATGGACATAAATTGAATTGAGGATAAAGTAACAATGAATTTGTATTATATCATTGTAACAATGAATTTGTATTATATCATTGGAATTTAGATATTGCCCTTTTAACTTGCTTGCTTTAGTAAGCCTAAATGTTTAAAGTAAATTCTTTTTAAAATAGAGAAGAAGAAAATATTTTGCTAACTTTTTGAAGCTTTAAATTTTAGACAAACTTTTCAGATAATTAATTGTTAGTAAAATTTAAAAGATGAAAATGGAGGAATTGTTGAGTTCTCGAATCATGCTATTACATAACTCGATTCCATGAATTGAGATCATTATATATATAGAGACACACACATAATTAATGAAATCTTCCTTAATGATCGATAGTAATATGAATTCTTGGGTTGTTGATTGTGAATATGCATTGGTATGAAAGTAAATAGATAACAAATTTGGCCAAACCTTGCTTTCTTTAATTCTTGCTCCCATCATACAATTGTATCTATATAGTGTGTAGTATTACACAAATTTTGGAAAGGCATTTCGATGCCAAGAACTATGATGCCTTCGTCCTGCATGGATAAGAAATCTTCTAAAGAAAAGCTGCCACTTTGGTGTATAAAAAGAGATGTTTAAGCTCTTAGGCAGCATTTTGTATTGCACAAGAAACTCGCAGGATGCTATAAATGCAGCTGAAGAGTTAGTGCAAGCATATCTCAACCAACGTGCCTTTATGGACTATTTCAGAAAGCATTGGTTAACCCATATATAGGCATTGTTTAATTGATTTAAAATCTAAATCGTGCGTCTTGAATTTGAAATTATTGATGGCTTTTTTTTTTTTTGGTCGAAAGATAACTTATATTATATTAAATAGTCATACAAGCTATCGCCGAAGCGTCCGAAGAGATAATAGAAAAGAAAATAGGGGGAGGGAAAAGGAGCCAGTTTGCGGGTGGGTCTTGGTCTTTGTGGGCTTTAGCAGCCCAGTCGGCTGCTAGGTTAGCTTGTCGCCGGATGTGTCGAAGCGAAAGGCTAGGGCATTGCTGAAGAAGATCACGGAGAATCGCGAATAGGTGTTGTTCCTTCCACGGCGGCTGGTGATTCGTTTGGATGATCTCCACTAGCTGCAAGCAATCGGATTCGATCTCAACTTTCTTGAAGGTGAATTCCTTTTTGGATTATCCGTTGAAGAGCAGAGATTAGGGCATAGATCTCGGCTTGGAAGGCAGTCTGGACAGACACAGATCTGGTGAGTATATCCGTCAAAAGACCTTTGCTATCTCTATAAATACAAGCGACTGAACCTTTGTTTGAATCTGGGCGAAAAGCCCCATCAATATTGCACTTGATAATACCCTCTGCCGGTGGGTTCCATCGCTGATTTAAATTTGCGTGGGCGTTTTGAATCGTCTTTGGCATAGGTTGGAGAACCTTGAAGATATTGCTTTGAGATAGAGCATCAGAGACCACAAGGAGAGGATCCATCGGTATCTGACGAAACACAGCATTATTGCGGTGTCGCCAGATCTCCCACAGGATATGAGCGATCGCTTCAAGATCTGGAGACGCTTGTGGGAGGGAGATTCTGTCAACTACCCAGGCATCGAATCGACTAATTGAGGTTGGTGAAATACTGATCCGAATGTCTTCATTATTCCAAATAGCAGTAGTCCAAGGGCAAAAAAAGAACATGTGTTCGAGTGATTACGCTCGAAATTGTTGCATAAAGAACAGGTTGGGATGAGGGATGATATGTCGCTGAAAGAGATTCATTTTTGTAGCAATGGCGTTTTGGCAAGCTGACCATAGAAAGACTTTGATCTTAGGCGCTGTATGCATCTTCCAAATATTCTTCCATAACAGAGGAGGGTTAGTATAAGAGGGAGAGGGCTTCGAAATTGGTTTATGAGATTGTAAAGATAGATAATGATGACAACTCTTTACTGTGTAGGTACCAAAAGGTGTCTCTGTCCAAACCAGCTGATCCTGATGGAGAGAAGGATTGATTGGTGTATTTAGGATTCTTTGAACGATTGGAACATCGAAGAGTTCGATAGAAGGAGGCCTTCCATTACGAACGTGGGAATCAATTAGATCAGCAACAAGTTTTGGTTCCCCATCCCCTGGTAAGCCTCCTATTCTGCCTTGTGGTAACCAATTATCCTCTCGAATATGTATCTGCGAACCATCCCCTACTAGCCAACGTAATTTAGGAGCAATTGCATCACGACCTTTTAATAAACTCTGCCATCCCCAAGAAGGACGATGTCCTGGGGAAGCAGTCTGAAAAGATGAAAATCGAAAGTATAAACCTTTAAAGAGTTTACTCCAGATAGCTTGAGGATGCTGGAAAAGACGCCATGCTTGCTTGCCAAGCATTGCTGTATTGAAATTGATTAAATCTCTGAAGCCCATTCCCCCTAAATCTTTAGGAAGCTTTAATTCTGACCAGTTTTTCCAGTGAATGCCTGAATGACTGTTTTGTTTACTCCACCAGAATGCTGAGATCTTCTTCTCGATCAATCTACAGAGAGACAGCGGAAGCTTGAAGATAGACATGGCATACTGCGGTAAGGCCTGTATTACTGATTTCAATAATATTTCCTTGCCACTTTTCGATAGAAATTTATCCTGCCAACTTGCTAACTTGGAATTAATTCTTGCCAGGATCCAGGAAAACATCTCCCTCTTGGAACGACCCCAATCAGATGGAATGCCCAGGTATTTTCCATATTTACTGAGAATGGGAACCCGTAGTTCTTGTGCTAGATTATGTTGCAAAGAAAGAGGACAATATTTGCTAAAGAACACACCGGATTTATTTCTATTAATGATCGGCACGTGGCATAACAATATTGATGGAGTAGATTGGCAAGATTTTGGCATTCAGGAATAGTGGCTCGAAGGAAAAAAACTGAATCATCAGCGAAAAAAAGGTGAGATAACCTTGGACAATCTCTATTAAATTGAATCCCCTTGATATGGCCTATTTCCACAGCTTGAGTAAGAGTAGCAGATAAGGCATTGGCAAGTAGAATGAAAAGATATGGAGAGAGGGGATCACCTTGGCGTAGTCCTCTAGTAGGCTGAAAATAAGGAAGTTGTTCGCCATTAAACCGAATACTAAAGGAGACTGTTGTAACACAAGCCATAACACGAGTAACCCAGCTGTCATTGAAACCCAAATGCTTCAAGTATGCTTCCAAAAAGTCCCATTCAACCCTATCATAGGCTTTTTGCATATCTGTTTTTAAAATAAGGTTGAAACGTTTCTTACATGCTCTCACTTTGAATTGATGCATGACTTCTTGAACCACCATAATGTTGTCCTGTATCTGTCTGTTGCTAATGAATGCTGCTTGCTCTGTGGAAATTAAAGAGGATAGCCATGGTTTGAGTCTGTTGGCCAGAATTTTTGAAATGATCTTGTAAGCAAAGTTACAAAGACTTATAGGACGGAATTGCTCAATGCTCTCGGATGCTGAACTTTGGGAATGAGTGCTATGATCGTTCGTTTAGTCGTGTTGGCATAATACCCGTATCGAAAAAGTCATGAACCGTTTGAATAATCTGTCTCTTTGATCACATTCCAGTGATGCCGGTAGAAAAGGCCAGGGAGACCATCAGGGCCCGGAGACTTCGAAGCTCCTAACTGGCAAGTGGCAAGGTAGATCTCCTCCTCTCGTTACTCTACTCGCAAATATGCATTCATTTCGGTGTTACTACCGAAGGGCACTTTGTTCTAAGAAAGGACGGAAATTTACGTAGCCACGAGATCGGTAAAGGCGAGAGAAGAAGCCTGCGCAAGATCTTTTAATTGATCTGGTTCTCTGATCCACTGATGGTGAGAATCTAAGAGCATAGTAATTCGATTTCGTTGCCTTCTTTGCATAGTGTATGCATGAAAAAACTTAGAATTCTGATCTCCCCATTTTAACCATTGAATACGAGACCGCATTGCCCAGAATTGTTCCTCTTGAATCCATACTTTTTGAATTTCACATCTAATAGCATTAGCCTGGTCCTTATCTCCTTCCTGATATGATGTTCTATTAATAATAGTCTGCAGTTGAGATTGTAAGTGTGAGATGCGTTGATGACCATTGGTGAATCGGCCCCTGCTCCAACTTGCCAATCTGGTGGCAACAGCTTGTAATTTGGATAACAAGGAGGTACAACTGCTTTCCCATGCCTTTTTAACTTGTGAGATGACACTCTTTATCTTGATTCCAAAATGCTTCGTATTGAAAATTTTTAACACGTTTGATGAGATCGAACGAGAAGTCAACAACGGGGACGGTGATCGGAACCAACGGGGGAAGTGCAAAAACTTCTGCGAAGGATGAGATGTCGGCCATTCCGGTGAACAAAACACCCGATCAAGCTTCTCCTTTACTGAGCATCGCCTTCGCGGTTATTGGACCGGTAAATTCACAGCCTTTACTTTGTAGTTCTATTAACTCACAATCATTAATCATATGACGAAAGGATGTCATACGAGAAGTGGATGCGAGTCTCGGCCCATCTTCTCCCATGGAGAAAGAAAATCATTGAAGTCACCAAGACAGAGCCATGGTAAATGAGTTGCAGCATGGAGGATTCGTATGGTATCCCGAAAATCCGACGGAGTTGATAATTCGGAGGGGCGTGCAAGCAAGTAATATGAGTGGAGGCTGATGTCCTAGGATCACAAGCAATGAAATCCAGAAAGAGAGAATATGTATGTACTAGAGTAACATCAAAACTTTCATTCCAAAACAGAGCGAGACCACCCTTGAGACCCTCGGGTTCCTTCACAAAAGAGTGAGTAAATTTAAACTTTTGCTGTAACCGATTTACAAAAAGTTGATCATGCTTCGTTTCCATTAGAAACACTATATCGGGCTTATCATAGGCTATCATAGCCTTTAAAGCTTGAATTGTCAGGGGATTGCCCAATCCCTGACAATTCCAACTGAGGAGTTTCATTGGTAACCCGGTGGCTGTTTAGGGCCAGCCGCCAAAGCCCGAAGATCAGGGATAGCTGCCTCCAAAACAGGGGCATCCAGAAGGAGAGACTCATCAAAATCAGCGGATGAGGTGAGTTTAACATCATAGGGTGAGTATCTTTTAGGTTTTTTGCTAGACCCTCCAAGAGGCATGGGTCGAGGAATCCTAATTTTCTTCGTTGATGCTTATCCATAGGAGGGATCGAGGAGATTTCATCTTAACTGCCGCGAGTACTAAGTCCGTTGTGGTAGCAAAGTGAAAGTAGTAACATTCCGAGACCGGAATTCCCCGATGTATAACTGAAGGCGATGTCTCTTCCACTTTGTTATAGGAATTGGAGGGAGAGCGGGAGGACGGAGCTGAATTGGAGGAGGAGTTTCGGTACCGATTCTTCCATTTGCTCAACCGGGACTTTTGGGTGGTAAAAAGCATCCCAATAGGGGCTAAATTGTTTAAGTTCAGCTACGAGCCGGGGTCCATAGATCATCGTGTCCCGACCATCGAATTGTGCTTCGTCATAAGGATATTCCGGGCATGATGATGCATAATGACCCAGCCTTCCACAAGAGTAGCAAAGAATGGGACAATCTCTCATAACGGAAATCGAGCCATAGGGTCTTGCCGTCAATACAGATGAGTTTCCTGTTTTCAATGGTTCTTTTAAATCTAATTCAATTCTAATCCTTGCAGAAATATCAGTTTTCACATCCCGAACCTTACCTATCGAGATACTGACTCTGCGCAAAATAGGAGGAGAAGTCCATTCCGAGAGGTAAGCCAATAACATGCACCCAAAGCAGACACTTTCCAAAGTCATAGTGTTGTAAAGGAGTGTTAGGTTGCCATGGTCGTAGGTTAACCAACTGTCCTGAAAACAACCAAGGACTACCATCCAGAGTGCGTCTTTTTTCACTTTCGGTGCGGAATTTAATGATGTACAACCCCGTATCTACGAAGTAATCTCAATGTGGTCCACTCTCCAGGCTTTCTTCATCGCAACATGAAATGCTGTTAAATTCACGAAGGGTTAGTGAAAATGTTACCCACCAAGATTAGGCGACAATCCTGAAGTTTGGCTGAAGCGGGGACATCATCCCAAACCTCCAACTCCTTTCCGAGCATAACCGACCCGGGCGACGCAAAGAGAAGCTATTCGGAGGTATTGTCCCGTTCATCCATGGTAAAAAGAACCGAAGCACACTACTATGTATTATCTGGGTTACCAATGATTGAAAAACCGTAATGTGCCGGGGTTGCATGTTTCGATCGTCAACATGCAAAGATCGAAGTACGATATCGAAGGTGTTGGAGTATACATCGGACCCGGAGGACCCGGAGGACACGAGATGGTGGAAGGAAATGGAAGGGATTGCACATGCAAAAGAAGGAAAGAGGATGAGAAGCAGTTAGGAAGAAGATGACGATGAACACTCGCTGTTTAAAGGAAAGGCGGAGTTCAAGGGAAAAGCAAAGGGAAAAGGAGAGAAGACGAAAAACTCGAACACTACGCGAGAGAAAACTCGAACACTACGCGAGAGAGGAAATTTTAAATTATTGATGGCTTTAGAAGGTGTTGTTTTGCCCAAAAATTTTGTGCCTCCTTTATCTTGCAGATGTTCTGATTAATGATAGGAGGTCTTTGCCAACAGATGGTCCCAAATCCCAAGCTGCAATTGAGTCTTACCACCTGAGATCGAAGTGATGGCCAAGAATCGACGGGTTGATCGGCATGTTTGCAACTGAATGTCACTCTTTATTTTAGTTGGATCAGTATTCTCTAGAAACTGGTTATTTTGAGAATGTCAAGGACTAGAGTTTCACAAGTAATGTCTCTCAACATTCTAAATGTGGATGTGATATTGGACGAGAGAAACCTCCCTCTTGCAAAAAGTTCTCTCTAGAGATAGAAGCTTAATATACACGGTGTTGAACTCAGGGTAAGTATAATAAGAGTACCATAACTTTCGTACAGCGCTCACTTAAGTGTCATAACTTTTTTTTCGCTCACTTGAGTACCACAAATTAAAAATCAATCACTTAAATGACATTAACAAACTGTCTAGTCAGAAAATCCGATATGGATGTGGGTCGTCCTACATGGCATCGCTAGCACTAACATGAATAATTATTGAAAAATTCAAGAATAACAAAAAAAAATAAAAATTCCACATCGAAATGAAAATTCATTAAAAAAATCCACATAAGATGATTTGTTTGGAATAATACTAAAATGATCAATTTTACTTCGATGTGACACTTGAAAAGTTATGGTACTTCCGTGAGTTTCATACAAAAATTATGACACTCATGCTGTCTTTATTCTGGCATTTTTATTTATAAGTAAAAAGGTTGGGAATGGCAAATGCAAGGTGCCTTGCATTAATTGATTCTTTATAAAAAATATTAATAAAATATGGTACCATATATATAAAACTCGGTAATTTTCATAAACGAGGCCCATTGCGTATAAAACAAAATATTTTAAATTTAATTTTCAACAAAGATCAAAATTAATATATCATCAAAACAATTGTTATATATTAATACATAAATAGTATTAATTATAAATTACCTTATTTGTCTCTCCTTTTTTCTCAACCACCGAACGGCCCTTGACTCTCTCTCTCTCCTTGTTTTATTCGCATCAACTCAAACATAGATAAATAGGTTAGGTTTAATATTTAAATGAGAAATTATATGAAAAGGATAAACGCATAAGAGCTCGCACTTTTTCCGTCCATTTTTTAACTTACGACGCCTCTTTTTACCTTAAATTGACCATAATATCTCTTACAAATCTCAGATTTAAAACTATTTCTTAGATTCCTTTTATTCTCTTTTTTTTTTTTTTTGGAAATTCCAATGCATTTAGGATTGACAAAAATAATATATATGTCAAAGGTTTGATCAGATTGTCTTATAATGCAATTACAATTGTCATAATATTGTTGTTAACAACTAATTATTCCACTTAATTAGCTCTACTTTGTAGTTTTGTCAATGTAGCTATAAACTTATGGGCCATATTTCAATAAAGTCTTTCTCGCCAATCGCCACCGAAAATTGCTAATGTGGTGTTTAGTCATTGCCAGTTGTCCTAAGTGGCATGCTGAAGCGGGTAATTTGTTGATTTCCATTTGCAATTTGTGACAACAATTGGCAGGAGAGATTACATTTAAATATTGCGCAAATGCGTCGGACTATATTGAAAAAGTTGGAAAGTTAAAACTGAATTGACATATGCACTCTAGGTATAAGACTAGATTGATAATTTTTCCAAATATTTAATAATCACTCCTTCAATGAACATATTTATAAGCATTTTTTATATATGCATACTAGGGCTCTGCATGGTAAAAATTCCATTTCTTTGTTTTTTCTTTTGTTCTTTTGCTCCTTGGAATAGAAAATGAACGAAAAATTAGTTGATAACGTCAGTTAACTTTTCTATTTCCTGGAATAGAAAAGTAGCCAAAGAATATATTTAGAACATAAACAAGAAATTGAAAAAATAGTTTCTTATCATAGGGAACAATTTCTAGAAATATGTCATCTTATTTCTTTCTTATTTCTTTTATTTTCTTCTTCTTCCTCATCGTTGGCTACGACCCGCTGAGGAAGAAGAAAAGAAGAAAAAAAAATCAAAAAATCATTAAAAAAATTAAAGGGTTAATACCCTAAAAAATCCCAAAATTGGTACACTTGTGACAAATTTACCCAAAAACTATTTTTTTGACTATGAAAAACCCCAAACTGGTACACTTGTAACAAATTTACCCCGACTGACTATAAAAAACCCTAAACTGGTACATTTATGACAATTTTACCCTAAACTAATTTATTCGACCACAAAAAACCCCAAATATACCACGAAAAAATCACAAAAATTGTAAACTGTGACAAACAATGCATAAAATCCTAAGTCGATATACTAGTCAACTGTCACGTGTAATTTAACTTAATAATTTGACAATAAAATTTAATGAAAACTAACATAAGGTAAATTTGTCATAAGTGTACCAGTTTGGGGTAAATTTGTCAAAGGTATATCAGATTGGGGTTTTTTGTGGTAAAAAAAATAGTTTGTGGTAAATTTGTCACAAATATGTCAGCTTGGGGTTTTTCAAGGTATTAACCCAAAATTAAAGAATTCTACGTTATAAAAAAACTTGTGAGTTGTACCAAATGCCAAATACATCTGTATTCTTTTTCTATTATGAAAACAGAAATTTTGTACAATTCTAAACGCGTTTTTTACTTAAAAATTGTTTTAGGGAATATAAATAGAAAAAAAACTATTTCTGAAATAATTATTTCTAGGAACAGAAATGTTATTAAATGCATCCTAGGAGTGCAATAACTTCTGTGTTGCGCTCATTTTTTTTTTTTGTCAGTCCTACTCTATTCCTACTCTACACTCACTCTCAGACTTTTGCCCTGCCTCTTGCAGGGCGTGGGAGTCGAAACCCACTCCTGAAACTTACACGTCCCCAACCCATCCCCCCTGAGAAGGTGGGGATTTAAACCCCTCACCTCCCCCTTCCATGTTGGAAGGGTGGCCACTGGGGCGAATCCCAGTGGTTGTATAACGCTCACTTGAAGGCCACAAATTTGAAAAGTCGATTACTTAAGTGTAATTGGTGTTTTGCCCTACCAAAATATCTTATTTGAACATTAGTTGTCTTACAAGGTATCACCAGCGCTGACGTGGACAATTAATAATAAATTAATAAAATTAAAATATATATATATATATATAGGATGATTTACTGAAAGTAGCACTCAAATGATCAATTTTACTCCGAAGTGACACTTGAGTAAGAAAAAATAAAAGTTATGACACTAAAGTGAGCGTTATACTAAAGTTATGACACTCTTACTATTCTTATCATATGGTTGCTCTTGGTCAAGGCCTGGAAATCTATGTGAACATGTCATAAAGGTGGTGATCTGATGTAGAACTCGTCAAGTTGGAGGAACATCATCAGCATCCCCAGGTCATAGGCAAGCTCCAATCTATCGTTCTTGATCATGCCTTATGTGCAACTTGTTTGCATCAGAATAAAGGTTTGGGAGAATTGTCTAAGGGTGGGCCACTGCAACCTTTTCCTGTTGAAGCAAACTCGTAGTTGGTTGACTCTGTTCAGTTTTAACTTTGCAATCAAGGAATATCAGACGTGTGCTGTTGACAGTCTTCTTTCATTTCCTTTGTGCCTTGACCTGATGTTGTCGGATCTTATGTTTGGGTTTTATCTTTTTCTCCTAGTTACTATTGCCTCGATTCCTGTATCGGAAATCCCTCCATAAATCACCTTTTTCTTTCCTTTCTACGAGAAGATTGTCTCACCTCTTTTTTTTTTCTGAAGTCATCGTATCCTCGTAAGTCCTCTAATCATGGCCAATGAAAATGAAACCTCTCTTAGTCTCCGTTGCTCCCTACTCGACTTCCTCGGCTAGAACTTCCTTTTCTTTCCATTAGTTTTTTCCCTACACGAAATACTCTCAGTTTCATTCACTTTTCATTACTCTTTTACTAGAACTTAGAACAACGTAGGAAAGCGCATGAACATCCCTCAACGGTTGATTAATTGCGATGCCTCAAGATGCGTTGTCGACCCATTCTTTTTATCTTTCGATTGAAATGCAAGCTAAAGCATTTGATAAACACCCAATCAATCATCATAACAAGGATAGTATAAACACAGCAAACATTCCCAATAGCAGTACTTTCATTTATACACTGTTAATCCTAAAATGTTTAATAATTACAAGCCTTTCTATAGTCACTTCCTATCAATCATCTAAAAAACTTTCAAGGGTTAGGGTTAACTTAAACTTCACTAATGGTAGGGCCAGTCGAAAAGTGATGCATCTCACACCCACCACAAGCGCACAAGATGGTTCTCCACATTATGGCCCTAAAAAACAATAAACAATGGCGAGTGTGATAAAAATCTCAATGAGTTAACAATCTAAGTCTTGATTAGGATACTAATTTGTCTTGGAGGCAGTCTAAACATGCGGCATTACATAACCTTATCTCACGTTGGTACACCCCTACATGTCAGTAATTCACATATGCCACTAGTAAAGCAACAAGGTCAACCAATAATGAGAATATGTCGCATACATATCCATGCACATTGCATTCACATGTGTTCCAATTATTATGACTCTCAGGCCACGACCAACACAAGAGTTGGTGGTCTTCTGGCATGACTAGGCATCATCCCGTCCCATCGGGCACAACATCATCCCGCATACTCATACACATCAAGACGGCATTCCATTAGGAGCATTGGTCCGGCCTCAATTGCAGCTCGACATCTAGACCCCCGCCGGGCATCCAATAAAATCGGGCATTGTCCCACATATTCATACTCATCAAGACAAAACCATTACCCCGCGTAATCATACGCATCAAGGCTATTATGTGACCACACAAGCACTCAGCCATTTAAGCAAATTTTTATCTTTTGACTTAGCCAATGCAAACAAAGTTCATGCTCAAATAACAAACTTCGAAAATCTTTACACTTAAAATTGCGGTAAGCACGTGGTTATGTATTTAAATTAACCTACCAAATTTTGTTTGCTTACATTTTAAATTGCCCCATTTAACACGTAAAACATGGTGTCCAAACATGACACCTCAAATTTGCCATTTTCTTGTAAATAAAACCTTCTTTAAAAATAGTAATTGACACTTATAATTTGAGCAATCAATATCATGGCATAACAAGCTCAAACAATTAGAATTATGCATAATTTCATCCAATAAATCAAGCATAAAAAAATTCTACTTAACAACTAATCCCAAATCAATTTGCACAAATCACGATTAATTAAGCTAATTGTGGTTAATTAAGCTAATTACGAATAATTGAACTAACTACGATTAATTAAGCTAAACCATAATTAACTAACACTAACCACCATTAGCTCTAAACTAAACCTACCCCTAAAAGTAATTAATTTTCTAATCAAGGATTATGAGTTAACTCACAGCTTTTCCAATGATGACGAGCGCACGGTGGCGGAAGTGTGACGATGACGAGAACACGGGTCTCACAGCTTGAAAGGAGGCACCACGGCGCGGCGGTGGTGGCTCAAGCTCATGGCCACCTTCAAGTGCTCAACTTGCTAGTTCGACGATGGTCCAGCGATGGTGGCTGTGGCTCACAGACAGTGAGAATGGTGGCACCGACGGATGGTGACCACGATGTGAACAACGACAGCGAATGGAGCGGCGAGGGAAGGGATGAAGAAGAAGAGGAGGAGGAAGGAGATGAAGAAAAATGAGAGGAGAATGGAGGAAGAGGGTGGTTCGGCCACTTGAGGGAAATGGAGGAGGAGAGAGAGAGAGAGATTATAAAAATTCTCGTTATTTCCCCCAAAATTCTCTCTCATCATTTCTCCCAAAATTCTCCATAAAATCCTCTTCTTCACTCAATTTCTCTTTTTTGTTTTTTTTTTTTGTCCATAAATGCAAGCTTCTAGAATGGGCATTTTAATCTTTTCATGACTTTTTGGCCAAGATTTCCAATTTTTCCCTTGGCTCCGTTTGCTTGAATGGGCTTGAATTGGGCTTGGCAGGCCCACTTAGGCTCTCATGGCCGAACAACATGGGCATGAGGCCCATTGGCACTTGCGAGGCCAAGCTTCCAATTCTCGAACGATTAGTCATTGTCCAAAAATTTTAAGCTTGCCGATGAATTGACAGACAATGAGCCAATATCCAATAGGTTGGTCTTAGAAATCCTTAAAAGTTTGATACCCGAAATCGAATTAAATTTCGTGATGAAAATCAATCAAATGCCTTTAGTACAACCTAAATTATCAGGTGGCTTTTAGGGATTTTCGTGCAGTTAACTTGTGGTTGATAATTTTCAATCCACATTTGTGATTCTTCAAATCTTGGACCCTCGATTATCATATAATCGCAAGGGTTTAATTATGTCCTCTAAGTATAGGATTAATAGAAAATCGATTTATCGTAGTTCGCAATAAGTATTGTAATCGCGTGGAATTACCTATGAACCGGTTATGTACTTTTGTCGAATTGATTTATATACATTCGCTTATTGACTTATAAAAGCGTAACGCTGATCCTTGCTGATCATTATGGTCGAGTGGTCAATCCCTAATTGAATTCTCTAGTCTTTCGCATTTTAATCATATACTACATCTCTCAATAAATTAGTTAATTCATGAGTGATCGGTTCAGAATAAATTAACTATTAGCACATTAATAAAATAACAATTTCATATATTTCGAAATGGGTGAAATTTTAGGATATCACACCTTGATTATCCACGAGATTGACATAAACATAGTAAGAGAATCAAATCCTTTGTCCCCTCTCTCAGCCTCCAACTTAGATGGGCGTAACTCATTATAAACCTAGGACTTACCTTTTTTCCGATTTTGGATAATGATAATGATAATTAAAATTGATACGACAAGTTTATATTGAATGCTTAAATGAGCCAACTAACTTTAATCGATTTGCGTTTGTCTTATCGTTTAGTACGGAAGTCTCGTTACTTTTGCTTTTTAACTTACTTTAAAAAATTAGCTACAATGCTGGAGCCAAAAAATTATACACGTAAAATTTGCCCTAACTAGACAATGCAGCACGAACTTTTTAATTTTTTTTTTTTTGGTAAAGAACTTTTTAAAAATTTGCTTACTACGTAAATCAAACTTTTAATCTCATTGAAAACAAATGACCTGTTTACCATTATACCAACTACCTTGATTATTAATATGACATAGTATTATATTTTGGAACCCACTCATGTGCAAATCGAACTAAAAGCACGAGGCAGAATGTACGTGGGGTTAAAGTAGTTAAAAATTGTTATTCCAAGTGACTTGGATACAAAAATTTAGATGGGTCTTACGCGTGTACAGTCCCTTAGACAAAGTACTTAAACATTTAGGTGGGACATTTTCAAATTTGGCTCCGCATACTTCATATCTCCAGTTTATATTGTTTGGTGACCGTTTATTCTTCAATTTAACGTACGCAGATGTTTTATCTTACCCCTTGAAAACATGATTTTAATGAGTCTCCTGTACTTGTAATCTCGCTACTCTTAAGTGTTTAAGCTTTTTGAGTAGGGTTTCTAACAAAAATGTATTGACTCAATACAATCAAAATTAGATGGATAAAAAAATCAGCATGCCAAAAATCATTTATCTATAAGTGGAGCCATATCAATTGAGGTGGTCGGTCTAGTGATCATCTCTGCTTCAAAATTTATGAGACACATGATCAATACCATTGGGTCATCTTTGGGGCACTTCTACAATGCCATGAGATCACAAAGGATAAGGTCGTTCTATGAGGGGAGAAGTGTTAAAAAAGTCTTAAACTTTTTGCATTTGTATTAAGTCGTAAACTTTTATTTGTACCAATTTAGTCCTAAATTTTTTTATTAAGTGTCAATTCAGTCATTTCTAGCCAATTTTAGTTGGATTTTATTGACTAGGCGTTAGCCACCGACATGGCTCCATTAGCGCTAATGTGGACAACTTTTAATAATATTTTAATATTTTTTTATTATTTTTCTTTTTCTTTTTCTTTTTTCTTTTTTTCTTCTCCTCCTCCTTCCTCTAGCCGGTCGCCGAACCTTGGCGATCGGCCAGAGGTGACAATCGGTGAGGTCAAGGTTGACCTCACTAGTTGCCATGAGGTTGACCTTGTGCTGGGTGGCGAGGCTCGCCCTCACTTGATCTAGCGAGGGTCGAGCCTCGCCCATGGCCAGCGAGGGCGAGCCTCGCCACCCAACGCTAGGCCAGCTTGAGGCCACCCAGGCCAGCCTCACACCAGGTTGGCGAGACTAGCCCTCATCAGATCCGGCCAAGGTTGAGCCTCACTGCCCAACGCCAGCTTGGCGCAAGGCCGCCCTTACAGCCTAGGCGGCCTCGAGCTGGCCTGGCACTGGGCAACAAGTCTCGCCCTCGCCAACCATGGGCAAGGCTCAACCCTTGCCAACCCAGTGCAAGGCTCGACCCTCCTTGTGCTGATCTCTCTCTCTTTTCTTTACCAATTATCTTTCATTGTGTTGATATTGACTAGTATGGGGAGGTCCTTGCCTTATACGTGATTGGTTAATTGTGTTAGGAAGGCTTGGTTAAGGATCTATCCATATACTCTCAACTTAACTCATCTATTGACTAGGTCCATTTGTGATTCGACATCATCATGTTGATCCCGTGTACAATTTTTATTTTTATTTTTATAATCTTAATAACGTCAAGATAGCATCTTGACCTAATAGATAGTGGCAATAACCTAAGGATCAATACATGTCGCACATCTAAAAAGTTAGAGTTTGATTACACAAAAGAAACTGGGGGAGGAAGTAAGACGTAAGTCATAAGAGCTCAAATCAGACTATGATCTTTTATGAAGATCAATTCGACGGTTTTTCTTGTATTTTGGTACTTTTTCTTAAAACCTAGTTAGTACATCATTTTCCTAGTTTACATCATTTACATATCTCTTTTTTATATCTCCCTGGTTGCTTCGTATCACAAAAACATGGAAAGGATTTGATGCTTTTTCCATTGAATATAATACAAACAACTAGTTTTTTTTTTCTTTTCCTTTTTTTCAAGTAGAAATGATAAGGTATGTGAAATTTCATTTTTATGAGAGCTTATGTTAATCCACCACCAAAATTATCTTCTTCTTTTCACGGAGGCGACCGATGTGATCTATCATTATTTAGGAATTTTTCCAATAATATCAATATTCCAAGAAAATCTTTGTTGGCCCTTTAGGATGAGATCAAGAAGGACCATAGGGAGGAAACTTTCCAAATAAGCACATGAAGTGTCCTTATTTTTTCAAATAAGAATTTGAAGTGGACTTTGTTTCAAATAAGAATCTAAATTGACTATATCAGTCTCAAAGAAGTGCTTGAAATACTTATGACTATTTCAAATAAGGGCCAAGCCTTGCTGGCTTGCTAATCAATTAGAGATATTTTTGTCCAAATACAATTTCAAATTTAAATTAAATTAAATTAAATTAAATTATTTTTAAAATTCAAAAACAGAGGTGGGAGGCTCTCGCCTACTTGTGGCTATCGCCCCGTCATTGGTGGGGCGGTGGCGATGGCTGGTGGGGTCACCAACCAAAGACAAGGGCCAGCAGGCCCTCACTAGAGACAGGAGAGGGCAACAATCCTCTCCTGGATCTGGGTGAGTCTGCTGTCTTTAGCAATGGCTAGCAACCCCTTGCCCAAACGCCCACGACCTATTGGCCATAGTCGCCACCCCACTAGCGATGGGATAGTAGCCATAGATAGGAGAGAGCCCTCCCTCCTGTGTGTTCTTTATTTTTATTTTTATTTTTTTTTAAGTTTGTAAAGAAAAAAGGGAAAAATTTTAACATACGGAATTGCAAGTTTGAGCCCTTATTTGAAATTGATATGGTCATTTCAAACACTTATTTGAAACAATATTCATTTTATACCCTTATTTGAAAAAAATTAGGCCACTTTGGACCCCTATGTAAAATAATGTCCACTTCAAGTTATTATTTGAGAAAATAATAACACTTCAGGCTCTTATGTGGAATTTTCCTTTTTAGGGAAAATTGCCCCCACATAGAAAGCCATTCCAAGGCTAGCAATGCCAAAGCCAAATCCGTCAGGAAAAATATATTATATGAGTTTTAAAAATATTTAGTTACCAAAATAATTTCTTTTTTTCTCTACTCTAAATATAATAATGTACTTCAAGCATTTATGCTTACTAAAGAATGCAAGTTAAAAGGGCAATATCTAAATTCCAATGACAAAATGCATATTCTTTGTAACTTTATCCTTAATTCAATTTATGTCCTTATTTGTGATTTTAGAACACACAATTCTGTCCTTTGATAATTTTGGTATAGAATTAAATGGCATATTTTTCTTGCCAGATTTGGCTTTGACAACGCTAGCCTGCCCTGGAACAACTTTATCTATTGGGCAACTTTTCCTAATATGATCCTTCTCGATCTTATTCTATAGGGCCAGAAAAGGTGTTATGAAAATTCTTTATACTTGACAAAAAATAAAAACAAAGAAAAGCTATTGCGTTCCCCCGCAGGAATCCATCTCTCAAAACGGCTCTCCGCAAAAGACACGGTTTTTGCTGCTGGGTCGACACTCGATGTGTTATATGCTCTCGCCCTGTGCATGACTAGTATTGCTTGACTCCAGTCTTCTTCTCAAACTTTGAAGTCATACTCTTTTCTGGAAAGGCTTTCACTTTCTTGCACTTTCTTGACTCCTCTGATATCGTTTGCTCTTTCCCGAAAAGAAAAATGAGGTGGGAGAGTGACGGAAACGGATTCTTTGAAAAACGAACAAATACTTGAATTGTTGAACACTAAAAACAAACACAAAAATAGGCTCGATAATACATGTAACATCGATCGAAAGGCACATCACCAAGACGAACGTACCTTTTTTGCCACGGATTAAATACCATTATAGTCTCAAGATGGATCAATTGAAGCCTTTGAGTTCTTTTCTTAAGAGAGAATTCATCGACATCACAAAAATAGAAGAAAATATGTTATGTTTTTTCCTTTCAATGCTCTTTTTATACAGCAGCTTATTTTACATAAAAATAACTTACCACTCTCTTATGGGCCCTTTCTTTACTAGCCGGGTTTGGCCCAACATTTTTTTTATAAAAACCCATTATCTACCATTCGCATATAATGGGCTGAACATAACTCTCTCTTTTCATCTCTGCAATGTTCTTACTAGCAAATAATCTGTGTGACCAGCATATTTCGAGAGCTCATTGCTATATGTCTGTTAGGAATATGTAACAGGTTAAAATGGGTACAAGGTTTTTGAATAAATATAGCATGTAATACCCTAGATTAATCGATCATATTTATATTTCTCTTGATCTCTTTTTAATTATGATATATTGTATTTACAATTATAATTATCACAAACTAATCATAATTGGTTGACCAGTTAATACAAAACGAGAATGTGATATCTTAAACTTGATCTTCCTCTTTTCGTGAAACTCTCAATTTCAGTTTAACTTATTTTTCTAGAAATATTTCATTAGAATGAATCAATTATGATCATTGACAACATTCTAAAATAGCAAACATTGAAAAAAATCTTGAGAACAAAGAAGAGTTATAAGGGCACTTAATTGAGAAATTTTTTTCCTCAAGAGTCTCACTTGACATAAAAGTTGAGATCAAAATTTTTGCCACTCTTATTAGTCATCTCATGTATGCGTAGTATGAAATACATATTACGATATTAACCTCTTTCCCATGGAGCATATGTTTTCAATTTCAATATCGTATAAATGATAGTTCAAATATACATAATGTCTAACTTAAGTCATGTATCTACTGTGATATTCCAAAATTTGACTTATCTTGAAATATATGAAATGGTTATTTCATCAATGCACTGATAGTTAATTTACTCTAAACTAATTACAACTAATCTACTAGGAATAGGCTATAGAGGGTTAAAATGCGAAAGATCAAAGAAATTGATCAAGGATTGATCGCTCAACTATAAGAATCAACAAGGGTCAATATTGCATTTTTATAAATCAATTAGCAAATTGATATAAATCGATTCAATAGGAGTACATAATCAGTTCGCGGATGATTCCCCACGATTACGATACTCGTTATGAACGATGATGAACATATTTTCTATTGATCTTGTACTCAAGGTATGTAATTGTACCCTTGTGATTACATGACAACCGAGAGCCATCTACGATTATAAAAGGCACAAACATGGATCGATGATTATCGAGGATGGGTTAATTGCGCGAAAACCCCTAAAGCTAGCTAGTAATTTAGGTTGTATTAAAATCGCATTTGATCGATTTTAACCACGAATTTTAATTCGATTTAATGTATCAAAATTTTGAGGATTCAAGACTTATTCATTGGACATCGTCTCATTGTCCGTTGAATTATTGGCAAGTTTAACATTTTCGGAAAAAAAAAGGGCTAATTGGATGAGAATTAGAAACCGGAAAGGAAATCGGGCCCAAATGGCAAAATTTTAAATTTTGGCCAATAAGTTGACTTTTAAGAAAATAAAAATAGAAAAAAGGGAAAATGATGCGGAGGACAGTGAATTAGGGAAGATATTTTAGGGAAAAATAGAATTTCTCTCTCTTCCCCCTTCCATTTTCTTTCAACCCCTTGCTGCAGCCAGACGCCCCCTCCACTCTCTCATTTCTTCATCACTTTCATCTTCTTCTTTTTTCCATTTCCCTCCCCCCTTGTTGCCGCAAGCCACGCCATTCCACACCACCTTCATCACCGCCATCTCCACCTCGACTCATCGCTCCAAGCTGTCACCCACCGCCTAAAGCCGAGCAACCACCACCCTTGAACCACCCTTGGTAGCCTTGGGCTTCAAGAGCTGAGTCGCTGCTGTTTGAGTTGTGAGCCTCATGTTCTCGACGCCGTCATGCCACCGTCGTCGTGAGCTCATCACCGCTGAAAACCGTGAGTTAACTTCTTAATTGTGGATTAGGGTGTCAATTGTCTTTAGGTGTAGGATTAGATTATGGTTAATGGCGGTTAGTATTAGTTAATTATAGTTAAGGATGTATTAGATTAAGGCGGTTAGTATTAGTTAATTATAGTTAATTAGTCTTATTTAAGTATGGTTAATTTCATTAACCGTGATTAGGTTAATTAACTATAGTTGTTTAAATTAATTGTGGCTAATTTAATTATTCATAATTAGTTTAATTAATTACAGTTAGATTAGTTAATGACAATTAGTCTTAATTAATCCCAATTAGTATAAGTAATCGTGATTAGCTTAATTAAGCATGATTTAGCTTAATTAATTGTAGTTAGCCTAATTAATCATTGTTAGTTTAATTAATTCCAATAGTGCAAATTAATGACATATTAACTGTTAAGTAGAATTTTACGCTTCATTTTCTGGAAGAATTTATGCATAATTCTGATTGTCTAAACTTGTAATTTCATGATATTGATTACCCAAATCATGATTTTAAAATGCTTATTTTCAAAAAAGGTTTTATTGGCATGATAATGGCAAACTTTGAGATGTCGTTCTTGGACAGCATGTTTTACATATTAAATGGGACAATTGGGTTTTAAAATGAAAGTGTGCAAATTTTGGCTGGTTAATTTTAAGTACATGACCACGTGTAATTATTTTACCAAAATTTTAAGTGCAATTTTTTTTTGAGATTTGTTATTTGAGAACAAATTATTTACGTTGGGCTAATTGACGGTAGATAAAATTTGCTTGAGTGCTGGCGTGCTTGAATGGTCAATTAGGCTGCGTTTGGTTGTATTTCTTCTTTTTTGTTTTTAAACACTTTTTTTGTTCTTTTGTTCCTGGGAACAAAAAAGGAACAGAAACGCGTTTGGACGCGTTTATGTTCCTTTTTTGTTCTTTTGTTCCCAGGAACAAAAAAGAAACAGAAACAAGAAACATAAATTTTGTGTTTCTTGTTTCTGAAACACAAATGAGAAACAAATCTGAGTTTCTATTTTCTTCTTCTTTTTTCTTTCGCCGATCGCCGGCCTCGGCCATGGCCGGCGACCGGCCGACGAGGGCCGGCGGCCCCGCCCAGCCACGGCGAGGCTCGCCGGCCCCCTCGCCGTCCTCCGGCGAGGCCGAGGCTCGCCGTAGCTGGGCGAGGGTCGGCCTCGTCTAGCTGGGCGAGCTCGAGCTCGCCCGGCGGCCGGCGAGGGTCGGCCTCGCCGAGCCACCGCCAGGCCGACCTCTCGCCGGCCTGGGCGAGCTCGATCTCGCCCAGATCCGACGAGGCCGAGCCTCGCCGGCCGCTGGGCGAGCTCGGCCTCGCCGGATCTGGGCGAGCTCGAGCTCGCCCAGCCAAGGTGAGGCCGAGCCTTGCCCAGCTACGGTGAGGCTCGGCCTCGCCGTGGCTGGGCGAGGCCGCCGACCCTCGTCGGCCGGTCGCCGGCCATGGCCATGGCCGGCGACCAGCCAAAAGAAGAAAAAAAAAAAAATGAAAAAGCAAGAAGAAAAATAAGGAAAAATAAGAAAAAAATAGAAAAAATAAAAGAAATAAAAAAATTATACAAACGTGTTTCTGTTTATTTTTTATTCCGGAACAAGTTTACCAAACGCGTTTTTTTGTTCAAAAATTGTTCCCCGGAACAGAAACACTTTTTTCTATTTCTGTTCCCTAGAACAATTTTTAAACAGAAACGCAAACAAACGCGCCCTTAATTGAACCCCATCACCCAATAGAGTTTAAGGACGATGCCTGATGTTTATCGGATGCCCCGCGAGAGTCTAGATATTGAGTCACGATTGAGGTCGGATCAATACTCCTTATGAAATACCATCTAGGCATGAGTTCTAGACGGTGCCGTGCCCAATGGGGCGGGACGGTGCTTAATTATGCCAGAAGACCACCGACTCTTGTATTGACCATGGCTCAAAGGGTCATAATAATTGGAATACATGTGGATACATTATGTATGGAGAGTTATGTGATGTGTTCTGATTATGAGTTATATGTGCTGCATTGCTATTGGCCTGTGTTAATTGATATTATGCAAGAGTATGTCAAGGCGAGATAATGATATGTAATGTTGCATGTTTAGACTATCTCCATGACGAATTAACATCTTGGTCGAGGCTTAGGTCATTAATTCACTAAGATTTTTATCTCACTATTATTTTTTAAGTATTTTTAAGCCCGTAGTTTGGAGAACCATCACGTGCGGTTCAAGATCCCTTTGGAGACAAGGGATTGGCTTAGCGTTAGTGAAGTTTCGGTTAACTCTAATTTTTGTTGAAGGGTGGTAGAAAGTTGCCGTTGTAGGAAAGGCTAGTAATTAGGGTTAATACCCTAAAAAAACCCGAACTGGTACACTTGTGACAAATTTATCCAAAACTATTTTTTTAACCATGAAAAACCCCAAACTGATAAACCTGTGACAAATTTACTCCGATCGATCATAAAAAAAAAAAAACAAACCATAAATAGGTACATTTATGACAAATTTACATCAAACTAATTTATTCAATCGAAAAAAACCAGAACTGATAAATTTGTGACAAATATACCCTCTGCCAAATTGGATTAATACAAAAAAAAAATCACAAAAATTGTAAACTGTGACAAATGAAATGTAAAATCTCAAATTGGTATACCAGTCAACTGTCACATGTCATTTAACTTAATAATTTGACGGTAAAATTTAATAAAAACTAATAAAGGGTAAATTTGTCATAAGTATACCGGTTTATGGTAAATTTCTCAAAGGTATACCAGTTTGGGATTTTTGGTGATCAAAAAATAATTTGGGGTAAATTTATCACAAGTATACTAGTTTAGGGTTTTTCATGGTATTAACCCTAGTAATTATTAAATTTCCTAGGATTAACAAGTGTATAAATAGAAGTAATGCTTTTAGAAATGTTTGTTGTGATGTTTGTACTATCCATCATTGTTGATTAACTGAGAGTTATTATGTATGTTCCGCTTGCGTTTAATCGAAAGATAGAAAAATTAGGTTGCGACGAGTGACGTCACAATTTATCAACCGTTGTGGGATGTTTGCACACTTGGGGGTTCAAGCAATGACATATACTCTTTCAAAGAATCTATTAGAACTTATATCTGGCATCAAAGGTAGATAAAGTAAAAAATATGAGTTATTTTATTTTTGGACATAATAAATATTATGTCTTCATCTTAACATTCAGTTAAGATGATAAAATTTGTCTTATCTCTATTTAATACACAATAAATAGAAGCGGTTACCCGTGTGAGTAAGCTAATATCTTATTTATCCAACATACTTTCTTGATTTTATAATGCACTAAGCATTAAGATGCATAAACGACATATCAAAAAACTTATAAGCACTAATAATGAAAAGATAACTTCATTAAATGTGAACACTTAGGAAAATTACAAAATTCAATACATCAGCCTCTACGCAATCCTAGAAATTTACATAATCACAAAAAACATCTCTAAATATTGGCTTTGTTATAGGATCTGTTATCATTCTATATGTGGATATGTACGGCAAATTCATATATATTCGTGCAACCATACTCTTAACAAATTTATATTTGATATCTATATGTGTGGTATTACCATGATATTTCGAATCCTTAGTGTATACTATCGCTGCTTGGCTATCATAATTAACCAACAATGAATTTGCAACATTCTTAGTAACACTTAAATGATTTAAAAAATCTTAAGCCAAACACTTTATTGTACGATTATCGATAATGCCACGAACTCAACTTCCATCATAAACAAGACTATACACATTTGCTTCTTATTGCTCTAGGATATTACACCATTATTCGATAAGAAAACAAATCTAGAAATATATTTATTTTTATCTAAATCTCCTCCCCAATTAGTATCTAAGTGACCTTCAAGCCGCAGATCTTTTTCTCAATAACTTAGTGAATAATCAGCAGTTCCCTTCAAATACCTCAATATTTTTTTGACGACTATCTAAATGCTTGACTTAGATTGGATTGATACTTACTGACAATTGCAGTTACAAAACATATGTCAGCTCTTGTATAAATTAAGCTTCCAACAATACTAGCATAAGAAACATGTGGCATTTATTCTCTTTCTTGTGGAATCTTTGGACATAGTCTATTGTTCAATCCTTCACCTTTTACAGTTAGAGTATCTATGCGATTATAGTTTTGCATACAAAATCGTTCAAAAATCTTGTTAAGAGATAATGATTTCTTTGAACGATCTCTTGAAATTTTAACTCCAAAAATATATACAGCCACACTCATGTCTTTCATATCAAAGTTGGAAGATGACAAAACATTAACGGTGTTAACAAATTCCATATTGCTTTCGATAATTAGTATATCATCAACATATAATGATATGATCAATTCTTTTTATTTTATTTTATTTTATTGTGACTAACACTAAAGTAACCACTTTTTAACAACAATTGATACTAAAGTGATCATTTTTTTAATAATGAATAGTATTGAAGTGATCACTTTTTAACGTGCTACATGACGTCATTTAGAAGTTATATGCTACCTAGGATACTCGAGCCATGTAGAATTGAGAAATTATAAAAAAAAAATATATATATATATATATATATATATATATATATATATATATATATATATATATATATGATCACATCGAATTTTTGACAACTTAGATTAGAATTGATAGTTAAGTGTTCATTTTTTTTTTAAAATGGCACTTAAGTAATTCGAAAAAAAAAATTGGCTCTAAAGTCAGCGTCGTACACAACTTTTGGCATTTCTAGCATCCTTCTATCCTTTTTATTTGAATAGTTATAGACAGTGTTGCACCTTATAGTAATAAAGCATATGTACATACGGAACAACGTTACCTAAATTTTACCTCCATATAACCTTTCTCGTGACAAAATTTGTTCCTTTTAACTTTGTTTCTCTTTTAATTGCTGATGAATTTTACAATATCTAAATTGCAACAATAATGACGGTCATCATAGATAGCATAAATTGTGACATCCAGATTTCCAAGCTCTGACTTCGATAGGATAAATTAGGCATTTCATCAACGCGACTACAATGTTTTTCTCCGAGTTGGCCACTCATGAGATAACTAGACTAGCCGGGTGAGCTATTAAAGACTTTAAGGCAAATAGACTTGAGAATTCAATCAGGAATCGATTTCTCAACTGTGTTCATCTTTAGAGGTCATTATGACTTAGTTAAAAATCAAATTAAGATTAGAGATAGGTCGGTTCGACTTAGATGAATGACCGATCGTGGGTGACTCCACTAAATTGGAAAACTCTTGTCAACTAGCATTAATTTTATTTTACTGTCGTTTTGGTACCCTGTGTCCATATTTGAATTCTCGAGATTTTCACGACAACCGAGAATCGTCAATGGGTCGAGTGGGTTCATTGTGACTCGAAAAAAATTGACCACGGGTCATTTGTCCTAAAAAGTTCTTAAAACTACCTAGTAGCTTAGGTCACGTTTGTGAAAGCTAGTACGAGCACTTAGATGGGGTGAATAGGTGCAAAAACAAATTTTCCAGAGAGAAGTGTGCAACTCTAATCAACAATAGATTATGAAAAGGAAATTAGACTCTTATAAATAAATTGAGTTACGATCAAAGTAATAGAGCTTAGGGAAGAGAATAAGAACACAAGATTTATAGTGGTTCGGCTTAATCCAAGCTTACGTCCACTCTTCCGCATTAACAGCCCACCGGCTGAATTTCACTATGAATCAAAAGAGTTGTTACAATAAAGCTCTTCCTTGGTTCCACAGTGTAGAGACTCTGCTACACTTTTTCAAGGTCTCACAAAGATATAAATTCTCTTTTGCGTACAAGATTTCACTCAACAATTGAATTGACTAAGAATAAGGAGTTTCAGACTTTGGAATTCTTTTATCGCGCACACACTCGAATAATTGGAACGTCTTCCTTATATTCTCCTTCATGCCATCGCACCCGTTGGCACTTACCAAAGGAGTTCTTCCAATCTACCTGTTGGACAGAATCAATTAAAGAGATTTCGAGTTATTTAAGGAATATGTCGATAGCCCACCAATCATAGTCGCCCATACAATTAGGATCTAAGTTTTCATAAGTAGAACCTTACAAGTATACTTTGCCATTCAACGGATCCAAAATCTCTGAATCAATCTCAATTTGAATAATGGATTCCAACATGTTATATCTAGCCAAGAGATCTTCTTCAATCGATAGAATCAAATCCTTAACGAAATACTCAGTTCTAGATAAGCCTTCTTCGACAGTCTAGAAACTGTCAATGAGGATAGATTTTGAGTCTTGAGTCTAGCAGTCCGGAGGTGTTCAGACTTTGATGGAATAGTCTGTAAGTGTTCAGACTAGACTGATGGAAATGTTTTGTCAACTTCAAAACACTCGAGGAAGTTTTCTCCAACAATCTCCCCCTTTTTTATGGTGACAAAACTTTCCTGCAGATTTAGATAACTTTGACCTGTAAAACAATACTCAAGCAAACATGGATATTTCACAAAAGATAATTGGCTTAGTAAAGATAACATTAAAATCTGCATCCACAAAAAAATATGTTAGTCTTGTAAATGAGCAACTATCTTTGCCATGAAATACCAATAGTGCTTAAGATAAACAAACGATCAAACAGTCCAAATCTAAATCCAGTCACAGCCAAACAGCCAAACACAAAAGTAAAGTCAATCAAACACAAAAGTTAAGAGTTTAAATCTCAAATCTGCACCACCGCACCACATCTCTCCCCCTTTTTGTCAGCATTAAAAAGGTAGAGATGAAAAGAGAATGGAATTAGGATTGCTTTGGAACATGAACAAGCTGGAAATCTCCCATTGACTAGACAATCCCTTCTAGTTTTTTCAAATCCTCCTTCAATTGAGCCACATCTTCACCCTTGGCATTTGCTTGAACTTGAAGAGCAAAGGCATTTATTTGATCATGCAAAGAAATTGAAGAGGATTGACCTGCATTCTGCAAGTTCTGAACTTCGCATCCAGAGCATAAATTTGGCCTTGCATCTCCAAGAGAACATCAAGCACTCTACGAAAGTCTGCTGAATTATCAGTCTAAGTACTGGCTTTTGCACGATCAAAAGAAGTATTGGCATATGATGGCAAGTCAGCACGATCACGCAGATTTAGCGATGAAACCTCATGGCTTTCCTCAGGAAATTGAGAGGCATAGATGTCTTCTGGATCTGCTAGTGAATGACTTACTCCTTCACTAGTAGCAGCAATTGAAGACGTACCTCTTTTCTTAGCATCTCCCCATGTTTCATTGCCTTCAGGCGGTGAGAAGTACTCTTCATGCTCTACTTCTTCTTGTTCACCTTTGCCCTCTTCTTCTTCTTCTTCAATCCTTTCTTCTTCTGCTTCTTTCTCCATTGATTCTCTTTCTCTAATCCTTTGTTCGATCTCCTCCTTGTCTTGTTCCTATCTCACCTCTGTCTCTGGAACAAAACGACTTAAGTTCTTCAATGCAAGAGTAGAAATTATGATATCATCATCATCCTCTTCAACCTCCAAGATGAGTGCTCTTCTTTTCTTGGATGGAGCAACCATGGGCTCTTTCCCTTTCCGTTTTGCAGTTGAAGAGACTGGGTGAGTCTTGACAGGGGTTTTAACCTTGAATCACTTCAAATCCTTGTTAAGTTTCTTCAGACGCATTTTAGAGACCATCTTCAGTCCTACCACCATTTGATCGCATGTTTGAACACAAAGAATCCTGGGAGGCTGAATGTTCAAATGTCTAAATAACTTAGTGACAAGTGATGAGTAAGGAAGTTGGCCATTGTCCTTCACCATCGTTCTGTACATGTGGAACATAGTAGTGTGTGGAAGAGAGAATTTTTTGCCAGCGTTGATGGCATACATCAGCTTTGCTTCCGAGTTTGAAACATCGGTCTTTGAAGTCGATTTGGGACTGAGGCAGTTGATCACTATCTTGTGAAGCAAAATATTTGAGGCATTCATCCTCAAATATGAAATCTTTCCTTCTGTCGTTCTATCCCGAACAAGCTCTATCGTCGCACGTCTAATAGACACACTGATTGGTTGGTATTTCCCTCTTTCAACCCCAATCACATTAGCCAATGTATCCATGTCAACCATATTGTCCTGATCTCGAACACTGAAAGAGAATCTATTTGCATCCAAGAAACTTAGATTCGAATAGAAGTAAGCAGTGAGTTCAGTATGAGCCTCTGTTGTTTTAGAACAAAACCGTTCTAGTTGAAGAAGATTGAATTTCTCTCGCAGCTTGACATTCAGAGAATCAAGAAAATCAAAGTCCACACTTCCAGGGTTAATCACACCACGCTTTAGCAACTTAGAGTATAGTTGCTTGTGTTTCTCCGAGCAAAACAAATTTGTCCGTTTGCTTCGGATTTTCACCGCAACACCCATTCTAGGTTTAAACTGATTGTACATCCTATCATCATCATTCCCATCAGGTTAACCCAGCCCTCCAACACATGGATCGCTTGGGATACTTGCCAATTCTTCTTCCGCTGACCCTGCAGGAGCAATTCCCAATCGTTCCATTGTGCGTAAAAAGTATGTTTCATTTCGATACCCTTTCTCTTTCAAAAATTCATCAATATAGTTCAAAGGAGTACCACTCCTCTTCAAAGCACGATAAAGCTTAAAAGTAAAAGTGGGCTTATGAGTTCTTATGGGTTTTGCATCTTCGATGATTTCTTCATCTTCTCTATGTTCAATATTCTGAGGTCTAGATGGAGGAGATGGATGCTGCTGAGAATGTTGTGGGCTCTGCTGCTGTCTAGGAGATTCTTCTTCCTCGGTGAGATTAAAATGCGTAGGTCCCTCACGCATTTGCTGTGGTCCCCTGTTTGCGATCCTCAAAGACTTTCTTTGAGATGACATCTTTGATAGTCTTTGAGAGATTCCAAGCTTGTTTCGTAAGAAAGGTGAAAACTTTTCGAGGATTAAAAAAAAGAAGAAAAGAGAAGTGGAAGATCTATGCTCTCTTAGGGTTTTTGTGAGTAAAACGAAGAAGAACCAACAATATATAAGGCAATCGAAGCGAGGCATATGGAACGTCGTAAAAGGAAATATAAAAATGCATTAAAAAAAATTGCCTTTTCAAAAAATTAGATAACCGTCATTTCAAAAATAACTTCTTTTTCGAAAAGGAAAGATTGCAATAATCACGAAAACTAGGGAAATAATATCAATCAATTACGGATAGATGATCGTACATTTTCTAGATTTGATCCGAGAGATAAGTTTCTAAAATAGAAGTAACTTACAGTCATAAATATTGATCGTCTGAGTCTGAGTGTCTTTAGACTTTCGGCCTTAAGTCCGAACTTTCTCAAACTTTTTCTCCAAAGGCTTTGTAAATATATCCGCCAATTGATTCTTTAAATCAATCAACTAAATCAAAAATTTTCCATTTTGAACATGATCTCTAATGAAATGATGTTGAATCTCTATATGTTTTGCTCTTGAGTGAAGAATTGGATTCTTTGTGAGATTGATTGCATTTGTGTTGTCACATTTGATCTCATTGCATGAATCTTCAATTCCAAAGTCTCTTAACTATTATTTTATCCACAAAATTTGTGAACAACTTCCAAGAGTTACATACTATGCTTCTACCATAGAAAGAGCTATAGTATTTTGCTTCCTTGAAAACCAAGACACTGTCTTGTTACCAAGTAGTTGACAGGTGCCCAAGGTGCTCTTTCTATCAACTCTGCATCCGGCTAGGTCTGCGTCTGAGTATCCAAGAAGAGTGAAGTCTCCTTCTTTTGGATACTAGAGACTTAAATTTGAAGTTGAGATAATGTATTTGATAATACGTTTTGTAGCACATAAATGAGATTCTTTGGGGTTTGATTGAAATCTGGCACATATAGAAACACTAAATAGAATGTCAGGTTTAGAAGCAGTAAGATAAAGAAGTGAACCAATGATACTCATGCATAGCTTCTGGTCAACTTTCTTTCATCCTTCATCTTTGTCCAGCTTCAAGAAACTTGACATTGGTATATTAGTCTTTTTGCAATTCTCCAGTCCAAACTTTTTGACAAGTTCTTTAGCATATTTTTCTTGATGAATAAAGATTCTCTCCTTCGGTTGTTTCACTTGAAGCCCGAGAAAGAAGGTTAGTTTACCCATCATGTTCATTTCAAATTCATCTTACATAGACTTAGAGAATTTCTTGCACAGATTTTCATTAGAAGATCCAAAAATAATATCATCAACATAAATTTGAACAAGTAAAAAGATTTTGCTTTCTCTTTTGATAAATAGTGTAGTATCTACTTTACCTTTGACAAAGCCATTTTGAATTAAAAACTTACTTAGTTTGTCGTACCAAGCTCGAGGTGCTTACTTTAGACCATATAGAGTTTTTTTCAGTCTGAATACAGAGTCTGGTTTCTTTGGGTCTTCAAAACCGGGTGGTTGTTCCACATAGACTTACTCTTGGATAAATCCATTTATGAAAGCACTTTTGACGTCCATTTGGAATAGCCTAAAATTCTTATGACAAGTAAAAGCAAGTAATAATTTAATTGCTTCTAACCTTGCTACTGGCGCGTAAGTCTCATCATAGTCTATCCCTTCTTCTTGCGTATATCCTTTGGCCATGAACCTAGTTTTATTTCTTACGACTTTTCCTTTCTCGTTCATCTTGTTCCTGAAAACCTATTTAGCTCCAATGATGGATTTACCTTTTGCTTTATGAGTCAATTCCCAGACATTATTGATGCTGAATTGCCTGAGTTTTTATTGTATAGCTTCAATCCAGCTTTCATCAGAGAAAGCTTCTTCTATGATTTTGGGTTCTATTTTAGAAATAAGAGCCACAACACTAAACTCTTCACGTCTTTTGAATCTTGTGTGAATTCCTTTATTAATATCACCAATAATAAGATTTTTGGAATGACTGGACTTATGCTTCCAGTTGCTAGTTAATTTGTCAAACTGTTGATCATTTCTCTAATTTGAATCTTCGATGATCATTTGTTGTTAGTATTCTAAAGTCTGAGATGCTTATGGAGATTTAGACTTTGTAGAGTCTGGAGCAAGTCCAGATTCTTCAAGTTGAGTCTGAATCGATTGATTTTGCATAAAGTCTTGAAATTTGACATTCATTGATTTCTCCACAGATTGAGTCTTTTTGTTGTATACTTTGTAAGCTTTGCTTGTGATAGAATATCCAAGAAAAATACCTTCATTTGATTTTTCTTCAAACTTATCAACTTGATCATTTGCATTTTTCAATATAAAACATTTACATCCAAATTCATGAAAATACGAAACAATTGGCTTCTTTCCTTTGAATAACTCATAGGAAGTTTTCTTCATAATAGGTCTTAAGAAGATTCTATTAATAATATAGCACGTTGTAGAAACTGCTTCAGCCCAAAAACGAGAAGAGATGTTACTTTCAATTAAAAGAGTTCTAGCCATTTCCTGTAGTGATCTATTCTTTCTTTCCACGACTACATTTTGCTCTAGAGCATATGGTGAAGAGAAAACATGCTAAAAGCCAAATTCATCATAGAATTTTGTAAAGTCTTGATTTTCAAATTCACCTCTATGGTCTGTCCGTATACTTGAAATAACATACCATTTATCATTTTTGACATTTTTGGCAAACTTTATAAAATAATAAAAGGTTTCAGACTTACTTGCCAGGAAATATACCCAAGTGAATCGTGAATAATCATTCACAATTACTAGTACACGATGGTCTGAGTTCTGATTGGTCCAAAGAGATCCATATGCAAGAGCTGCAGTACACGATTAATGGATACTTGATTTATTGGTTTGAATGAATTTCTTACTTGTTTTCCCAACACGCATGGTCTGCATAAATCAAACTTTTGGTATATCAGTTTGGGTTTTCCACGAACAAGTTTCTTTGCTGAGATTTTGGCTATTTGCTTCATGTTGATGTGCCCAAGTTTTCTGTGCCATAAGTTTGCTTCCTCTTGAATTGAGATTAGACATTAGAATTCATCCGGTTTGATATCCAAAAGATAGATATTCCCATGTTTTCGCCTCGTGAAAGACTGAGAGGAGTATTTACTGGTTCCTGAATATATTCTTTCTCGAAAGTTGATTTTGAAACCAGTGTCGCACAACTGACTGATACTCAGCAAATTTTAGTTGAGTCCTTCCACAAAAGAAACATTACTGATCGTGAAGTTTCCAATCTTTACAGTTCCGTATCCCACAATTTTTCCTTTGCTATTTCCTCCAAAAGAAACTTTTCCACCATTAACTTGTACAAGTTTTATGAAGCAATTTGAGTCTCCTGTCATATGTCTTGAGCATCCACTATTCAAGTACCATTTAACATTTTTCTTGATGGTGACCTGCATTTAGAAAAGAGACTTAAGCTTTCTTAGGTACCCATATTTTCTTGGGTCCATTGGTATTAGTGTAATATACGGTCTTTGCCCATACCTTCTTAACAGGTTTCCAAACCATATGATATTATTTCTCAAAATGATCTGAGCTATTGCACTTAGAACATTTAAGAGCACTGTGGCCTACAAGTTTTACAAAGACTTTTTGAAAATGATTTTTGTAAGAATCTCTTGTAGGTATTTACTTAATTCTTTCCTTTACTTTAGGAAAATCATTCAGATGAATGGTTTTAGCAATCATTCCTAAACCTGATTTGTTGAAGTAAGGTCTTTGTGCTGAAAGAATTTTTTCAAGTTTCTCAGATCCTATAAAAAATCTTTTAGAAATACTTGAGATATCATTTTTCAAGAATGTATTTTCTTTTGAAAGATTGTCTGTATTTTCTTTCAAAGTAGTAACACTTTTGTCTAAACTTTTGACATTCTCTTTCCAAACATTTTCCTATTGTTTTAGTGCAAAATTTTCCCTTTTAAGTTAAAAAATTCTTTTGAGAGAGGTTTTAAGACTAAGACACAATTCATCAATGTCTGAGTCTGAGTTTGTCTCAGAGTCTGAATCTAAGTTTGATTGTGCCATGAGACAAATATTGGCATAATCATCATCACTTTCTTCACATTCGGTATCAGTCCAAGTTTATACTTTAAGTGTCTTTCGATATTTCTTAGTTTTTCCTTTCTTTCTCTTCAAAAGGGGACAGTTAGGTCTAATGTGTCCATTTTTCTTGCATTCAAAGCAGACTACATCTTTATTGGATTCATCATCTTCAACTGATTTATTTTGTAGCTTTTGAAAACTTTATTTCTTTGGATTGAATCTTCTCCCATTTCTATTCAGTTTCCTGAACCTTCTTATCATAGGAGCTTGAGGAGGAGGAATCTGAAGAGGAGAACCCTAATGTGGAACCAGATGAGAAGGAAGAATTTGGAGAAGAAGATGACCATGAGGAGGATCCTAAGTATTACCCGGATGAGGACTGAGATCCCATCCTATTTTGTCAGACCTTGATTCTATGTGGATAAGGGTTAGATCAAACCCCCAAGAATAGTATTGCATTATATACTATGAGGTGCTTGTATAAAAGAGTAGTTATGAATTTCAGTATGAAAAATATGTCCCTACTTTTCTATCACATTGCTTTATTGTCTGGAAATTTATAACTGCTTCCGCATGTGCATATTAAAATGAAAAGGGTCGACAATACGTCCTAGGATATCGCTTTCAAAATCGACCAAAGGTAAGGTATGTGCGTGTGCCTAAGGATCGGGGTGTGACATCCCTTTTTTGTGGTATCGAAACAATAGTTAAGTATTAGAGTGATAAGGAGCGATGACCTATGGGATAGTAGTAGGAAAGGCCTTTAAATTCATGACTGGTGCATGTCTTTGATAGCTGATTGGTAGAATTATTTGTCATGTGTGAATCGCTTGTTTTTAATCGATGTGGATTCAGAAGGCAGAGTGTCGACTCTGGCCAGCTTGAGCGTAAGACTGCCACCGCAGGTTGGTACTAGTGTCGCAACGTTGATTGATCCTAAGTTCGACAAGATCAATCTGATGCAAGTGTTCCGTGGGATCTGAATGAGCCAGTAAGATCAGGATTAAGTTGTTGTTGTTGCTAGCTTTGGTGAGGTCCAACCTGGAAGGCTGATCAGGGAATATATTTCGATATCTGAGTCTGAATTCAGCGCAAGCAGACTTGGAATTCGGTTAGGGTAAAGACTAATGTTGAGGGAAGTGCGGAATAGTAAGGTCAGTATTGAGACAAATGGAACATGTTGTTCCATGGAAGATGGTATAGATTAGTCTCATGTGTTTTGAGGACAAGAATTTGTGTTAAACGTCGCCAGCACAAATGGGGATTTATGGGTTGTCCGCATGAGTAGACGGAATCTCGACAACGGTTACTATTGTTACCGTCGATAGGACAGGTCAGGAGAAGTGCGTCATAGAACGCACTGTGGAATTTTTGGGATAGGTCTCCAGTACAAGAAATAGTGCATGCTAGCATTTGATTGGAGGTAAAAGACTCACCAGATAGGTGTCGAAATTTTAGAAGGAAACATGGATGAATTCAGCGTCCGGGTATGGTGAGAAGAACGAAAATGGAACCAACTCGGCACTAGTCAAAGAAAGAATGTTTTGGGGAAAATTCTATCAGAGTATCGTAGCAGAGTTTGATGAAATTTGGAGAACTTCAGTTTATAGAAATAAGTAAAAGAAAGGGGAATCACTAGTGATAGTCATGCTTGACTAGTTGCGGAGGTGTAACTTTGACGCTACATGAGTAGAATGGGAGTCATGGAGTAATTCAACTTAGTTTAAGAGCACATGAAAGTGTTAAGTTTATTGGGAGTTGAAATGAATTTTCGATTTCTTTAATCTTGTTGATTGAAGACAACCCAATTGTTCGATGGAGATTGCTGAGGGTACTTAGTGATGGTTATAGTTAAGAAAGATTGAAGAACTGAAAATTGAGGACTCCTCAATAGTCCAAGAATTCCTAAAAGTGTTGCTAGAAGGATGGTCAGATCGTTGCCAGAGAAAGAGATAGAATTACAATCGAGCTAGCACCAGTATAAAGCCACTCTCGAAGGCTTCTTACCAGTTATTGTTGTTTGAATTGATAGATCCGAAGGTACAGATGTGAAGATTGATGAATGAGGAATTCATGCATATCAGTGCATCACTTTAGGGAACATCAGTTTTGTGGAGAGAGAAAGGAAGATGGTTCATTGCAATCGTGCATCAACCATTGTCAACTTAATTGGGTGACTTGTTATAAAGAGTGTTGATGTCTTCAAGGATCGACTTGAGGACAGGTTATCGTCAATTGAGAACCAGGGAGGAGGTTGTACTGAAGACAACATTGTCAACTAATGTAAAGCCGTTTGATTTGACAAACGCTCCAACCGCTGTTATAGATTTGACAAACTGAGTGTTCAAAGAATATCTAGATCAATGGTGATTGTTTGGTGTAGCGACACTCTAGGGTATTCATTAAGTGATGAGGATCACGAGAGCCCTAAGAACGGTCATGTGATTACAAGTAAATGAATCTTCATGGACCCAGCCAAGATCGAATCAGTTATTAATGGACCGAGACCGACAATAATATTAGAGATTAGAAGTCGTGGGGATTGGACAGATACTACATAAGGTTCGTGAAAGAATTTGCAGCATTAGTATCATCGCAAGCTTGACCTCTTAAGAAAGAAGAGAAATTCATCGGCATAGACAAGTTCGAGGATAGTTTCTAGAGCTTAAAGGACTGGGTACGTATTGATACGACATGAGAAGATTGTTACATAACTGTCCCGTCAGTTTTTTTTTTTTTTTTGTCAGTCCTACACCATTCCTACTCTACACTCACTCTTAGACTTTTGCCCTGCCTCTTGCAGGGCGTGAGAGTCGAAACCCACTCCTGAAACTTACGTGTCCCCACCCCATCCCCCCTGAGAAGGTGGGATTTGAATCCCTCACCTCCCCCGTCCCGTCAGTTTTTTTTTTTGTCAGTCCTACACCATTTATTCTCTACACTCACTCTAAGACTTTTGCCCTGCCTCTTGCAGGGCGTGAGAGTCGAAACCCACTCTTAAAACTTACGTGTCCCCACCCCATCCCCCCTGAGAAGGTGGGGATTTGAATCCCTCACCTCCCCCTTCCATGTTGAAAGGGTGGCCACTAGGGTGAATCCCATTGGTTACCGTCCCGTCAATTAAGACCCAATAAGTTGAATATGAAATGGTGTCGTGAATCATAATTTTGGCAGGACTATAATGGTGTTATCTAGTATTACCGTGGGAGAATGAAGGAAGTCATGGATGTGTTTAGTCAAGAGTTTTTAATTGTATGCATGTTGGTTAAAGTATGAACCTTACTTGAGAAAGTTCAAGATTCGGTTTTCAAATTTGAGGTAGGCCACATTTCGAATCTTATGGCCATCCTCAAAATTGAATTGGATATTCAGGTTAAAAGCAAACGTTTCAATTGACAGATTGGGATGTTCGAGAAATCCTGTAAGAGGATACCGGTAAGAGAAAGGTTGACTTTCAGATTTTGAAAATGGAATGCTGACGTATCATGGGTGATGATAGGTGTCAGACAGTACAGGACTTGAGGAGAAGACCTTGTCAAAGATTCACGGTAGCAGTTGTAGTATTTGGTTAGACAATCCAAAGTAGGTCAAAATCGGCATTAGCTAGATTAGTAGGCTGATATGAAGATAGATATCGCCGATCAGATTGTAAGTATTGGATGTATCAGTAAGTGAGAATTTGGTAATGTAAGCTGAGAAAGCTTTTATTAAGCACTCAAGAGAGTCCCAAGTGAGAATGAAAATATATCACAATGGAACATTGTGACAAGTTTAATAAGGATTCGGGGGAGTACTGATACCATTTGAGGATAGTGGTCAATCGATAGATGGAGTCGGTCCACTTTGGTACGGTACGAATAAATCTTGTTTTGAATGGGTATGCCGAAGCGTATGTGTATCAGATAATTCACCGGCATGGAGTGCCGAGGATGAATTATATTTCGAATCTAGATCAAAGCTTACCAGGCTAGTAGAGTTTTCGGATGGTTCTTTCTTAAGCAATGCATAGCAGAGGGTACAGATTTTCAATGGTGAAAAGAAAGTGAAGTGAAGAAAGATCACAAGCCAGAGTCAGTTCCGTAATCAGTGATTGCAATTGTCGTGATTAGAGTCAAATTTGAACGACAGAGTGTCATGCGTGAGAAGCTCAGTTCTGTTGTTGGTTCAGAAAGAGAAAATTTTGTGTACCAAGATGGTCTCCTTAGTCAAAGTGGTCGGACAACACCACGAGACCGAACGATCAGCGTGGAAAAGTGAGACTCAATGAGACGACAATACCCTCACTTTTCATTTAAGGATTTGTAAAGGTTTAAATTTCAAGGAAATTTTTTTTATAAGATGGGAAGAGTTGTGACATCCATATTTCTAGGCTCTGACTTCGATGGGATAAATTGGGCATTTCATCAACGCGACTACAGTGTTTTTCTCTGAGTTGGCCACTCACGAGATAACTAGACTAGCTGGGTGAGCTATTAAAGACTTTAAGGCAGATAGACTTGAGAATTCGACCAAGAATCGATTTCTCGACCGTGCTCATCTTTAAAAGTCATTACGACATAGTTAAAAATCGAATTAAGATCAGAGATAGGTCGGTTTGACTGAGATGAATGACCGATCGTGGGTGACTCCACTAAATTGGAAAACTCTCCTCGACTAGCACTAATTTGATTTTACTGTCGTTTTGGTACCCTATGTCCGTATTTGAATCCTCGAGATTTTCACGACAACCGAGAATCGCCAATGGGTCGAGTGGGTTCATCGTGGCTAGAAGAAAATCAACCACGGGTCATTTGTCCTAAAAAGTTCTGAAAACTACTTGATAGCTTAGGTCACACTAAAAACGCGTCGGAATGAAATTAACCGCCAATCTAAGTCCGATTTCAGAAATTGAAAGTTCTGTCATGTCACAGGTCATTTTAGGAACGTCGACTCAGTCTCAAAAGATTTTTCTGACAATCGAGACTTTTTGGGAAAAAGTTGGTTTATGGCCATTTTAGTTCAATTGAAGCCAGAGATTGTGAAATTGTGAAGCGTGAGGGATCCTCGGATGAGGAAAATAATCAATTTGATAAGTAAGACATCAATTGATTTTATGAGAGTATTTGAGAGAAATTCAAGAGAGAAATTGGATGTAGAAATGCAAGTGCGGACCGAGTACTCTAATCTGAAATTTCTTTTGGGAATTCATGAGCTTCAAAAGAAAGTGGAATAAGAATTTTCTATTTGAAGATATTCTTTTCTTTTGATTTTAATTCCCATTCCTTTTCTATTTTTGGCCAAACACATTTTCCCCACAAGTTCTCTCTTCCTTCTTTCTTTATTTCTCTCTCTCTCTCTCTCTCTCTCTCTCTCTCTCTCTCTCATGCGGATTATCCCCCACCGACTACCCTCTTCTGTTTCTCACTTTGCTTCCTCCCTCACTTTTTATTTTTTGACTTTTCAACACTCTAGCTCTCTCTCTCTCTCTCTGGACTCCCTCACTCTCTCGACATCTCTCTTCCTCTCCTTCTCGGTTGGTTCGAACGAGCAAAAGCAGAAAGCAGAGACAGCAGCTCACCGTCACCGTCACCATCACCGCCTCACGCCGCACACCGCCCTCGCCTCACATTGCCTCACCACCAAGCTACCATCCTCGCATGCTGTTGCTGGCCACGCGTCTTGGCAGTCTTCTCGCCCAGCTCGTGCAGGAGTTGCCGGAGCTCCCTCCGACCACCTCCGGCCACCGTCAGCCTAGTTGGAGCTCCGCCTTGCCCTCTGCCGCCCTTGGCTGCTTCAACCGACACCGAAACCGCCTCAACCAGTAACGCACAGAGAAGGTAGAAAATTGGTGTGACAGTGGGGTTTTGCCCCGTTTTGGCCGTCTTCCCGAGCCCAGATGGTCGGCCCGCCTTGAGGAAAGTCGATCCTCACGTCGATCTCGTCATTTTGAGTGAGTTTTACTCACTAATGCCTTCTAAGTTTGCTAATTATACTTAAAGGTTGATTAGATTTAATTAAGTGCAATTACGTGGTTAGATTAGAATGGATTAGCGATTATTAGTTAATTGCATTGCATATTAATTGTTTGGTTAGTGTACTTAGATAGGGAATTGCCTATAGTATTTATTGGATGCTTCTTGGGATTTTTCCCGACCCTTATTGGGTGTTAATTAGGCAATTCAGGCATAAATGGAATTTTTAGGAATTAAATATTAATTTTCGAAATTAATTATTTAATTAATTATTTTCTAGAAATTCAACTGGGATGGCTAGTGACCGGGACTTTATGCTGATGATCACGGTGCAATCCGTTTATTTAATTAAGCTTTATATTGTGATAAATTGGAATTATTGTGTTTATGTATGTTATTTTCGAAATTAATTATTTAATTATTTATTTCCCGAAATTCAACTGGGATGGCCGATGGACCGGAATTTTGTGCTGATTGTCGTGGTCCAGTTAGTTTATTTAGCTGAGCTTTATTTTGTGCTGAATTGAATTATTTGTGAAATTGGGAATTATTCTTTAATGGAATAATCTTTGGTTATTAATTGGAAAATAACCGGGTGTCGGTTGACAGCACCAAAAGTGTTTTGGTGGACTACAGAAAATGTGGGAGTTATGGAAGGAAAAATATTAGATTTTGGCTAAGGCCAGCCGTGTATCTTCGCACGGGATTTTATCGAGTATTTTTAATACGGAAAATTTAGGTCAAGACATTACTTGAATTGAGGAATTTAAATGCGAGGCATAATGTCATTGGGCCATGAGGAATTAATAGTGTGTTGGTTTATAGTTTAAGCAAGATGATTATTGGAAGTGATGTGATGTGTGTTGTGATAAGGGAAGCCAATGGGTCATGAGCAGGTAAAAGACTAAGTACTACATGATAGCGAGATTTCATGTAGGTTACCTCTAGCGCCTTATACCATCGCTTATTGTAGTCAATAGCTAAGTGTTACATGGCAACCTGAGCCGCATAGGAATTACCTCTAGCGCTTTGCAGTATTGTCATACATAATGAAGAGCTAAGTGCTACGTCTCGTGTGAGTTACCTCTAACGCCTTATACTATTACTTTTGTAGTGAAAAACTAAGTACTACACAATAGCGAGACTTCGTGTGAGTTACCTCTAGCGCCTTATACTATTGTTATTTGTGGTCAAGGATTAAGTACCGCATGATGACGAGACTTTGTGTTAGGGTCATCTCTAGCACCTTGAGCTTGTATTTGAGTGGAAATATTGAATTGGAACGTTGAGATTGATTATCGAGTATAGATGGAGTCACCGATTTGATTTGATCCGTTTATTGTGAATTGATTGATTGAACTAAACTAGCCGAGGAATGGTCATCGTTGACATGTAATTGATTAGGTTGATTGATCATTGCTTTGATCGGATGTTGTGAATTGATCGATCGAATGGAAATGACCGTGAGTGGTCTTGTTAGCGTGTAATCGACTTGGTCGATTTGATCGATGCTTCGATCAGTGATGTGATTGTTTGGATGCCTATTTGATTTGTGCTAATATGCAGGTGGAATTTGAGGCAAAGGTAAATCATCTGACTCATGTTGTACATAGGCAGTCCTAAGGTATATTAGTTTACTAATCGGGTCTTAGGAGGTAGAGCTTGCTGAGACGTAGTCTCAATGGTTATTGAATAACCATTTCAAGACCCTAATGAGGAGTCTGAGGAGGAGGAATTTGAAGAGGAGAACCCTAATGTGGAACCAGATGAGAAGGAAGAATTTGGAGAAGAAGATGACCATGAGGAGGATCCTGAGTATGACCCGGATGAGGACTGAGATCCCATCATGTTTTGTAAGACCTTGATTATATGTGGATAAGGGTTAGATCAAACTCATGAGAATAGTATTGCATTATATACTATGAGGTGCTTGTATAAAAGAGTAGTTGTGAATTTCAGTATGAAAAATATGGCCATACTTTTCTATCATATTACTTTATTGTTTGGGGATTTATAACTGCTTCCGTATGTACATATTAAAATGAAAAGGGTCGGTGATACGTCATGGGATATCGCTTTCAAAATTGACCAAAGGTAACAGATGTGCGCGTGCCTGAGCAATAGATGATCAGCTCAAATTTACTTTCCAAATACTTGAATGATTAAGCAAACTAAATAATCAACGGATATGAAATTGAATGAGCAAGGAAAAATGCCATACTCTTGATACAAAAGTTCATCTACCACTTTGATGTACCGCTTGCATCTCAAAAGAAAAGAAATTGTACTTGAGATTTATAACTGCAATCAACAAAGCATTGCCTAAAAATATATTAACTAACACAGGTTTCATATAAAACAGGCCAGTAATGTGAGAACTAGCAATTTGAAACTGACAATATTACATTTCAGCAAATGCATATATCTGCATGATTTCTGTGGCAGACATTCAGAAAGCTTATACAGAGCAAAAAGTGCTTACCAACATCAAGCATATACAGGTCATCATATAGCTTTTGGGCCTCTGTGTATCCCCCGTAAACAAACAGAATCTTCCCAAGAGTACTAGTCAAATATCCAGCACGGGGGGGTAGCATGTCGCCGGTGGTATTCAGCTCCTTCCACATCAGAGTATCTAACAAAATGCAGTAAGGCCAAAAGAGTAGTAAATAGAGGATACTCATGGAGAGAGAAGCAAGAAACGACTATTCAGGTAAACTGATAAAGGCTGCGGTTGACAGTAAACCTGCATTGAGAATGTGGACGTCGGACAAATGGTAATCACGCCCATCTTCACCACCAATCACAATCATTTTGTTCTTCCACATTGAGCAGCTATGGGTATGACATGGTGAAGGCGGCACACCAGTTGTCATAGCCTTATTCCAAGCAAATGTCTCCGTAGATTATGAGAAGGAAATGCATCAACTAGCATGTTTGTCTACCCAAGGAAGATAGAATACTGAACTAACCAATCTAAATTATTAAATATTTAACGTGCAATGGTAACTGATGACACATGCTACAAGTATAGTACTTTGATAAATTGGAGGACACGACATTCAAGGAAAGTGAAGTCTTTAACCCTGCTCTCATATGCACAGACAGGGAAATTTCACAAATTGATGTCAATGGGGACTACAGGCAAATAAGAAATGTCGACTTTTAAAAAAAGCGCACCTGTGTTCAATATGAAGAGATCATTGTAATATACTTCATCATCATTATCAGGAGATTTTCCATACCCACCAAATATGAACAGCCTTTTATCCACAAGTGCTGCACTATGACCCTGCCTTGCCTCTGGTACCTCTCCCCTTGTAATAGGTGATATCCATGTATGAGTAGCTACAAAATATATTCGTGAACTACATTAAAAGAAACCCAACTTCTGCTGTTGCAGGTATAATGAAAAGATGCACGGATTATTAGTAGACAAGACTGTATGGCTACGCCAGGGGCAAAAGGAGATGGTAACTGTAACTTACAAGTGTATAGTATATGCGAATCCCCGAGAGGGTTCATTCCATCCGTCCCACCAAACACAAACAAATTGTCACCGACATTAGTGCAGCTATGGCCATCCCTTGGAGCAGGTGGCATGCCTTTTATCGTGGGTTGGCTCCATGTTTGCTCCACTGCAAGTCAGAAAAAACCAAATTATCAATTGAAAAAAAGGAAAATCACGACATACAGAGACAAACAATGGCAGATTTATCTCTCTCTCTCTCTCTCCCTCTCTCTCTCTCTCTCACACACACACACACACACACACCTAACCCCCAGGTCGCCAATTAAGACTATGGTAAACAAGATCACCTGTCATAGTTCAACAACATCCACATGCCACACAGGCTAAGTTCCAACGGAACACAAGATCAGGACACAAAAAGTAGAAGGCAACAAAGTTAGAAGTACACCAAAAGCCGCTCATGAAATTCCAGTAGTAAATATAAACAGCAGAAAAATGCAAATGGGGAGAAAGTCAAAAACATCTTCTGTAATTGTTCAAGATGAAAGAAGTACAGGAAAATATTGGTCATAGCAGTGCCATATATACTAATCATCGGACATATAATACCATGAAATATTCTCTTCCCACCCACAAATTCAACGCATAAAACTAGCCACAAATCACCGATTCAAGACCCAAGCCATTGATTAAAGTAAAGCCGACAACAAACAAAAGGCATCAGCAAGTTATAACACAACCAAAAAAAAAAAAAAAAAAAACCCAACAAGCAGAATTGCAACAAAAAACACCGGGAGATCCCAGTCAGACAGAAAATAGAAAAAAGAAAAGAAAAGAACCGATCTTTCTCTCAGCACCAAGCAGAGTATACCAATCTATATCGAAGACATTCTCAGGAAAAACGCAGACTTCGAAGGAAAACCAGAATCTCCAAAAGATAAACTCAAAGACCCACCAGTGTCAAAGACGTGAACCTCGTTGGTCTGGCAGTTGTCTATGCCAAAGCCACCGAACCCGTAGAGGAACCTCCCTCCTTTGATCGCGTTGCAAGTGTGGGCCCACCTCTTTCCGGGGCCACCCACCTCTTCGCTGCCATGCTCTGCTTCCTGGGCTTGCGGCAACACAACTCTCTCCCACCTCATTTTGCTTTCTCGAGAATATCAAACGACAACGGTGGGGGCCGAAGAAAGTGCGAGAAAGTGAAAGCCTTTGAAAGAAAGGAGTAGGATTTCGAAGTTCGAGGATAAGACTGGGGCTTCAAGGATCCAGAGGGTCTCTCTTTGGTGTCATGCAGAGGACAAGAGCATAACACCTGAACAAATGTGGACGTAGGAGCAAGAACTGTGTCTTTTGCGGGGAGCCGTTTTCAAAGATTGATTTTTGCGAGGGAACGCAAGAGCTTTTCTTCTCTCTCTCTCTCTCTCTACCCTTTTCCTTTTTTCCTTGCCAAAACGTTGTCAAGTACGAAGAATTCTCATGATGCCCTTTTTGGCCCTTTAGGATTAGATCAAGAAGGATCATATTAGGAAAAATTGCCCCATATATAAACTCGTTTTGGGGCTAGCATTGTCAAAGCCAAATCCGGCAAGAAAATATGCCTATTAATTCAATGCCAAAAAATATCAAATTGACGAAAATATAAACTCGTTTCGAGTACTAAAAGCACAGATATGGACATAAATTGAATTAAGGATAAGGAAACAAAAAATATGCATTATGTTATTGGAATTTATATATTGCCCTTTTAACTTGCATGATTTAGTAAGGCTAAATGTTTAAAGTACATTATTAGATTTAGAATAGAGAAGAAGAAAATATTTTGGTAACTAAATATTCGAAACTTTAAATTTTAGACGAACTTTTCAGATAATTAATTGTTAGTAAAATATAAATAATGAAAATGGAGGAATTGTTGAGTCTCCAATCATGAGATCACATCACTCGATTCCGTGAATTGAGATCATAAATATAATTAAATATTGCTAATGCTTGATAGTACTATGAATTCTTGGGTTGTTGATCGTGAATATGTTTTGGTATGAAAGTAAATAGATAAACAAAAAAAAAAAATTGACCAAACTTTGCTCTCCTTAATTCTTGCTCCATCATACATTTTAGTATGTACTATTGCCCAAATTTTAGAAAATCTTTTCATTTTAATCCATTCCTAAATTAAGAAACAATAATGTTGTCTTTTTGTCACTTTTTACCTTTTGGTTTTCATGAATTTTACGAAATGTTAGTTAAGTATATTTTAGGTTATGATCTCTATAATATTAGAAGTAAAACCCATTGTATCTAGTTGATGTCGATACTAAATATTTAACTAATAAAACTGAGAAAACACGATACGTGAAAGCTCAAAAATTTTAACTATCTAGGGGACAAATTCTCCTTCAAGGCCTCTAGTATAAGGCAAACCAAGTTATCATCTCATTGAGCTATTAGGGAAGAAACAGAGAAGTGAAGATATGGATGTTAAGCTCATCCTATAATCAGTGAGGCATTTCGATGTCAGGAACTATAATGCCTTTGGCTTGTTCGTCATGCTTGGATAAGAAATCTTCTGAAGAATAGCTGCCACTATGGTGTATAAAGAGAGATGTTTAAGCTCTTAGGCAGCATTTTGTATTGCACAAGAAACTCGCAAGATGTTATAAATGCAGTTGAAGAGTTCATGCAAGCATATGTCGACCACCGTGCTTTTATGGACTATTTCAGAAAGGCGTTGGTTACCCCCTATATATGTATTGTTTAGTTGATCTAAATTCTATAATTGTGCTTCTTGAATTTGAAATTGTTGATGGCTTTAGAAGGTGTTGTCTTGCCCAAAACTTTTGTGCCTCTTTTATCATGAAGATGCTCTAATTAATGATAGGAGGTCTTTGCCAACAGTTGGTCCCAAACCCCGAGCTGTAATTGAGTCTTACCACCTGAGATTGAAGTTATGGCCAAGAATGGACGGGTTGATCTGCATGTTGGCAATTGAATGTCACTCGTTATTTTAGTTGGATCAGTATCCTCTAGAGACTAGTTATTTCGAGAATGTTAGCGACTGCAGTTTCACAAGTAATGCTTGGCATCATGCCCTCAACATTCTAGATGTGGATGTGATACTGGATGAGCGAAATCTCCCGCTAGCAAAAGGTTCTCGCTAAAAGCAGAAACTCAGTATACACAGTGCAGAACCCAAGATTAGAGTGTTCCATATGTGATTGCTCTTGGTCAAGGCCCGGAAATCTATGTGGACATGTCAACGAGGTGGCGATCTCATGCAGAACTCAAGTTGTGGGAACATCATTAGCATACCCAGGTCATAGGCAGCCTCCAACCTACCGTTCTTGATCATGCCTTATGAGCAACCCTTTTGCATCAAGTTGTGATGGTTTTATTAGTGATGAGCTTAAGGCCCGTCCGCCCATGTTGGGCCTAAAAGCCCGGCCCACAGGAATAGAGCCCGTGGATAGAGGGACGTATAAAAGGGATGAGAAAGAGGGAGAAGACACATTTTGGAAATTCAACGTACGTACGTCTTCTCCCGCACGCTCTCTCTCTCCAAAAGGAAAAGAAAAACAGTAATCGTTTTTCTTCCTTTCAAGGTGTCATCGGATCGAACCGGCCAGACTCTCTTCCTCTTATTGGCGTCGATGTCTAATCTGTGGCTAACAAGGTACGCTCGAATCCGTGGTGTGCTTTACGATCGGTGATACGTGATCTCCTAGGCTTCGTCTTCCGCATTGCTTTAGGGGTTCGATTTAGTATCGAATCCAGTTTTCGGGGATTCGATTATTCCCAACATTTGTATCAGAACCCTAGTTCATGTTTTTCCAATCCCTTTGATGTTTTTTGATTGATTTTTCGCGAAAGTAATTCAACCATACGAATCGGGGCAAGAAATCCCGACACCCGAGCGCTGTTCGTCCATTTTTTTTTTCGAGTTTCTGTGACTCGAAATCTATTTCTAAAGGTATAGGGTAAAAGGGCTCGTCGAGACGAGTCCGACGACATGTCATGCGTCGCCGGGTGACGCCGAACGTGCTCGAAGCGCTGGCTTCGCCAGCGCGTGCACCACATGCGCCGGTGGTGAACTGGCACGTGCGCGCCGGCGGCCGGCGAACCAACACGCACCGGTCAGCAGACCGACGCGTGATGACGTCATCGTGACGTCACGGTAACCGTCGGGATGACGTCATCGATGACATCATCGCCGACGACCGTTGGCCGGCCGGCAACCCGACCCGACCGGCGACTTGACCCAACATTGCTCGGAAGCCTGGCACGTGCTGCGCACGCGCGCGACACGTGTCGGCTGACGTCTACATGACGTCAGCCCGTGCACGCACGTGGCACGTGCCAGCTGACGTCTGCGTGACGTCAACCCACGCACATGCGCGGCACATGCGGTCGGTCGGTCCGACCTGGCCCGGCCGGTCTGACCGGAGCGACCGGTCCGACCCGCCCTACCGTCGACACGACCTGTTGACCGACAACAGTTGACTGTTGACCACAACCGTTGACCGTTGACTTTGACCGTTGACCAGGAAAAAAAAAAAAGGAAAAAGAATTTGTTTCTTTTTCAATTATGTCGTTGTGGGTTATAGGTAATCCATTTTTTTTTTTTTGCATTTGTTGCATGAATCATGAAAAATTATGTATTTTCCCTTATGTTCATTATGGATTATAAGTGATCCATTTTTTGTTCTGCATTTGTTGCAGAAACTATGATGTGTTATGCACAGATACCTGCAATCCCAAGAACGGATGAGGGAAATGCAAGACTTAAAAAGCTTATGACAGAATTAGCTAATTATTGATGGCATGACGGTGATTTAGTATCACATGTGATCAAGGTCAATCAGATGATACAGGAAATCATCTTAAATGGTTATCTTATGCCGAATTTTGAGAAGGTGCCGGCTTTGATGAACACTCTTCCACCTGAATGGCAAGTAGTATTAGGTCGGTTTTGGGAGGTCAACGTGGTCCCGAATTATAGGAGGCTAGTGGAAGCTTTTGTAAGAGAGTACTATAGGATTGAGTCAACCAAAACTTCAACCCTTAGATTGAGCGTCACATGGCGCAGAGTGAATGCGCCTTGGAGGCGACATGAAAGCTCTCCAAAAGTTTTTCCATGGTTGGCAAATGTGCCTTCGAATTTCTCAAATATTTTGATTGATAGATTAGAATGGACATTCCCTATTTATTTCTTAGATTAATTATGAGATATTTTGTGAGTGTAAATATCTCTTTCCATGTTGATATTTTTCCCTGTATATATTGCTTAGTGTAATGTATAATTGTATTATATGAAAGCATTGTTATTCTATTAGATGTTAGATATTATTTGCTTTCTGTTATTGTTGACTGCTGTGGGTAGTTGATAGAAGTTTTTGTAACTTCATAGAATTAGTTTTGCATAAGAAAATTATATTAATGATAGTTTTAAGTTAGGATTTTTGGAGGATAATTGGAAACATAGTAACCTTTTGATTCTGAAGCCTTACTTGAAATTATTCATTAATATGATAGGTCTGTGCAAATATGGATGCATAAATGATAGGCATTAATTATTTGTGCATGTATGTCTGATGTGTTCAGATCGATGTTTTCAGCAATTAAGAACGTAATTGCTAATATGAACGGCAACAATTGTGAAATATTGAATATGAAGATTCAATATGTGCTGGAAAAGCAAGAAGCACTAGAAGCTCTTAACCATATTATGGAAGATCTTGAAGATGCTGTGCACCACCTTGAGCTAGTAGAGGACTGCCTATTAGCATTTGAGCCGAAAAATAGACATTTGCAATGCTGGTTCTAGCTCAGAAAGAGCTTTGAGCTCTAAGCGCAAACGTAGTGATTCGTTCAATATGTGGGAATGCAAAGGATCAAGTCCTTGTTGCAAGAAATCAAGAGTTAACCAACACAAGAGAGGAAAACGTCATCAAGTGAAGAAAATGTCAAGGGTGAGGTGTTACAATTGTGACAAGAAGGGTCACTATGCTCGCGACTATCGTGAGCCAAAGAAAGTAAACACCTCTTGTACATTTGAGAACTTTGCTTATGTATCAAGTTCTGCATCATTAGCTGAATCCAATCCTTTGTGGACTGTAGATTCAGGAGCAACAAACTATATAGCGAAGGATAGAGGATCTTTCGTGGAATTTCGACGATACTAACTGGAACTAAGTGGATCTATGTGGGAAATAACTCCAGAGCTGAAGTTAAAGGGATTGACACCTGCCAATTGAACATGCATGGTGGACGCACCTTGATGTTCTGTATGCTCTGGAGATTCGTCGGAATTTAGTGTCTATTTTGGTGTTGGTTAAACTTGGTTTTAATGTAAACTTCTGTAATAACTGTGTAAATTTGTATTTGGATACAAACTACTACTATGGTTATGGTCACTTTTTGGATGGTTTTATTATACTAGATGTTGACTGTGGTGATGTCAATATTTGTTATTCCCTTATTTCACGTCTTCTATTTAATATGATATTAATGTGATTATGTGGCATGCTAGACTTGGTCATATTGGCCAATAACGAAAGAATAGACTAGCCAAAGAGGGCTTGTTGGGCAACATTGAAAAAGTCGATTTTCCCATATATGAGCATTGCCTAGTAGGGAAAACGATAAGGAAACCATTTAAAAAAGATAAAAGAGCTTAATTTCCTCTGTATTTAATCCATTATGATGTCTGTAGTTCAATGACTGTGAGAGGAAGGCATGTGGTTGTTTATTTCATCACTTTTATAAATGATTATACTCGATTCGGAAATGTCTATTTGATTTCTCATCAATATGAAGTATTAAATTGTTTCAAAAGGTTTATGAATTTGGAAGAAAATCAATTAGACAAAAATATAAAAGCATTAAGATCCGATCAAGATCGAGAATATTTATCTGATGAGTTCAGAAAATTATGTGATGAAAAAGGAATAGAAAGACAGTTGTCTATTCCATATACTCTTCAACAAAATGGTATTGTAGAGAGAAGAAACAGAACCCTACTGGAAATGGTTAGGTCCATGATGGCGCATGTTAACTTACCTATTACTTTTTGGAGTGATGTGTTGTTAACTGATGCCTATATACTTAACCAGGTGCCTTCCAAATCAATTATTTCCACTCCATATGAGTTATGGACAGGTAGAAAATCGGCTTAAGTTTTCTTAAGCCATGGGGTTGTGCTGCCTATACTCATGAGTTCTCTCACAAATTTGGGAAATTGGGTCCCAAAGGAAAGAAGAGTATTTTAATGAGATACTCCGAACACTCGAAAGGGTATGTGTTCATAGGTGAGCAGAAAAGTGTGAGTATAACTGAATTTGAATCACGAGATATTACATTCTTAGTGGATGAATTTCCTAAGAAGGGCGAAATAGGTGAGGATTACTCCCTATTTGAAACCTTGGATCAAGATAATGATATTAGTGTAGTTCGTCAAAGTAGGAGTAATATGAGAATTGATGAATTGAACTCAACTCATTCTCAATTATAACCACATGATGAGACGACATTATCATTATCTAATCCAAGTTGGAGCCTAATGGGAAATGATATGCTAAGTGTACAATCTCCCATACGGCGAACAAGTCACCAAAGTATTCCCGTCGACGTTTTGACATTGAAGGGGAAACTTTTATGATTGCTCCGCAAGATGAGGATAAGCCAAGAAATATTAATGAGGCTCTGAATTGCAAATGGATGTATATAATGAAAGAGGAGATTGAGTCAATGAAGTCAAACCAAGTTTGGAATTGGTTGATCTTCCAATAGGACGCAAAGCTATTGGAAACAAGTGAGTCCTCAAAATAAAGCGAAAAGCTAATGGCTTGATAGAAATGCATAAGGCCCGCCTTGTGGCGAAGGGGTATAATTAATAGGAATGAATTGATTATGAATAAACATTTTCTCATGTAATGAGATTTACCTCGATTCGCATTATTTTGGTAATAGTGGCTAGTATGGATCTTGAATTATATCAAATGGATGTAAAGATTGCTTTCCTCAATGGAGAATTAGAGGAAGAAATATATATGGAACAACCTGTTGGTTTCATATTGAAATGTCAAGAAGAAAAGGCATGTCAATTTTTGAGGTCGATATATGGCCTTAAGCAGTCATCCAGACAATGGTATATACAATTTCATAATACCATAATGACATATGATTTTACAATGATTGATGATGATTATTGCGTATATATCAAAAGATCCAATGATCAATTTGTGATCATATCATTATATGTTGATGATATACTAATTGTCGGAAGTAATATGGAGTTTGTTAATACTGTGAAGAATTCGTTATCTTCCAACTTTGAGATGAAAGACATGGGTGGTGTTGCATACATTCTTGGAATTAAGATTTCAAGATTGTAAACCCATAGACACTCCTATTGCAAAAGGTGAAGGATTGAGCCATAGATTGTGTCCAAGGACTCCACAAAAGAAGGGACAAATGAAACACGTTCCTTATGTTAGTGCTGTTGGGAGCTTGATGTACGCTATGATGTGTACAAAACCTGACATATGTTTTGCAGTTGGAATGGTGAGAAGATACCAATCTAATCCAGGTCAAGCACGTTAAAAAACCGTTAAGAGAATACTAAGGTATCTAAAGGGGACTGCTAATTATACGCTAAGTTATTATGGAAAGGATCTGCGACTCTAAGGCTATTCTGATACTGATTGGAGAAGAGATTTAGATGAAAGAAAATCTACCTCTAGGTTTGTTTTCTTACCGAATAATGGCACCATATGTTTGAGCAGTAAGAAACAAAAGTGTATAGCTTTGTCCACGATGGAAATTGAGTTTGTGGCATTATCAGCAGCAGTATAAGAAGGTGTTTGGCTTAAGAGATTTTTGGATCATTTAGGTGTTATTGAAAGTGCTGCAAATTCATTGTTGGTTAACTATGGTAGTCAAGCAGCAAAAGCGTACACCAAAGATCCAAAATATCATGGTAAGACCAAACCTATAGATACCAAGTATAATTTTGTCAAGGATATGGTTGCACGAAAAGAAATGAACTTAGAGTACATACTACGCATAGTATGGTGGCAGATCCTATGATGAATCCAATACCTAGAAATATGTTTTTGTGGCCATATGAAATCTCAAGAATTGCGTAGAGGCTGATGTACTGAATATTGTAATTTCCCTAAGTGTTCACATTTGATGAATTTGTGTTTTCATCATTAATGCCTATGAATCTTTGTTTGATCTTTATGCATCTTAATGCTCAGTGCATTACTTTAAGTTGAGAAAGTATGTCGGACAGATATAAGATTAGCTCACTCACACGGGTAATCACCTCTATTTACTATGTGATAAATAGAGATGAGACTGTTTTTAAGCTTATTATCTAAGTGATAATCGAGAGCTCAAGCTTAAAATACGTATGTCGCCTTGACTGGGTGTTAAGATGATGACATAATACTTACTATGTCCGAAAGTAAAATACCCCACATATTTTACTTTATCTGTCTATGATGTCAGATGTGAGTTCTGATGAATTTTGTGAATGAGTAGATACGTGGATTCAAGTTAGACATTGGGTATATCTGAACTGTCATATGTACGATATTGAAAGGTGTAGACATACGCTCCATAGGAAATGAGTCAATACCGTAATACGTATTTTATACTACGTATGCATGAGACGACCAATAAGAGTGACAAAAGTTTGATCTCAACTTTTATACTCTTAAGGAAAATAATTCCTTAATTTTTAATGCCCTCATGACTCTTACTTATTCTCAAGATTTCTATTTAGTGTTTGCTATCTTAGGATGTTGCCAATGGTCATGAGTTTGATTCGATCTAAAGGGACATTTCTAGAAAAACAAGCTGAACTGAAATTGAGAGTTTGAAGGAAAAAGGAAGATCGATTTTGGAGAATCACATTGTAGTTTTGTATTCACCGGTTAACCAATTATGACTGTCTTTGATTCGATCTAATGGGACATTTCTAGAAAAACAAGCTGAACTAAAATTGAGAGTTTTAAGGAAAGAGGAAGATCGATTTTGGAGAATCACATTGTAGTTTTGTATTCACCGGTTAATCAATTATGACTGTCTTTGGGATAATCATAATTGTGAATACAATATATAGATAGATAGATGTATATATATATATATATATATATATATATATATATATATATATATATATATATATCATTGTTTAAAAGAGATCAAGAGATATATAAATGTGATCGATCGATCTAGGGAACTGCATACTAAATCTACTCGAAGTGTGACGTCCATTATGAGCTGCTATATATTCCTAGCAGATGTATAGTAACGAGCTCTCAAAGTATGCTGGTCACACGGATTATTCACCGGTATGAATGTTGAAGAGAGGTAAAGAGAATCATGTTCGGCCCACCATGTGCGAGTGGGAGATGATGGTTTTATTAGTGATGGGCTTAAGGCTCGTCCGCCCATGTTGGGCCTAAAAGCCCGGCCCACAGGAATAGGGCCCGTGGATGGAGGGACGTATAAAAGGGATGAGAAAAAGGGAGAAGACACCTTTTGAAAATTCAACGTACGTACGTCTTCTCCCGCGCGCTCTCTCTCTCTCCAAAAGGAAAAGAAAAACAGTAATCGTTTTTCTTCCCTTCAAGACGTCATCGGATCGAACCGGCCAGACTCTCTTCCTCTTATTGGCGTCGGTGTCTAATCTGTGGCTAACAAGGTACGCTCGAATCCGTGGTGTGCTTTACGATCGATGATATGTGATTTCCCGAGCTTCGTCTTCCGCATTGCTTTAGGGGTTCGATTTAGTGTCGAATCCGGTTTTCGGGGATCCGATGATCCCAACAAGTTGGGAGAGTTGTCTAAAGGTGGGCCATTGCAACCTCTCCATTGCAACCTCTTCCTGCTGAATCAAACTCACAGCTAGCAGACTTTGTTTAGTTTTAACTTTGCAATCAGGGAATATCATACGTGCGCCATTGACAATCTTCTTTCATTTCCTTCATGGCTTGACCTGATATCGCCGAATCTTATGTTTGGGTTTTATCTTTTTCTGCCAAGCATTCTTGCCTCGATTCCTATGTCGAAATCCCTCCATAAATCACCTTTGTCTTCCCTTTCTGCTGGTAGATTGTTTCACCTCTTTTTTGCTGAAGTCATTATGTCATCATAAGTCCTGTAATCTAGCCAATGAAAATGAAATCAGTCTTATAATGCAAATGATAACTATTCTAACCAGAAATTGATTTCTAAAAAAGAAATAATTTTTTTTATTTTAATTATTGAATGAGTTTCTAAACAAAAATACGTGTTTGATAACGATAAAAAATCTCTACTCTTGGAATAGATAGTCATATGATAATGACATTATATTTCTCTCTTCTAGGTGGCAGCGGTAGCCAGCGATTGACAATGGCAGGTAGTGGATGGTGGCCGCTGGATGGTGGACGGCAAATTGACATGGAATATTACCCTCTTACTTTTGCTCCCTCTCGACTTTCTCGGCCAGAACCTCCTTTTCTTTCGTTTTGTTTTTTCTTTGCACGAAATACTCTTAGTTTCATCCACTTTTCATTACTCTCTTACTTCAACTTAGAACATAATGAGAACCATGATTATCAGCGAGATTGACATAAATATATTAAGAGAATCAAGTCGAGAGTGGCAAGTCTCCTCGTCAATAGCCACTAACTATGGAGTGTGGACACAACCTCACAGATTCCACCTTTATTATTAATTGAAAGATTACAATGAATAATTATCCTTAATAACTATCATTAGCTACTACAATCCACTAATCATAACTTATTTTTAGACACATGAAAAATATGAAACATTAACAAAGTAAAAGTCTTAATCATAAAATGGGAAGTTCAGACTAGTGGTACCAAATCACATACTAATCATCGACCACCATAGAAAATCGTGAGATAGCAGGAAGGCATGGACGAATAAAAACACAAAAACTTGTTCCAAGTTCAACTTACCTAATGCCTGGAAATTATCCATGGTTCGTAATTTTTGGAATTTGAAACCTATCCTACATACTCTAAAACTTGGAACTAGCTAGGTTTCCACTAGTCCAATTCTCTAGTTCCAGGTTCTATTATGAAATATGCTCAACCCTAATTTTATGGCTAATAATATAATGTAGAGGAGGTGAATATTTGATAAAGTTTACGGAATTAAACGGAATCAAGTTGATATATGTAGGCAATAGTTTGATATATGCATATATGTTACTAATATCAAATGAGGTGCCTCTATCAAACGGTTAAGATTTGAAGAAGAGGAGACAGATGCAACAAATCTACAGTGGTTTGGGCTTAAGCTAAGCTTATGTCCGCTCTTCCTGACTCACACAATAGGCTGGATTTCATTAGTAATTCTTGGGTAGATACAAGTTATTCTGCCTGAAGTTGGTAGATCACACCAGCAATCTAAATCACTACTTTAACAGTCGTACTTACTTCATTAGAGATTACAAACCATTACGTCACTCTCAACAAGTAAATTTGTCGAATACAAAATGGATATTGCTCTTGGAATTTTTGTAGCTTGTGTGTATTCACTTCGACTTGTGTTGATCCTTTTTTAGTTGTCAATCTCCAAGTTAAATGTTCATTATTCTTCGAGATAATTAATTTAGAACCAGAGATCGGGTTTTCCTATGATCAAATCTCAAGCAAACTTGTTGCTTCCGAATAGAGTGGCCATATTAGGCAATAAACCCTGTCCTCCAGTATAATGGATAGTTGATCGGGTCATCCTCAGAGCGAATAAATCAGCTTTTCCAGATCTGTGATTAGCTGTCGATTTTCTTTAGATACATAATATTGGTCAGAGGAATTTTTGGGTCTTCGAATATTACGTCAGGTGACCAAGGTTGATCTTCTCAATTTGATATACACCGTAGCTTCGATTAGCCTTCTGCGATTCCGCCTTTTGAGTCCTTTCACTTAGTATCTAGGGTGGTTTCAAAGGTATCGAGTCATCAATTAATGCCACCTGAACAGAAACAAAATTCGCATCTTTTAAACCATAAATTATAAGGGATGGTTTTGTCAATATCAAAATATCCACGCAGGTTTTCTCAACATCAGAATTCTTCGACAGCTCATACAACATTTTCAGGAAGTCAGTGTCATTAGTTTCATCAATGTGCTTCAAGAATGCATCCATAATAACAGCGTCAGGATGCCCCTCTTCATCTTCTGCTTTAGCAATAGCTGCAGCCAAGTGCTCCAAAGCCAAATCAAACTCGCCTAGGTAAAGCATGAATGCCTCCCTGCCCTTGAAGAATGGTCTATTGCTCCTCCAAAAGTGATGAAAAGAATATACTCGTGGCGAGAAAAAAATGATAAATAAACTATTCACTTGAAATCTTAAAGACTACAGTAGACAGTGAACCTGAATCAAGAATATGGACACTAGGACAAATAGTAATCACGTCCATCTTCACCTCCAGTCACAATCATTTTGTTCGTCCAACTTGAGCAGCTATATCTATCATGTGGTGAAGGTGGGATTCCGGTTGTGTCTCTGCAGATTTCGAGAAGAAAATGCATGAACAACTATGTTTGTCTACCATGGAAAATGTAATACTGAACTCTGTAATGTTAACGATAAAAACTTAACGGGTAGCTGATGACGCAAGCTACAATTGGAGTATTTAGAAAAGTTAGAGGTAGAGCTGGCAAAATGGATCTTAGACCCATATATGACCCATTTAAATTATAAATGGGTCATATATGGATCACTTAGTTTTTGAAAAAAAAGTAGTTAAATGGGTTTAATAATCAAATACTTAAGATAAGTAATATATATATATATATATATATATATATATATATATATATATATATATATATATGTGTGTGTGTATAATTGAAATTATAATTAGTTTTTATTTTAATTTTCCTTTCTTTTTTTTTTTTCTTTCCTTTTTCTTTCCTCCTCCTCCTTCCGGTGGCCGGCATGGCGATGGCCAGTGATCGGCCAGGCGAGCCTCAAGCTCGCCGGCGTTGAGCGAGCTCGAGACTCGCTTGTGGCCGGTCGCCGACAGTCGTCATTGTCGACGGCTGGCCAAAGAAGAAACAAGAACAAAACAGAAAAAAAAAAAAAAATTAAAAATTATATTCTTAAAATATATAATTAAATAACTAAAAAATTAAATTTTAAAAAATATTGTCCATCAAATTTGTGTTGTATAAAACCATTTTAGCAATATCATTTTATATATATAGATTGAGTATAGGTTGGGTCGAGTATGGTTCAAAAATTTTGCATTGCAATAATTGGGTCATAAACGGGTTAAATTGGTCGGTTTGGGTCGGACCATTTATGACCCGACCTGACCCGACCCGACCCAACCTGTTTAATGGGTCTAGTTAGAGGACACAACACTAACTGAAAATCAAGTCTTGAAATCACCTCTCATATGCACAAACAGGAGTTTTTTCGCATATAGACGTCAATGGGACAACAGGCAAAGAAGAAATGGACTTTTAAAAAGAACTACCTGTTTTCAATTTAAGTAATCATTGTAATGTATGTTGTCATTATCATCAGGAGATTTTCCAAACCCACCAAATATGAACAGCTTTAAACCCACATGCGCTGCACCATGACCCTCCCTCGCCTCCGGTCCCTCCCCTCTTATACTTGGTGATATGCATGTATGAGAAGCTTCAAAACAAATTTGTGAATTACATTAAAAAGAACCCAACTCCTGCTATTGCAAGTATAATGAAAAGATACACGGATTATTAGCCGACATCGCTGTATGGCCACAGCTGGCAAAAAACCAGACAGTAAAAGTAACTTGCAAGTATCTAGTACAAGCAAATACCGAGGTGAGGACACCTGGAGTGCCATAACTTGGCACGGAGGGACACTTAAGTGCCATAACTTTAAAATGGTACACTTAAGTGCCAATATCGGAGTAAAATGGGACACTTAAGTGCCACTCCGGCGAAAATCCGGCCAAATGGCTAACGTGGCAATTTTCCGGCGAGTTTAGTCCAAAACAGCGTCGTTTTGCACGCTGACGTGGCGAAGAAAACGCAAAAACGACGCCGTTTCGTGTCTACGTGTAAAAAAGTATTCAAAAAGTATTCAAAAAATAAGAAAAAATAAGAAAAAATTAAGAAAATTTTAAAAAAATTAAGAAAATTATTAAAAAAAAAAAGGAGGTCGAACGGGTAGTTGAGGGCTGAGCCCTCGCCGCTGTCACCTCCCCCCCGTCGCCGGGAAGGGCCGGCGACGGAGGGGGGAGGGTCGGCCGGGGTCGCCGGCCCCCGGCCGACCGACGGTGAGGGCTGCGAGCCCTCGCCGCCTCCCCGCCGCCGCCGGGAAGGGCCGACGACGGAGTGGGGAGGGTCGGCTGGGGTCGCCTGGCCCTGGCCAGGGGCTGGCGAGGGCCCGCGAGCCCTCGCCCAGATCTGGGGCAAGGGTTGCGGCCCTCGCCGCGATCCGGCGAGGGCTCGCAACCCTCGCCGTCGGTCGGCCAGGGGCCGGCGACCCCGGCCGACCCTCCCCCCTCCGTCGCCGACCCTTCCCGATGACGGCGGGGAGGCGGCGGCAGCGAGGGCTCAGCCCTCAGCCGCCCGTTCGACCTCCCCCCCTTTTTTTTAAATAATTTTCTTAATTTTTTAAAATTTTTAAAATTTTTAAAATTTTTAATTTTTTAAAATTTCTTATTTTTTTAATTTTTTTTTAATTTTTATGCTGCTTTGGAGCTGAGCCGACTCAGCTCTTCGGTGAGTCACGTAGGCAAAAAATAATAATTAAATATTGCCACGTATGATTTTCGGCAAGGGTCGCCGGAGGTGGCACTTAAGTGTCCCACTAGAAAAAAAAAAGTGACATTTAAGTGTACCGTTTTGAAGTTATGACACTTAACTGTCCCCCATGCCAAGTTATGGCACTTGTGCTGGATTTCTGCCTGCAAATACCTGAGAGGATTCATCTTATCTGTCCCACCAATTACAAACAAATTGGCACCAACATAAGTACAGCTACGGCTGTCCCTTGGAGCGGCTGGCGTGCCTTTTATAGTGGGTTGGCTCCATTTTTGCTTCACCGCAAGTCGGATGAAACTAATTATGCAACACGAGAACATGACACAAAAACTAGAAGGCAACAGAAGTTGCAAATACACCAAAAGCCATCCCTCACGAAATTTTAGCATGAAATATCAACTTCAGCAAAATGCAAATACCAAGAAAGTCGAAAACAGCTCCAGTAATTGTTCATGATGAAAGCACAGGGAAAAATTGATCATAGCAGTGCCATATATAAAAATCACTGGAAATGGAACGTAATGAAAAATCTTCCATCCAACACAAAACTAGCCTCAAATCGCCAATATAGAGCCAAGCCATTGATTAAATGGAAACACAAATCATCAATATCTGCAAATCTTCGGAGCCCAGCTGCTGCATAAAGGTGATTGATTTATTCATTAGAATAGCCGTCAATCGAGACTGATGGTAACTTTTCATCGTTTGGATAACTAGAAAATCCAATCATTGAAATGCCTTGACTAGAGGGGATTGCTTGCATCTGAAGTATTTAGTCCACTCGGTTGTCCTAATTATCTTTATGATGTTAGCCAGGTTACTCATGTTGCTCTGCCTTTATTAGCGGTAATAGCAGTGAAAGCTATCTTCACCCTGAAGGCGTTGTTACCCAATTGTTTAAGGCTTCTGACGTTCTATCGGTGCAATTTTTCTGGATATTTCAAACCTTCTGAATCCTTTTCCAGTTTTTTTACTCGAACAAGACTGCTGAAACCAGAAACCTTCTTTGTACAGACCGGCCTTCAACTAGGGGCACTGCAGCCCCTCGTGGTGGATCTTCCTTGGGCTACGTGCTTCGAAGTGGTGGCAGTGGCAATCGATGAGCCAGCTCCCCAAAGATTTACCATTTACTTCGCAGGCTTTTCTCTTGAAGTTGGATGAATTTTGAATATCATCGTGTGATTAGCCTACAAGTAGATGCTGCCTTTTTCATTAAAAGAAGTACTATATTGTCATACTCATTTCCAGGATTTTACCCAGCTAATCATGACTTCTAGAACTTGAATGCGTGAACTGCCTCATGCCCAGTAAACCAACTAAATTCGCAGTTTGTGGATCGCCGTGATGGCCTTAATGAGTTTGGCTTGGCAGGCTAATACGAAAAAAATATAACTTTTAGTACTGATAGACCTTTGTTCGCTGAATTTCAAGATAAAGCATTATTTTCGATATCATCTGCTGTTAATAATCTTATTCCGTTTTGAGGCTTACGGTATTCTGTCCCTGCACAAAAGCTAAGCATACATTTACCTTTAATATACAGAATCAACACATAACCCTTTGTTAAAATCTTCACTGCAAAGTAGTTTATATTCTCTACAAAGCTTATTATAACCACATCAGAAAACCTTAATAAACAAGACAATCATGAATTTTTCGATAGGTCATACCCGCAAACAATGAGAATGTATTTTGTTTGTTAGCTACACCACATGGCAGTGTCATGTGGTGTAGCAAGCCAATCAAAAGAGAGCAAAATAAATATAGGGAGAAGTAAGACAAGAATTATAGAACGCAGGAAATGTTAATGCGTTTGTTACATATAAAATACCTTTGCATAAACAAGGAATTTTTTATGTCTCATCTCATGACAGAATAAAAAGAATCATACATGCCAAAGTCAAGAAGTTGCTTCATCACGAGATTCCCAGTGAACCGGACCTCAAATGGCATAGCAGACTTCAATTATTAATCAAGCGAAGATCAGGTGGTAGATCAGATCTCTATAGTTAGCTTGAAGACAATTTCAGCTGTGAAATGCATGTGGGACAACTTGATGAATGTACAGTCAGAATTGGCTTACTCATGGGATATGTCAAGAAGTTCAACAGGTCAAAACTAAATGTGCAAGAAATTCCAAACTGATTTTGCCGAATCACCTCTTTCATCTTGGCTTGATGTCCTCTCATTGCCATCAGAGATATAACAACTAGCCTGTAAGCATATATTAGATCATATACAGGTGCACAAATCGAACAGATCCACCTAAAGATACAGCTTAATTCGGAAGCAAGATCACTATTTTATTCAAAGCTCCTTCCTTTTCTTGGCATCAGGATTCCCTGTTAATCTTAATCACAGTTAAAACTGTCTGCATATGCATCCTGGTACGCATAGGCATAAATAAAAAGTACAACACTGAATGTGCTACTCATGGGTATAAACATGCACGATTTTGGTCCTCCTACTACATGATGCATGAAAAGACAGATGACACCATGCAACAACAACAGGATATCAAGCAATTGAAATAGACTGTTGCTGTTATCTGGATGACAAGGTGGTACTTCATAGTTCGTACCCCAAAGTTTTCACAAATTTCAGAGATCAGCCAAAAACAAGAGGAATCCCTCACCACGAGCTAATGGCAAATGCAAAAGTTATTTCAACAAGTGCCACATATTCAAGAATGAATACATGTGTGCTAGTGTGATTCACATAAGTGATGTAGACAATGCAAAATTTATAAGTTATGTTATACACAATGTCACGGCTATTGTTCGGATAGTATATATCCCCTTGTACACAGAGGTTTCTGCTGAAAAACATTTCTATGACCTGTGAGTCATTTATTGCAAGAAACTATTATTTCACAAGCATAGGTCTGCAATCAAACATGCTTTGACCAGCTGTCGAAACTTGAAGTTGAATAAGAACAACATATCATTATTAGCAACACAGATGATTCTTATGCTCAAGTTCATTTTGTGAGATCATGTAGAGTCCTTGGTTGATGGAGATACACTCTTTTTAGGAAATTCCACCTTCAGATTTGGAGTTTCATCCATCCGGTTATCTTTTGGAATTCATAGAAGCCTGCAGTGATGATTCTTGGTTTGCAGATACCTGAGGAGAAAGACGAAAAATCAAAATATGCAGGCAGAAAATTCCATAATGCACAAGGTGCATATTTGCCTTCAGAGCACAGAAAATAATCACATGATCGGAATCACATTATGATTTTGACAAAAAAAAGACAAATCACTTTATGATGACTATGAACACCCAAAAAGAGCACAAAAACACAACATACATTCTGCATAATATAGCAAAATCATGTTTCGTAGATCAATTCTTTTTCCATTGGATTTCTGACTTCATCTCTTCCAACAACAGAATCACATAAAGGCATTGTATTCATCAACATGCCAACTTGATTGTCACATACAGGAGGTCTAAAATATATCAATTGGGGATCGCTCCCCTGCTACTGCATCTGAATTTTGGTCCAACTTGCTATTGGCATCAATATATATTGAATAACCAAACTTTAAGTAGAGAAAATAGGGAATGCTTCTTTGCTTGTCCTTTTCAGTAAGAATGTGGACATTACCCTTCAAGTGTGGGACTTTAATGTGCTTTGAGGCAATCCACATCAATGTAATGGAAGTGAGGTAGAAACACGTATCCTATTTTAATTTGAATCTGTTGAACTAATCAAATTACATACATATAACATATCCTCTATTTAATAGATGTAAATTAGCTACTGCCAAGACTCAAAACACAAAATTAAAGTCAAAACACCACAGCAAAATACCTATGCTCTCCAGCTAGGTACATTGGGGTCCATCAGATGATGATCTAAAGTATCCGCATGGATACATGATGTGTAAACATCATACAAGCATTCATTACAAGGTGAAGATGATGATATAAATTGATTCCACATCTGAAATTTTGTTTTCTATTGAACACGGAGTTCTCTTTCCCTTTCCTCTTTTTTCCTTGTAAGTGATAAAGAGAATTCTTAGTTAAGTGGTCAAAACTCAAATGTAAAAAGAACATATCAAAACTCAAAAAAGGAACAATAAGAACTCCTCCAAAACTAAGAAAGATCAAATCAATTATTGCATAAACGCTTAAAAGCTCCTAAAACAAAGTAAAAAGACTCAGATCTTTCAAATATTTTGCGCGAACTTCCAGCCTATTAAAAGTTATATTTGTGATAAAAGTTTAACAGAACGTTGGAACTGCAAGGTTGATTGACCTTGTCCAGATCACAGCCATCAGAAGGTTGTGTTACATTTGAAACAGGAAGTGGACCAGCAGGTTCTGCATGAGGCTCTGAGGCTTCTATTCCATCCACATCATCCACTTGCCTGTCATCAACTGAGTCCGGCTGGATGCTTCCAGAAGCCTCTGATTCCTCATTGTAATATCCATTTGGCATAACAGCGCTTGAATCTCCACAAGTTCTTATCCTGCTACAAGAAATAGAGAATCAGAACTAAACAACATTTGTTTAAGTAAACTCGATCGGCTAAACGGGAAAAACAAAAGACTCACCTGCTAGAGCTTGAAAAAGGTATAGGAAGAGTGCTAGGCTTACTGGAAAATATAATTCCACGGAGAGGTTTTCCGTCAATGACAGTTTCAATGGTGTATTGATCACCAAAAGTTTCCTTCACTCTTGCTTGGAATATGATTTTACCCTGGATGGGTTGTGATTGCTTGGATAAATAGCCATGATCACCTGCATAAAAGGTCCACAGCTACTTATGATTTGGCACATACAAGCATTTTAAAAGGACAGTATCAGTTAAGTGAAAACTCCAGTGAGCGATCTATATCTATATCTATATCTATTGATAACAGCAAGCAAACACAGTTAAACAGGCACTTGGCTTAATTACTTGACAAAGTTCTTGGACAAAGGTTAGTTGATTTGCAATTCATTTCATGGTACGTTCTGAAGATATTGTTGAGGGAAACTAGCAGTCTGTGGACTCTGATGCAAGTGCCCTGGTTATTCATCCAAGCAATCAGAACTTTCCAAGGTAAAATCATATTCCAAACAAAAGTGACAAGAGTTTTGGCGATCATACACCACTTGCAAATAATTGTATCATGACCAAAATCCCATGATTTCTAGATATGTGAAAATTTCTGAGAGATCTATAGCTCTATATAATCGCAAGGGAAAACACGTAAAACAGGCACTTGGCTTCTGCTTCATGGACATTTTAATTACTTGACAAATTCTACAGCCACATGGAAATCTCTCTTGACAATTTTGAAGAAAATTTCCTGATTTTGCATTGAATATTGTGATTTTGTCGGTTATAAAATGAAGATTTACATGGAAAGAAACCAAAAATATGATCGAATCCATTAACTTAAAATAAATACGTAGATTTCACCAAAAAAGTAAATACGTAGCAGATACTAGATGTTAGCTAGATCACGATACCCTAAGGGTGAGCCTTACTTAAACATGTAAACCTATCAAGGGTTCGAGTCACGAAAATAGCCTCTCTGCAAACTAGGGGCATGGCGGCATACATGAACCCCGCCCTAGACCCAAGCAGTGTGGGGAAGTGTTGTGCACTGGAACACATTTTTTTTATGCAAAGTTTCAGCTTTAACTCTAAGTGAAAAATTGTCAATATAAAAAATTCACACTGTAAATTCTTCACATTATATCATGAGAAAAGTCCTCGTTTTGGGAAATTTTCGGTCAAAAACTTGAACAACAAATATGAACATGGTTCTTATTGTTACTGGGATGGCCATGCCCCTTCCAAACCACAATGTTGGTATGATTTTTTTAATTTGGGTACTCTTACATTCCAGGTGGCCAGAAATGGCAATCCGATCAACCCCACCTCACATGAACATGTTATTGTACATTCTTTGATTTCATTTAAGCTCTTAGGTCCATTGAAACTATTAGGGCCAGTGTTGGTTACTTTAGACAACGTTGCACCTTATCAATATAAAGCAAATGTGACTAAAGAAGACTTGTTACTTTCTCCAACCACTTCTTCTGAACATTCTACAACCCAGATGGGAAATCAACTAACCCTATTCCTTTGGTATGTTTCTTGGCAGGCGACATAACTCATTCTCATTACCATACCATGACTCAAAGCAAACTCCAATCTAAGAACCATCTTCATATATAAAGAAACCTGACATATCTATAAACCTCAATATTCGATGAAATTATCTGTGCAAGTTGGTGAATATGCCTTTAAAATCATTATTCTATTTCATATTCATAGCCTTGAATTCATATTTACAACTGCAATTTATGGCCACAATAGCAATATATGTTGACGCTTTTAACTAGAATAGGAAACAAGTATGTGTACTCAATGAATCAGTTCTTTGGTTTAGAAAATGACTGAACACTAAGTTTCCTGCAATACAAGTTCTTATTACATTATCTCAGTGACAAATAGCACATTTAAATACTTGAATAAGTTTTAAAAAAATTCAAATTTAAACAACTTTTATTTAACGTTTTCATTCAAACAAGTAACGCACGCAACTTCTCAAAATTCCTTAAGAAAAAGAGCTTAGTGCTCTTGAGAAGGCGAAAGGAAAGGATGATTTCCTTGGAGATTAATATGAATGAATTTTTTTTTCTTTTTTTGCTTGGGAAACGCCTTAAGGAAAAATCTGACTTTGGATGACATGCGAAAATGAGGTCAGATTTTGTGTTGTCTCTGCAACAAGGCAGCGAAATCTGTTGATTATTTTTGGATATAATTTGGTTCGTCAAGTTGGCTTTGGATTTTGTTAAGTCAATTGAAGGCATTCAGTCCATAAGTGCAGAGATGGTACAGAGACATGCGAAAACGAGGTCAGAATATATCAAAATCATGTTGCCACTTCTTATCAAGGCTCAGGTTAAAAATACATAAGTTAAACAGATTTATAAACTGCCCCCTCCCCGGGACAAGACCGCAGCAACAAAACTTATACAATCTCATAATCATCTGCTGGAAGGAATAGGGGGATAATACACAATCGATGACCCAGAAGTAACAAAGGAAAAGATTACAGAACTGGAGACAATTGGTAGCATGAACGTTACTTTCAAGTCTACATAAACAAATGTAGAATCAAATTAAATAGATCTATCTCCACAGCACATTTCTCCCACCGACAAACGTCATTTAAGAACATGGAAGTAAACATATATCAGGGCCTGACCTGGCTGACCATAGATCGATTGTGGCACAGGTTGATATGAGCTTGTGGATACACCAACTTGCACTAAATCTTTTTCATGTCCTAGAGTCAGATTTTGTTCTTGGCACTTCAGCTTCAGTTTCTTCCTCAAGGGTAGCCTGTCTAGCCTTCGCTTGTGTTCTCTAGTGAGTCCTAGATGTGATATAGGAAATAGACTCAGGTAAACATATTGGATTATGAAAACCTGATGATCAACATAAACTACCAAAAGAATGTCGACAAGATATAATTTGAACCTGTGTGTAAGTAATACATATCGTCAGAGCCTCGAGATTTCCATTGCAACCACCCACAAAGATGAGAACCCCACTCCTTACGGGATCCAGACAGTCCCCAGCCATGGAAAATCTGGCATAAGGTCCAGCACCTACAGTAGTCACTGTGGACCATATCGCAGATTCTGCAAAATCATGGGAACAGTCAAGCAAAAGAGATAAAGAACATGAGGACTCGCATTTTAAGTCAAAGGAACGAAAGCAACATTCCCTTGCTGTTCCAAGGCATACGAAGGAATAGGAAAATATTAAAAGAAGCAATAGATGATCAGCTCAAACTTTTTTTTTTCCAAAATACATCAATGATTGAGCAAAGTTAACTAATCATTGGATATGAAATTGGACGGACAAGGAAAAAGGCCCTATTCTTGAAGCAGAAGTTCATCTAGCACTCCAATGTACCGCTCGCATCTCAAAAGAAAAGAAATATACTTGAGATTTATAACTGCAATCAACAAAGCATTGCCTAGAAATATATTAACCAACACAGGCTTCATATAAAACAGGCCAGTAAGAATGTGAGAAGTAGCATTTTGAGTCCATCAATATTACAAATCAGCAAATGTATATATCTGCAAGATCTCTGTGGCAGACGTTCAGAAAGCATACATGGAGCACAAAGTACTTACCAACATCAAGCAGATACAGGTCATCATATGGCTTTTGGGCCTCTGTATATCCCCCATAAACCAACAGAAACTTCCCAAAAGTAATAGTCAAATATCCAGCACGAGGGGGTAGCGTGTGTCCAGTGGTATTTAGCTCCTTCCATATGAGGGTATCTAACAAAATACAGAAAGACCAAAAGACTAGTAAAATGAGGATATTCGTCGAGAGAAAAAAGCAAGAAACTGCTATTCAGGTAAACTAATAAAGGCTACAGTAGACAGTAAACCTGCATTGAGAATATGGACATCGGACAAATAGTTATCACATCCATCTTCACCACCAAGTACAATCATTTTGTTCTTCCAAGTTGAACAGCCATGGGTATGACGTGGTGAAGGAGGGATACCAGTCATCATGGCCTTATTCCATACAAATGTCTCTGAAGATTATGAGAAGGAAATGCATCAACTAGTATGTTCATCTACCTGAGGAAGATAGAATACTGAACTGACCAATCTAAATCAATATATATTTAACGAGCAATGGTAACTGATGACACATGCTACAAGCATAGTATTTTGATAAATTGGAGGACATGACATTCAAGGAAAGTAAAGTCTTTAACCCAGCTCTCATATGCACAGACACGGAAATTTCACAAATAGATGTCAATGGGGACTACAGGCAAATAAGAAATGTCGGCTTTTAAAAAAAGCATACCTGTGTTCAATATGAAGAGATCATTGTAATATACTTCATCATCATTATCAGGAGATTTTCCATACCCACCAAATATGAACAGCCTTTTATCCACAAGTGCTGCACTATGACTCTGCCTTGCCTCTGGTCCCTCTCCCCTTGTCATGGGTGATATCCATGTATGGGAAGCTACAAAACATATTCGTGAACTGCATTAAAAGAAACCCAACTTCTGCTGTTGCAGGTATAATGAAAAGATGCACAGATTATTAGTCAATCCGTCCTATAAAACATATCCATGTATGGCTACAACAGGGGCAAAAGGAGATGGTAATTGTAACTTACAAGTGTATAGTATATGCAAATCCCCAAGAGGGTTCATTCCATCCGTCCCACCAAACACAAACAAATTGTCGCCAACATTAGTGCAGCTGTGGCCATCCCTTGGAGCAGGTGGCATGCCTTTTATCGTGGGTTGGCTCCATGTTTGCTCCACTGCAAGTCAGAAAAACCAAATTATCGATTGAAAAAAAGGAAAATCACAACATACAGAGACAAACAATGGCAGATTTCTCTCTCTCTCTCTCTCTCTCTCTCTCTCTCACACACACACACCTAACCCCCAGGTCACCAATTAAGACTATGGTAAACGAGATCACCTCTCATTGTTCAACAACTTCCACATGCCACACAGGCTAAGCTCCAACGAAACACAAGATCATGACACAAAAAGTAGAAGGCAACAAAGTTTGAAGTACACCAAAAGCCGACCCTCATGAAATTCCAGCAGTAAATATAAACAGCAAGAAAATGCAAATGGGGAGAAAGTCAAAAACATCTTCAGTAATTGTTCAAGATGAAAGAAGTACAGGAAACTATTGGTCATAGCAGTGCTTGGACATATAATACCATGAAATATTCTCTTCCCACACACACATTCAACGCATAAAACTAGCCACAAATCACCGATTCAAGACCCAAGCCATTGATTAAAGTAAAGCCAACGACAAACAAAAGGCATCAGCAAGTTATAACACAACCAAAAAAACAAAAAAAATCCCAACAAGCAGAATTGCACCAAAAAAACACCGGGAGATCACAGTCAGACAGAAAAAAGAAAAAAGAAAAGAAAAGAACCAATCTTTCCCTCAGCACTAAGCAGAGTATACCAATCTATATCGAAGACATTCTGCAAAAGAAACGCAAACTTCGAAGGAAAACCAGAATCTCCAGAAGATAAACTCGAAGACCCACCAGTGTCAAAGACGTGAACCTCGTTGGTCTGGCAGTAGTCTATGCCAAAGCCACCGAACACGTAGAGGAACCTCCCTCCTTTGATCGCGTTGCAAGTGTGGGCCCACCTCTTTCCGGGGCCACCCGCCTCTTCGCTGCCCTGCTCTGCCTCCTGGGCTTGCGGCAACACAACTCTTTCCCACCTCATTTTGCTTTCTCGAGAATATCAAACGACAACGGTGGGGGCCGAAGAAAGTGCGAGAAAGTGACAGCCTTTGAAAGAAAGTAAGTAGGATTTCGAAGTTCGAGGATAAGACTGTGTCTTCAAGGATGCAGAGGTGTCATGCAGAGGCCAAGAGCATATAACACCTGAACAAATGTCGACGTAGGAGCAGGAACTGTGTCTTTTGCGGAGAGATATTTTGAAAGATTGATTTTTGCGAGGGAACGCAAAGAGCTTTTCTTCTCTCTCTCTCTCTCTCTCTCTCTCTCTCTCTCCTTTTCCTTTTCTCCTTGCCAAAACGTTGTCAAGTACAAAGAATTCTCATGATACCTTGTTGGCCCTTAGGATTAGATCAAGAAGGATCATATTAGGAAAATTTGCCCCATATATAAACTCGTTCCGGGGCTAGCATTGTCAAAACCAAATCCGGCAAGAAAAATATGCCATTTAATTCAATACCGAAAATATCAATTGACAGAAATATGGGTACTAAAAGCTCATATATGGACATAAATTGAATTGAGGATAAAGTAACAATGAATTTGTATTATATCATTTGAATTTAGATATTGCCCTTTTAACTTGCTTGGTTTAGTTAGCCTAAATGTTTAAAGTAAATTCTTTTTAAAATAGAGAAGAAGAAAATATTTTGCTAACTATTTGAAGCTTTAAATTTTAGACAAACTTTTCAGATAATTAATTGTTAGTAAAATTTAAAAGATGAAAATGGAGGAATTGTTGAGTTCTCAAATCATGCTATTACATCACTCGATTCCATGAATTGAGATCATTATATATATATATATGTAGAGACACACACATAATTAATGAAATCTTCCCTAATGATTGATAGTACCATGAATTCTTGGGTTGTTGATTGTGAATATGCATTGGTATGAAAGTAAATAGATAACAAATTTGGCCAAACCTTCCTTTCTTTAATTCTTGCTCCCATCATACATTTGTATCTATATAGTGTGTAGTATTAGGCAAATTTTGGAAAATCTTTTCATTTCAAGCTGTTCTTAAATTAAGAAATAATATTGTTGTCTTTTTGTCACTTTTTGCCTTTTGGTTTTCATGAATTTTGCAATATTTTAGTTAAGTATATTTTAGGTCATGATCTCTATAATATTAGAAGTAAAACCTATTGTATTTGGCTGATGTTGATACTAAATATCTAACTAATAAAAGTAAGAAACACGAAACATAAAAGCTTAAAATTTTTATCTATTTAGTGGATGATTTCTCCTTCGAGGTCTCTGGTATAAGGCAAACCAAGTTATCATCTCATTGAGTCGTTAGGGAGAGAAGTGAAGACTTGAATGTTAAGCTCATCCTATAATTAGAAAGGCATTTCGATGCCAAGAACTATGATGCCTTCGTCCTGCATTAATAAGAAATCTTCTTAAGAAAAGCTGCCACTCTGGTGTATAAAGAGAGATGTTTAAGCTCTTAGGCAGCATTTTGTATTGCACAAGAAACTCGCAGGATGCTATAAATGCAGCTGAAGAGTTCGTGCAAGCATATCTCAACCAACGTACCTTTATAGACTATTTCAGAAAGCATTGGTTACCCCATATATAGGCATCGTTTGATTGATTTATAATCTAAAATCGTGCTTCTTGAATTTGAAATTATTGATGGCTTTAGAAGGTGTTGTTTTGCCCAAAATTTTTGTGCCTCCTTTATCTTGCAGATGTTCTGATTAATGATAGGAGGTCTTTGCCAACAGTTGATCCCAAACCCCAAGCTGCAATTGAGTCTTACCACCTGAGATCGAAGTGATGGCCAAGAATCGACGGGTTGATCCGCATGTCAGCAAACTAAATGTCACTCTTTATTTTAGTTGGATCAGTATTCTCTAGAAACTGGTTATTTTGAGAATGTCAGGGACTAGAGTTTCACAAGTAATGCTTGGCATCAATCCCTCAACATTCTAAATGTGGATGTGATATTGGACGCAAGAATCCCGCTTGCAAAAAGTTCTCTCTAGAGATGGAAACTTAATATACACAGTGTTGAACTCAGGGTAGGTATAATAAGAGTACCATAACTTTTGTACAGCGCTCACTTAAGTGTAATAACTTTTTTTTTTCGCTCACTTGAGTACCACAAAGTAAAAAAATCAATCACTTAAATGCCATTAACAAACTGTCTTGTCAAAAAATCCAACGTGGGCGTAGGTTGTCCTACATGGCAGGCTAGCACTAATGTGAATAAATATTAAAAAATTAAAAAAAAAAATCCACATCGAAATGAAAATTTATTAAAAAAAATCCACATAGAATGATTTGCCATGAATGGTACTCAAATGATCGATTTTACTTCGATGTGGCACTTAAAAAAATATAGTACTTACGTGAATTCCATAGAAAAATTATGATACTCATGCTGTCTTTATCCTGTCATTTTTATGTATAAGTAAAAAGGTTGGGAATGGCAAATGCAAGGTGCCTTGCATTAATTAATTCTTTATGAAACATATTAATAAAAATGTGGTATATATATATAGCTAGGTAATTTCATAAATGAGGTCCATTGCATATAAAACAAAATATTTTAAATTTAATTTTCAACAATAGGACTATATTGACAAAATTGAAAAGTTAAAACTAAATTGACATATGCACTCTAGGTATAAGACTAGATTGATCATTTTTCCAAATATTTAAATAATATCTCCTTTAATGAACACATGTATAAGCAGTTTTTATATATGCATACTAGGACTCTGCATGGTAACAATTCCATTTCTTTGTTTTTTCTTTTGTTCTTTTGCTCCTTGGAATTGAAAATAAACATAAATTTATTTGATAATGTCAGTTAATTTTTTTATTTCCCAGAATAGAAAAGTAGTCAAGGAATAGATTTGGAACAAAAACAAAAAAATAGAAAAAAAAATAGTTTCTTATCATAGGAAACAATTTCTAGAAATACTTCATCTTCTTTCTTTTCTTTTCTTCTTATTCCTCGTCATTGGCTACGGCCTGCAAAGGAAGAAGAAAAGAAGAAAAAAATCAAAAAAATATTAAAAAATTAAAATAATTCTACATCATAAAAAAACTTGTGAGTTGTACCAAATGCATTCATGTTCTTTTTCTATTTCGAAAATAGAAATTTTGTACAGTTACCAAACGCATTGTTTTACTTAAAATTGTTTTAGAGAATAAATAGAAAAGAACTATTTCTGAGAATATATATATTTCTAGGAATAGAAATATACTAAATGCATCCTAAGAGTGCAATAACTTTCGTGTAGCACTCACTTGAAGACCACAAATTTGAAAAATCAATCACTTAAGTGTCATCGATGTTTTGCCCTACCAGAATATCTTATGTGGATATCAGTCATCTTACGAGGCATCACAGGTGCTGACGTGGACAATTAATAAATAAATAATTTAAAAATATATATATAGTACGATTTACCAAAAGTAGCATTCAAATGATCAATTTTACTCTGAAGTGACACTTGAGTGAGAAAAAGAAAGTAATGGCACTCAAGTGAGCGTAGTACAAAAGTTATGACACTCTTATTGTTGTTATCCTATGGTTGATCTTGGTCAAGGCCCAGAAATCTATGTGAACATGTCATCAAGGTGGTGATTAGGGGTGAGCATCGGTCCGAGGTCAACCCGAGACCGACCCTGGACTGGCCCAACCCTGTTGGTCCCGATCCGATTCCCAGGGAGATTGGGCCGATCCTTGGTCCTAAAATTCTTGAACCAGCACTATACGGATCGGTTCTTAGTCTTAAGAGTTTTGGATCGGTCCAACCCATACCAACCCTAACTATATATATAATATTATTTATAATTTTTTTTATAGAGAAAACCTTAAAATAAATGGCATCAACTATATTAAATAGCTCTTTAATGAGGTATTCAAGTAATTTTACATTATTCTTTAATAACTTAGGTTTTTAATGTCTTTTACGGTGTCAAAAATCATAATTTACAAATGAGGAAAATGTTTTTGTGAGAAGACCTCACGGCGTTCAAAAAGGCACCTTATAATATCTTCCTCTAGTATTCATTCTCTTCGTCTTGTTTGTCCTATTAATCTTCAATTTGCTAAAATTGAAAAAAACAACTTCTTCGCTCGTCACTCGACACTCACCTTGCTCGTTTGGGTCACTCGTGCCGCTCACTGCTCGATGCTCGCTTGGCTTGTTGCTCCCTGCTCAATATTCGATGCTCATTCTATTCAACGCTCACCCCACTTGACCATCATTGCTTGCCTTTCTTAGCTAACTTTGCTCATCATCGAACCCATTGGGTAGATACGGTCCTCGGTTACCCTTTCAAGGAGTACAAAAAATGAAATAAAAAATAATTGGTTAGTCTTGGGTTGACCTTGAAATCAGACCAAACCTATTAGGTCAGTCGGTCCTTAATTGTTTTTTTAAGGAATACAAAAAATGAAATAAAAAATTATCAGTTGATCCGGGTTGACCTTGGAACCGGACCAACCCAATCTTGGAACCGGACCAAACCCATTGGGTTGGTCCATTTCTCGATCCCAAGCTCAATAAGATCGGTCATCAGTCCCAAAAATTGAGGACCGGCACTGTGCAAGTTAGTCCTAGGGTTATGGGGTGGACCGGCTCAACCCGGACCATGCTCACCCCTAGTGATGATCTAATGTAGAACTCGTCAAGTTGGAGGAACATCATCAGCATCCCTAGGTCATAGGCAAGCTCCAATCTAAAGTTCTTGATCACGCCTTATGTGCAACCTGTTTGCATTAGAATAAAGGTTTGGGAGAATTGTCTGAGAGTGGACCACTGCGAACTCTTCCTATTGAAGCAAACTCATAGCTGGGTTGACTCTGTTCCATTTTAACTTTGCTATCAAGGAATATCAGACGTGTGCTGTTGACAGTCTTCTTTCATTTCCTTCGTGCCTTGACCTGATCTTGTCGGATCTTATGTTTGGGCTTTATCTTTTTCTACTAGTTACCATTGCCCCGGTTCCTGTATTGGAAATCCCTCCATAAGTCACCTTTTTCTTTCCTTTCCATGAGAAGAATGTCTCGCCTCTTTTTTCTGAAGTCATCGTATCCTCGTAAGTCCTCTAATCATGGCCAATGAAAATGAAACCTCTCTTAGTCTCCTTTGCTCCCTACTCGACTTCCTCGGCTAGAACTTCCTTTTCTTTCCTTTTGTTTTTTTCCCTACATGAAATACTCTAAGTTTCATTCACTTTTCATTACTCTCTTACTTGAACTTAGAACATGGTAGGAACCTTGGGTCATGCCTTGAATCCCCAAGCGCACGAATATCCCTCAACAGTAGATTAATTGCGCTGTCTCAAGATGCTTCGTCGACCAATTCTTTCTATCTTTCGATTTAAATGCAAGCAGAAGCATTTGATAAACACCCAGTCAATCATCATAATAGGGATGGTATAAACACAACAAACATCCCCAACGGTAGTACGCTCATTTATGAATTGTTAACCCTAAGAAATTTAATAATTACAAGCATTTCTATGACCACTTCCTATCAATCATCTAAAAAACTTTTAGGGGTCAAGTTTAACTTAAACTTTATTCATAGCAAGGTCAGTCGAAAAATGATGCATCTCACACCCACCACAAGCGCACAAGATGTTTCTCCACATTATGGCCCTGAAAAATGGAAAGTTCTTTTAACAATGACTGGTACCCCAAAGTTTTCACAAATCTAGAAATTAGCCAAGCACAAGAGGAACTCCTCGCAATGAGATCATAGAAAATGGAAAGTTCTTTTAACAATCAAGACATATTTAAGAATACATACATATTCTTCAAAAATCTTTTCCACGAATTTTCAGCCAAGTCAAAGTTAAATTTGTAATAGAAGTTCAAGTAACATTGGAACTCTAATGTCGATTGACCTTGTCCAATTCCGTGCCAAGAAAAGGTTGTGTTATATGCGTGTTGACACCTAAATTTTGGCGACTCGGTCATTTATTTATTACATAAAAATTATGGATTTAACTTTATCCCTAAAAAAATATTGGAAATAAATTGCGTAGCACCATTTGTTATTATTATTGCATTTGCATCGGACTGGTGATAGATGGATTTGAATTAGTAGTTCCGAGCTTTAATTTGATGAGTTGGACAAAGTCCAAAGAGAGCAAATTAGAGAGCAAATTAGCTTATTATTTTTTTTTTTTATGATCGAAAATTATCTTGTGAGAAATAGAGATATGATATTTTCGGTAATATGACGGTGGATTTTTCAATATCTTCGTATAGGGCAAGTGTGACAAGAAGATGGGTGTGTTTGGCTCAGCATTCCCAAGGGACTTTCAACCTCCAAAGCCCCTTGAAGAAATGCTAGACCATTTGATAACCATTTTGAAGTAGTTTTCAAGAGGAAGTCGGCATTGGGAAAGCTGAAAGCCCAATGCTAGAAAGGACTAACTTTGAGCTTTCAAGATTTCGCCAAATGTTGAAATTTTTTTTCCAAAATTATCATCACTCATTCTTCAAATTTATCATTTTGCCATTGTTATTATTTTTTAAATGCCAAAATAATGCTAAAAAATCAAAATTACATAAATGCTAAAAATATTAAATATATTTTGGCCTTTTTAAAATAATTATTTATATATTTGATTTTTTTAGTATTATTGTCAAAATTTATATTTAAAAAGTTGCATACATTATTTTTTTCAATTTTAAACAAATAAAAATTAAAAAATTCCTACAAAGGGTTTGGTCTTTTTAAAAAAAAAAAAAAAAAAAAGCATTATATATATGTATTTGATTTTTTAGCATTATTTTCAAATTTATATTTAAAAAGTTACATACATTATTTTTTTCAATTTTAAACAAATAAAAATTAAAAAAATTTGACAAAGGATTTGGCCTTTTTTTTAAATTATATATATGTATTTGATTTTTTATCATTATTGTCAAAATTTATATTTAAAAAGTTGCATACATTTTTCTTCAATTTAAAACAAATAAAAATTAAAAAATTCCAATGACGGGTTTGGACTTTAAAAAAATTATATATATATATATATATATATATATATATATATATATATATATATATATTTATGTATGTATGTATGTATGTATGTAGTTGATTTTTTAGCATTATTTTTTCAATTTAAAAAAATTCAAATTAAAATATTTCGACGAAAGATTTGATCTTTTTATTTTTAAAAAATTATATATATATATATATATATATATATATATTTTTTTTAGCATTGTCAAAATTTATATTTAAAAAGTTGCATACATTATTTTATTTCAATTTCAAGCAAATAGAAATTAAAAAATTCCGATGAAGGGTATGGTCTTTCTTGAAAAAAAAAATATATATATGCATTTGATTTTTTTAGTATTATTGTCAAAAATTTATATTTATAAAGTCGCATACATTATTTAAAATAAAAAAAAAAAAAATTAATATTAATCACTCAAAGGGTTTTTCAAATGTATTTTCTACCAAACGGCATTTTTTTTCAAAATTATTTCTCAAAGCATAGTTTATCAAACGATATTTGCATTTACCAAAAGTCCTTTAGGCTAAATTGCTTTACATTTTCTCAATGGGCTTTCAAAATGCTAAACCAAACGCACCCTCAAGGCTTGCGGCTTTTGGGCTTCCTTGGGACTGTCATTCCGCTCCTCATTACACCACCGGACTGAGGTGTTGCAACACTTGCCTCTGTCCCCCACAGCTAGCCGGGCGCCACCAAAATCCAGTCTAGACAGCCAAGTTTGAGTTGTGAGCTTCGCCAAGCATCACTATATCGCATCGCGAGTAGCCATTCAAAGTATAAATTTGGAAGCCAATATTTGGAATATGTAAAAATTTTGTATTTTATTTATTTTTTTTTTAACTTCCGAAAATTTCGTTACCTTATTTCATATATCCGTTGATGCACATGACTAAAATTCCCAATATGCCGAGATATCCATAATCTCGAGTAGTCTTTTAAGTTGGGAAATTTTCTCAATTTCACAATGTGTATATGATTGACAATCCGATTTCACGGTCGAAATACGACTCGCAATCGCACAAAAGAATTGCAAATCCGATAGATACGATTTGTGATTTTGTTTAAAATTAGTCAATCCGATTTCATGCGTGAGATACGATTCGTCAATTTATAGATATTAATGTTATCTTGCTTGATTTGATGTCGTGTTATTTGAATCGATTTTGTTTCCATAAAAGAAAACTCAAAAAAAAAAAAAATTATTTGAATTAAGATTAGGTTCATTCTTGTTTTAGGGTTATTTTGCATATTTAGAATATGAAATTTATTTATTTCGAATTAAAAAAATTAATTTAGGATGTTAGTTTTTTTTTTTAAAATTAGGTTGCACGTTTAATTATGTGACATTTTTAATTTCGAATTTCATAGAAATGAAAAGGGAAAACATTAAGGCATTCTTTGCACGTCATTGCATATTAGGATAAGATTGCATGTTTAATTTTATTTTCTAGTTAATTATAAGTTTAGATAAAAAATTTAGATAGATTGCATTTTAGGTTGGGAATTACCAAGTTAAGATAACATTCTAGTTTAAATTAAGATTTGGCATAACCTAATTCTTAATATAAGTTGGATGATATCTTAATCTAGGTAGATAATTTTTGTAAATTTCTTATTTTTGAATTTCATGTAAAAGCCAAAAATTGTCTTAGAATAAATTAATTTCATTCTCTAGGATAGATTGCATGCTTATTAAGATAACACAAAAATATCGCACTTACGTCATATAGTTTAGGTCATATTGCTATGTCATATCACTTCATGATATGATTCTCATTAAATAAGTGAAAACAAAAAAAGTAATTGGGTGTTAATTAGAAATCATATTTAGGATTGTCGATGTGAATTTTGATCTAATATTACAAATACTTTCGATGCCATGAAGTAAGTCTTGCAACTTATTTACTGCTTTATATGGGTATTAAATTGGTGGTTTGTGCACCCGCATGATCACTTCACATATTAGAGAAGTAAATTAAAATTAATTCAAACTGCTTGCAAAATATTTTTTAAAAATAAAAGAAAAAAGTACTGAAAGGACGCTAGAAAAATCTAGCGTAATCAAGACCTTGAACTAACAAATCTCTAGTTTATAGGAGTATACTTTACTCAGGGTTTCTAATGGACCCATTAAAAATATATTAGTGGCGACTCTTAATTGAAAAATCAATGGCATATTAAGAATTTGAACTTAAGTCGCAAATTGATATGGACTTAAGAGAGTCCAAGCTAAGTTTAGGCTTAGTAATCCACTAGCCAAATCATAGGTGATTCACCTAATGTGAGGTCGCGACAATGCGAAACAACAACTAGACCAACAAGTTCTGCGTGGGACTCTTGGGAAGAGGCTTCTTTTCCATACAAGGTCATCAGCTTACTCATCATCAAAAGACTCCAACTGGATACTTCTAGAAACCTTGGCTCTCTTTTGAATCCCCATAAGTTCTTTTCCTGGTACAAGAATAGTGAATCAGAAAAGTGAACCAAACTTTATTAAGTCAAATCGATCAGCTAAATGAGAGAAACAAAAGACTCACCTGCTGGAGCTGGAAAAAGATATGGGGAGAGTGCTAAACTCATTAAAAAATAAAATTTCATGGAGAGTTTTTCTGTCTATGACAATTTCGATGCTACGTTGATTTTCAAAATTCTCTACCACGCTCCCCCGAAATATTTATTTGCCTCGGACGGCTTTTGATTGGATGAATGGATATTTTTGAGAACCTACATTACAGTCCATAGATACTCACAATTTGGCACATACAAGCAATTAAAAAATAAACAGCATCATGACAATAATCCCACATTCTCTAGACAAGTGAAAACTCCCATGGGAGATCTATCGCTCTATACATTTGCAAGGGAAACATGTAAAATGAGCAATTGGCTTTTGGTTTGTGGAATTTTAATTACTTGACAAAATCTATAGCCGGGAATCTCTATTGATAATATTGAAGAAAATTTCCTGATTTTGTATTGAATATAGTGATTCCTTATCAAATATGGTGATTTTGTCGATTTATGAAATTAAGATTTACATGGAAAGAAACCGACAATGAGATCAAATCCATTTACTTAGAGTAAATACATATATTTGACCAAAAAAGTGAATATGTAGCAAATACGTAGACGACTTCTAGATCATGGTAAAGGGTTACTCAATTGTGACCTAAAGTCACGGGTTCAAGTCACAAAAATGGCCTCTCTAGAAATCAAGGGTACATTAACTGTGACCAACTGATTTTCAGATTCTGTTTTCGATTGAATAAGTAGGGCTTTTCATTGACGCGCCTATACTTCTTTTCCCTAAGTTGGCCACTCAAGAGATAACTAGCCTATCAGGTGAAGCCGTTAAGAAATATAAACGCAATATACTTGAGAATTCAATTAGAATTCGACTACTACACCGTGCTAATCTGCAATAATCATTATGGCACAGTTGAAAATCTTTTAAAAACCAGAGATAGGTCGATTCGACCGAGGTGTGTGATTAAGTGTGGGTGATCCCACCTAATTGCCAAATTCTCGTCAATCAATACTAAACCGATTTTTCTATCATTTTGGTACCATGTGCCCATATTTGAAATATTGACATTTTCACAACAACCGAGAGTCGCCAATGTGTCAAAAATGTATGTTGTGGCTCGAAAATAATCAATTACGGGTCAATTGCACTAAAAATTTCTAAAAACTACTCAGTATGTGAGGTCACGCTAAAATCAAGTCAGATTGAAATTAGCCATGAATTTGAACCTGATTTCAAAAATTGAAAGTTCTGTTATGTCACAATTTGTTTTAGGAACGTCAACTAATCATTCAAGAGTTTTCGGCGAGCTCGGAATTTTTATAGAAAATCAATTTTGACGATTTGGAAAATAAAGGAAATTCGATAGGCCATTTGTAAGTGGATTTTTGGCATCCAAAGTGAGCTATTTGGCAAAGGAAAATTGTGGAAATTGTGTGGGCTTCCTCCTCAGCAAAATTGGTTATCAAATTGGAGAGATTTGTTAAGAAATTGAATTTCGGACATTTCGGAAAAAGGGAAAGAAATTCGGATGGTAGAGAAAGTGGTCAATTTTGATGTCCAAAATTAGTGATTTGTGGGAGTTTACATGCAAGAAAGTGAGTGGGGACCAAGTATATTAGCATAGAGATTTTTGGGGACCAAATCAGATTGAAATGGAAGTCCAATTTGTGAAATTCGTAGGCTAGAGGGGCCGTCTCATTTTGGTCTTCATTTGGACTTCAATTAGGGTATGTTGTGTTAAAATTGGCCTTGGGTGACCGATTGATATTGTTAGATGAAGATGAGCTGAAGATAAGGGGGACAAGGAGATGAACTTATGGATTTTTAGGAGACCGAGCCTTAATTAAGTAGATAAGTTTGTCTGACTTTTGCCCCCCTCTCCCCAAGCTTCTCTCACACACTGCTGCTTCCCCTCCTTCGCCGCTTCTACATCTATTTCATTCCCTTCAAAAATTCCAGCTCTTTCATTTCCCTTAGCTTGCCACATGCCAACTCATTTTCTTTGCCACATCTTCGATTGACTCCTTCTCTCTCTCTCTCACTGCGCACCAGCTCACGACTAGCATCTCTCTTCGCATCCGTGACACTTCCTCCCCACCATTTCTCTCTTTCACTGCCTCATCACCTCACACCATCAGCCCATGCATCCTCCACCATCCTGTCCTCCACTGAAAGAAACCTTCATAGCTCCACCATCTTTTGCCTCCATCTCCCCCAGTAGTAATCGAAACAGCTCTTTGTAGCTGCCACAAAGCCACGTCTCCAAGCTCGGTCAACCGCCAGCCCCTACATACAGAAGTCAGCTCGCCAAACTCAACCGCACATCAGCCCATTTTCACCAAAGCTGACTTCTTGATTTGTTTACCACGCACGTCCATCTCCATGTTCGAAGCAGCCCACAATTTCAACCTATTTGCTTCCTCCTTCTCTCGCTCAGCCAGCCACTCAAAGTCAGCCGCGAGCAGCCTACATGCTAGTCCGCATCTCCACCGAGTCCACCGCGAAACAACCACTATCAGCCACCTCCAAGCCATGCTGCAACAACTCCGATCAACCGAACCAAGCCTCGACCAGCAGCCTCCTTCAAGATCGACAGCTAAGACCTAAGCCTAGTAAGGTTTTCGAGCCATCTCGCCTGAGTTTCAACCGCTGTTGTCGCTGTGGACTCACCGGCCCGCAAAACCGATGAGTTTACTCACTAAGCTCTGCTTAGAGAGTTAATTATGCTTAAGGGTTGATTAGTTTAAGTTAATTGGGGATTAGGTGGTTAGTCAGAACGGATTAGCAAGTTAATTACTCGTTTATGCATGTTAAGTGGTTAGACGGGTTAATTAGCGACTAGATAGATTGTAATATTTATCTAGAGTGGTTTGGAAATTTTCTGGGCCCATTTCGGTATTTAATTAGGTTTTTCCAGCCTAAGTTTGCATTTATATCATTTAAATATATTTATTTAATTAATTTTGGCATTTATTTAATTATTTATTATTTTCTGAAAATTAGATTGGGATAATTGGTGATTGGAATTTCATACTAATTGCAATGGTGTGATTGATTTATTTAATTGAGTGTTGATTTGTGCAAATTGAGTGAGATTTGTACTTTTGGGTATTTATCCCAAAATTGAGTATTTTCGGTATTTAATTAGAAAATACCAAACGTCGGTTTACAACCAAAAATATATTTGTAGACTACATTCAATTGTGGGATTTTTAAAAGGAAAATATAAAATTTTGGCTAAGGTCGATCGTGTACCGACACACGATTATTTTTATCGGTTATGATTAAAATTGAGAATTCTCAGTTGGTAAGAACAATATAGTATATCAGCCTGCGAGTCTTGATATATCAGTTTCGGTAAGTAGTATACTCTACTAACTTTGGTGAGTATTATAAGTACCGCACATCTTTGGTGAGCATTATAAGTATCACACGCTTTGGTAAGCAATTAGATATATAGCAGCTTCACTAAGCATTATTATATGTCTATTATCAACTTTAGTGAGCATTAGTACCATCTATTATCAGTTTAGGGTGATCAATGCTTGAATCAATTGGATTTTATGGATGGTATTGATGGTGTGGGATTGAATGGATCAATTGATCAATGATGGTTGATTATATGAATCATACTAACTTGTAGGAATGAACTAAGGCAAAGGTAAGTCATTTATCTTATGTGTGCATAGGTAGCCTTTAGGCGTATTTCCTTCCCAATCGGAGTTTAGGATGTGAACTTGCTGAGACATTGTCCCACCCTATTGTGGGCTCAACTTTTCAGGTCCCTAGAGTAAAGAATCCGGAGCTTGAGATGGAAAGGTTAGGAGCATGTGTAGCTCAGAAGTTTTTTTTGGAGATAGACCTCATGTACTTAGATATTAGAGTTGGCATCTGTTGTAAACTAGTTTGTTTATAAAAGCTGGGTTGATTGATTTGAAATTTGTTGTTTTGTTTTTCTATTACACATTTGTCGTGGTTAGGGGATAAGTAATTCACTTCCGCATGCGCATTAAAATGAATGGGTCAGCGACGCGTCCTAGGACGTCGCAAATTTTATCGACCACCAAGGGATGGGCATGCGCTCGAGATTCGAGGCGTGACATTAACCCCTTCCTATACCCATGTAGTCAAGCCAAGCCATTGATACATGAACCCCTTCCTAGTTGTTATTAAGCAACTGAAACAAACTTGATTGGGATGACAACGAGGTTTTTTTTTTTTTGACCAAGAATCCGCCAGAGTATGCCCTTGTCAACTTACACCGATTTGGGGTCTCACGGGCCTACGAAGTGGAGGCCCAACAACGACTATATCTCGAGGGAAACTAGCCCAACAACCTACTGCCACGGAGCCGATAGGGAGTTCGAACCCAAGACCTCCGGAGATGATAGGCAAGCCCTCAATCATCTCAGCCATGTGTGGGTGGGTGACAACAAGGTATTTCTATAGTCACATCCTAAAGTTTTCAAAAATCTTAAAGATTTGCCAAAAATAAGAGGAACTCCTCATCTTGCGATCATGGAAAATGGAAGAATTATTCTAACAATCGAGACTTATTTGAGAATGAATAAATGTCTATCAGAATGGTATCGCATAAGTGGTGGACACAATGCAATATATATTGATATTCTATACACAATGTCAGTTATGGCAAAAAGCTATTTTTTCACAAGCATAGATCTACAATCAAACCATACTCTAATCAGCTATAGAAACTTGAAACTGTATGAGAGCAATATATGATATTTAGCAGCACAGATGATTATTTTGTGGATCAAATAAGAGTCCTTGGTTGATGGAGATACTCTCTTTTGGAACTTCCACATTTAGATTTAGAGCTTCATCCATCCGATCATCTTTAGTATTGAGAGGAGCCTGTAGTGATGATTCTTGGTTTGCAGGTATCTGAGGAGGTAGACAAAAGTCAAAATTTAAACAGAATTTTCAAGTAATCGACTGTTTATGTACGAAAATGGGAGAATTTTGAGTCTCGAATAAGCAGTAACATCATTCAATTCCATGAATCAAGATCCTAATACGTGTAGATACGGATGGTTTGATGGGAGCAAGAATTAAGAAGAGCAAATGTTGGCCGAAGTTTTTTTTTTATATATATATTTATTTTTATAGTGAAGCATATTTACAATCAACTCTGGAAGGATTCACACCCAATGCCGACTATGGCAACTGAGACTCAAAATAAAATCACGAGAGAAGAAAAATTTGTCCTAGTCGAGCGAAGATCAGGAGGTAGATCAGATCTTTATAGTTGGCTTGAAGACTCTGCCAGCTGTCAAATGCATTTGGTGCAACTTGATGATTGTACATTCTTTACTTGGAATACGCACGAGGTATGTCAAGAGGTTCAACTGACCAAAAGTAACTATGCAAGATCTTGTTTCATTCTGACTTTGCCAAATCATCTCTTCAATCTTGGGCCCTTGTCCCCTCATCTGCCACAAAAAATATAACTAGTAGCTTGTAAGCACATACAGAAGCCCGCATCGAACTAATCCACCTAAAGATGGAGCTCCATTCGGAAACAAGATCACTATTTCATTGAGGGGTCCTTTCTTTTCTTTGCATCAGGATTCCCAGTAAATCTCGCAGTAAAAGTGTTTGTATTTGCATCCTGGTAAGCATAGGCATATACAGAAAGTATATAAAGGAACGTGCTACTCATGGGTATACACACGCACAATTTTGGTCCTCCGACTCAATGACACATGAGAAGACAGATGAAGCCATGCGACAACGACAATATATTAAGCAACTGAAATAGACTGCGGCTGTCTATCTGGATGAAACGGAGGTACTTCCATTGTTCATATACCAAAGTTTTCAAAAACTTCAAAGATTAGCCAAAAACAGGAGGAATTCCTCATTTCAAGATCACGAAAAATGGAAAGTTATCTTAACAATTGAGACTTTCGAGAGTGAATACAGCTTTGTCAGAATGGTATTACATAAATGGTGGACACAATGCGATATATATGATATTCTATACACAATGTCACAACCATCATTCACATATTTTGTATACGAACATACACAGGATTTTGCTGAATAAAATATCTATTACTTGCGAGTCAATTATTGCAAAAAGCTATTATTTCACAAGCATCGGTCTACAATCAAAACATGCTCTGATCAGCTGTTAAAACTTGAAGCTGGATGAGAGCAAAGCTGGACAAGAGCAACATATGATAATCAGCAACACAGATGATTCTTTTCTGAAATCAAATCAGAGTCCTTTGTTGATGAAGATACACTCTTTTATCAGTTCCACATTCAAATTTGGAGTTCCATCCATCTGATCATCTTTGGACTCAATAGGAGCCTGCAGTGATAATTTTAGGTTTGCTGGTATCTGAGGAGGTAGACAAAAGTCAAAATATTAAAGGCAGAAAATCCCATAGTGCACGCCAAACATAGTTGCATTCAGAGCACATAAAATATTCCAATTATCAAATTACATTATGATGACTATGAACACCCAAATAGAGCTTAAAAAACACAAACGTTCTGCATAAAACAGCAAAATCATATTTGGGGGATCAATTTTTTGTTCCATTGCTTTTCTTTCACCTCTTCCAGCAACAGAATCACATAAAGACACTTTAAGTTATTAAAGTGCCAACTTGATTGTCACATACAGGAGGTCTAGAATATTTCAATTTAAGTCAGTCCCCTGCTTCTGCGTCTGAACTTTGGTCCGACTTGCTTTTGGCATCCCATTCTACTCAATAATCAACCATTAAGTAGCGAAGGACAGGGAAAAACAGAAGCTGCTTCCCCAAGCTTCTTTGCTTGTCCTTCACAGTAGGATTGTCAACATTATCCTTCAAACATGAGATTGTTGTGAAAACCACAAACAACGATTTTCAAAGTTAAAAACTTCCAATTGTAAGTTTAATAGATGTCAATTAGCTACAGCCAAGACTCGAAACCCAAAATTAAAGTCAAAACCCCACAGCAAGATGCCCATGCTTCTCCAGCTAGGCAAGTTGGGGTCCATCAGATGATGATATAAAATAATCTCAATAACATGACTCCAATCATGTCAAACTCCACGTAGATATGTCACATGAAGACATTACGCAACTATTCAATACATGGTGAAGATGATAAAAACTAATTCCACATCTGAAATTTAGAGTTCTCTTTTCCCCTTTTTCTAATCGTAAGTGATAAAGAGAATTCTTGGAAGTTAACTGCTCAAGTGGATCAGGAATGTAAAAAGAACAGATCAAAGCTGGAAAAGGAACGATAAGAACTCCTCAAATTAGAGCACTCATTGCATAAGCGTTTATAACTTCCTAAAACAAACAAAGTAAGAAGACTCAAAATCTTCAAAAATCTATTTCTTGACCAGCCTCTTAAATTTGTGATCAAAGTTCAAGAGACCGTTGGAACTGCAAGGTTGACTGACCTTCTCCAGGTTAGAGCCATCAAAAGGTTGTGAGACATTCGAGACAAGATCTGGACCATCGTGTTCTGCATGGGGCTCCTGGGAAGAGGCTTCTTTTCCATGCATATCATCAGCTTGCCCATCAGCAACTGAGTCTGGCTGGATACTTTTAGAAGCCTTTGACTCACAGTTATAATCACCATTTTTCATAACAGTACTTGGATCTCCATAGGCTCTTTTCCTGCTACAAGAATACAGAATCAGAACTAAACCAACATTTGTTAAGTAAAATCGATAAGCTAAGTTGAGAAAACAAAAGACTCACCTGCTGGAGCTAGAAAAAGTTACAGGAAGAGTGCTAGGCTTGCAGGAAAATATAATTCCATGGAGAGGTTTTCCATCTATGACGGTTTCAATTGTGTATCGATCACCAAAATTCTCCATCACTCTCGCCTGAAATATTGATTTGCCTCGGACAGCTTCTGATTGTGTGAATGGATAACGATGAGAACCTGCACTAGAGTCCATAGCTACTTATGATCTGCCACATATAAGCAATTCATAAAAACAGTATCACGACCAAAATCCCACGATTTCCAGATAAGTGAAAACTCTAGTGGGAGATCTTCAACTATATATAACAGCAAGGGAAAACATGAAAAACTGGCACTTGGCTTCTGCTTCACGCAATTTTAATTACTTGACAAAATCTACAGCCTCACAGAAATCTCTCTAGACAATTTTGAAGAAAATTTCCTGATTTTGTATAGAATATGGTGATTCGGTATTGAATATGGTGATTTTGTCGGTTTATGAAAAAAAGATTTACATGGAAAGAAACATACAATGAGATCGAATCCATTTACTTAAAGTACATACATATATTTGACCAAAAAGGTAAATACCTAGCAAATACGCGGACATCACCAAAATCGAGGTACCCTAAGGCTGAGAATTAGTGGAGCAGTAAAAGGTTACTCCATTGTGACCTAAGGTCACGGGTTCGAGTCAGGAAAATAGCCTCTTTAGAAAGTAGGATTATGGCCGCATATGAGAACCCCTTCCTAGACCCATGTAGTACAGGGGAGTCTTGGGCACTGGGATGCCGATTTGTTGCCTAAAGTCTGAGCTTTAACTTCAAGATAAAATTATTTCTCAATTAACACAAAACAAAAAATAAATTTTTCATATTATATCGTAAGTGAAGTCCTCGTTTTGGAAGATTTTATGGTCCAAAACTTTAACACAAATAAGTTCATGGTTCATTGTTATCTTTTGGAGCTAGATAGATGAATTTGTGGTTAAAGTTAACTAAGATGGTGTTTATGGAGATAACACTTATCGTTGGGGTCTACATATTGTTTGATAGAGTTGAAACAATCAGATTGAAGAAGTGTTGATAAAGCAACAAAATCAGTTATGACTCTCTTTTCAATATAGTTTCAGCGAAGTTGTGCCAAATATGTCCAGCAATTCACAATATCACTATACTTTGCCTAAGCACATGGTAACTCTACTAGTTCTAACTCTATTTTAGAAACTAACACAAGGTGAAAGTTCAAATTCAAATTGATGTGGAATCCCATCATTGAGAAGTTTGCAAAGAGGCTGGAGGGGTGGCAAAGCCTTATCTTTCCAAGGGATGAAAAACCACAGAGTTCTTGAGCTTGCTAGTTTACTACTTTCTTTCTCTCTTTCCCATTCCAGCGTCTGTGGTGGAAAGATCGGGGGATATTCAGAGGAAGTTCTTGTGGGGCAGTACAGAGGAAAGACACAAATATCACCTGGTGATACTGGTCTGGTCGATTTACTTATATCTAGAGCCAGTTTAAGAGTATGATCTTGGTCCTGTTGTAACAATGCTTCGTCTGAAAATGGCTTTGAAGACATTTAAATGACCAGAACCACATACGGAGACAACTCAGACGAGTCATAAGAGAAAAATGCGCACAAAGCAGAGAGGATGGATCTCAAAGTATGGGAAGGGTCAACATGCAGTGGGAGTCTGGAAATGGAAAAGCAACTCTAGGATTCTTCCATGCAAAATATTCTATTCATTCCTTAGTGAGAGTTTTATTCTATTTTTGCATTTTGATTGGTGCCCATCATCGCGTTTAAAGACAGTTTCATAGCTTATTCAGAATGACAAGCAACAAAGAAACGATTGTTCAATCTTGGATGAGTCGGGTAAATGGCAAGATTATTTAAGATGTTGAATTGATTGGAAACATTAATAATAGAGAGTTGTTGGAAGTGTCCGTTTTCTTTCCATGTTGTAGTGGATGCAAAGGAACCTTAAGGGTATTGATTCTGTAAAATGGTCATTGACAAAATATAAGGTGTTCACCATGTATCTTATCGCCGGGGCATGAAAAAAGAGGAGAAAGTAAAGGATGATTTCGTTGAAGATTGATATGTATGAAATTTTTATTTCATTTTTGCTTGTGAAGCGCCTTGGGAAAGAAACTGACTTTGTATAACATGCGAAAACGAGGTCAGATTTTGTGTTGTCTCTGCAACAAGGCAGCGAAATCTGCTGATGATTTATGGATATACTTTGGTTGGTCAAGGAGGCTTTGGATTTGATTAGGTCAGTTGAAGGCATTCAATCTGTAAGTGCAGAGACTGTGCAGAGACATGCGAAAACGAGGTCAGAGTATATCATAAATCATGTTGCCACTTCTTATCAAGGCACAGGTTAAAAAAAAAAAAAACATAGACAGATTTACAAATCCCACCACCACACCCCCCCCCCCCAAAAAAAAAAAAAAAAAGAACCGCGTGGCCATACAATCACAGCCACATTACTTATACGATCTCATAATCATCTGCTGGAAGGAATAGGGGGATAATACACAATCGATGACCCAGGAGTAACAAAGGAAAATATTAAAGAACTGGAGACAATTGGTATCATGAAAGATAGTTCAGGTCTACATAAACAAATGTAGAATCGAATTAAATAGTTCTATGTCCACAGCATTTTTCTCCCACCAACAACCGTCATTTAAGAAGATGAAAGTAAACATATATCAGGGCCTGACCTGGCTGACCATGGATCAACTGCGGCACAGGTTGATATGTTCTTGTGGATATACCAACTTGCACCAAAGCTTTGTCGTGTCCTAGAGTCAGATTTTGTTCTTGGCACTTCAGCTTCAGTTTCTTCCTCAAGGGTAGCTTCTCTAGCCTTCGCTCGTATTCCCTAGTGAGTCCTAGATATGATATAGGAAATAGACTCAGGTAAACATATTGGGTTATGAAAACCTGGTAATCAATATAAACTACCAAAAAAATGTCAACGAGATATAATTTGAACCTGTGTGTAAGTAATACATATCATCAAGAGCCTCGAGATTTCCATTGCAACCACCCACAAAGACAAGAACCCCACTCCTTACAGGATCCAGACAGTCCCCAGCCATGGAAAATCTGGCAGAAGGTCCAGCACCTGCAGTAGTCACCATGGACCATATTGCAGATTCTGCAAAATCATGGTAACAGTCAAGCAAAAGAGATAAAGAACATGAGGACTTGCATTTTAAGTCAAAGGAACGAAAACAACATTCCCTTGCTTTTCCAAGGCACACGAGTTAATAGGAAAGAATTAAAAGAAGCAATGGATGATCAGCTCAAACTTTTTCTTCCAAATACATGAATGATTGAGCAAAGTTAACTAATCATTAGATATGAAATTGGACGGACAAGGAAAAAGGCCCTATTCTTGAAGCAGTTCATATAGCACCCCAATGTCCTGCTTGGATCTTAAAACAAAAGAAATATACTTGAGATTTATAACTGCAATCAACAAAGCATTGTCTAGAAATATATTAACTAACACAGGCTTTGTATAAAACAGGCTGGGAAGAATGTGAGACATAGCAATTTGAGTCTGTCGTTATTACAAATCAGCAAATGCATATATCTGCATGATCTCTGTGGCAGACATTCAGAAAGCACATATGGAGCAAAAAGTACTTACCAACATCAAGCAGATACAGGTCATCATATGGCTTTTGGGCCTCTGTATATCCCCCATAAACCAACAGAAATTTCCCAAAAGTAATACTCAAATATCCAGCACAAGGGGGTAGCATGTGGCCGGTGGTATTCAGTTCCTTCCACATGAGGGTATCTAACAAAATACAGAAAGGCCAAGACTAGTAAAAAGAGGATACTCATTGAGAGAAAAGAGCAAGAAACCACTATTCAGGTAAACTAATAAAGGCTACAGTAGACAGTAAACCTGCATTGAGAATATGGACATCAGACAAATAGTTATCACATCCATCTTCACCACCAATCACAATCATTTTGTTCTTCCAAGTTGAGCAGCCATGGGTATGACGTGGTGAAGGAGGGATACCGGTCATCATAGCCTTATTCCATACAAATGTCTCTGAAGATTATGAGAAGGAAATGCATCAACTAGTATGTTCATCTACCTGAGGAAGATAGAATACTGAACTAACCAATCTAAATCAATAAGTATTTAATGAGCAGTAGTAACTGATGACGCATGCTAAAGTATAATACTTTGATAAATTGGAGGAAACAACATTCATGGAAAGTAAAGTCTTTAACCCAGCTCTCATGTGCACAGATGGGAAATTTCACAAATAGATGTCAATGGGGACTACAGGCAAATAAGAAATGTTGACTTTTAAAAAGAGTGTACCTGTGTTCAATATGAAGAGATCATTGTAATATACTTCATCATCATTATCAGGAGATTTTCCATACCCACCAAATATGAACAGCCTTTTATCCACAAGTGCTGCACTATGACCCTGCCTTGCCTCTGGTCGCTCTCCCCTTGTCACGGGTGATATCCATGTATGAGAAGCTACAAAACATATCCGTGAACTACATTAAAAGAAACCCAACTTCTGCTGTTGGAGGTATAATGAAAAGATGCACAGATTATTAGTCGACAGACTGTATGGCTACGCCAGGGGCAAAAGGAGATGGTAACCATAACTTACAAGTGTATGGTATATGCAAATCCCCAAGAGGGTTCATCCCATCCGTCCCACCAAACACAAACAAATTGTCACCAACATTAGTGCAGCTATGGCCATCCCTTGGAGCAGGTGGCATGCCTTTTATCATGGGTTGGCTCCATGTTTGCTCCACTGCGAGTCAGAAAAAACTAAATTATCAATTGAAAAAAAGGAAAATCACGACACACAGAGAAACAATGGCAGATCTCCCTCCCTCCCTCCCTCCCTCCTAATCACGACACACAGAGACAAACAATGGCAGATAGATCTCTCTCCCTCCTTCCCTCCCTCTCCCCCCTCCCTCCCTCCCTCTCCCTCCCTCCCCCCTCCCTCCCTGCACTCCCTCTCTCTCTCACCTCCCTCCCTCCTAATCACGACACACAGAGACAAACAATGGCCCTCCTTCCCTCCCTCCCCTCCCTCCCTCCCTCCCTCCGCTCCCCTCCCTCCCTGCACTCCCTCTCTCTCTCCCCAAGGTCACCAATTAAGACTATGGTAAATGAATTCACCTCTCATAGTTCAACATCTTCCGCATGCCACACAGGTTAAGCTCCAATGGAACACAAGATCAGGACACAAAAAGTAGAAGGCAACAAATTTGGAAGCACACCAAAAGCCATTCCTCATGAAATTCCAGCAGGAAAAATAAGCAGCAGAAAAATACAAATGGGGAGAAAGTCAAAATCATATTCAGTAATTGTTCAAGATGAAAGAAGTTCAGGAAAATATTGGTCATAGCAGTGCCATATATCACAATCACTGGACATCATGAATTTTCTCTTTCAACCCCCACATTCAATGCAAAATATTAGCCACATATCACCGATTCAAGAGCCAATCCATTGATTAAAGTAAAGCCAACAACAAACAAAAGGCATCAGCAAGTTATAACACAACCAAAAAAAGAAAAATCCCAACAAGCAGAATTGCACCCAAAAACGCTAGGAGCTCCAAATCAGACAGAACAAAAGAAAAGAAAAGAATCAATCTTTCTCTCGGCACCAAGCAGAGAATACCAATCTGTATCGAAGACATTCTCAGAAAAATTGCAGACTTTGAAGGAAAAGCAGAATCTCCAGAAGATAAACTTTATGACCCACCAGTGTCAAAGACGTGAACCTTTGGTCTGGCAGTTGTCCATGTCAAAGCCGCCGAACACGTAGAGGAACCTCCCTCCTTTGATCGCATTGCAAGTGTGGGCCCACCTCTTTCCGGGGCCACCCGCCTCTTGGCTGCCCTGCTCTGGTTCCTGGGCTTGCGGCAACACAACTCTCTCCCACCTCATTTTGCTTTCTCGGGAATATCAAACGACAACAGAAGGGGCCAAAGAAAGTGCAAGAAAGTGAAAGGCTTTAAAAGAAAAGAGTAGGATTCGAGGATAAGATCAGGGATTCAAGGATCCAGGGGTCTCTCTTTGGTGTCATGCAGAGGGCAAGAGCATAACACCTGACAAATGTTGACGTAGAAGCAAGAACTGTGCCTGTTGCGGAGAGCCGTTTTGAAAGATTGATTTTTGCGAGGGAAGGTAAGAGCTTTTCTTCTGTGTCTGTCTCTCTCTCTTTTTTTCCTTTTCTCCTTACCAAAACTTTGTCAAGCACAAAGAATTTTCTTAATACCTCTTTTGGCCCTTTAAAAAAAGATCAAGAAGGATCATATTAGGAAAAATTGCCCCATATATAAACTCGTTCCGGGGCCAGCATTGTCAAAGCCAAATCCGGCAAGAAAAATTTGCCATTCAATTCAATACCAAAAATATCAGTTGATAGAAATATGGATACTAAAAGTACAATTATGGACATAAATTGAATTAAGGATAAAGTAATAAACAATATGCATTATGTCATTGGAATTTAGATGTTGCCCTTTTAACTTGCATCCTTTAGTAAGCCTAAATGTTTAAAGTACATTATTAGATTTTTTTTTCTTAGTCGTATAAGTACATTATTAGATTTAGACCAGAGAAAAATGAAATTATTTCAGTAACTAAATATTTTTTAAGCTTTACATTTTAAACAGTCTTTTCAAGTGATTTATTGTTAGTAAAATTTAAAAGATGAAATTGGGGGCATTATTGAGTCTTGATTCATGCAATAACATCACTCAATTCCAAGAATAAGAATTTTAAATACATACCGCTACAAATGTATGATGGGAGCAAAAGTTAAGGAGAGCGAAGTTTGGCTGAAATTTTTTATTTATTTATTTACATAGCAAATCATTTTCACAATTAACAACCCCAAAATTCACAACACTTAATGAGATTTTATAATTACACTATTAACCAAGTTTTAGATAATCTTTTCATTCCAATCTATTTCCTAAATAAATAAATAACATATGCTGCCTTTTTCATCACTTTTTTTTTATGACCATTTTATATTTTAGTTTTCTCTATAATAGAAAAGTAAAATCTATTGTATCATATTGATATTTTCATTCATGACAAATAAAAGTTTTAAAATTTTATTTATAATATCACCATTCTCTTGGTTTGATGTGCTACTCTCATCAATCTTGTAATTTTATATGTAAAAAATCCACCTAAATTTCTAAATACTAAAATAATCACATATCTAGTTTATTATGTATCATATTGATGTTCATACTTAAAAAATTTAATGCAATAAAAAATATAGGTGATGTCCATGGCTATACCCCAATCAAACAATAAAGAAAACTTATTGTCATCAGCATCCATTTTAGCTAAAAATAATCAAAGATTATCCCAAATACATGATTCACTAGCATTTAACATTTTTATCATCATACGATTTGGTGTATACATTAATATGGTTTTTGGTAAAAAGAAAGTACCACAGTAAAGCTTAAGAACTATAGGAAGACCAATTACAGAACCTAAATCTTGTGTTTCATAACAATAGGAATTTAACACAAAGATGAATAATAATCATCTGTAAGCCAAGGAAAACATAATTTTTTTCTTAAAAAATGTGTGAATATAGCTTTTCTGAGAATGGCTGTATGTTTCTAGTAAACAGACCCATGTAAATAACTTACTATGCTTTGGGAAGAACTTCCAAGAAATATGACAGTCGCAGGAGAAGCTCACTACTAGATAAATAAATATTCTTTGCATATCCTTATACAACCTGCACGATTGGCCATCTTGACAGATACCTTCCCATCAAAGTGCTCAGCTAACGGAGGGAGCAACAATGACTATTAGGCTCATACTTCCCAGTGCAGAATCAACAAAAGATCTCCGCAAATATTTCGGGCCTTGCATGCAGCAAACATATACCAGCGACATCTAAGAGCTATTGTGAACTTTGAACTGTGCAAAGATTGTCTAATTGTGTACATCAGTAATGCTCCAGCCATAGCAGTCACAGTGCACATACCTTTCGCACAAATTAAAGAGCTCGTCATCCGTTGTTATGTCATCTCTTTCAGCATTCGATAAATCTCTGGAGCCGTTTCTGCCGGCTGCTATATAAGTTTTTAGCAACACCTTATAGGCAATCACCTTGACACCCACTTCATAAAAATGAAGAAGAATGGTGGGAAAAACAAAATCGCTTATCCATGCCGAAATCAGCATGAGCAGCAGAAGATTTAAAACCGCCCTTTCCTGAGTCGGCTCATGTGATGGATGCAACTGCAGCTCTTCCCAAGTCAGCCAATCCCAATATCTCACTGTCTCCCTGAACCAACCAAAAATATATGATAACAATTTTAACAAGAATTCTGGTCCAAAATTTCCCCCAATCTAACCGTACAACCAAATCAAAGGTACATAATTAATTAGAAAAAAGTAGAGCACGGGATATTATCCATCAAATAGAAAAATCAAAGCACCAAAGTAAGGTATCTACTTATGCTGAGGCACAAAACCACAAATGGTACAATTGTACCTAACATATTTCAGAAAAGGGTCCCCATCATAAACATAAACATTAACAAAAGAGAAGCCATCCTTCCATGAGAAATGCATAAGAGTTACAGTCCTTCTATTGTTAAAGCTTCAAAATGAATGTAAGGAGTTCTTTAAAATCAAATACACAGAAGCATTAAAAGGTCAGGAAAAGTAAAACATTTAACATAAGGGAAAAGACCACAAAATTCCCAAACTATGTCCATTGTGACAAATTTATCCTGAATTTTTTTTGTGACATCACAAATTTTAAATTATGCTCACTGTGACACATTAATCTTAAACTTTATCTTGTGACACAAAAAACCCCAAAGTTGTACCTAAGGAACACATTTACTCTCTGTCAAGGTTCTATAAGATGATTTTTTGGCCAAAATAATGTCATTTATTTCAATTAAGCCATTGAGTCGCCAAGTCAACACTATTTGCTTTATGACGTCCAAGAATGCGAATTTTTAACAATTTTCATTGATAGAACTTTGGCGGAAGATAAATGTGTCACACAGCTACCATTTTGATATTTTTTGTGTATCGGAAAAAAGTTGAGGGCAAATGTGTTACGGTGGACATAGTCTGGGTTTTTTTTTTTTTTTTTTTTTGATGGCTTTTGCCCTTGATAGAAAAGGCGCATCATATCTCAAAGGAAATAAGAAGATGAAAGGGTGCTAGGTCATACAATGTACTCCAAAAAGTAAAGTCCAATCATGTTATAGATCGTACACTCCATAGTCATATGGCTGAAAGAGGTTATCAGCGTGTGGAGACGATCGCTCTTAAAGTTGTCTAAGGAAATCTGCACTGAAGAATCATAGGCTCACTTGGATTGAGAAATGAAAATTTATAATTTAGACCAGCACCATCTCATCTAGTTTTATTGGAGACCTTTAGTTCTAGGACAGATATCTTTCTGTAAATTTTTTCGTCATAAGCAATCTGCCATAGCATATAAACAGCAACATTTGCAATTATCAGCCCCAGAACCACGGTGTCAACTGTTAACCTTTCAAACCATAATTTCCTGCAGATGGAAAGACAAAATACCCTTGAAAATTGTGCTTTAGCTACATGAACATACAATCAAGTGAACTTCAATCATAACCTAGTGTTTGCAACAGATGATCGAAACCACAAAATTGCACCGGATAGTCGAAACCATAAAACAAGGGAAAGTCAAGGAATGCTAATTTGTACGACTCTAGAAAGCAGCTTATGCAGTAACCCTCACCTTCAGTTAAGTTTATCATGAGGGCCAATAGAAACAGTAATGAAGCATTCTGCTAAAGTGGCCAAGAACTCAAATTCTCATTGATATATGGCAGCAGATCAGGTGGTTACCATACCCCTGCATGAATCAAACCCTGCAACCACTGGGAGCACTCTTCACTCGCAGCCTCTTCTTGAACTTTTATCTTTAGAGAATCAAGAATGCTGACCAAGCGGTGACTGACCTCACCAACTTCCATGACCCCGACCACATAATTCTTGCAACTTCGTGCAAACTAGCCAGAGCTTGCCTCTTCATTTCTGGTCTTCCCCAATCTTCGTCCTTGTTGACAAATATTTAACACAACCTCATGTCCTCCTTACAAGCCCAAAACCTGGGCTTTGAGACAACAATGGCATAACCAAGAGGAAAAAAAAATAGTTTTGCACATACCCGAGGGATTCTTGACATGGCGATGGATCTTCGTCAAGACCATGTCCAAATTTCTCCGCATAAATAGCTTCCCCCATAGGAATGTACCATGTAATTCTCAGCAAGGCCATGGCAATCCCTGACTGTAAACATCAATTCTTGAACCATGCCTGCAAGCTCAGTGCTCTCATCAGAGATGGCCAAAGCAGAAGATATCTCCATCAACTTGTTCTGAATGAGTTATCATCTCAAGGTGACAACTATGATTGAGTGAGAGAGGGAGGCAAAGAAATCAACTCGATGGTGTGTTTGCAGGTGGGGTTTGGGTTGGCTGATTCTTGGAAACTCTGTTCTTAAAGTGAATGTATTTGGATTTCTTCTTCTGCTTCTTCTTCTTCCCCCATTTCTGCATCTATTAGTTGTTGTGGGAGAAGAACAATTTGCGGAGTTAGTGTCTGCAATTTGAGAGGGGATCAAAGAGGATGAGAATCTTTTAATTTTTGGAAGAGGCTGAATCAGCTTGGGTATTAGAATTTGAGTATTTGGACTGTGGTGTCATGTAAAAATGTCGGTCCATAAAACTGTAAGACAGTGACAAACACAATCAAATTGAATGGCAAATGATAAATTCATGTTCCAGACCTATTCAAGGTTGCAAATTTCCTTTTTTGTACTTAGCAAATTGAACATTTCCTTGGACGGATACAACTCTCTTCTCTGCATTGGCTTACCCTCAAACATAAACATGGCATTCCAATGTCAAAAGGCAGAAATAACACAGATACGAAAACGGACGCTTAGCTCATAGTAATTTTTGGTAACAAGAAGCGACAAAGGGAGCCGACTCAACCGGGGTGGTGGCGCAGTTGGCTAGCGCGTAGGTCTCATAGCTTCTGAGTTATCCTGAGGTCGAGAGTTCGAGCCTCTCTCACCCCATCACATCCTTTTACAACATCTTTCCTTAACAATAAAAAAAAAAAGAAAAAACAGAGCCGTCTCTCTTCATTGGTTTCATTGCTTCGCACAAACAAAAAGAAAGTGCAGAGGATACATTACCAACGTCGCCATTAAACAGAACCGAACATGTACCGGATATGATCTAAACTGTAATATTGAACAGCCAGCGTTGAAACCCATTGTCTAATCCCTCCTTTACAATACAGTTTAACAAGAAAAACAGATAATCCACATATATCCATCACACAGAGACACCCAAATCTTCAAGTGTAAGAAAGTTATCAGGATTTACCCATCGCCCTTGAGATCGGAGTGCACAAACTCCACTGCCGTGCTTCCACCACCGGCGGCCGAGTTCTCCGGCGAAGACAAGATCCCGTCGTGGTTGCTGACGCCGACGCAGCACTCGAAGAGACAAAGAAAGTCCCCAGGAATACGCCCACAGCCGCCAAGACCGGAGCTCGTGGGGGGCGGACTCCACTCCCGAACCTCCACCGCCGGCGGCCGGGTCAGACTGTCAGAAGTGGCAAGTTCCAACGGATTAGGTATTTTTCAACTTTTTATTTGTGTTAGTTAAATACACCATCGTAGAATCAATGATCTGTTATAATTAGGAAAGTGAAGAAACCATTTTAAAACTTATAAAATTCAACTTAACATATTGGGTAATAAGTAGTGATATCAATGTGAAGAGGACTAAAAAGTCTCTTCTATACTATTCTGCATGACAAGAAATAATATATATACTTATATCTATATATCACAAGGGAGACGTTCAAATCTTCAAGTGTAACAAAGACATCGGGATTATATCCATAACTCTCGAGATCGGAGCGCATGGGCTCCTCTACTGAGCTTCCACCATCCATGGCCAAGTTCTCCGGCAAAGTCAAGAAACCGTCACGGACGAAGTCCTCAGAGAGATTAAGAAAATCGTCAGGATTGAACCCGCGATCGTCAAGATCAAAGCACGTAGGGGTGGACTTTAATTCCGAACTTTCGCTGCCAACGGCCAAGTTGACCGGTGAAGTCAAGAAACCGTCACGATCACCATTACGGACGCAATTCTCGAAATGAGTCAAAAGTGAAGGACAAGGAGCTTCGAAACTCTCTAAAAGCGAAAGGATCTCGTCGTCGTATGAAATTTCGTAATCATGACCAACTCCAACTCCAGAATCACCACCAACATCAGCCTTAACCGATGGGTTGTTCTCCAAATCCTTCATCTTCTTGCGCACACAATTGAGAATGTCCTCGTATTTCATAATCAGGGACAAGAAGTCTGCCTCCGTCACACAAGAATCGCACTTTTTCTTGATCCAGTCCACCCACTCCCTTACACTCGTTGGTGGTATCACATCGGCATTGCAATGAAGATAGTCGGAGACTTTCTCTTCGACTGAGGGGTCACCAAAAGAGTAGAGCTTGTCCGTGGTGGAGAAGACAATGACAGCGGTGCGAGCGTCAGTGAGTTCGCAGAGAGTGGAGGCCTTCTTGAAGAGGCCCTCATGCCTCTTCGAGAACGTTACGTGCAGCGGGTCATCAATCTTGGCAATTTCTGTTCGCCGACACCGAACCATTGGTGGAGTTTGCAAACGTCTTCTACGTGGAGAGAGAGTGTGTGTGGGGGCGCCCGCCTAAACGAGTTTGCAGGTTTCTTGGTTTTCTTGGACGGGGAGAAGGTGAGGAACGAGTTTGCATGCTTCTTGAGTTTCTTTTAGAGAGAGGTTGAGGGAGAGAGTGAAGAGGTTTGTAGTATGAAGTGAGAATAGCATGGAGTGATTTAGAAAGATTGTGCTTTGAATTTGATGTTTCGTGATGTAGAAAAGAACAAGGTAAGTATATGTATTTATAGGCCAAACATAAACATCAGCTGAATATTGCAATTGATGCGCTCCGCACAAACTATCCTGAACAACAACTTCAGTGGAATATTGCTGCAATATCAACACAATGTGATATTATATTGTGTTGATATTGCAGCAATATTCCACTGAAGTTGATGTTGATGTTTGGCTTGGTTCTTTTCTGTCCTGCAGCGCTGCAATATTATATTGTGTTGATATTGCAGCAATATTCAACTGAAGTTGATGTTGATGTTTGGCGTGGTTCTTTTCTGTCCTGCTGCAATATCAACACAATATAATATCAAAAGTGCCGCTGCAATATTAACTGAAGTTGATGTTGATGGTTGGCCTGGTCCTGCTGCAATATCAACACAACATAATATCGCATGCGCTGTTGCAATATTATATTGTGTTGATATTGCAGCAATATTCAACTGAAGTCGATGTTGATGTTTCGCTTGGTTCTTTTTTGTCCTGCTGCAATATCAACACAATATAATATCGAAATTGCCGCTGCAATATTAACTGAAATTGATGTTGATGTTTGGCCTGGTTCTTTTCTATCCTGCTACTATATTCAACTGAAGTTTATGTTTGGCCTAGTTTGTGCGGGGTGTTGATGTTTGGCCTGGTTCTTTTCTGTAACGAAAATAGTAATCTTGATGTTGACTTCTTTGGGTCATAGCATTGACCATGCTCGTTACCGGTGGGAAACCTGATGTTGAATTAATCCACACACAGAGGGAGATGGAAATTTCGAACGCAACCAATCCAACTTCAAAGCCGCTCTTACGTGGCGTTAGACCAAATTCATAAGACCTGTCCAAGATCAATGCTGGCTAAACAAAGAAATTTTAATGCATTTCGTTTTTTTAAATATTTTTTAGCATTCAGGTGTTACCGTCCTTTTCTTTTCTTTTCTTTTCTTTTCATCAATACCTCTCTAGTTATAAATTTCTTGTAACATGTGACTGTGTTTTTGTTTTTTCGTTCTCTTTTTTCTCTTCTTATCTTGTATTTAATTAAATCTCGTAATTCGAAGAACGTTGGGGGTTAATGTTAAAAGGAATTGATCGGGCAAATTACCAATTCCACTGATCATGAAGGTAGAGTATTTAATTAACACAAATAAAGAGTCCGAGCACCTAATTGGACTATCTACATAAGTCAATTTGAAAGGACTAAATATCATATTTGTCCCGAAATTTTCAACAGCCGGCTCTAGAATTACTACGAGAGCACTGACACTCATGACCGGTGCAGATTAATTCTCTAGCTCAAAAAAATTCTCCTCCAAATTGGACAATATTTTACCCTCAAAATGCAGCATATCTGTGACTATCAATTTACCTCAATACGTCTTCCAGCTTTACATTTAATACATAGTGAATTTGAAACGAACTGAAATTTGATGACTACCGTGGGTAGCATTGACGATAAGAGAAGAAAAAAGGAAAGGAGAGTAGAAAAAAGGGGCATGCATTTCGTCAGACTACTTATTTCATGAAAAAAACGAACGATTTGAAAAATATTTTTCTTAAAAATGATTTCTTGAATCACTTTAAATAATTAATTGATCAGAAATATATTCATTATCGATAATAATTTATATCTAAATAATTTCATTGATAATAAGAAAATATCTTTTGTTTATTTATTTGTCTAAGCGATACAAGCAATCGTTTTTAGGAAAAAATATTTTTTAAATCGTTTATTTTCCGTGAGACAGAATTTGCGGAGCTTAAGTGATATGCTCTTATTTTTGTTCTTTTGTTTATTTTATTTTTCCAGTCACGTCTTGCCCACTTGATACATCCCGAGTTGAACCTCATGTTTGGTGGATGTGCCGGGAGGAGGTCAATCCACAAAAAGAGGGCGTGCATATCATCGGCCGTATATTTCACGAAAAATAAAAAATTTGAAAAATATATTTTTAAATATAATTACTTATATCGCTTGAAATAATTTTTTAGATATCGCGATCGTTGGCAAGTTCAATAAGGCGGTTCAGCACTGGCTCAATATCCTCGATATGGGAGCGCTTGGGTTTGGAATCCAATCGCTCCAATGTCGCTGGGTCGTCCTCCAAATCCTTCGACTTCTTGCACAGGCAGCAGAGGATGGCCAGGCACTTCATGCTCCAGGAGTGGCAGTCCGCCTTTGTCTTGGGAATTTATGACTTCGGTGGCATAAAGGAAAAGAAAATAATAATAATAAAAAGAAATGAAGAGAAATCCCGAAATAACTTGCAAAAACTTGCAAAGTGATCTTTGAAGGGTTGGGTAGGGGGGCTGCGACTGTTTGGTTTGGACAGGGGCAGGCCTTTGCTAATGGAAGGCTCAATGATAATCACAGGAATTAAAAGAATACAATAATAATTAAAAATTTGCTTGATGCGAGTTAAGGTCAACTTGCTCAATGCTACCCCGTAAGATCACTTGTGGTCCTCCTCAACTCTAACCTGGAAAATATAATTTAAAATAATTATGGAAAATTTGCTTAATGCTGCTAGGTAAGAACACTTGCGGTCCTTTACAACCCTAACCAAGAAAATATAATTTATAATAATAATAGAAAATTTGCTCACTTGAGATTACTTTGGTCCTTTACAACTTTAACGCAGAAAATATAATTTATTAGGTGAAACCCAATAGATTAAAATAATAATAGAAAATTCTTTTTACCATACATGATTGCCGCTGAAAACCCATGGCGTCAAAGTCAAAACCCCCCAAAATCCTTCTTAATTATTATTTTGGCGCTATAAGTACGGCCTACAGGTACTGCTTCCTTCGTGCTGTTCGTGCATCGCAGCGCCCCACCGTCTTCTTCTTTCCTCAGGCCCCTTCACTCTCGTAGAAACTGAGACCATGCAGAATCGTTCACCACCCTCTCTCTCTCCAAGAAAACCAACAAACGCGCCCGCCCGCCCGCCCACTCTCTCCCTCTCCAAGTAGTAAACAATTGCGAACTCCACCGTCGATGGCTAAGCGCCGGCGAACAGGAATCGCCAAGATCGCCGACCCGGCCAAGCGGCGCGTGACGTTCTCGAAGAGGCGCGGGGGCCTCTTCAAGAAAGCCTCCGCTCTCTGCAAACTTACCGGTGCCCGCGCTGCCATCATTGTCTTCTCCACCACGGGCAAGCGCTACTCCTTTGGCAACCCCAAGGTCGAAGATATAATCTCCGATTACCTCTGTTGCAACAGCGAGTTGATGCCGCTAAAGGGTCTGAGAGAGTGGGTCGACTGGATTGAGAAGGAGCGTGATTCTTGCGCGACAGAGGAGAACTTCGACTCCCTGAGCGTGAAGTGCGAGACCATTCTCGGTTGTGTGCGCAACAAATTGAAGGATTTGGACAATAACCCATCGGTTAAAGCCGTTACTGGTGGTGATTCTGTAATTGGAGTTGGTCGTGATTACGAAGTTTTGTATGATGAGGACGATATCTATTCGCTTTTAGAGAGTTTTGAAGCTCGTTGTCCTTCACTTTTGGCTCTCTTCGAGGAGTTCACCGGCGATGGTGACTGCTGCGGTTTCTTGACTTCGCCGGTCAACTCTGCCGCCGCCGATGGAAGTTTGGAAGTGAATTCCACCCCGACATACTCTGATCTTGAGGGCTGTGGCTTTGATCCCGACATCTTTCTTAATCTCTCCGAGGACTTTGTCCGTGACGGTTTCTTGAGCTTGTTGGAGAACGTGGGCATTGGTGCTAGAAGCTCAGGGGAGGATCCCACGCGTTCCCCATCTGGAGGGCTATGGATATGATCCAGACGACTTTATTGCACTAGAAGATTTGGATGTCTCTCTTGTGATATAAAAATGAGTACGTGTGTCGTTTCATTTGCTAAGTACACTTCAACGGGGTTCAATTCGAAACAGTTAGAATTTCATAATTTTTAAACAGTTAGAATCTTTAATGGCGTCACTTTGGCTGTTAATGGCAAGAGGAATCGATTGGACGGATCCAAGGAAAATCGGAAGGGCCCATAAAAGGGCATGGATGAGGTGCACTGCTTGAAGAACGCGTTCTTATTATGGTAACTTAACCCCTCCCACTTTTTTTTTTTTGGTGACATAATGAGATGTACTTTACTAATTTAGAGTGTGTTTCTGCTCTTTTTTATTCTGTTCTCGAAAATAATTTCTAAATATGTGAAGTTCAAGAGAGATATATCTTACTCTCAAAGATTTGATGTCTGTGATGTATTTATGGATATCTGTGTTTTTTCTTGCTGTACTGAATTGTAAAGGAAAGACTGGATAATGGGTTTCAACGCTGGTTTGTTCAATTTTCCAGTTCAGATCATGTCCGACTAACATCGACCTTGACCGATGGAATATTCTCTCTAATTTCTGGAGCCCGCAATCGCAAACGGCCTCATTTTTTATTTGTTTTGGTCAAACGGCATCGTATTTCACAATTGAGGAGTTGACGTCGTTTTCCATAGCAATGGAAGATAAGCCTTCAAAATTTGTTTGAAAATTTATCGATGGAGAACTTGATAAACCTCATTTTTTTTTTTTTTTTTTTTTGGCCAATGAGATAATAAAACTTCGCTCAGGACGTGGGATATGCCCTTTGTCTTTCCACTAACAACACTTGATATTTTAAGAAGTTTACCCTTCATTTTAGATTAATTAACGAGCTCAACATATTTTCTTCCAAATCGGATGATTATATAACCCTTGTAATGCGACATATTTGTGATTTATCATAGTTTTGAAATTAGACAACATATACGAAGGTGGAAAGTATTCAGTTGGAGGGATCTTCGAAGCAACCATAGAGACCCGTCGTCCACTTCTAGGGGACCGCCCCCGCTGGAGGGTATGGAGCCATCGGCATCCGCATTTGCATCATTGGTGGTGGAGGCGATTTTGGTCATTGCCACCCGTGTTATTCGGGCACATCTTCGGGTCTCAAAACTCTCTGCCTGAAAAGAGAGAATAACGATCGAGAAGAGAGAGAAGAGGGAAGAACCCTACATGCACCATTGTGGTTTTCGTCGCTCGTTATATATAAGCGGTGGGCATTGTGACGTAGTAGTGTGGGCATAATGACAGACTTCATGATTCAAATTGAGCTAGACTGATGTAGAAAAATGCCCAAATTAAGGGGTAGCAAATCTAACACTAGAGCTTACATGTTAAATTAGAAGGCTAATCCATACTGAACGTACAATCATCAAGACCGGAGCTTTCCGGGCGGTCAACGTTGCAGATGCGAGACTCAGCAAAAATCTCATCCATACTGAACTCCCGATCATCAAGACCAAAGCTCGTGGGGTTGGACAGACCACCGATGGTCGAGTTTTCTGGGCGGTGACCGTCGCCGGTAAAAAGTCCAGAGAAATTATGGAGCTCATTCATACTGAACTCACAATCACCAAGACCGGAGCTTGTGGGGTTGGACGGACCACCGATGGCCGAATTTTTCGGGTGGTCACCGTTGCGGGTGCCTGACTTAGCTAAAGCAAAAATCTCATCCACACTGTACTCATAATCATCAAGACCGGAGCTTGTGGGGTTGGACGGACCGCCGCCGGCCGAGATGACTGGCTATTTGCAATCACCATGGCCGACGGTGTCCTTACCGAAAGTCAATAATAAACTGATAGAAGCATCGAAACTCTCTAAAACGGGATTGAGATTCTTGTGGGGCAAAATTTCAGAATCACAATCCACTTCAACTCTAGGATCACCGGCCTCAGCCGATGGCTTAGGGTGTGTTTGTTTGTGTTTCTATTCAAAAATTATTCAAGGGAATAGAAATAGAAAACACTATTTTTGTATTTATTTATTTTTTCTTCTTATTCACGGATCGCTGACGCTTGCCACGGCCGACCGCACGATCGCCACACGATCATCGCATGACCACCGCACGACGATCACACGATCACCGACCGTCGGCGACCCCGCCCACGGATTGCCACTTCAATGCCCACTAACTTGTGCATCTTTATCCCTCGCAAAAGCCCTCTTCTGTAGCTCCAATTAAAAAAATGATAGGAACAAAAGAGCTTGCTCCTAGACAATGATTCCTTAATTAAGGCGCTATCGTAACATTTAAGAGTGCCCTCTTTTTTTTCTTTTCTTTTTTTTGGTACTTTTTTTTGGGTGAATTTTCCTAGCTTTCCACTTTATTATATCATCACTTCAATTGGGCTCTGGCAGATGCAAAACCTCCTCAGAGAATAATTATCTGAGGGAAGGTGTCCTTTGGGAAAAAGCTTTGCCCCTTTTTGGCCACCCTAAAAAAGAAAAGATTGATGCATGTGGGATGTGAATATTCAAGCAAATCCGCCTATTTTTATCGTTTTTATACCCCGCTACCAAACTCCCAAGAAAAAAAACTAGATGATATCAATGCCACGACTTTTGTATTGTGCCCATTTTGATGCCGAAACTTCTTAAACGACCATATATGTACCGCAACTTTTGAAAAGCGTTGATTTGAGTGGCTCTAGTGATTTAATTTGTCAGAAAATTCAACATTGACTAATCAAAGTCACTTCAATGAAAGTTTTTGAAAAAAAGTAGTAGTATGAATGTGATGGTTCATAAACTTTTTCCAACACTAAGTTATCATTTGTGATAATTTTGCTCTATAATTTTTAAGTTAGAAATTTGACGAAACAACATGAGTGAAAAGCAAATATTCTAGCTCCGCCACTATTTTTCTTTGTTTTTGTTCAACTCGAAAGAAAAATCATGGAGCGAATATTCTCGTCCAAATAATATCATTTAAAATCACAAAGATCTAGTTGTTTCTATAGAAAAAAAGGAAATAAGTAAAATCTTTTCCATCTCTCGTAATTTCGCATTTGGTTTTTCTATGACCTTGCTCTTTTTTGAGATTGTATGATGGAATTTGGAGCCTTATGGACGTGGAGGACTTCTCTTGGATTGACTGCGAGGATCAACGCCAGAGAACGCTTGCGAACCAGTTTAATTCCAGTTACTTGTTTCATCGTAATTTTGAAATTAGACATGAGTGTGGATAGGAATATAAAAATAAAATAAAATGAAAGGATCCGAAAACCAAAAAAAAAAAAAAAAAATTAACTTAGGAATAAAGACGGTATTAATATCATCACTATTGTATACATCAACTTTAGTATCATTACTTTTAAAGAGCAATTACTTAAGGACCCCCAATCTAATTTGATGTTTGGTGAATATCTCAATGAAGAAATCTGATGATCAACTCAGTTTCCGAGCGGTGGGCATTGTGATGTAGCAATATAGGCCTAATGACAAACTTCATGCTTCGGTCCGGAGCAAGAGACAAGGGATAAAGTTGGGCATTTCAGATTCAAATTGAGCTAGACTAATGTAGAAGGATACCTAAATTAAGGGGTAGCAAATCTAACACTAGAGCTTACATGTGAGGAAGAGATTATTAAGTTATCAAGATGCATGCATAAGTTGTCTTAGAGAAGAGTCCCAATTTAATATACCTCATCAAATTCACTTAAATAATGCTTTTAGAATGTTTTTGCTTAAAGTTGATCGATCATAAAGTTTTAGCATGGATCTGATTATTAATAAAATTTTGGCACAAAACATTTTAAAATTTTATATACTGACATTGTTAAATATATCAATTTTTCAAGAACGTATCCTTCAGACTTGTCTTTAATGCCTAATAAATTTAGGAATTTTTTTGGTAATTTGTATCATAATTAGAAGACTTATGAGGATATGATGATAACTTTAGAATAAATAAAAAGCCGAAACTATCTACCAGGTGAAGGGAAAGGGGCGTGATTTATTCCGTATGGAGGTTTTCGCAAAAACAAGAAACAAAATAATGAGGACGTGCAAATCCCTGGAGTACCATAACTTTGCACAAAGGACACTTAAGTGCAATAACTTACGAAATGTACACTTAAGTGCCAAAATCAGAGTAAAATAGATCACTTAAGTGTCAATCCGGCCAAAGTCCAACCAAAATGCCGAGTAGCATTTTTCTGGCGAACCGAGCCCAAAACGACGCCGTTTTGCACGTTGACGTGGCCAAATAATGCATAAACGGCGTCATTTTGGGCTGACGTGGTAAAAAATTAAAAAAAAATTAATTAAATTAAATATAGTTAAAATATTAAAAAATAATAATTTAAAAAAAAAAAAAAGGAAAGGGGGGGAGGCGGTTGAGGGATCAACCCTCAACCGCTACCGCCGGGAAGGCCGGCAACGGTGGGGGAGGGTCAACCGGGGCCGCCGGGGCCACCGGCCAAGGGCCGGCGACCCCGACCGACCGGCAATGAGGGCTCGCGAGCCCTTGCCACTAGCCACAGATCTGGGGAGGGTCGCGACCCTTGGCCCGGCCGGGCGAGGGCCGCGACCCTCATCGGATCTGCGCGAGGGCTCACGAGCCCTCGCAGCCTGTTGGCCGGGGTTGCCGGCCCCCGGCTAGGGCCCAGCCGACTCGGCCGACCCTCCCCTCGCCATCGTCGGCCCTTCCGTGGTAGCGGGCGGCGGCGGCGGCGGCGGCTAAGGGGTGATCCCTCAACCGCCTCCCCCTTTCTTTTCTTTTTTTAAAAATAATTTTTTTAATTTTAAAATTATTATTTTTAAAAATTTTAACTAAATTTAATTTTAATTTTAATTTTTTATTATTTGTTTACCATGTCAGTCCAAAACAACGCCGTTTTTGCATTATTTGGCCACGTTAGCGTGCAAAACGACGTCGTTTTAGGCGTGGTTCGCCAGAAAAATGCAACGTCGACGTTTTAGCCGGACTTTGGCTAGAGTGGCACTCAAATGATCCGTTTTTCTTTGAATGTGACACTTAAGTGTATATTTGTGCAAAGTTATGGCACTTGAAGCGTTCTTTTGCCAAATAATGAGTGATTGAAAGAAGAGAAAACTTTCCAAATTCACCACGGATTCACACGCACGATGACACGATGACAGCGCGATTCAGCGCAAAAGCGATTTGGAGCAAAGGAAGCTTCCGTTCTCTTCTTATCTTGTATTAAATTAAATCTCGTAATTTGACGAACATTAAGGGTTAATGGTACAAGGAATTGATCGGGCAAATTATCGGTTAATTCGAGTTGATCCTCATGTCTGGTGGGTGTGCGGTCTCCATCCATGATCGTTCGTTGGCGTGAGCGTGCGGCCCTTTTAGCACGTTCCCATTGCGGTTAATCCTGGAGCCGACAATCACAAACGGTCTCGTATTATTTTTCTTTTGGTCAAACAGCATCGTATTTCGCAATCGGGAATCGACGGCCTCCTCATTTGTCTGAAGATTTATCGATGGAGAATTTGATAAACCTCATTTTTCTTTGGCCAATGAAATAATTAAACTTCACTCAGAACGTGGGAATTTACCCCTTGTCTTTCCACTAACAACACGTGACATTTTAAGAAGTTCACCATCCATTTTAGATTAATTAACGAGATCAACAAATTTTCCTCCAAATCAGATGATTATTTTACCCTTGTAATGCGACATATTTGTGATATATTAGGTTGTCTTGATGTATACTTCAGCCTTGTCTTTAATACCTAGTGAATTAAAACAACAGAAAAATTTATGACTATAGTGGCAACGAATTGAAAAGAAATGAAAAGGATAGCAACAACTGAATGCTAAGAAAATACAAAAACGAAAGGGTCCTGAAATGACTTCGAAGTTGTATTTGTGATGTTCGAAATTTCCAAAATGAACACAACTAAGAGATGATCAATTGATTCTCTTGTCCTGTGTTTCCTTCCGACGATCATGTACAGGAATACGGGATAAGGGAATCAATTGATCATGCCTTAGTTTTGTTAAGATTGTAAGGTAACAAACATGGTCGATCCAAGTCACATGCCAGAAGTCACTAAGATTGCCTAGTTTTAAAATGTACAGTACACTTATCTTTATTTATATTTGGATTGTCTTTTAATTCAAAACCTGTATTCCTTTTATCAAATGTTGCAACTCTCATAGCCATTTAACACCAAACACAGATCCCTGAAGCAATTGCAATATAGCTTGCTATTATTAACATCTAAATTTTCATATAAAGGGTTTTGGAGAAGATCCGCTGATTGATTCTCTCACTCCGTTTATGTCAATCTTGTGCAGAATCAAAGGTTTTGTTAAAGTAAGAGAATGCTGAAAATTGGATGAGATAGACTATGTTGGAAAATTTATCCAAAAATAATAAATTTATTGTACCGATGTCCAATAGTCTTTTCAGTCAATTTTACGCAAAAAAATCGCTGGCATGTTCTTTGTTTGATGCGACAAGATCGAAGTTGATATAGACAACATTTTATAAATTTTTTAAAAATTTCCTGAAATTTGTAATTTCTATTTGGTTTTTTATTTTTTCTTTTTCCTTTTCGTTTTCATTCTGGTTGGCATGGGCTTGCAAGCTCTTGTCAATTGCAGGCAAGGGCTTTGGTGAGGGCCGATCCACAAGGAAAAAAGAAGAAAAAAACCTAGAAAATAGAAATATCTAAAAATTAAAAAAAAAAAAATATTAAAAATTGCAAAAGTTATTTATGTTAGCATCAACTATACCATATAGGATGGTCGATATTCATTTTAAGGTTTTCTTGCATTGATCGAAAGGATTATATTGATAAAATGTCATGGGTTTCATTAAATTACAAACCAGACAAGGGCGAGATGATCTTAAATCGGCACATTTTAATTATTATTTTATTCTATAGGGGTTTGCCAAATAAAATATTATTTCGACGCTAGGGTTGAGAAGGATCAAGGTAATTTTAAGTAGCATTGAGCAAATTTTCAATAATTATTTTATTCTTCTGGCTTTGGCTTAATGAATTTTATTTCGGTGTTAGGGTTAGAGAAGTACCAAAGGTGATCTTAACTCGCATTGAGCAATTTTTATTTTATTTTATTCTTTTAATTCCTGTGATTATCATTGAGCATTCCATTAGCAAAGGCCTGCCCCTGTCCAAACCAAACGGTCAGAGTCCCGCACCCAATCCTTCGAAGATCCCTTTGCAAGTTTTTGCAAGTCATTTCGGGATTTCTCGTCATTTCTTTATTTTCTGTATTTTCTAATCTTCAGGTGTTATTATTTTTCGTTTATGCCACTGAAGTCATAAATTTCCATTATTTTAAATTCACTATGTATTAAAGACAAAGCTGAAAGAAACATCGATACAAAAGGGCCTAAGGTCCATCTTCCATCGCGACCGAGGAGGACTTCGACTCCCGGATCATGATCTACGACGCCATCCACGATTGGGTGCCCCAAGAAATTAGAGAATATTACATTGGTCATGGTTGGTGTTGGTCGTCGTTCTGGAGTAGGAAGCCGAAAATTTTGGGGCAATTCAGATTTTCGTACTTCCAAGTTGACCCATGCACATCATGAAATTAGGTTGCTCGGACTTCTTGTTTGTGTTAATTAGATACTCTGCCTTTGATGATTTATTTTACTATTAACACCCGACGTGGCAACGAAAAGTAAATTAATTGCTTTAAATTATTAAATTCAATTTAACACAAGATTAGGAAAAAAAAAAATGGCACGTGCTAGGAGGAGAAGAGAGAGCATGGCTATCAACCGTCGTATACCATTAATATCTTGACATCACATTTCCATTATGACGTCTACCGTCGAGCTTTGTGGATTCACAAAAATTTTCATTCGAGATTTTTTTTTTAAAATGCGATCCATTTGCCCACATTTATTTTTACGATTTTTTTTTTCTCTTTTTACTCTCTTCGAAAAATAAAAAATGGAAAATCCTTCTAATTAACTATACAATTGTTGCAATCATCCTAAGGAAGCCTGACAAATTGTCAAGTGGCTGCAAATGGTCCGTCTTGCAAAATGTCTCCTGCACCTGGCATAGGCCCTCTTAAGCCCTACTGATTGCAACTTTGTTTCTCAATTAATTATTCGATTTTATTTTTGCTTTAGAAGTCACCACTAATCAATTATGGACCGATTAGGGGTAGAGCCCATGTTATTCTTGCAAACCAAAGATTTATGAGTACAAGGACTCGCTTTTATGCTAGGTATGTCTATTGTCTAATGCCTACTTCTAGTACCTTTTTCTCTTTTATAAAAACAATTCATGCAATCTGCTCTATTCATTTTATTGAAGGGTAGTTTATTCTTCATCATCGTTAGTGAACCCTAATACTCACTAACTATATATATTGATATAATCTATAATTATGATAATAACTATTTTCTTCTCTTTCACTTTCATGGTATCGAAGTCACAAAAATACACCTTTTACCTTAGTTGTCGATAGTCATCGTTACATCATCGGAGAAACCACTGTCGCCGGATGGCAACATCCACAACGCTCTAGTCATTGTTGCCAAGGCTTAGCGACCAAATCTGGTGTAGTGGACGAGGTCTGCTCTTCCTTCCTCACTCGAGGAGCGTCTAGTGTGTCGGACTTTTGGAGCACTTTCAAGCTATAGGACATGAAGTTCTTCTAGGTAATGTGCGTGTAAGTACCCATTTGTCAAAAAATTCTTTTCTAGGTGATGTGGCTGAGGATCGCAAGTGCAACGAATGCAATCATTTGAGAGTTTGATTGGTTGGTTTTCAAGGAAAAGTGACATGGGTTCTTTTGCAATTATGGAATTTTGATAGGTTCCGTTGTTGATATAGAGTTTTGTGCTGAATGATTTAGTGTCACTTCAAATATTTGAATAGTTTAATGCATTAAGGGATGACTTTATATTTAGCAATGATTTAAGTTCTCTATTTATTACTAAGTTATGGCTAGAAACTATGAACTAGGTGTTAGTATGGATACCAGTCTTATTAACCTGAAGTTGAATTATGTCGAGCTAGTTGGGACCAATTACCCTTCTTGGTTTCTGGCAGTTGAGACGTATCTATTGGCCACCAAACAATTGAGTTATCTGACTTCACCTCCACCTTTAGACAAAACAGATAAAACGAAGGTGGATGATTGGCACTCTGGCAATGCTGCCATTCGAATGTTGTTGTGGAATACCATAGGTTCCAAGATTAGTCCTCAATTTGTGCAGTGTACATCAGCCAAAGCCATTTAGGACAAGTGTGCTCTTATGTTTTCAGGAAGAGATAACATGACCCATATTTGTGATGTTTGGGAGAAGTTATTTGATCTACATGTAGGAGATATGTCTATATCCGATTACTATTCTAGGTTCACCACCCTTTGCGAGAGACTGGACACTTATTTGCTTGCCATTGATGACGTTAGAGAGTTTGGCCAAGCATCAGGAAGATATGAGAGTTATTTCTCTTGGGGGCTTGGTCCTGCTCATTCTTCTCTTCAACAGCAAATTACTTCTCAAAGTACTTTTCCATCAGTTGATGAGGTCTTCTCTTGAGTCCTTCACTACATACCTACTTCATCATCTACACGTTATTTTGCACATGTAGCAAGTGCTATGATTTCGTAGTCTTTTGGTGGTCGTGGAGGCTAAAGGTGTAATCCCCGTGGCCGTGGCAGATCTAGTTTCTCTTCGAGTCGTGGTCATGATGGTGGTAGGGGTGTTGGAAGTTCACATTATTGCAATCACTGTCAGTGAGCTGGCCATAATAAGGCCTATTGCTATACTCTACATCCCAAACTTCATCCACAGGCTACTTATGCTGATGTGGGTGAGCCCTTAATGCAAAAGGTTGTTGATTAGTCACAAGAACTGCTTAGCACCATTATGTTGTTTCGCGCCGAGTATGACTCCTTAGTACGTTCTCATTAGGTGGTGGATTCCTCAGCTCTTACTGCTACTTTGGCACAAACTTCTTCACGTAGCTCATCTCATTTACTCTCTTCTACACCCACTTCTTGGGCTGTAAATTCGGGTGCCACCAATCGTATGACCAGTAATTCTAACTTATTATCCGGTATTATCCCTATGTCACCTAGTTCCGTTACACTTGCCAATGGTTCATAGTCCTATATCACTGGTCAAGGAGATGATGTGTAAAACATAAGCTAATCCTAAGGTTGATTTGTCACTACTTTTGCTAGAACTTTGTAGGATCAATCAACATCAATCCACCATGAATCCCTTTTTAGATGGAGAAAGGAAGTAGCTCTTATTGCCATCAAATTGTCAACAAAAACCACTGACAACATCAGAACTACCGGTAAAAATCTAATATATGCATAATCTGCAGGATAGCAAGTAGATTCCAAACAAGCATTGTACAAATACTGAAGCCAGGAAAGTATCTATGGGCTGTACAACTCCCATTCTTTTCTTGTATGTACTGGCACCAATCAGCCAATCCTCAATAGTGCTTTGCCAAAGTACCAAAAATCCAAACCAACTAGTCATTTCTCAATTGTGCTTTGCGAAAATACTCAAAATGATGTGACAGGGGTAATGACTTAAAGACTACGTTTACAGAATTTATTGGGAGGGCCACAACTTTGATGGTCAAAGAACTGTCCTCCATACAAATTTTAACATGCTACAGCTTGCAATTTGCTGCAAGAGAGTATAGAAAGGTAAGTTGTGCTTATCATTATCCACTTATTTTACACTCAAACAATCTGGGCACTTGATGTAATATGCAGAATCTAAGATGATAAATAATTATTGACTACTTTTCTCTCCTAGGATTTAGCCTGTTCACTCCTTATCGTCCAAGATGAGAATTTCCCCATCATTAGCAAAGGAAATAACTGAATAAGTAATATTGGGTTGGCATCACCATTTTCTACGATGCATGGACTTGGCTTACTCACTAACGAAAATGACGTGCCCATATTATGAGAAAAAGAACATAAATCACCATTCCGACAACCCTGCGAGTCCAATTACACAATCAATTAATGAACTGCTTGCATTTTGTATGGGAGAATAAAGTAGCGGCAATGATGAAAGCAAGACTTAGGAGCATATGTGGAGAGTGTGGCATGACTTGGACATAATCAGCTACAAGTACACTAGAGCAATCGTAATACCAGCTTCTCAATCTCTTGCTTCAGACAAGGAGTGACCAATTTAGGCTCAGAAAGCCCATAATCTCTTAGGAGGACTATATGCAAACAATCTCAAAAGATACCGCCGTTTCACTTTCTTCCAATCTTCACTAACTATCTTAATAACATAGCAAGTCAACTACAAGTAAGATAAAGCAATACCTAATGCAAATGTACCAATGAACCTAAACATTAACATGGCACCAAATTCTACTAAGTAAAATCCAAAAAAAAAAAAAAAAAAAAAAAAAAAACAAACCTTCGGACGTACGGGAGTTGCCAATGGGGTGCCTATTGGTGGGGCTTGGGAAGGTGACGGCAGGAGGCGATGTCCGCATTCAGGAGCAGGGAGTGCTTCGCAGAGGAAAGAGAGAGAGCGAGTAGAGCGACCTTTGCTCGTAGAGAGGGAGGCCAAAATGCAAACAGGGGTTCGTCGACGTCGAGGTTGGCCAGTAAGGGCGCTTTGCAGAGGAAAGAGGGAGAGAGCGGAGCGGAGGTCGCGAGAGGGAGGCAAAGGGGCGTCGGCGTTGGAGTCGAGGGCGATAGAGTCAACCGGCGGAGGCAAAGGTGGAGGGCCGTCAACATCGCGTTTTGCTAGAAGAGAGGCATGACTTCGCAAAGGGGGGAGAGAGAGCAAAGCGTACGTCACAAGAGGGAGGCGGAGGAGTGTCAACGACGTCAACAACGTCAGTGTCAAGGTAGGGGGTGATGGAAGCAACCAGCAGAGGTGGAGGGGCTCAACCTTTATGTTTTCCTTTGAACCCTCCGCAATTTTTGTTCTCCCCGCAACAAAATAGAGAACGGGTAGAGAACGGTTCGAATCGAGGTGGCGGAGCCCCACAAACACGACAAGGCAGCTCAGCACCAAGCTGGCATGGCAACGTACGGCACTAGCTTCTCTATCAACCTCACCTCCAAGCCTTCTGTGTGTGGGGGTCTCACTTGGGAGCAACACTCGCCAACGTTGAAGGGAGCTCAAAGAGGCTTGCTTCTCCTCCGCATGCTGCATTTGCGATCCCAAGAAATGCCGAAACAAATGATGGGGCAACAACGAGCTGAAGAGAGAAGCAAGCAGAGCATCGAAGTAGGGGCGACCGTAATGTGGTTCATCAGCGACGGCAGGGGAACGACCACTTGATGCACGGCGAAGCAACAATGAGAGAGAAAATTCGAGATTCAAAATTTCAAAAGGAAAGAAATGGAAAGGGATGGAGGAACAAGCTTCTCTTTCCTTCGTTTGAGAAAAAAAAGAGAAAAGTTTAAGCCATAGTAAATGTGCTACACAGGAGAGAGAGGGCATGGGCAAGCAGGCTAGGAAGAGGAGAGAGAAAGAAGGCAGAAGGCACCAAGTGAGCCACCCCTCCACATGGCTCCTCATGAGTGGCTAGGGAGCACATTGACACGACACTCCCAGACCACCCAATATTTTCTCACGAAATGGTGCAACGCGCGCAGAGGATGAATCCACCTCAATCGCCACCTACAACTGCCACCTAATTTGGCACACAGGTTGTCACCCTCTGAATCAGAAAAATCTTTGGCCGATCGCCATCTCGTCAGCGACGATGGTGGCGGTGGCTTGGAAGCATCTTTGGTCAGCCTAACCCACCATCACCACCACCAGTCGATCGGCCTCCAAGACCGTGCCAAGAAAGCCAAGAGAGATGCGATTAGGAGCACGGCAGTGAACGAAGGGGTGGAGGAGGCCTTTGTCAACCAAAAGCGCATCAAGCTCGAGATTCGAGCATTGGCCTCCCGCTTCATGAAGCAGAACAATCAATGGCTCACCTCCACTCATGCTATAAACTCTGTCGCGACCCGATCTCGCCACTCTCGAGTCTAAGGGGAAAGGTTAGGTTTAGGGGTACTTTGATCACGAGAGTTCCCTCCACGAGATCGTGAGTTCTCCTAGGCTCATACCCCACGTGACAGTAACTTTTATACGATCTAGTTGTTTATGACAACCTAAAAATAAAACGGGAGTCGCCACTAGCCTCATTTTGGGGGTCAACTAGAAAACCCAATTGAGGGTCAGGAGAATTCCCTCAATTTCTACGCAACCAAATATCTAGGTTCAAGAACTTGAGTCACGCTAATATTTCTATTAGCATCCTTTCAGTACCTAAAAATTATGTTGTATTTTCCTAACATGACCATGCATTTCTTTTTATATTTTCAATATCATTTGTCATAAACTAAGTGATCATGCGTGGTTGGTCATTTTCATTCTATTCTATATCTATAAAAACAAGAAAGGAAAACAATCAATGGAATAGAAATTGCAAAGCACTAAGTAAACAATCAAGAAAAATAGTAAATCTATCATGCAATCCTAAAAAAAAATAAAAACAAAAAGTCAATTGAAAAAGATGAGAGAAAGAAAGAAAAACCCACAACTCGTCGAATTTTATACAACAAATGGAACCCGAAACATATGTCGAGAAAACAAATAGCACATGATAATGGTCGAATAGACATCGACCTCCACCGTCTTCACGCAAAGGTCCATCTTTGGGATCCTAATCTAAACCTAATCTAAGAAACTTATAACTAGGTGCATACAAATGAAAGAAACAATCATACACACCAAAACAACCAAAAACAAGACATCATATTGAAATCAATCATTTAGAAGAAATGCAATATGAAAATCAAGTTCTGGGACCTCGGGGTCAGCTTTTGTTTTTCATGTGAAGGTCCCACTATGACAACTACCAAATCTATTTTTTATGACTTATAGCAAATTATTAACTAATTGTATTATCACGTGGCCAATAACGCTATTGAGTCTCCTAATCAAACAATCTATATGACCCCAGAATTTTCCCTCAATATCATACATCAATCCTATCATTCATCTAAAAATTACATGAATTGCAAAAAAATTTAAACATGCATGCAGGATATTCTAAAAGAAATCCTAGAGTGAAATCATAATAAAGAATCACAACAAAAATCATCAAACATCACAAATAAGATCAAAGCAATTGAGGTAGAACCCATGGATAATTGGCTCTTAAAAAAAAACACAAAACATCAAGCACACCATGAGGAACAACTTTCATGAATGGAGTTTCCTAAGATGGGTTACACATGAATTTATAAAAGTTCAAGAACACATAACAACACATCAGAAACCTAACAGGACAGCAAGACATCATGGCATCAACAACAATTTGTCATAGTAAACAATTGTCTAAAAATTCTTTTTAAAAAAATCTGAAATGTTACCACAATATAAACATGAAAAAGATGAACAAACTTCATTGAGCACCCGACCTTCAAATCCTTATCGAAAAATTCATACAAAAATAACAAAAGGTTGACTCAACAAAAGCAAAGCAAGCATTCCGGATTTCACTAGAAACAGATTTCTAGACAAATTTGACCGAAAAAAAAAAAAAAAAGGCCAAATGACATGCAAATGATGCAAAATTAGCATCATTTGAAAAATTAAGACGTGCACCAAGACTTTCTAAGACGTGTCAAGTTCAAGTAAGGTCAAATTCATGGCCGAAAAGCAACAATCGCTAAAGCATGCAAATCAATTATAAGCAAATCAGAAAATGATGCATGGTAATTGACTTATTAAACCACCTAATCAATGTGTGAAAATTATGAAATTTGAACATGGCGTAAGGCTAAATGTGAATAACAAGTTTGATTAAAACATTTAACCTAAATATATGTGCAAAAGGTCACACAAATTCATTAACATTGATATATGGCTTGTCAATAGGGGCAAAATGCATGACAATTTCAGTTGCGACGTATCGACTTGATGCATGGTTTTTACATAGTAAATGATCCTCAAATGAGGCATGCTATACATCATTGCAAGGCTTATGATATGCTCTAGACATATCTAGAAGACACGGTGTGCTAATTTATCTCTTAAGGGGGCTCAAAAGAAAATGTTTTCATGGGTTCATGATCAGCCTCAATCACAGCAAGAGTAGCATAGAACATGAGTCATTTTCAAAGATTTAACCATATGCTAAAATCCTATGAAAAATTCTACATGTATAATGCAACGTCATGGTTATTTTCTGTGAAGACACCTAAGTCTAGTTTGATTCACAAAAAGCTACACAAAAAAGACAACACAGGACAATAAATCCACTTCACATAATGCAGCAGCATGAATATGTTTTCGTACACGCAATTGACTTAGTAAACGACAATCATTTGGCACAAATTATACCTAATTAGAAAACCTGTAATGCATACTACGATTTTCATGAAGGATGGAAATTCAATCGAACAAGTTTATCATCTCATTTTAGAGCAAACATGAGTTGGACTCAAACAGGAAAGGGCAGCGTAGTGACGATTTTTTTTGAAGATTTGCCTAACCAAATTTGCTCAACCAAATTTGCTCCAAAAATTCTAGAAAAAAGATATGTTGTGACCAACACAGTTTCCTACAACTTTCATTAAAAACCATTTTCAAGATCTCAACACAAAAATCAATAGAAACTCAGCAAATGGACAGCACGTTCAAAAACCAGAACACCAAAACATCATGTGAATGCAGCAGAATCATTTAACTTTCGAGATGGAATTTGGGCATCAAACAAACTCTGTTCGAAGTTTATAACATATCAAAGTGAAGCTTATCGAAGGTAGATCACACATCCAGAATACCTTGAGGCCATATAACGAAGTCAGATCAGCCCTAAAAGTCACTCCAACGCATACGATTTTGTGGAACTAAGTAAAACATGTTAAATCATGTTCAATCTCATTCAAAATTAACAGCAACTAAGCCACAGAAAAGACAGCACATACTAAGGATGATTTAATGAGCATTTTCCTAATCAAATCAACTCCAAAAATTCAATAAAAAAAAAAAAGAAATGTATGTTGGAACTAAAGGCATTTCATAAAGCACGGATCTATGAATTCAAGTATAAGCAAGCAAGGTTGAACAATGCATATAAATAAAGAGTCATCATCCATCTTTCACCAAAAATTTCAAATAGCAATGCATCCAGCCCCGAACCTTCATTGTCGAGAATGTACTATGTCGAGAATGTACTTCGACACAAGAAGTTCTCGCCTCATCAGATACTATTAAAAGGAGTTTAGTTTTGTTTACCTTGGGTGAATAGATGAAGAATCAATCTCCAGAGATTTTTGCCTTTCCACAACAGTGGATCTACTCTTCGGTCTTGCTTCGAGAATCGAGAATCAACAGATTCGGTTGGTTCAATGGCTAAATCAACAACTTCAATAGACGAACGGCAACTTCAATGACTGAATCGGCAGGAGGAAAATCCTCCATTGTCCGTCGGCGAGAAGAAGTATATGCTCGACGAGATCAAAGCCAGCAAGAGAGAAGTTCAGGGGAGAGAGGTACAGAGCTGATTCTAACAAAAAATCTGCTAGAGAGGACGAATCGATAATCTCAGTGAAACTTGCCGAGATCTAAGAGAGAAAGTCCTCGGGGATGATTCGATCCAGAGAGAAGAATCGTCGGGATCCTTCTTGCGCGCGAGACCACCGGCGAAGAAATCCTTCGCTCTTTCCCGGAGGTCGAAATCGAGGCGATGGCGTCAAAAGCAGATTCCCTCCGAACAGCAACAGTGTCTTCGTTCGGTCCTTGTTGCGAGCGCGGAGGGGCGAGCGAAGGCCGCTAGGTTTTGCAGGCGCGAGGCTCAAAGCTCAAGGCTCGAGGCGATGTTGCAGATGCGATGGCCGGAAAGGGATGATCAGGAGGAGGCCGGGCCGTAGATGACGAATGGAGGAGGCGGAACCGAGCTTTGCCGCTGCGAGGAGCCACCAGAAAAGCTGCTTCGAGAAGAGGGTTTCGTGAAAGAGATAAAACCGAAAAGCCAGAGAGAGAGAGAGTCGATCTTGAGAGAGAGAAACTAATTGGGGTATTCTCTCTATTTTATTTTTTTTTCATAACATGCGGGTTCGATTTACGAATTTCGTAAAATCCGTAACAAAATTGGAATTTTGAAAATTAAAGGGCGTGGATGTATTGGCCATGAATTGAGCCAGCAGATGGTGATTTTCAGCCAAAAGGTGGCCGGAAAAATTCACCGGTCAACGCCGGTCAAATCTGGTCAACGAAGGTCAACGCCAGATTGACTGGGTTGACTTTTTGTCCGAATTTTGTTTTATTTTTTCTGGTTTTGCCTGATTTAAACGAAATCAAATATTTTTATATGAATCAGGTCAAATGAGATGTAATTGAACTATCTCAAGTCGAAAATTGTGCACAAAATTTTAAATCCATTGAATTCTTATTGACGAGAGGCCACAAGCTAGTCTCATATCTTCAATTGAATCTCAATCGGCCAAATTGATGCTCAATTACTTCAATTGCACTCTAGTCTAAAATGAGCCAAATTGAATTACATAGATTGAACCACCTTAACTGGGCTTTCTAATCTTTGAACACGTCAAATCGACCAAATTAAAAGGCATCCGAGCAAATCTCCCAAAATTGACCTCGAATTTGGGCTCATCCCTATGTATCGACTAAAAATTAGGTGTCAACAAACTCCGCCATCAAGGTCTTTTCTTTTTGTGCCCTTGGCAAGTTTAGATCGCTTTACCAAACTAAGTGAACAAACACGTCTTAATATGTTAGCAATATTCGCAGCACAGGAAATTGGGGACTTCGAGAACTGGATGAAGATAATGGACTATGATTGCAAGAGCATCAATGCAGCCATCCGCAACATTCATCAAGCTTGATTTTCGGCAGTCGAATACTAAATCCATCCGCATTCTCTCTGTTTGTCTTCCTCATGTCGAAGGTACAGGATCGTGGCCCGTCTTCATCTGTCCACTCATTTTTGCTATGGAAAGGCAGCTTCTTGATTGGGTGATGCCAGAGGTGGTAGAGTCACCGCTGGGACCAAGTGCGCAAAATGGATCTTTGTGATGTTGCTTGTACATTGGAATGTGCATGGAAGTTGATCGCTGGCATTACAGTTATTCTTTCCGGGCTGGTAAAGCCGGAACAAACTCTGCTTATGCATGAAAGGGTGTTAAGAGAAGTTCATGATGTGCTGAAACCTCATCTTGTACACTTCATGGGAAATTGGGAATGGGAAGAAGGCTACATCGCGTACATCGCGTTTATATCACAAGAGATACATCCAAACTTATCAAGATCTGCAAGCATATCGTCAAGCGGAGCGTGGCGATTCCTCTACTCAGCTTACATAGTTGAGGGCCGAGTTCCACGAAAAGGTGACAGGAAACAACATACGCATACATATATTTATATCACAAGAGATACATCCACACTTATTAACAGCTGCAAGCATATCATCGATCGGGGCACGAGGACCTTTCTCCTGAGCTTACATAGTCGAGGGCTGAGTTCCACAAAAAGGTGACAGGAAACAACACGCATACATATATTTACATCACAAGAATTACGCTAGGTGTATCTACCTTCTATTCTTGGTACCTTTTTTTTTTATGAAAACATTTCATGTATTTAAAGGGCAAGTCTTGGGAAAATGGAACGGGCAAAATGGTTCCTCTTCCTTCTTTTTTCAAAACCCATTTATTATAATACTATTTCTTCGAGAATTAGGGGAAAGTCAACCTTGGTTTCATTAGGCAACCGACAGAGACGAAGGAGGGGACTTGTGACACTTATGGTGCGCACGGTAACGTTTTTATTCCGAAAAACTATTGCTTTTTCAGAATTAGTTTTTTTTTTTTTTTCTATTTCTACTCTGAGAACAATTTTTCAGTAAAGTAAGGTGTTTGGAAATTATACAAAATTTCTATTCTTGGAATAGAAAAAAACTAGAAATGTGTTTGGTAAAATTTCTATTTCTTTTTCCGCCGACCGCCACCCACCACCGCACGACCGCCGCACGATCGCCACACGACCATTGCACGATCGTTGCACAACCACCACACGACCACCAACCGTCGTCCCTGCCCATTGTCGCAGGATTGCCACCCAGCCCACCAGCCGCAGGAGGGGAAAAAACAGAGTACTGACCATAGCGAGGACAAAATATACGTTCGCCTGTGCAATTCTAAACGACGGACTGTTCTCCCAATGCCTCAGTCTCTCGCGCGCATAAGCGAGACAGGCCTTGTATTTCGCGATTACGGACTGTAAATCCTCCTTGGCCATGCATGCATCGCACTCTTGCTTGACCAAGCCCTCTTCCCACTCTCCCGGACCCGTAGACGAATTAATCTTGCCCTTGCGACGAGCAATGTTGGAGTTTATCAGCTTCCCCCTCTGGTAGCTGGAGTAGATGGTCCTGCATGTGGAGGACCGGACTCCGAGGAAGAGGTCAGAGTCGGTGAGTATGGCGAGTTCCCCGGCCTTCTTGAAGAGGGTCGGGCACCTCGTCGACAATGTCAATATATAAAATTTTAAAATGTTTTGTGAATAATCAGTTCCATGCTAAAACTTTATGATCGATCAATTTAAAGCAAAAACATTCTAAAAGCATTTATTTAAGTGACTTTGATGAGGTATATCAAATTGGGACTCTTCTCTAACACAACTTATGCATGCATCTTAACAACTTAATAATCTCTTCCTCACATGTAAGCTCTAGTGTTGGATTTGCTACCCCTTAATTTAGGTATCCTTCTACATTAGTCTAGCTCAATTTGAATCTCGAATGCCCAACTTTATCCTTTGTCTCTTGCTCCGGACCAAAGCATGAAGTCTGTCATTAGGCCTACATTGCTACATCACAATGCCCACCGCTCGGAAATTGAGTTGATCATCAGATTTCTTTATTGAGATATTCACCAAACATGGAATTAGATTGGGGGTCCTTAAGTAATTGCTCTTTAAAAGTAATGATACTAAAGTTGATGGATACAATAGTGATGATATTAATACCGTCTTTATTCCTAAGTTAATTTTTTTTTTTTTTTTTTTTGTGGGTTCTCGGATCCTTTCATTTTATTTTATTTTTATATTCCTATCCACACTCATGTCTAATTTCAAAATTACGATGAAACAAGTAACTGGAATTAAATTGGTTCCCAAGCGTTCTCTAGCGTTGATCCTCGCAATCAATCCAAGAGAAGTCCTCCACGTCCATAAGGCTCCAAATTCCATCATTCAATCTCAAAAAAGAGCAGGCCATTATGCATCATATTGTCCGGTATACCAATTTGAAGAGGTGATCATGCGGTAGTCGTGCGGCGATCGTGCGGTGATCATGCGACGGTCATGCGGCGGTGGTGCGGTGATTGTGCGACAATCACCTCGTGTGATGGATAAGGTATAGATATCTCAATTAATTGCTGAGTTCTAGATGTTGGACTGGAAAAATTATCTTGACTTGAAAAAAATACACTAGCTATCGCAAGGGTACATTACCGTCACCTCATGTGATGATATACTCTCATCAGTCAAAATTGTAACTTAATGCGTAATTTGAACAAGAAAGGTTAAGCCACAAAATGACGGCGTAGGAGGCGTAAATTTTTTACTTGTTAGGTTTAAATACTATTAAGAATGGTTTTGTTTCACTTTTTCCAAACACAGATACATTGTCGCACAATTGCCGCACGACCGCCGCACGATCGCCACACGACCGCCGCACGATCGCTGCTCGATAACGTTTCACCCCCACACTTATTAACAGCTGCAAGCATATCGTCAATCGGGGCACGAGGACCCCTCTCCTGAGCTCAAACAGCCGACCGCCAAGTTCTACAGCGAAGTCATGGAGCAATCGAGCTTGGAGAGGATAGTGATATCCAGGCGCATGGGGTTGGAATCGATTCCCAAACTTTCACCGCCAAAGGCTGAGTTGACCAGAGGAGTCGAGAGATTGTGATCCTTCAAAACTTCAGGATCACGACCAAATCCAATTCCAGAATCATCACCAGCATGGTCCTTAACCGATGGGTTGTTCTCCAAGTCAACTTTTCTAAATTAAGGAGGCTTGCTGACAACACCATGCAGATACGATTTCATTGGTGTTGCTCTTAGCGGATTGTCCTTTCCTTATTTAAGAGACAGATTTTTGTACCTCCTCTTTTTCTTAAAGTCATCATCAAATCCTCGTTGGTGTGATCTAATAATGGCCAATGAATGGGAACAACCCGAGATCAGCCCTGAAAAAGAATTACGGAGGGGAACAAAGTAATTGAAATTTCGAACGCGACAAATATGACTTAGAACCCGCTTTTACGCATTTCGTGAATTTTTTTTTCTTTTTTCGTATTTTCTTTTTTCGAACACTATGCTATTATCCGATTTGGAGGAAAATTCGTTGAGCTAGAAAATTAATCTGAAACAAATGATAAACTTTTTAATATCTCATATGTGGTTAGGAGAGAGCCAAAGGGCAAATTCCTAAGCGAGGTTTAATTATTTCATTGGCCAAAGAAAAAAAATGAGGGTTATCAAGTTCTCCGATCGTGAAGTACAAGGCCATTTGCGATTGCATGCGCAAGAAATTAGAGTATTTTCCTTTGATCACGACTGCCACACCATCGCCGCACGACCGTTGACCGCCGCCGCACGACCGCCGCACGACCGCCGACCGCCACCGCACGACCGCCGCACGATCGCCGCATGACCGCCGCACGATCGCTGCTCGATAACGTTTCACCCCCACACTTATTAACAGCTGCAAGCATATCGTCGATCGGGGCACGATGACCCCTCTCCTGAGCTCAAACAGCCGACCGCCAAGTTCTACGGCGAAGTCATGGCAATCGAGGATGGAGAGGATAGTGATATCCAAGCGCATGGGGTTGGAATCGATTCCCAAACTTTCACCGCCAAAGGCTGAGTTGACCAGAGGAGTCGAGAGATTGTGATCCTTCAAAACTTCAGGATCACGACCAAATCCAATTCCAGAATCATCACCAGCATGGTCCTTAACCGATGGGTTGTTCTCCAAGTCAACTTTTCTAAATTAAGGAGGCTTGCTGACAACACCATGCAGATACGATTTCATTGGTGTTGCTCTTAGCGGATTGTCCTTTCCTTATTTAAGAGACAGATTTTTGTACCTCCTCTTTTTCTTAAAGTCATCATCAAATCCTCGTTGGTGTGATCTAATAATGGCCAATGAATGGGAACAACCCGAGATCTGCCCTGAAAAAGAATTACGGAGGGGAACAAAGTAATTGAAATTTCGAACGCGACAAATATGACTTAGAACCCGCTTTTACATATTTCGTGAATTTTTTTTTTCTTTTTTCGTATTTTCTTTTTTGGAACACTATGCTATTATCCGATTTGGAGGAAAATTCGTTGAGCTAGAAAATTAATCTGAAACAAATGATAAACTTTTTAATATCTCATATGTGGTTAGGAGAGAGCCAAAGGGCAAATTCCTAAGCGAGGTTTAATTATTTCATTGGCCAAAGAAAAAAATGAGGGTTATCAAGTTCTCCGATCGTGAAGTACAAGGCCATTTGCGATTGCATGCGCAAGAAATTAGAGTATTTTCCTTGATCACGACGCCACACCATCGCCGCACGACCGTCGACCGCCGCCGCACGACCGCCGCACGACCACCGACCGCCATCGCACAACCGCCGCACGATCGCCGCACGACCGCCGCACGATCGCTGCTCGATAACGTTTCACCCCCACACTTATTAACAGCTGCAAGCATATCGTCGATCGGGGCACGAGGACCCCTCTCCTGAGCTCAAACAGCCGACCGCCAAGTTCTACGGCGAAGTCATGGAGCAATCGAGGTTGGAGAGGATAGTGATATCCAGGCGCATGGGGTTGGAATCGATTCCCAAACTTTCACCGCCAAAGGCCGAGTCGACCGAGGAGTCGAGAGATTGTGATCCTTCAAAACTTCGGGATCACGACCAAATCCAATTCCGTAATCATCACCAGCATGGTCCTTAACCGATGGGTTGTTCTCCAAGTCAACTTTTCTAAATTAAGGAGGCTTGCCGACAACACCATGCGGATACGATTTCATTGGTGTTGCTCCTAGTGGATTGTCCTTTCCTTATTTAAGAGACAGATTTTTGTACCTCCTCTTTTTCTTAAAGTCATCATCAAAACCTCGTTGGTGCGATCTAATAATGGCCAATGAATGGGAACAACCCGAGATCTGCCCGAAAAAGAATTATGGAGGGGAACAAAGTAATTGAAATTTCGAACGCGACAAATATGACTTAGAACCCGCTTTTACGCATTTCGTGAATTTTTTTTCTTTTTCGTATTTTCTTTTTTCGAACACTATGCTATTATCCGATTTGGAGGAAAATTCGTTGAGCTAGAAAATTAATCTGAAACAAATGATAAACTTTTTAATATCTCATATGTGGTTAGGAGAGAGCCAAAGGGCAAATTCCTAAGCGAGGTTTAATTATTTCATTGGCCAAAGAAAAAAAATGAGGGTTATCAAGTTCTCCGATCGTGAAGTACAAGGCCATTTGCGATTGCATGCGCAAGAAATTAGAGTATTTTCCTTTGATCACGACGCCACACCATCGCCGCACGACGACCGTCGACCGCGCGCACGACCGCCGCACGACCACCGACCGCCACCGCACGACCGCTGCACGATCGCCGCACAACCGCTGCACGATCGCTGCTCGATAACGTTTCACCCCCACACTTATTAACAGCTGCAAGCATATCGTCGATCGGGGCACGAGGACCCCTCTCCTGAGCTCAAACAGCCGACCGCCAAGTTCTACGGCGAAGTCATGGAGCAATCGAGGTTGGAGAGGATAGTGATATCCGGGCGCATGGGGTTGGAATCGATTCCCAAACTTTCACCGCCAAAGGCTGAGTCGACCAGAGGAGTCGAGAGATTGTGATCCTTCAAAACTTCAGGATCACGACCAAATGCAATTCTAGAATCATCACCAGCATGGTCCTTAACCGATGGGTTGTTCTCCAAGTCAACTTTTCTAAATTAAGGAGGCTTGCTGACAACACCATGCGATACGATTTCATTGGTGTTGCTCCTAGTGGATTGTCCTTTCCTTATTTAAGAGACAGATTTTTGTACCTCCTCTTTTTCTTAAAGTCATCATCAAAACCTCGTTGGTGCGATCTAATAATGGCCAATGAATGGGAACAACCCGAGATCTGCCCTGAAAAAGAATTACGGAGGGGAACAAAGTAATTGAAATTTCGAACGCGACAAATATGACTTAGAACCCGCTTTACGCATTTCGTGAATTTTTTTTTTTTTTCGTATTTTCTTTTTTCGAACACTATGCTATTATCCGATTTGGAGTAAAATTCGTTGAGCTAGAAAATTAATCTGAAACAAATGATAAACTTTTTAATATCTCATATGTGGTTAGGAGAGAGCCAAAGGGCAAATTCCTAAGCGAGGTTTAATTATTTCATTGGCCAAAGAAAAAAAATGAGGGTTATCAAGTTCTCCGATCGTGAAGTACAAGGCCATTTGCGATTGCATGCGCAAGAAATTAGAGTATTTTCCTTTGATCACGACTGCCACACCATCGCCGCACGACCGTCGACCGCCGCCGCACGACCGCCGCACGACCACCGACCGCCACCGCACGACCGCCGCACGATCGCCGCACGACCGCTGCACGATCGCTGCTCGATAACGTTTCACCCCCACACTTATTAACAGCTGCAAGCATATCGTCGATCGGGGCACGAGGACCCCTCTCCTGAGCTCAAACAGCCGACCGCCAAGTTCTACGGCGAAGTCATGGAGCAATCGAGGTTGGAGAGGATAGTGATATCCAGGCGCATGGGGTTGGAATCGATTCCCAAACTTTCACCGCCAAAGGCTGAGTCGACCAGAGGAGTCGAGAGATTGTGATCCTTCAAAACTTCAGGATCACGACCAAATCCAATTCCAGAATCATCACCAGTATGGTCCTTAACCGATGGGTTGTTCTCCAAGTCAACTTTTCTAAATTAAGGAGGCTTGCTGACAACACCATGCAGATACGATTTCATTGGTGTTGCTCCTAGTGGATTGTCCTTTCCTTATTTAAGAGACAGATTTTTGTACCTCCTCTTTTTCTTAAAGTCATCATCAAAACCTCGTTGGTGCGATCTAATAATGGCCAATGAATGGGAACAACCCGAGATCTGCCCTGAAAAAGAATTATGGAGGGGAACAAAGTAATTGAAATTTCGAACGCGACAAATATGACTTAGAACCCGCTTTTACGCATTTCGTGAATTTTTTTTTCTTTTTTCGTATTTTCTTTTTTCGAACACTATGCTATTATCCGATTTGGAGGAAAATTCGTTGAGCTAGAAAATTAATCTGAAACAAATGATAAACTTTTTAATATCTCATATGTGGTTAGGAGAGAGCCAAAGGGCAAATTCCTAAGCGAGGTTTAATTATTTCATTGGCCAAAGAAAAAAAATGAGGGTTATCAAGTTCTCCGATCGTGAAGTACAAGGCCATTTGCGATTGCATGCGCAAGAAATTAGAGTATTTTCCTTTGATCACGACTGCCACACCATCGCCGCACGACCGTCGACCGCCGCCGCACGACCGCCGCACGACCACCGACCGCCGCACGACCACCGACCGCCACCGCACGACCGCCGCACGATCGCCGCACGACCGCTGCACGATCGCTGCTCGATAACGTTTCACCCCCACACTTATTAACAGCTGCAAGCATATCGTCGATCGGGGCACGAGGACCCCTCTCCTGAGCTCAAACAGCCGACCGCCAAGTTCTACGGCGAAGTCATGGAGCAATCGAGGTTGGAGAGGATAGTGATATCCTCGAACTGATCACAAACCTCATCGAAACCCAACCCACAAACCTCGGGATCCAGGCGCATGGGGCTGGAATCGATTCCCGAACTTTCACCGCCAAAGGCTGAGTCGACCAAAGGAGTCGAGAGATTGTGATCATTCAAAACTTCAGGATCACGACCAAATCCAATTCCGGAATCATCACTGGCATGGTCCTTAACCGATGGGTTGTTCTCCAAACCCATCCGCTTGCTAAGCAGAAAGTTGATGACAACCTGGTGCTTCATGATCAATAAGGTGCAGTCCTCCACTGTCGTGCAAACGGCATCGTGTTTCACAATTGAGGAATTGACGTCGTTTTCCATAGCAATGGAAGATAAGCCTTCAAAATTTGTTTGAAAATTTATCGATGGAGAACTTGATAAACCTCTTTTTTTTTTTTTGGCCAATGAGATAATAAAACTTCGCTCAGGACGTGGGATATGCCCTTTGTCTTTCCACTAACAACACTTGATATTTTAAGAAGTTTACCCTTCATTTTAGATTAATTAACGAGCTCAACATATCTTCTTCCAAATCGGATGATTATTTAACCCTTGTAATGCGACATATTTGTGATTTATCATAGTTTTGAAATTAGACAACATATACGAAGGCGGAAAGTATTCAGTTGGAGGGATCTTCGAAGCAACCATAAAGACCCGTCGTCCACTTCTAGGGGACCGCCCCCGCTGGAGGGTATGGAGCCATCGGCATCCGCATTTGCATCATTGGTGGTGGAGGCGATTTTGGTCATTGCCACCCGTGTTATTCGGGCACATCTTCGGGTCTCAAAACTCTCTGCCTGAAAAAAGAGAATAACGATCGAGAAGAGAGAGAAGAGGGAAGAACCCTACATGCACCATTGTGGTTTTCGTCGGTCGTTATATATAAGCGGTGGGCATTGTGACGTAGTAGTGTGGGCATAATGACAGACTTCATGATTCAAATTGAGCTAGACTGATGTAGAAAAATGCCCAAATTAAGGGGTAGCAAATCTAACACTAGAGCTTACATGTTAAATTAGAAGGCTAATCCATACTGAACATACAATCATCAAGACCGGAGCTTTCGGGCGGTCAACGTTGCGATGCGAGACTCAGCAAAAATCTCATCCATACTGAACTCCCGATCATCAAGATCAAAGCTCGTGGGGTTGGACAGACCACCGATGGTCGAGTTTTCTGGGCGGTGACCGTCGCCGGTAAAAAGTCCAAAGAAATTATGGAGCTCATTCATACTGAACTCACAATCACCAAGACCGGAGCTTGTGGGGTTGGATGGACCACCGATGGCCGAATTTTTCGGGTGGTCACCTTTGTGGGCGCCTGACTTAGCTAAAGCAAAAATCTCATCCACACTGTACTCATAATCATCAAGACCGGAGCTTGTGGGGTTGGACGGACCGCCGCCGGCCGAGATGACTGGCTATTTGCAATCACCATGGCCGACGGTGTCCTTACCGAAAGTCAATAATAAACGATAGAAGCATCGAAACTCTCTAAAACGGGATTGAGATTCTTGTGGGGCAAAATTTCAGAATCACAATCCACTTCAACTCTAGGATCACCGGCCTCAGCCGATGGCTTGGGGTGCGTTTGTTTGTGTTTCTATTCAAAAATTATTTCAGGGAACAGAAATAGAAAAAACTATTTTTGTATTTATTTATTTTTTCTTCTTATTCACGGATCGCCGACCGCCGTCGCACGGCCGCCGCACGACTGCCGCACGATCATCGCACGACCACCGCACGACCGCCGCACGACCGCCAACCGTTGCCACCGACCGCTGCCGCAGGATTGCCACTTCAATGCCCACTAACTTGTGCATCTTTATCCCTCGCAAAAGCCCTCTTCTGTAGCTCCAATTAAAAAAATGATAGGAACAAAAGAGCTTGCTCCTAGACAATGATTCCTTAATTAAGGCGCTATCGTAACATTTAAGAATGCCCTCTTTTTTTTATTTTCTTTTTTTTGGTACTTTTTTTTTTTGGGTGAATTTTCCTAGCTTTCCACTTTATTATATCATCACTTCAATTGGGCTCTGGCAGATGCAAAACCTCCTCAGAGAATAATTATCTGAGGGAAGGTGTCCTTGGGGAAAAAAGCTTTGCCCCTTTTTGGCCACCCTAAAAAGAGAAAAGATTGATGCATGTGCGGATTCTCCTTTTCTTATTTAAGACAGATTTTTGTACCTCCTTTTTTTTCTCCAAGTCGTCATCAAATCCTCGTTGCTGCCAATGAATGGGAACAAACTGAGATCTGCCCGAGAAGAATCTCCGAGGGGAACGCAGGGTAATGGAAATTCCAAACGGGACAAAAAGTACGACTTCAAAGCCGCTTTTACACATTAGTGAATTTTTTTTTTATTTTCTAGTATTTGGGCGTTCCTAATGAAATTAATATAATATAATTTATATTTATATTTATATTGTGTTTTGATGAAAATATCCTTAATTAACCACAATTTTTTGCCGATTGATGAGCTGACAAGGTTAAGTCCTTATTTGAAACAACTATAATCACTCCTTGCTTTTTTTTAGATTAATGTGGCCACTTTAGGCTTCTATTTAAAACAAAATTTACTTAAGGTCTTTATTTGAAAAAAAATGATAGCACTTCGGAACTTTATAAGAAATTTACATTTTGCTCTGTCGTGAGCTAAACTTGGCATGGCATAGCTGATTCTAAACAATTTTGATTGGGTTGATACCGAAGACAGGGCAACATTAGCGCTCCTTCTCTTTCCTCCATAAAAACTCCAGAACGCCATAAAATTACTAAAATCTTTCTTTTTCCAGTTGACAAGCACCAAAGTACAAGGCAAGGCCAACGGTGGCCCGACTTAACTAAACAGTCGGCTCGTGTGGGGTCCCTTAGTATCTCTTAATTTGGTAAAGACGAATTATCCTTTTTATCGAATGTCGTCATCACCTTAATTTGGACTTAAGCAAAGATTGCATTCTGTCAACTCTTCCTTAGTCTTGGACTCACGTGCCCTTGAATTGGCCTAACTTTTTTCTTATTTAAGATTCTTTCCTTGATCACAATAGTGGTGCACTAGAGCACCCACTTGCCTCTCGCTTTTGGATAAGCACAAATCAACATATTCATACCCAAATTCATCAAAACACAATCTTTGAAATGCGTTTGGCAAAAATTTATAATTTTTTGTATTTATCTGTTTTTCTTCTTATTCACAGACCGCCGATCGCCACCGCACGACCACCGCACGATCGCCGCACGATCGTCGCATGACCGCCGACCGCCGCCGCACGACCACCGCACGATCGTCGCACGACTACCGCACGACTGCCACACCATCGCCGCACGACCGTCGACCGCCACCGCATGACCGCTGCACGACCACCGACCGCCACCGCACGACCGTTGCACGATCGCCGCACGACCGGCGCACGATCGCTGCTCGATAACGTTTCACCCCCACACTTATTAACAACTACAAGCATATCGTCGATCGGGGCACGAGGACCCCTCTCCTGAGCTCAAATAGCCGACCGCCGAGTTCTACGGCGAAGTCATGGAGCAATCGAGGTTGGAGAGGATAGTGATATCCTCGAATTGATCACAAACCTCATCAAAACCCAACCCACAAACCTCGAGATCCAGGCGCATGGGGCTAGAATCGATTCCCGAACTTTCACCGCCAAAGGCTGAGTCGACCAGAGGAGTCAAGAGATTGTGATCATTCAAAACTTCAGGATCACGACCAAATCCAATTCCGGAATCATCACCGGCATGGTCCTTAACCGATGGGTTGTTCTCCAAACCCATCCGCTTGCTACGCAGAAAGTTGATGGCAACCTGGTGCTTCATGATCAATAAGGTGCAATCCTCCACTGTCGTGCAAGAATTACACTCTTTCTCCGCCCAATCCAGCCACTCGTTTGGACACATTGGCAGCTCCTCGTCGTCCTGGCGACGGAGGCACTCGGAGATTACCTCTTTGAAGGAGGGTCTGCCGAAAGAGTGTAAATTGCCAGTGGGGGAGATTATGGCGAGGGTGACAGGATCGCCGACGAGTACGTGGAACTCCTCGTTATTAGTCAATTGCTCATCCGTCATCATCTGCTGCCGTTTGCATCTGTTGTCCCCACTGCCCATCGCTGGTCATCGGTTGTCGACCATCACCGTCATTTTTTTATTTCAGGAATAAACTTCTACTCCATAAATAGGTTTGGAATAGAAATCAAAAACAAAAATTTTTACTTTTGCTCATCCGTCATCATTGGCTGCCATTCGCCATCTGTTGTCGCCACTGCCCACCGCTGGTCACCAGTTGCCGACCGTCGCAGCCACCGCCGGAGAAGGAGAAATTTTGTTTCGTTATCAAACAAATAGGGAAAGCTAAAGGGCTGATTCCTACATTCTCAACGAGGTTTGATTGTTTCATTGGCCGAAAAGGAAAGAAGTTTATGAAGTTCTCCACCGTTAAATCTCGAAACAAGTTCCCAACGTCCATCTCCCATCGTGACGGAGGAGGACATTGTCGAGTCCTTGATCGTGAAGTACGCAGCCGTTTGTGATTGTGCACACAAGGTGGATACAGAGAATTACAGACATTCATAGTGGGAATAGTAAACAAGTAATGGCAACGTTTCTATTCCAATGAACTATTTCTTTTCAAAAATATTTTTTTCTATTTTTATTCCGGGAACATCTTTGAGTAAAACAAGGTGTTTGGTAATTATACAAAATTTCTATTCTTAGAATAGAAAAAGAATAGAAATGTGTTTGGTAAAAATTTATAAATTTTTGTATTAATCTATATTTTCTTCTTATTCACGGACCGCCGACTGCTGACCGCTACCACACCACCACCGTACGATCGCTGCATGATCGTCACATGACTGCCAACCGCCGCCGCACGATTACTGCTCGATCGTTGCACGACCGCTGCACGACCATCGACTTCCACCGTACGACTGCCGCACGACCACCGCCGCAGGATTGCCACCCATAGCCCATCGGCCGTAGGAGGGGGCGATGGCTAGCGAGCTGTGGGCAGCAGTCCTAAAGCAGCGTTCAACGGTGATGATCGGCGGTTATGCGGCAACAAGTGGCAGTCGTTCGGTGGTTGGCGATGGCAATCTGCCGGTAGACTATGGCAGTCATCGGTTGGTGGGCTACAGGCGACGACAACCGTCGGCGACGATCGGCTGCCGATGGTGGACGCGGGCAGCAGGAGGTGGCCGACGGTTGGCAGGCGGCCAGCGGTGACCACAACAAGGAAGAAGAACAAAAGAAAAATAGAAAAGAAAAGAAAAAAAAAACTTATTTCTAGAAATTGTTCCCACGAACAATAAGCTACTTTTTTTTTTTTTTTAAATTTCTTGTTTATGTTTCAAATCTATTCCCTAGCCACTTTTCTATTCCGGAGAATAGAAAAATAAGTTGGCGTTACCAAATAGATTTCTGTTCATTTTTTGTTACGGGGAACAAAAAAACAGAAATCGGGAGAAATAGAAACGTTACTATGCAGGCCCTAAGATGCTCAACGAGAGACAGGGTAACGACACGGAAAGGATTTGATGACTTGAACCATTTATTTCTCCTGTTTCATGCATATATATTCCGTCTATTATATTAAATTAGACTTTGTCCGCATAATATGCGCTAGGTATTCCACTTGTAAAATGTCGAATTTTAGAAAATTGGGGACACGCTTAGGGAACCACTAAATTCTCCACGTGCTGCGCGGGTGACGGTCTGTATTTTAATTCCCTCCTTCCTTTTGGTCACTTCACCTAATTATCTTAACACAACGGGGGGATTGATCATTTGATTCCCTTAAATCGTGTGCCCGTTCGGGATCGTCGGTTGTGTTCTTTTTTGGAAATTTCGAAAGCCACAAATACAACCTTGAAGCCGCCTTTATGCATTTGGAAAGCCACAAAATTCGATAATTAATCCGGATGAACGAAGCGAACCCCGTCATTTTACATTTCCGGTGGTCCCCCCGTTAGAATCCTCGGCCTCCAGGTTACATGATCCATCCGCTTTGACCTTTTCGTAGCGACGTCCCTGGCGGACCACGCGACCGAGCCATGTTTTCTAAGGATCGTCATCGTCACACGTTCACACGTCGAATCGTCAGCCTTTCTCTCTCTAAGTTAGGGGTGTCAAAAAGACCCGACCCGACCCGACCCGAACATGACCCGAACACAAAACATATATTAACGTGTTTCGTGTTCGGGTAACAAATATAAAACAAGCAAACAAAATGTGTTTCGTGTTCGGGTCGTGTTCGAACATTGTTCGACCCGAAACAAGTTCAAAACCCAAAAACACAAACGTCGAACACAAAAACACGAACAGTCGAACACAACTCAAGCACTGAAGGCTGAACTTGAAGCACATATCTCGTCGGCTCCGCCTTCTTCTCCGACGAGTGTGCCTTCTCGTGGAGTCTGCTGCCGCCCTCCGATCGATGCGCCTCCGCCTCGCTGTCGCCATCGCCACCCCTCGCCTCCACCTCGCCGACGCTGAAACCCTTGCCGCCGCATGCGGCCGACCATCGTCGACGGCTTGGGGACTGGGTTTGCTCGATGATCATGGCACTCGTTTCTCGCCTCGTTTCCCAGTCCCGGCAGGTGAGGAGCCCCCCCTCCAGATCCACGCGCCTTCCCCTCTCTCGTCGCTCGTCAAATGCCGTCCCGAATTTCTGCTCGATGGCGCTCAACATTGGCCGTGGAGCTGCTGCCAGAAAGATGCCCACTGGTCCGTCTTTTAAACCCGGTTCGGGATTGACCCACGACAGGTTTTTCGTCTCCAGACGATGTTTCTTCGTCCCCTTCTCTCTGCTTCTTCCCAGCACCGCTCGACGAGATAGGCTTCGAATTTGCTCCAGAGGTATCATCTAGATTCTCATCTCAAAGTTGCCTGTTTTTCGTTCCCCCGGGTTTCTTCGCGTCTCGGTATTCCGTTCTCAAGTTTTGGGCCTGTGATTTGCTAATGTTGGGATCTTTCTATCTGTGCGATGGAAGTTCTCATTGGGATGGGTTGTGTTTCAATTTGGAGTGAGCTGTTTGTATAATAAGTTCCGGGTGGGAAGCATTTTGTGACACTCGTGAAGCTGAATCATTGGGGTGATGTAGTTTGTGCTTAGTCTCTGCTTTGGTTTTGAAGATTCATTCATCTTGAGTTTGCAAGATGTGGGTTAGTACTGCTCTGTAGTTCCATTGGTGTTCGGATGGTTGCTGGACTCGGGTTTTTATTAGGCGGATGGCCCTTGGGTTGTTCTTTTATAAACAGCTTGGGGCTGTGCTTGATGTCTAGAATTCAAGGGTTGAAAGCAATGTTTTCTTCATCTTTTATCTTAGTATGAATTCTTGTTTTTTGGCAGAGTATATGAAGTATGCAACTATGAGTAACATCTAGGATGGTCTAATTGCTGGTGCCATAGACACGCCCATTGGAAAAGCTTTTTGGTCAGAAGTACCTGCTTCGTTTTTGACCACTTGTGAATCTGTTGTAGGTTTGGTCCACAGAGGAAGGTTCAAACTTTTAATTATTCAAAATCCTCCAGAAATGGTAATGGGCATCGAAATGTTTATCCCGTATCGCCTGCTGAAGCAGATGCTTCTCGGCCTTGGAGAAACTTTCTCATTGTATGTCATCAGTCTTTTTTTCCTTTATGAGATGATTGTTTTCTTGCTTTTAGCGATAGGGGAGCTGCTGCTCTGTAATTTGATCAGAGAGTAGTAGGCACCGCCATGTCCCAAGGATATAAGCTCATTATGCGAGCCTTGTTCTGCAACTTTTCCATTCTTAATGACGGCAATTGAGTCAGCCTTCTGTATAGTGGACAGCCTGTGAGCAATGACTATACATGTCCTATTGACATCATCTTTTCCAGTGCTTCTTGAACTAAGCTCTCTGATACACTGTCTAGTGCACTGGTAGCCTCATCTAACAAAAAGTTTGATGGATTTTTCCAATGCGAAAAAATAAAGAGTCAAGCCAAGGCTTGGAATGTTTCGTAATAACCTATAACAGTTGTGAGAAGTCACGAACAACAATGAAGATGAATGCCTCCGTTCGACTCTCACTCGAAAAAAAAAAAAAGACGACCCGGAAACCCGACCCGACCTGAATTTCCTATGCGAGTTTTAATGTGTTTCGGGTCGGGTCGGGTCGGGTCACATTATGTACCCATATGTTTCGGGTCGGGTCGGGTAACATCAAGACCCGACCCGTTTACACCCCTACTCTAAGTAAACCCTCCGGGCACCCACGGCCCGTCGTGCTCTTCGCTTTAGAAACGTTCTCGGCCGCCCATATTATCACCCGCTCACTGCCACAGGATCGGCGTATATCCAACAGCTCAGTTACGGCGATGTACTCTCGCGAGGCTTGACCCTTCTATTTGTGTTCTCATTCCACATGAATCCGACCTTCGTGTACTCTCTTGTTCTACCAAATCCAAGAGAAGGGGTGAGTTGGTGTTCACACAGGGTTTTCGGCCATCCATTTTAGGGATATGTCCTGATTCACTGATTTTGCCGATCCCCGAGGCTTTTCATCTTCTGCATCTCATTTCAATCTATGTCCTGGACTCGTTATAATGAAAACAGGTGATCGAACATTAAAAGAGACCGAACAAAAAAATAAATCAAATATCAAATTTACATAATTCAATCGGCATGACTTATGTCCATGGGATAAGCATTAAAGAATTATGCTAGGTGTGTCCAACTTTTACTTTCAGTATTTTTTTCTCTTTTTTATGAAAATAATTCGTGTATTTAAAGGGCAAGTCATGGGAAAACGGAACGAGGAGGCTGGTTCCTCTTCTTCTTTTTTTAAAACCCATTTTATTTCTCCGAGCATTAGGGGACAGTCAACCTTGGTTTCATTAGACAACCGACAGAGACGACGGAGGAAATTAACAGCGGGACTTAGGACGCTACCAGCACAATGCACTTGTTGACCGTAAACTCTCAATGCGATTTCCTATTTTGGCATACCATTTTATCCGTCGCCTGTCCTCCCTTCATTGTGGATTAATTGTCTCTACAGTCAGATTGCTTCACCTACTTTTTTCTCAACTCATTATCGTATCCTCGTTAGTGCTCTAGTCATGCCGAATTTATTGGGAACGAACCGATATACGTCAGGAGTGGAGTTTTGTAATGAAATTATCTTCTTTTTATTTTTATTTTTATTTTTTGTATTTTCTAGTATTGGAGGCGTTACTGTGTTTCTTTTCGTCTAGGCCACTGGAGTCGTAATAATTCCGTTGTTTTAAATTCACTAGGGATTAAAGACAAGGCTGGAGGAGACATTGCGGCAAACTAAATATATCACAAACACAACGCATTTCCGAAAGGATTACACTGGCAAATTATCAAAAAGACTTAAGACTAAATTGATCAAATTGAAAAGTTTAAGTCTAAGACTTTTTTTGATAATTTTTCTAGTAATACTCAGTTTGATTCGGTTTTCCTTATCCTCTTTCTTTAATTTAGAACATCACAGGAGCTTCCTTGATTCCGCACGAGATTGACATGAACATAGTGAGAGAATCAAGTCGAGAGCGGCAAGTCTTCTCAATCCCTATATTTCTCACGAAATGCACATGAAGCCCTTCATATGAAAATCTAGATGTTAACAGGTTATATTGCAATTTCCCAAGGGGTCTGTGTTTCATGTTAAATAGCTATGATAGCTGCAACATTTGATTAAGGGAATGAAATTTTTCTTTTAAAAATAGAAGGCACTCATATAAATAGGGATAAGTACACCATAAACTTTCAAACTTGACGATTTTGGTGATTTCTAGCATGCGACCTGGATTGACCAAGCTCGTCACCTAACAATCTCAACACCGCTGAGGGATAATGAATTGATTCCCTTATGCTGCGTTCCCGTCCGAGATCATCGAAGGAAACACAGGATATAACGGTTGACAAGCGGCCCGAAAACGAAGCCATGGTCGGACGGAAAATTCTTGTTTTTGCAATCGATCTCGTCTCGTTTCCTCTTTTGGAAATTCACGGACAGGAGTCAGGGTTAGGAATGCAAGGTTGATAGGCAAAGCCATGGGGGGAGGTTGTTGGTTCGTAGCAGGATCCTTGCAGGTGCTCAATGGTTAACGGAAAAAGGAATCAAAAGAATGCGCAACTTGTCCATCGTCTTTTTCTTTTCTTTTTTTTCTTTTTTCTCTCTATAGTCATTAGTTCTCGTTGTTTTCTTATTGTAATAATACAAAGCTGATGGGAGATATTAAGAGGAAAAAATACTAAAAAAGTCATAAATCTATTGTATTGGTACTAATTCAATCCTAAACTTTTCAATTGAACCAATTCAATCATAAAATTTTTAATATTAGTACCAATTCAGTCCACCCGACTAATTTTAGCCGGCCTGCGATGACATGGACGTCAGTCGGTGACCGGACGCTGACGTTGCAATTTTTTATGATTTTTTTTTATGATTTTTTTGAATTTTTTATTAATTTTTTTCTTTTTTCTTTTCTTTTTTCTTTTCTTTTTTCTTTTCTTTTCTCCCTTCTTCCTCTTGGATTGTTCCGGCCACTAGGCGAGGGCCGCAAAGCCCTCACCTGCCACCGGCAAGGGTCGCGGCCCTTGCCCGGCCTCTCCTAGGGCTGCCCGTGAGGCGGCTTTGCCTGGATCTGGGCAAGACCAGCCTCACTCAAGCCTTGCCGCAAGCAAAGGCAGCCTCACCCACGGTTGGCGAGGCCATGATGACCACCACCGGGGCGGAGGTGAGGGCCGCTAAGCCATCACCAACCACCGACGAGGGTCACGGCCCTCACTCAACCTCGTCCACAGCTGGCCTTGCAACCCTCGCTCGGCCTTGCCCACGACTGCTGGCGAGGCCAGCCCTAGGTAAGGCCGAGCGAGGGCTGCAACCCTTGCCGGCGGTTGGCGAGGGCTTAGCGGCCCTCGCCTCCACCCAGGCGATGGTCACCATGGCCTCGCCAGTCACGAGCGAGGCCGCCTTCGCTTGCGACAAGGCCAGGGCAAGGCTAGCTTCGCCCAGATCCAAGCGAAGCCGCCTCGCGCAGATCCGAGCGGTTGCCGCTCGCCAACGGCCCTAGGAGAGGCCGGCGAGGACCACGACCCTCACCGGCGCGCGGCGAGGGCTTCACGGCCCTCGCCCGGTGGCCGGCGAGTCTCACCGAAGGCTCGCTAGCCACCGCCAGAACAATCCAAGAGGAAGAAGGGAGAAAAGAAAAGAAAAAAATTAATAAAAAATTCAAAAAAATTATAAAAATTGTCACGTAAGCACTGGCCGGCCAAAATTGGTCGGATGGACTGAATTGGTACCAATATTAAAAGGTTTATAACTGAATTGGTCCAATTGAAAGTTTAAGATTGAATTGGTAACAATGCAATAGATTTAAGATTTTTTTGGTACTTTTCCCGATATTGAGACAACCTAATAAAATCACCAATATGTCACATTTCCAGGGTAAGAAAAAATCCGAATAAAAGGAAAACTTGTCAATCTAGAGAATTGATTCTAAAATGGATAGTAAAGTTCTCGAACATCACGGGTTGTCAAGGGAAGCCAAAGGGCTAATTCCCACGTTCGAGGCAAGGTTCGATTGTTTTATTGGCTGGAGATGAATGAGGTTTATGAAGTTCACCACTATTAAATCTCGAAAAAATTTCCAACGTCCATCTCCCATCGCGACGAAGGAGGATGTCGTCAGAGTCTTTGATTGTGAAGTACACGACCGTTCGCGATCGTGCATGCAAGGTGGATACGGAGAATTACAGACATTCACGGTGGAAATAGTAAACAAGCAAAGGCCAATAGGAGACTAAGACGCTCAAGGGGAGATAGGGTAACGACACGGAAAGGATTTGATGATTTAAACCATTTATTTCTCCCGCTTCATGCATGTATATTCCGTCCATTATATTAAATCAAACTTTGTTTGCACAACGTGCGCTAGGTATGCCACTTGTAAAATGTCGAATCCTAGTAAATTAGGGAAGTCTGTATTTTCTTTCCTTCGTGGCCGGTCAGACGCCCGCTGCCTCTTGTTCTTGGTTTGATCTTCCCCTCCCAATCGCTCTTGTATCATTTCCTACTTTGGAAATCGCCTTTCCTAACCTAGGCTTTGATTACACTAGGGCACGTTCCCGCCAAATAGAGTTTGATTCTGCTCTTTTGTTCGCTAGAGTAGATTTAAAATATAAATCCATTTGGTAAATTTTTTGTTCCCAAAAATAGATTTGGAATAAAATCGAGAAATAAAAAAAGTTAATTCTTTGTTCCCAAGAACAATTCCAGAATTAACTAACCAAAAATTTTTCTTTTCTTTTATCTTCTTCTTTCCTTCTTGTTTTTCTTCCTTTCTCTTCTTCTTTCACCACCTTTGCCTTCGGCCACAACCACCACTGCCGATTGTCGACGACCAGCTAAGCGAGGTCCAGCAAGCTCGCTGAGCCTTGCCCAAACCTCTCTCGACCACCAGTGAGCCTCACATAGCTGCCTACAAGGCTCGACAGACGAGGCACGAGCTCGTCAGGGGCCGGCAAGGTCGCTGGCCCTCGTCTGGCCGATCACTGGTCATCCCAAGGCCGGTAAGCGGCAGAGGAAGGAGATAAAAGAAAATAAAAGAAAAAAAATATAAAATTATAAAAAAAAATTAGAAGAAAATGATTTGGATTAGAAATTTTGAGGACGATACCAAACACAATTCTATTTCGAGAATAAAAATTTTGGACAGTTATCAAAGGCCTTCAAATATTTAGAATTTATTCTCAATAACAGAATAAAAAATAATTATTTCTGATCAAAAATTGTTTCCAAGAACGAAATGATTACCAAACGCACCATAGATGTGTCTAGTGTCTACCACATACTTTTGGTACCTTTTTCTCTTTTATGAAAACAATTCATGCAATCTTTTTTATTTTATTATTCTTAAAACATGTATCTAGCATTCGTGCATAGAGATTCGCTCAAACAAAAGAACAAATCAAACCACGTGAGCTGTATCAAGCACAATTAAACAAGGCCTTGTTTTATGCCCTAGAATAGGAACCACGTAAGAAGTAAATGGAAAGTACAATAAAAAAGAAATCTAACCCATAGATGTCTTAGACATAAAAGTACAATCCAAACACATTAGAAGAATTAAACATGACTGACTTTTTTTCCCCTTTATTACATGAAATGTATCATAACTTGATCTATAAAAACTAAACAGACTTCTATGTGATGCAAAGAGTAACGTGCTGAAGTGAAAACGAATGTGAAATGCTTAGCGCAAAACATCTATATTTTATGTCATGATGATGTACAATTATATTAAAGAAAATGTAACTTCTGATTAAAGCTAATCATGCAGCCCAATCAAACTAGGAACCTTCCGAAGGCCGCCTAATACGTGCATGGTTTCCTCTTTAGCTGCTATTCTGAATTTTTTTTCTTTTAATCTTTTCCTTTTAATTATCTTTTATTCTTTTCGTCTGTCTATCTTATAAAAGTCAAACCAATCAAACCATAAAAAGAGTGGAATAAACGCTGAACCATCAGTGGGACATCACTAAATCCTGTGCAGAGTGGCACCTAAGAAGGAACGAATTAAAACCAGATACAAACTGAATTAAACATGATGGGAACGCAGAAACGAAGGACCACGGGTAGAGACCCGAGACTGCGCGTGGAGCGCTGCGAAAGCTAGACATCTCGGTCCAGCGCGTGAGCAATTAATTTTAAAAAAATATATATATATTTTCTTTCTTTTTCTAATATAGTTTCACGATATAAAAAAAATATTTTCTTAAAGCATTTATTTTTCACGAAACAGAGGAAATTAGGTCGTCCTCTTTTCATGTTTAGTCAATAGTGCATGCAAGGTGCGACATGAAAATTTCGAACGCGATAATTTATTTTCTTCTCTTATTGTCTATGCCACCCACGGTAGTCAAAACATTTCCATTCATTTCAAATTCACTATGTATTAAATGTAAAGCTGGATGACGTATTGAAACTAACTGATATGTCACAAATATGTTGCATTTGGAGGGTAAAATATCGTCCAATTCAAAGGAGAATTTTTCAAAGCTAGAGAATTAATCTGCATCAATCATGAGTATCGGTGCGCTCGTGGTAATTCTAAAGCTGGCTATCAAAGATTTTGGGACAAATATGATATTTAGTCCTTTTGAATTGACTTATTTAGATAGTCAAATTAGGTGCTCGAACTCTTTATTTGTGTTAATTATATACTCCACCAACATGATCTATGGAATCGGTAATTTGCCGATCAATTCCTTTTACCGTTAACCCCTAACATTCTTCAAATTACGAGATTTAATTAAATTCAAGATAAGAAAATAAAAAAGAGAACGAAAAGAAAAATAGTCACATGTTAGGAGGAGAGAGAGAGAGAGAGAGGAAGCTTCCTTAGCTCCAAATCGTTTTCGCGCTGAATGGCGTCATCCTGTCATTGTGCGTGTGAATGCGTGGTAAATTTCTTTTTTTTTTTTTTGGGACAAGAATGCGTGGTAAATTTGAAAAGTCTTCTTTTGTCGCAATCACTCATTGTTTCGTTTCCTGTTTGGGGGAAAACCTCCATACGGCATAAATCACCCCTTTTGCCATTCCTTTCTACTGGTAGATTGTTTCAGCTCCTTTTTTAGAGTCATCATCGTATCCTCCTAAGTCTTCTAACCATGATAAAAATTACCAAAACATTTCTAAATTTATTGTATAGATGTCAATTCGATAGTAAACCATTCAATTTGATCTTAAACATTTTGATTATTGGTCAATATAATTCTTTCGGTCGATTTTGACAAGCAACCGTAACATGACGCAAGTCGTCCTACAACTGGGGGGGGTTAGTTAGCCCTGAAAGAACTTATTAAGAGAAAAAGGAAAGAAAAAAAGTTCATAAAATTTTAAAAAATGGTAAGAATTGTCCACCTTAGTATCGGTTGTGTCACGTAGGATGGTCGATATCCACATCAATAATTTCTCGTCAAAATTGGCCAAAAGAATTATATAGGCAGATCATTAAAAAATTTAGGATTTAATTGGTAAAATCAAACGGTTTTCGAGTAAATTGGCATCTATGAAATAAATTTATGAATTTTTTTATTTTATTTTTTGTAACTATCCCTCTAATTGTGGCCCATGAAATCTCTTTCTCTCTAGCCATGATTGCCTGCTAGCCTCCTTGAACCTGCTTTTCTTTCCTTTTCCTTTTTTTTTTTTTTTTGTTCCCTACACAATATACCCTCATTTTCATTCACTGTTCATTATTCTCCAACTTTAACTTAGAACATCAAAGTAACCCTTAATTCTTCTCAAGATTGACATAAAAATAGTAAGAGAATCGAGTCGTGAGCAACAAAACGGGTGGTTGGGTTGGGTTTGGATCGGATCATAAATAGTCTAACCTAAATCGACTCATTTAACATGTTTATGACCCATTTATCGTGATGCAAAATTCTTGACCCGACCCGACCCATTCCTAACCCATACCCAACCAAATTTTTATTTTTAAAAATAAAATTTTAATTATTTTTACTTTTCCTTTTTTTTTAAATATAATTTTTAATTATTTCTTTTTTATTTTTTTATTTTTACTTCTTCTTTGGCCGATTGCTAGCCGCTAGCAACTAGCGAGCTTAAGGCTCACTAGACATTGACAAGGCCTCTGCCTCACCAGATCAGCAAGCTTAAGCTCGCCCAACACTGGCGAGCTCAAGTCTCGCTAGATTGGTGAGGCTCAAGGCATGCCAAATGTCGACGAGGCCTCCATCTCGCCAAATCGACGAGCTTGAGATTTCCCAACGCTGACAAGCTCAAGGCTCACCAAACGTCTCGAGGCCAAGCTCACTCGATGGCAGTGAGCTTGGATCTCACTTGTTGCCATTGAAGCTAGCTCGAGCCTCGCCTAACCGGTTGTTGGTCGTCGCCATGCCGCCCACCGGCTAAGGAAGATGGAAGAAGAAAGAAAAAAGGGAAACAAAAAAGAAAGGAAAAAGCAAATATAAAATATATTATAATTTTGATTTTTATGAAAAGAATATTTTTATAAGCTAAAGAAGGAAAGGGGAAGTGTGAGCCTTAGGCTGAAAATGAGTTTTAAGTCCAACCCATTCAAGACCCATTTAATTTAGGTTTTCAATTTTTAAATCCATTTAAGTAGTCTTTTCAAGATGTAAGTGAACCATATATAACCTATTTATGTTTTAAATGGATTATCTATGGGTTTAAGACCCACTTTGATAGGTCTAGCTACAGGAGAGAGACAGCATTTTGTGGGCTCAAGTTGGAAACTCGTATGGGTTTAAAAACTCATTGTGCACGTTGGCCTATTCATCGGCCCAATTTTGAAAAGGAATTCACAATCGGGGCCCATTCTTTGTCCAACGTATACGCATTGTGCCGAAGTAAAATTACCAAAATTACCATCAAACAAATCTTAACATGTATTGGATATGGTCTGAACTTAAAAATTGAACAACCAGCGTTGAAACCCATTATCCAATCTCTCCTTTGCAATACAATTTAGCAAGATAAAACCCAGATTTCCATCCTACATCACAGAGAGACGCCCAAATCTTCATGTGTAAGAAAGTCGTTAGGATTATACCCATCGCCCTTGAGATTGGAGCGCATGAAGTATACTCCTGAAGAGACTAAGAAAATCATCTGGAATACACCCATAGCTGCCAAGATCAGAGTGCCTGGGGGTGGACTCCATTCTTAAACCTCCACCGCTGGCGGCGAGTCAGACTGTTAGAACTGAAAAGTTTATCAAGTGTCGTAGGACGTCCACGTGCTTATCACTAGTGTTCATGTGCAGCAGAAAGCCAAATCGGTTGCAGAGGGATCAATAAAGGCCCAAAAGAAAAAGTAGTCTCCTTCGAAACTGGCTCTGGCTCTAGATTCTATCTCAAGCCCTCCAGCTCTTATCTCATCAAAGCCCTTTTTTATGGGCTTTTTCAGCTTTCCCTAGATCACAGAATTAGGTATTTTTTTCAACTCTTTATTCATGCGATCGATTCTTTTTCCTATTAACACTCTATGTGGCATGGTTAACGTTAGGAAACTGGAGATATCGTACTAAATTATAAAAATCAGCTTAACATGCCAATGGTCGAGTTCTCCACAAAGTCAAGCTGTCGCCAATGCAAACCTTGAAGAGATTAAAAAAGTCATCGACATTGAACTCACAACCCTTAAGATCGGAGTATGTCGGAATGGACTCCATTCCGGAACTTTCACCGCAGGTGGCATTCTATGTGCAACCCTCAAGAATGGAGCGCACAGGAGTAGACCCCGTTCCTGAACTTCCACCGCTAGCAGTCGAGTTGATCGGCGAAGTCAAGAAACTGTTGCAATCGTTGGGGCGGACGTAGTCCTTGAAGAGAGCAAAAAGTATGGGACAAGAAGCGTTGAAACCCTATAAAAGTGAATCCATCTCATCATCTTTCAAAACTTCAGAATCACAACAAACTCCAACTCCAGAATAACCGCCGGCACCGGCTTTAACCGATGGATGGTTATCCAAATCCTTCAATTTCTTGCGCACACAACCGAGAACGGTCTCGCAGTTCACAATTATGGAGTCGAAGTCCTCCCCCGTCACGCAAGAATCACGCTCTTTCTCGACCCATTCCAGCCAGCCTCTCAGACCCTTTAGCGACTCGCCTGAAGGTAAGGTTGATGTGCTTTACCTCAATTTGCCACCAAGACCGCAGAGAGAGAGGGAGGGGTGACAACTTGGAGTCTTACGTGCAAACACAGGAGATAAGTCAAACAAATCATGACCTTGTTTAATTATAATGATACTTTCAATCGATGATTTTTTAACTTTATCAAGAAGAGGAGAGATCAGTGGTTTAAATCGTACGTATTACTTCACTTCTTTTCAGCACCGATCAGGAAACTAGAGAAAGAGAAGGAGGGTCAATGACAGGGTCTCTCTTGTTGCGTTTCCTGGTTTGGAAATATCATCCATCGATCATCTTTTCTCGTTTCCTCTCTAGTCTCTACAGACAGATCGTTACTATATCCTCGTTAGTGCTCTAATCATGGCCAATGAATAGGGAACAAACCGAGATCCGTCGGAAATTGAATCTCGCAATGGAAATCTCCTCCTTTTCGTATTTTATAGTATTTAAAGTGCTACTATCCTTTTGCTTTTCCTTTATGCCACACCGTAGTCATAAATTTCTCTTGTTTTAAAATTCACCAGGGGTTAAAAGACAAAGCTGAAGCAGACGTTGAGACAAACTCATATATCACAAATATGTTGCGTTTCAAGGGTAAACTAATCTGAACTCTCCTAATCTAGTTTTAGACCTAGGAGTTCTTATCTCCCGATTTAAATTTGGGAGTTTAATAATGCCTTCGGGGATTCGATACCCTCGTGCTTTGTCTATGTATAGGTCATCCACCTCCAATTTCAATAATGATCGCAGAAGTTCTAAGCTCTCGCTGAGCTACGAAGATTCGCTCTTTTAAATATTATAGCTATGTTTGTTCAACCGATTTTAGTTTTCTCCATACAACGATGGCGAGGAGGAAGCCAAACCTAAGCGGGCACCGCTAACTAGCAATGCCACTAGTTATTGGAGAAGGAATTTCCGATGTGTGCTCAATATTAATAATGATATGAGATTTAATGATTGGCCGTGATAGATACGTTCTTATGGAACGAGTGTGTGTTTAATCTTGTTTGAAGGAAGAAGTTGTTGTGCTAGAAGATTAATCTAAAACGAATGGTAAGCTTCTTTAAATATCCTGTGTCGTCATTAGAAAGACCAAGGGCAAATTCCGACGTTATGAGCGATGTTTAATTATTTTATTAGCAAAAAAAGAAAGGAAAAAGAGGTGTCTTGCGCTCTCCATCAATCTTGAAGATGGGAGCGCGCGTCCGAACCTCTACCGCCGGCGGCCGAGTCAGACTGCCAGAACTGGTAAGTTCATCAGGTGCCGAGGGATGTCCGTATGCTCATTGTCACCGGCGGTCATCGCAGCAGAAAAGTCAATTCAGTTGCAGACTGGTCAACAAAGGCCCAAAGAAAAAGTTGTCTCCCTCGACAAAGGCTCTTATCGAAGCCCTTTTCATGGGCTCTTTGGGCTTTCCTCATATCACCGAATTAGGTAATTTTCAAATACTCTTACCTCTCATAATTTGTGAAACCGGTGATTCGTGTGATGGATTCCTTTTGTCATTAACTCCTCGATGTGGCACTGTTAAAATTAGGAAAGTGGAGAAATCTTATTAAATTATAAAGTTCGACTTAACATAAGGGGAAAAATAATAGTGACCTCAATGTTAGGAGGACCAAAGAGTGTCTTTATCCTATGCTGTTTCAAATTGAATCCTTGCAATTCTACTCCAAAGCATATACCCATATCTAATATTTATATTGCACGAGAGACATCCAAATCTTCGAGTCCAACAAAGTCGTCGGGATTATATCCATGGCCCTCAAGATCGGAGGGTGTGGCCTCCTCTCCTGGGCTTCCACCGCCGACGGTCGAGTTCTCTGGTAAAGTCGATAAACCGTTGAGGTCACCATCACCGATACAGTCCTCGGTGAGATTAAAAAAGTCATCGAGATTGAACTCACAACCCTCAAGATCGAAGCATGTCGGAGTGGACTCCACTCCCAAACTTTCACCGTAGGTGGCACTATATGCGCAACCCTCAAGAACGTAGCGCACAGGAGTTGACTCCACTCCTGAACTTCCACCGCCAGCGGTCGAGTTGACTGGTGAAGTCAGGAAACTGTTGCAATCGCCGGGGCGGACGTAGTCCTTGAAGAGAGCGTAAAGTATAGGACAAGAAACTTCAAAACTCTGTAAAACTGAGTCGATCTCATCATCGTTCAAACTTTCATAATCACAACAAAATTTAACTTCAGAATCACCACAAGCACCGGCTTTAACCGATGTGTTGTAGTCCAAATCCTTCAATTTCTCGCGCACACAAGCAAGAACGGTCTCACACTTCACGATCAGGGAGTCGAAGTCCTCCTCCGTAGCGCAAGAATCACACTCTTTCTCGATCCATACCACCCACTCGCCCAGACCCTTCGGCATCATCACGTCGACCTTGTTGCGGAGGTAGTCGTAGATTATTTCTTCGACTGAGGGAATACCGAAAGAGTAGGGCCTGCCCGTGGCGGAGAAGACAATGACGGCAGCACGAGCGCCGGTGAGTTGGCAGAGAGTAGAGGCCTTCTTGAAGAGGCCCTCACGCCTCTTCGAGAACGTCACGCGCCGCTTAGCGGGGTCAGTGATTTTGACAATTTCTGTTCGCCGGCGCTGAACCACTAGTGAAGTTTTCAAATGTTTTTCGCTTGGAGAGAGGGCGTGTGTGTGGGCGCGGCCTAAACGAGTTTGCAGGTTTCTTTGTTTTCTTGGAGAGAGAGAGAGAGTGTTGAACGAGCTTGCATGGTTCTAGAGTTTCGGAGTTTCAGGGGGTGGGTGGGTGAAGGGGTTTGTAGTATGAAGTGATAATATTTTGGAATGCGAAGATGAAAGTGCCCCGGTGTTTATGATAGCAAGCCATGGGATCTTTATAGAGAAACGCATGTGAGTCGGATGTTTCTTCTTTTTCTAAAGTTCTTTTGAATGATTGACAATGCTCGTCAGCTATAGTATAACACTGAGGGGCAGTTTTTTTTTTTTTGGTTGTGCAAGTATTTTTATATTGTTGTAATCATGTATTTTATTCATCTATTCACTAATTTATTACTATTAAAAGTCTTTTCTATCGTGCACAGGCTTACAGCACTTGCAAGACTTAAAAATGGAAAGTCCCGCAATCTTTACGCTAAGATAAAGCACCTCACGAGCGTGTAATGGCAAAATATGGGCCTCTCTTTGTTTCACATTGATGATCTCGTCTTTCCACGAAGAAAAGATAGAGGAAGGGGAGAAAATATTCAACGGTTGCTTACCACCACATCCTCTGCACGCGTGGCATGCATGATCCATTCAAATGGTGACATGTGTCGAGTGACGTGAAAATTAAAAGAAGAAAAAATAAGAACTTTGTAGACTTGTTAGGGCGATACTCTCTCCTACTTAATTACGCGGTGCTCTCTCTCCTCTTTGCGTCTTTCTTCCCACTCTCTCTCCTCCTTTATTTTAAATTTCACTCCAGATCCCTCCCTCCTCTATCTCTCCTCTCTGTCTCGCAAAATCCGACGACCACCTCTGGACGACCACCGCCAGACGCTCTCCTTCAGTTGCTGGGAAACGACGGAGGCTTGGCGGCGTTGGGGTCGAAGGGCTCTATGGCACGAGCTTCCCTCTAAAGAAGTGGTCGTTGGAGAGAAATAGACACGAAATGTTGGCGTCCATGCAGTCGTGGCACCAGCAGGACGACCCAGAGGAGAGGATGAACGTGATTGAATCAAGTGATTGCGGGACTTCCATTTAGTTTTAAAACTAACCACCGAGATTTTCTCTGAGTAACAAACGTGATTGAATCAAGTAATTGTATGACATCTACAGCCCGACTGAATGGAGCGCTGGAGTAACAGCCAGCATAGCCACCAAAAACTGTTATGGCGAGACAATGCCGATGAGTAGAACTGCATTCCTACGTGAATACCTAGAGCAGATGAGACTGGTGGATGAAGTACTTAAAGATATGCATAGTCCAGGAATGCCGGCATATCTTCTCGACAAAACGATGCTCTCAGCTTTGTGAAAAGACCGACACACTTCTATCTACAGCAGCAAACTAAGCCCAAAGGAAAGAGCTCGCTCAGATCGTTATGCTGACTGCAGCCATTGGCGCCATCCCGGTTTGCCTAATACTTGGAACCAACTTTTTTATATGGTTTTGTCTTACTAATTTTCGCTTGTTATGATGTATGCTTACTGGCAATTGTAACAATTTTACTTCTCTACCTCCCCTGCAATTCTATGGGGGAGCGTGAATATGAAAACGTCTCATTTGTCATGTAAAAGATGACTAAAAGCATATTGCTTTTGCTACGAACTAAGGTGGCTCGTTTCTACTTAGCATTTACCTTTTTTTTTTTTTTTTTAGCCATAGCATCTACCTAGTTAACTAGTTAGGTTATGCTGGATTTTGGCAGATCATCCTTTTTATGATGAGAGAATCATATATTTTGTTGCAGAATTTCATGGTGTGAGACTGTTGGATTTTTTTAGGACTTGAATTTACAAGCTTGAACTAGTTTCTTCTCTTAATTTTGCTTAACAGTAAAAACACACGCACACATATAGGAAAAATCACAAAAGTAAAGATTGGAAAGCAAAACTTGAGCGTGGAATCATTATGCGAAACTACATGTTCTAGAGGGTAAGAACATTGTTGGCTCAGAAGAAAAAATGATTTGGCAAGCTAGTTGGTGTAAACAAAAGCACATAGATTATACTGAAGTTTAGATACGAGCTTACCATGACACAAATCTCTCGCTGCTTAAGGCAAACTTAACAGGATTTTGAAACTAACGTCAAGAAGCTATAGAATAGAACTCACTGAATTCTAATAAACTACATCCAAACTAGAACACAACTATTTACATAATGTTGACATGAGTTGACTAGTAAAGCTTGCAAAATGAAGGTGGCATAGTACTGCTATCCATAGAAAAGCAAATACTAGTTCTAGATTGCCAGTCCCGGAGCATTAACTTCCATCATACTCCTTACGTCCCCTCCAATTTCCGAATGCACCATTCCAGCATTACTGGCTGCCACATGCTTGTCATAAGGTGAAAGGTGAACCCCAAGTGCAGCCCTGCCAGAAGGATCAACATTATTCAACGACGCAGCGTCTCACTCTAGCCTTCGCAGTGTCGCATGCTATACTCAGTCCTCCGGGAACAGTCAATCTCGCTGAATTCTGCATGATCAAAAAAACATGATATAATGACAATATCAATATAGCATTCATGTTAAGCGTTGACAGCATCGTTTTATGAAATAAGTGATCCCTCCTGGACCTACTCAATGAGCGAGATTCATCCCAGGAGATGTGGAAAAAGAACTCAAATTAGATGAATTATCCGCTATCAAACAATATAGCGAACTAAGAAGCATCAGAGTGAGACAATCAAAGAAGACAACAGGGAAAATGTCCAAGACTATCTGTGAAGTTTCCATTTAATAATGTCCAAAACGATATTGCATTGGCTCACGCACAGGTATAGATTCACATCAAGACTCAATGTAAAAGAAACAAGACAGCAGGCAGAGTTCAATTTGAAGCTGGCCGAGAATCACAGTTTTACACAAGCGGCCAGATAGAATGGCAATAAACTGCCAATGTTGAGTCAATCAGAACTCAGAACCCAGATGCGTCCTCTTATCATAAATCAAGCTCAACATATATCTATCCATCCATGTATCAAATTGAAATGTAGGATTACGCAAACAGAACGGTCACAAGCATAATTTCAGTTCCAAGTCACTCAAAAACTTCTCTTTCTATTTGAATGCAACGTGAGTGAGAGAGAGAGGGAGAGCAACCCAAGAAAAATATATTAAATGAGTTTAAAAAATATGTAGTTACCAAAATAACTTTTTTATTTATTCTAAATCTAATAATGTACTTCAAGCATTTATGCTTACTAAAGCATGCAAGTTAAAAGGGCAATATCTAAATTCCAATGACAAAATGCATATTATTTGTAACTTTATTCTTAATTCAATTTATGTCCTTATTTGCGCTTTTAGAACACAAAATTCTGTCAATTGATAATTTTGGTACTGAATTAAATGGCATATTATTCTTGCCAGATTTGGCTTTGACAATGCCAGCCCTGGAACAGATCCTTCTTGATCTTACTCTAAAAGGCCAGAAAAGGTATTATGAAAATTCTTTATACTTGACAACAAATAAAAAGAAAGAAAAGCTCTTGTGTTCCCCCGCAGGAATCCATCTCTCGAAACGGCTTTCCACAAAAGACACGGTTTTTGTTGCTTGGTCGACATTTGTTCAGGTGTTATATGCTCTTGCCCTCTGCATGACACCAAGAGAAACCCCCTGGATCCTTTAAGCCCCAGTCTTCTTCTCAAACTTTGAAATCCTACTTTATTCTGGAAAGGCTTTCACTTTCTTGCGCTTTCTTGATCCCTTCTGATGTCGGTTGATCTTCACGGAAAAGAAAAATGAGGTGGGAGAGAGTCCTGTTGCCGCAAGCCCAGTGACCAGAGCAGGGCAGAGAAGAGGCGGGGGGGCTCCAGAAAGAGGTGGCGCCACACTTGCAACGCCATTAAAAGAGGGAGATTTCTCTACGTTTTCGGTGGCTTCCGCAAAGACTACTGCCAGACCAGCCAAGTTCACGTCTTTGACACTGGTGGGTCTTCGAGTTTATCTTCTGGAGATTCTGGTTTCTCTTCAAAATTGCATTTTTTTTTCTGAGAATATCTTCGATATAGATCGGTATTCTCTGCTTGGTGCTGAGAGAAAGATTGGTTCTTTTCTTTTCTTTTCTTTTTTCTTTTTTCTGTCTGATTTGGAGCTCCTGGTGTTTTTTGGTGCAACTCTGCTTGTTCAGATGTTTTTATAATTTGGTGCCTTTTGTTTGTTGTTGGTTTTAATTCTCTGGCTTGTTTGAATCGTTGATATGTGGCTAGTTTGATTTTTTGTGGGTTGGAAGAGAATTTTGTATATGGCACTGTGTTTTTCCGGTATATCTTGAACAATTACTGAAGCTGTCGACTTTCTCCCCATTTGCATTTTGCTGGTGTTTATAGTAACTTTTTCGTGAGGGGTTTTTGTTGTTGGTTTTTGTGCCGTGATTCTGTTTTTTGGTGCAACTCTGCTTGTTCAGATTTTTTTTGGCTGTGTTATAATTTGCTGATGCCTTTTGTTTGTTGTTGGTTTTTATTCTAACCAATGGCTTGGCTCTTAATCGTTGATATGTGGCTAGTTTGATGCATTGAATGTGTGGGTTGGAAGAGAATTTTGTATATGGCACTGCTATGACCAATATTTTCCGGTACTTCTTTCATCTTGAACAATTACTGAAGCTGTTGACTTTCTCCTCATTTGCATTTTGCTGGTGTTTATATTAACTGCTGGAATTTCGTGAGGGGTGGCTTTTGGTGTACTTCCAACTTCCGTTGCCTTCCGGTTTTTGTGCCGTGACCTCGTGTTTCGTTGGAGCTTATAGCTAGAGGGGCATGCTTGTCTCCGTATGTCGTGATTTGCCTTCTTCTTTTTTTTCAATTGATAATTAATTTTACCTGACTCGCAATAGAAGGCACGCAACCTGCTCCAAGGGATGACCATTGCTGAACTGATATTTGTGACAATTGATTTGTGTTTGGTGGGACGGATGGGATGAACGGTCTCGGGGATTTGCATATACTAGACACTTGTAAGTTATATTTACCATCTCCTTTTGCCCGTGATGTAGCCATACAGTCTTGTCGACTAATAATCTGTGTATCTTTTCATTGTACTTCAAATAGCAGAAGTTGGGTTCTTTTTAATGTAGTTCACGAATCTGTTTTGTAGCTCATCACCCATGGATATCACCCAAGTACATGGGGAGAGGGACCGAGGCAAGGCAAGCGGGTCACAGTGCAGCACTTGTGGGTAAAAGGCTGTTCATATTTGGCGGGTATGGAAAATCTCCTGATGATGATGATGAAGTATAATATAATGATCCCTTCATATTGAACACAGGTACATTCTTCTTAAAAGTCGACATTTCTTATTTGCCTCTAGTCTCCAGTGACATCTATCTGTGACATTTCCCTGTTCGTGGATATGAGAGGTGGGCTAGACTTTACGTTCCAAGTATGTCGTGTCCTTTAACTTATCAAAGTACCATACTTGTAGCATGCATCGTCGATTACTACGCTCCTCAAATATTTATTGATTTAGATTGGAGATTTCAGTATTCTATCTTCCTTCGGTAGGCAAACATGCTAGTCGATGCGTCAGCTTCTCATAATCTTCATTCTTATGGATTTGGGCAGATGACTCATTAATCTTTGGTGATCCTTTATTGCCCTTTCCATTCTTCTTTCCCGGTTTTCTTTTGGCTCCTAGTTGACCCATGAGATTGATAGAGTGGATTCCTTGCTTCTTAAGCCTTGCTTTCTCTTGAATGAGCATACTTTGCAGTTCAGTCATATTCCACTTATCCTTTATAGTATTATAATTTATTTGGAATGGACAATACTAAAGAGGCAAAGAATTTATGATAAACTGCACAAGGAAACTTTCATCGACCTTCATTACCATGGAACTTAATCTTGCTGCTATATTTGCCATTCCAGTGACATACCCATGCACGGCACAAGAACATCAAACTTAATGGTGGTTAATGTACTCATTAATCTCCCGACAACTGACTTATCAACATAATGAGACTGAGAATGACTTCCACTAACTTCATGAATTCCTCAACATTATTAGTTTTGAGAATAGTTGACTTAATGTTTTTTACTACTATCCCGCATGAACATTAAACTTAGTCTATTTGATTTTTCCCGGGCCTTATGGAAAGACCTTTCTTCAGCGCTGCTAGAAGCAGTAAGAGCAACAGGCTTATCATTAATGAGTGCTAAATCAAGATCAAGAACACCTAGGTGAAACTTGACTTGTTCACTCTTCAGAAAAGTTAAGCCCATTGAATTTCATAATAGACGAAGCTTTTAAATGAAGAGAAATAGAAACGGATGCTACAAAATACATAAAATGCTCACACATTAATGCTTTGAGTCGTAACTTAAACACATGACTCGGACAACAATCACACAACATTAAATGTACATTGAAGTTCTCCTTTGGATGATACAACAATGCACAACCAGAAAACATAATTGATGCTTAAATTTAATTTCACATAATTAGTAATTATATATATATTCCGATTAGACACGCTTGCTATCTTTGGATATGCCAAACATATCTAACCAAGTATACTAATTAACCACTATTATGTTCATGATTATAAAATTAATCGATCAACCTTTGAGTGATCCTTAAATATTTTATAATCAATGAACTTACCCATGACAAACAAAATATATAACATCATGTCATCTCATTGTAGCATCACATAAACATAAACTACATTATGTTCATATGCAGTAAAGAAAATCCCCAACAGTGCGGCACAAGATCTACCACCAAGTGGACAGCGTGCCTGGTGCTGTGTGCGTCCACCTGACACAGAACCATACATCATCCGCTGCCATCACCAACGCATCCATCATGCGCACCTTTTTGGTGCACCCACGAGCCGCGCGTCCCGACCTTGCAGGCCGGAAACACATTTAATCAATTCAATTTTTTTTTTCCTCGGGCCAGTAAATAAATCTCACAATTAGAGCAAATATCAATAAACTTTTCTCATCAATCAAAAAATCAATGGAAAATCACAGGTTCTCAAATGATACTCCGATACCACATGTAAGATCAAAACAACAATTGTATGCAAATCAAACCCTAATATTTGCGTAAACATCGTACCTAGAATCTTATAACAAAATGATGTTCACAATATCATGACAGACGAGAAGCATACCTTGATCAAAGATGATTTCATGTGAAGAAATCAATTGTAGATGAGAAATTGAAGAAATAGGTTTTTCTCTTTTGACCCCTTCAGGCTTTTTTACGTTGGAGAGAAAACTGTCGTTCTTTTATAGGGTTGAGAGAAGACCAGTTTCTAATTTGGGCCTTTTATAGTCACACAATCCATTAGGGTGTACAGTAATTCTCTCTATTGACCAATAAGAATTTAGCATCTAATAATTGTTAAACCTAAACCACATATGAGACATTAATCACGTGGGCCACAAAAAATCCAACAAACCAGAATTTCAAAAGCAATGCTTGGCATCAGGCCCTCAACATTCTTGATGCGGACGTGATATTAAATTAGCGAAATTTTCTCCTTGCAAAAGTTCCCTGCAAAGACAGGAGCTCAGTATACACACTATTGAACCCAGGTTTAGAGTTCTCCCAATGTGATTGCTCTTGGTCGAGGCCTGGAATCTATGCGAACATGATGTCATCAAGGTGGCGATCTCGTGTAGAACTCGCCAAGTTGCGGGAACATCATTAGCATCCCCAGGTCATGGGCAGGCTCTGATCTATTGTTCTTGATCATGCCTTTTGTGCAACCCGGCTGCATCAGGAAAGTAAAGGCTTGCACGAGTTGTCTAAAAGTGGGCTGCTGCAACCTCTCCCTGCTGAAGCGAACTTGCGGCAGGCTGACTCTGTCCAGTTTTTTTTCACCTCCCTCAACTTTGCAATCTGGGACTATCAGACATGCTATCCCTGCTTGAACTCAAGGCTTTTTTATTCATGGGGGCAAGGTTGCTGATCAACCCTGATGGCAAGGCCTGTATTCTGCTATCTAGCAGACTTGAGAGATACCATGGCCTAAGCATGGGAGAGCTTTAAGGCATTCTCATTATGATTCAGAAGTGCTGGGGGCTCGATCCCTCTTTGTCTTGCAAAACCATTCGCACTCTGATTGTTAAGCAAGCCTCAAAGCTACCATATGCGGCACGCAAGGTTGCGCAACACCATTCACTCTACGCAAGCTTTCTTTATTGGAATGGCAAATGGTATATCTACAGTCCGAGCCTATTCAAGGCTAAATTCCTTTTTATTCTCTGTAAATCCAACATTTCCCTGGACAGATATAGCTCTCCTCTGCTTTGGCTTATTTTGGAACATAAATATGACATTCCAATGTCAAGAAGCAGAGCTAAACAAAGATAAGTAAACGCATGTTTAGCTCATGGCAATTTTCGGTAGCAAGTCAGCGCCAGAAACTCTCGGGAGATAGAAAAGGCCAGTATAAATAATATAAAGGGGAAAATAAGAGAGAGAAAAATAATTTAGACATGCTAGGAGGAGAGAGAACGTAGCTATGGATTATCATGTCCCATGGATATCGACGACTCACCCCAACATCACCTTGCCACCGCACATGTCCACCGCCATTGTTGACAGATTAAACGAGAGATGCTCATCATCAAAACGATTTAATCAAAGCTTTATAAGATAATGTCGGTCTGTTTGTGTACGTTTATTTTATGTAAACTTTTTCTTGTTGATCTCTTCAAAATTGGAAAATAAAACCTTCTAATAAAATATATGACAAGTTTTATTGTAATTCCTTAAAGGGTCGATGTTTTATGATTGTTGAAGCATTTTATTAATGGAATAAAAGTTTTGAAAATAAAAACCCTCTTAACAATTCATCAAAGACTTGAACATTTCATCTGATACATTAATTTTACAGATGAGTCATACTTTAACTGAGTGCTCAAGTCTTCAACATCATGCATTTGCTAAAACAACCTTTACCGTTGCCAGGCAAATTTTAAGCAAAGTTTTCTTTGCGATACTCCTCTCCAAACTTAGATGAACGTCGTTGAATCTAAGAACCATAGATTCAAATACATCTCTGCCGAAGGAATCTTCTAGCTAAGCGAAATGTTGCGTTAATTGCTAAAAGGGCGCAAAGTCGCATCTTCTCCTTTAAAATGAAACAGAACAGAAAAAAAGGATCAATTATCCGTGCCCTTAATATGGTTCTGTGAAAATAGAAAGCACTATTGTAAAGCACAAGGACAATAGTAAGACCAATTACAAAATCTGAAATCTACGTTCTAAATGCAACATTAGGAATCCAAGATTTAAACCGCCCTTCCCTGAGTCAGGCCCATCTGACAGCTGCAACTGCAGCTCCTCCCAAGTGAGCCGATCCCAAATATCTCACTGGCTCCCTGAACCAACCAAAACAAGCGTTTACAGCTTCATACTAGTTGCTCTGAAACAATTATACAAGTTTACGGGCACTTTGTACATGATAGATTCAGTAATTTTCCTGAGACCACAGAGGATTGAGTATCACTTCCATGAACTTACACGGCCTGTCTTTTTCTCTTTGACGAAAAGACGAGCAATTTGTTGATAATTTACAGAGCCATAACTTGTGGTTCCTATTATTAGAAAGACAATTCACAAGTTGCAAGTTGTTCTAAATGCAGAATTAGTATCGTGCTGCTATACTAGCAGGAGCTGAGGCACAAGACCACAAACGGTACTAGCAAGAGCCGTCAGGTCTGATCTCACTGGAGACCTTTAGTTCTAGGACACAGATCTTACAGTGAAGTTCTTCATCATAAAACTACGATCTGCAATCTGTCATAGCATAAAAACAGCAACATCTGCAATTATTGACCCCAGAACCACGTTGTCGACTGTTAGCCTTCCACACCATGATTCCCTGCAGATGGGGAGACAAAATTCCCTTGAAAATTATGCTTTAGTTTCATTAATCTACAATCAAGTAAACTTCAATCATAACCAAGCATTCTACCAGATGGTCAAAATCACAAATCCTAACCAAGGAAAGTCAATGAACACTAATTTGTATGACCCTGAAAAGCAGCTTGTGCAGTAACCCTCACCTTCAGTTAAGTCTATTATGAAGGCTAATAGAAACACTTAAATTTGTCATCAATATGTAGCAGCAGACCAGCTGATCACCACACCCCTGCATGAATCGAACCTGCAACCACTGAGAGCACTCTTGCAGCCTCTTATTGAATTTCAATCTCCAGAGAATCAAGAAAACTGACCAAGAGGTGAATAACCTCATCAACTTCTGCAACCACCATCATGATTCACAACTTCGTGCAAACTAGCTAGAGCTTGGCTCTTCATTTCTGCGTCTTCCTCAATCTTTGTCCTTGTCAACAAATCTTTAACATAAAAACTCAAGTCCTCCTTCTTTCAAGCCTCAAACCTAGGCTTTGAGACAACTTTGAGACAACAATGGCATACCCGTGAGCCAAAAAACTAGTTTTGCACATCCCAAAGAGATTCTTGACTTGGCAATGAAGCAATGTTAAGACCATGTCCAAATTGCCCTGCATCAATAGCTTCCCTCCATAGAAATGCACTGTGCAATTCTCAGCAAGGCCATGACAATCCCCGACTGTGACCATCATTTCTTGAACCATACCTGGAAGCTGAGTGCTCTCATCACAGATGGCCAATACAGAAGATATATCTCCACAAGCTTGTTCCGAATGAGTTGCCATTTCCCTGTGATGACTTTGATTGAGTGAGGGGGATACATACAACAAATCAACTCGATGGCTTGTTTGCAGGTTGGGTTTGGGTTTGGCTGATTCTTGGAAACTCTGTTCTTGGAGTGAACGTATTTGAATTTCTTCTGCTTCTTCTTCTTCCCCCTTTTCTGGATCTATTAATTGTTGTGGAAGAACAATTCAGTGTCTGCAATTTGAGGGCGATTAAAGAGGATGAGACTATGCCTTTTAATTTTTGGAAGAAGCTGAATCAGCTTGTGCGTTCATTCACGCTAGCAGAGGAACTCGAGTATTTGGATTGGGGAGTCATGTAAAGTGACAGTACATAAAACTGTAAGACACGGTCAATTGAATGGCAAATGGTAAATTCATATTCCAAAACCCATCCAAGGCCGCAATTTTCCTTTTCATACTTTGTGAACCGAACATTTCCTTAGACAGATACGACTCTCTTTCTCCGCATTGGCTTGTTCTGGAACATAATTATGGCATTTCAATGTCAAGAAGCAGAACTAAGATGGTCGGCTCGCTTCAGTGGTCTGCTCTCGGAAGAAACCCTGAAAACACGAGCAAAAAAGAAATAGCAGAGGATCCATTGCAAAATCACCATCAAACAAATCCGAACATGTACTGGATATGATCTCAACAGAAAAATTGAACAACCAGCATTGAAAACCATTACCTAGTCTCTACTCTACAATGCAGTTTAACAAGAAATAACACAGATATTCATATACATGCATCACAGAGAGACACCCAGATACCCAAATCTTGGAGTGTATGAAATGCATCGGGATTATACCCATCGCCCTCAAGATAGGAGCGCACGGACTCCACTCCCGAGCTTGCACCACCAACCGCCGACGGCCGAATTCTCAGGCAAATTCGAGAAACCGTCGTGGTCACCATTGCCAACGCAGTACTCGAAGAGACCGAGGAATTCGTCAGGCATACACCATAGCCGTCAAGAGGGTAGAGCGTGGGGGGTGGACTCCGCTCCCGAACATCCATCGGGGTGGTGTAAAAATCCACCTTTTTGCGAAACCTTTGCGAAACCGGTGGGTGCACCAACCACGTGGTCATTTGACAGAGTACCAATCCACTTTGCTTTGGGAGGTAGATATGTTATAGCATACCGATACAATGTGCGAATCTGTCGGGTGTGATCACTGCTTCAGTCTTCCGTAGTAGATTCCCGGTGCTTTGGTTCAACACCTTGCAGAGTTTGTAGAGCCAGTGATTCAGGCGTTCCAATGCCCCTAATCACCTGTAGCCGGAAAGGAGCTGGTGTTTTAAAGACACCATGTGACATGGGAAGCTGTGGAAGAAATTTACAGATCATGAATTTCATGAACTGCAGCAGATCGAAAAAGCTTCCAACTTCAAAGAAGTTACCTGCTCATCCCAAGTTGTTTTCCATCTCATGTAGACAGTTAGCGAGCAATGATGAAATAACCCCACAAGTCATTTCAATCCCTATTCTCGATAAGGATGAGAAGAAATGTTTCTGCAAGCAGATCACATGAAACTGTTACATGGATTGCTTGAATACATACAGCTCACATATGAATTCTGAACTTAGATCTTGACCTCCAAATGGGCAACATATCCAAGGACAGCTCCAATGGAGATAATCCCAACCAGATAATAACATTCATCATTAATAAATGCAACCACACTTTGACATCCCGCTCCTATGGCTTCCCTTCCTTGCTTCGAAACGAAAAGTTCCAAACCCATGATTGAGTCGAACAACTTATGTTAAAAAAAACACGCGTGATAACTCGGTATGGCCTTCCTGTGATTATGGTGCTCTCAAAACTTTGGCAAGATAAATATATTCGCAATTGTCCATGCTTGCTGGACTATTCGAACGCCGTTCAAGAAGAGGGTCGATCGTTATCTGAAAATCGCCAAAATCCAAAAAATAAAAAATAATAAAAAGGAAAAAAATTAAATTTAACAAAACCTATAAATACTAAATTAATTAATTAATAAAAGGACGACGAGATTCTGTTTCTTCAATGAATCGCCTTTGCCGCGGTTTTACTTGGATCAATTTCATATTTGCTTGCGACTGCAATTTAACGAGGCGTTTCAGAGATTTGTCGGGTATTTTCAACTTCTTATTTGTGTTGAAAATTAAATACTTTGCCTTTCACGATTTGTGAATTTCGCGGTGATTTGTCCGATCGATCCCCTTTTTGTGCTATTAATAGCCCGGTGCGGCACCCGTTAAAATTAGAAAAACGGGAGATAGAGTAGGAAAAAAAGGTGGTTTACAATCACTTTGGGAAGGGAGGACTAAAAGGTGACCAGAAACAGAACAGGCATACATAATACTAATATTTAGACATCCGATATTTCAAGTGTAGCAAGAGTGTCGTCGTGATTATTTTCATAGCCCTCAGGATCGGAGCACAAGGATTCCTCTCACAGCGAAGTTCAGATATCGTTGTCCTAGGAGGATATAATCAATCCATTGGAATCCTCTCACAACGTCAGTTCCAGGTTGGCCGGCGAGGTCGGGCACATGTCACAATCATCACCGTCCATGGCGGAAGCCAAAAGTGAAGGATGAGAAGTTTCACAATTCTTTTCCAAATCCTCACCAGCTCCAGCTCCAGCTCCGACTCTAGACTCAACACCAGCAACGGCATTAACCACTGGGTTGCTCCCCAAATCCTTCGACTTCTTGACTAGACAGTTGAGAAGGGACTGGCACTTCAGGGTTAAGGAGTCGCAGTGCTCCTTTGTCATGCCAGAATTACACCGTTGATGGACGTAGTCGAAGAATACCTCGTCGACTGAGGGTGATCCGAAATAGTGGAACTCGGCCTTGGTGGGCGATGCAATGACAGCGATGCGAGCCCCGGTAAGTTTGTTGAGAGCAAAGGCTTTCTTGATGAGGCCTTTGCTCCTCTTCCTGAACGTATCGCGGCAACTCTTCGGATTCTGGATCTTGGCAATTCCTTTTCGCCGGGAGTTATCCATTTTCGTTGTAGGGGGAGAGAGAGCGACAGGGTTGGGGCGTTTATTGGTTACATTCATTCTCTCTGTCTGCATGGTGCTCGAGTTCCTTCAAGGGAGAGAGTGAAGGGGTTGGAGGAAAGAAGAGGGTGGAGCTTTATGATGCGTAAACAAGCTCCAGGGCGTCCGATTTATAGAAGCAGTAGCACCATGTTTTTGGACTGATGCCATGGGCTCCATCATCTAATAAGCAGACACTTCTCTCATCTTTAGTAAAAAAATATATTGAAAACGCATGGGGATGTTCTTTTGAACATTTTTCTTATTTAGGTGCCACTATCCTTCACTAAATGAGCGTGTGTGCAGCTATCGACATCATATTCCAACTCATTCCAACACCCCTTCCCATCATTGCAGAAACTGAGCATGCAATTCGAGCCGATACGATGAAGGATCAATGCAGATTAATCGAAAAATGCTACGACATCGATTGCTAACATTTACAATGGAAAAAATTATACGAGGCAAGGGCCATTAGGGGACTACAACGCTCAATGAATGGAGTCAACTCTTGTTGTGTCTCTTAATTTGGAAAAGGGCACCTTATCCTTTCCGTTCCTACAGAAAGCTCATCTCACCTCCTTTTTTTTTCCTCAATCATAATCGTATCTCTATAAGGCTGTTAGAAGCCCTCTTAATTTGGAGGATGTCTGATTATACTTTCCTCTATACTGTAAGCATGCTGATTCTAAAGTTGGACTTAAGAATGATTCATATGTTTTAACTCTTTCTTAGTCTTGGACTCACGTGCCCTTGCATTTGGCTCTTTCTTATTTAAGACTGATGCAGTCTCATGACAAATTTTGCATTCTTTTGACTCTCTTGTATTCTCTAGTACTCAGGCGTCACTATCCCTTTTCTATAGTGCTGATGGTTGGCACCTGGCAGTCCTAATTAGGACTTAAAACGAAGACTCCATTCTTTTTGCTCTTAAATAGGATAAAGGAGAGTCGATGGATGATACTCCAAAAACCAGGAAAGGAGATGAGAGCTACTCTTTCATTGATCTTCCTTCCTTTTTCTCTCTCCGTTTGAAGTCCTAATTAAGACTGCCAAAGCCAACCATTGGCACTATAGAAAATGACTATTTTGACGACTTTCAGCACGAAAGGACAAGTCAAACTCTTCCAAATTATGAGGCTTCGTTCCTTGCTAACGGCACTATAGAGATACGATTACATTCTTTTTACTCTTTGCAGATTCCAGAGATAACTTTAAAGCCACCAAACGCGGGAGTATCATCCATCGATTCTCCTTTTTCCTATTTAAGACACAGGTTTTTATACCTCCTTTTTTTCTAAAGTCATCATCAAATCCTCGTTGGTGAGATCTAATAATGGCCACTGAATTGGACAGAAACCGAGATCCGCCGAAAAGGAGTCTCTGAGGGGAATGGAGGGTAATGGAAATTTCGAACGGGACAAAATACAACCTCGAAGCCGCTTTTACACATTTCATGATTTTTTTTTTTTTTTTTTTTTTTTTTTTGGATTTTCTAGTATTCGGGCGTTCCTAATTAGTAATTACTATGTTATCATCCGATTTGGAGGGAAATTCGTTGAGCTAGAAAATTAATCTGAAACGAACAAACTTCATAATGTCTCACTTGTGGTTTGGGGAAAGCCATAGGTCAAATTCGCAAGCGAGGTTTAATTATTTCTTTGGCCAAAGGAAAAATGAGATTTATCAAGCTCTCCATCGATAAGTCTGGAAACAAATGCCCCAAGGTCCATCTTCCGTCACGACTGAAGAGGGCGTCAACCCCTTGATCGTGAAGTATGAGGCCATTCGCGACTGCGTGCGCAAGAAATTAAAGAATTTTCCATCGGTCATGGTCAATGTTGGTCGTAATTCTGGAGTTGGACGCCGAAAATTTTGGGGCCATTTCCCTGTGACGACTTATGATTGAGTGAATGAGAGGGGGAGGCTTACGAAGAAAGCAACTCCCTGGCTTGTTAGCAGGTGGGGCTTTGGGTTGGCTGATTCCTGGAAACTCTCATCTTCCCCTGTTTCTGAGATCTACTAGTTGTTGTGGAAGAACCATGGATGAAGACAGTGTCTGCAATTTGAGAGGGATCAAAGAGGACGAGTCTTCATCCTTGATTTTTTTGGAAGAAGCTGAATCGGGCTTGCGTGTTCATTCACGCCGGCACAAGAATTTGAGTATTTGGACTTGGATGTCATATAAATGTGACGGTTCATAAAACTGTAAGACAACAACAGACACAGTAAAATTGAATGGCAGATGGTAAATTCACATTCCGAACTTATCCAAGGTTGCAAATTTCTTTTTCATACTTTGCAAATTGAGCATTCCCGTGGACGGATACAACTCTCTTTCTCCGCATTGGCCTCGTTCTGGAACATAAATATGGCATTTCAATGTCAAGAAGCAGAACTAGGACGGTCAGCTCGCTTCATTGGTCCGCTCTCAGGATCGGACCAATATTAACACCCCGATGCATTAGAAAAAGTGGAGAAATCGTCTTAATACATAAACCAACAGGATCGCCTGTATATGTATTGATGGTTATTGCATTATAACATTCCACTTAACATAAAATGAGACAGAGTAGGAAAAAAAGGTGGTTTACAATCACTTTGGGAAGGGAGGACTAAAAGGTGACCAGAAACAGAACAGGCATACAAAATACTCATATTTAGACATCCAATATTTCAAGTGCAGCAAGGATGTCGTCGTCCTTATTTTCATAGTTCTCAAGATCGGAGAGTCGGTGGGTTCCTCTCCTGAGCTTACACAGTCGACGGGTGAGTTCTATGGCCAAGTTCATAAACCATTGTCCTCGGAGAAATTAAGAAGGCCGTTGAGATCCAACCCACAGCCACAAAGATTGGAGCACATGGGGTCGGCATCCATTTCTGAACTACCACCGCCGGCAGCCGGGTCGATCAACGAGGTAAATCGATCGACACAAGCCCCAGCGTTAACTGAGGGGTTGTTCTCGAAATCCTTTAACTCCTCTGTCGCGTTCTCAGCCCAGTCCATCCCCTCTTTTGGACTCTTTGGCAGCGTCACGCCGCCCTTGCGACGGAGGTACTCGAAGAATACCTCTTCGACGGAGGGTGCGCCGAAAAAGCAGAGCTTGTCGTTGGGGGAGAACACAATGACGGCGACGCGAGCGCCGGTGAGGGAGTTGAGAGCAGAGGCTTTCTTGATGAGGCCGCGGCTCCTCTTGGAGAACGTCGCGGCGCACTGCTTCGGGTCGTCGATCTTGTCGGCTCCTTTTCGCCGGGAGGGAGCCATTTTCGGCTGGGGGGAGGAGAGAGAGAGAGAGAGAGAGGGGGGGACTTGAAGGGTTTGGAGGGCGAGAGGAAGATGAACCTGTATGCATGGTCCTCCAGTTTTCTTTCTTCTTTTTTTCTTTTTATCCTCGAGAGAGAAGGGGTTGGAAGAAAGAAGAGGAGGGTGCAGCTTTGGGATGCTCAAACAAGATCGAGAGAGCCCACTGTTTATAGAGACAACTTTCTTGCATGTTTAGTTAAAGAATTCTGAAAACGCACCCGGAGTTTCTTTTGAACTTTCTTCTTACTTAGGAGCCACCATCCTTCATCGTATGAGAGTGTGCGCAGCTCTCTCCCTCCGTTTTTTAAGTCCTAATTAGGATTGCCACGTGCCAACCGGCAGCACTATAGAAAGATGAAGCGACTTTAGCACGAAACGACAAGCCAACTTTTCTAGATTAAGGAGGCTTGCTAACAGCACTGTATAAGATTCTCCTTTTCTTATTTAGGAGATAGATTTTTGTACCTCCTTTTTTTATTCAAAGTCATCATCAAATCCTCGTTGATGCGATCAAATAATGGCCAATGAATGGGAACAAACCGAGATCTGCCCCCAAAAAGAATCTCGGAGGGGAACGCAAGGTAATGGGTAATTCAAACGGGACAAAATAGGACTTCAAAGCCGCATTTACACATTTCGTGATTTTTTTTTGTATTTTCTAGCAGTCAGGCGTTCCCAACTAGTAATTACTATGCTATCATCCAATTTGCAGGAAAATTCATTGAGCTAGAAATATAATCCGAAACGAACACTAATAAACTTCTTAATATCTCGCGTGGTTAGGGGAAAGCCATAGGGCAAATTCCCAAGCGAGGTTTAATTATTTCATTAACCCAAAAAAAAAATGAGGATTATCAAGTTCTCTAGCAATAAGTCTTGAAACAAAAAGGGCAAAGTTCATCTTCCGTCGCGATGGAGATCGTGATACGAGGCCATTCGCCATTGTGTGTGCAAGAAATTAAAGAATTTTCCTTCGATCATGGTCGACCTTGGTCGTAATTCTAGAGTTGGATGCTGAAAATTTTGGGGCAATTCCAATTTTTCGTCCTTTCAACTTAATCCGTGCGCATCGTCAAATTAGGTGCTCGAACGTTTTGTTTGTGTTAATTAAATACTCCATCTTTCCTAATTTGTTTTACAATAAGCACCCAACGTGCAATTAAAAGTAAAGAAATTGCTTTGAATTATTAAATTTAATTTAACATGGGATTAGACAAAAAAATTGACATGGAAAAAATATAGTGACAAGTTAGCAAGAGAGAGAGCATGGCTATCAACTGTCTTTTTAACTCTTTATTTTCTTATTTAAGACTTTAGTCTTGGGACTCGTGCCCTTGCATTAGTTTAGATCTTTCTTATTTAAGATTGCATTCTTTTTTTCTTTTTTTTTTAACTCTTTCTTTTCTTATTTAAGACTTTAGTCTTCGAACTCGTGCCCTTGCATTAGTTTAGATCTGTTTTATTTAAGATTGCATTATTTTTAACTCTTTCTTTTCTTATTTAAGACTTTAGTCTTGGGACTCGTGCCCTTGCATTAGTTTAGATCTTTCTTATTTAAGATTGCATTCTTTTTTTTTTTTAAAAACTCTTTCTTTTCTTATTTAAGACTTTAGTCTTCGAACTCGTGCCCTTGCATTAGTTTAGATCTGTTTTATTTAAGATTGCATTCTTTTTAACTCTTTCTTTTCTTATTTAAGACTTTAGTCTTGGGACTCGTGCCCTTGCATTAGTTTAGATCTTTCTTAGTTAACACTAAAGTAATCTGATGGCAAATTTTGCATTCTTTTGACTACGGCTATTGCTCTACTACTATTATTATTATTATTATTATTATTATTATTATTATTATTATTATTATTATTATTATGTAACAGTCACTTGCCTCTTGCTTTTCTATAGATGTGTTAAAATGGGTCATAAACCCATTTATGACCCATTTAAATCTTAAATGGGTCATAAATTGGTCACTTGTTTATAACAAAATATAGTTAAATGGGTTTCACAATTAAAGATTTAAGATAGGTGGGTCTTAAGTGGGTTTTAAATGGGTTGGATTGAAAACTCATCTTTAACAAAAACATTATAATCCCCCCTTCTTTCTTTAACTTTATAAAAATCGAAATTATAATTTTTTATTTTTATTTTCTCTTTTCTTTTTCTTCCTTTTTTTTTTCTTTTTTTTTTTCTTTCTCGTGCCGGCGACCGGCCAGGCGAGCCTCGAGCTTGCTGGCGTCGGGCGAGCTCGAGCTCGTCGGATCTGGCGAGGCGGAGGCCTCGCTGACGCTCGGCGAGGCTCGAGCCTCGCTAGAGCCTTGCCAGTTCCAGCGAGCTCGAGGCTCGAGCCTCGCCGATCTGGCGAGCCTTGAGCTCGCCGGCGTCAGGCGAGGCTCGAGCCTCGCTAGTTCCGGCGAGGGGCGAGCTCGAGCTTGCCCAACACCGGCGAGCCTCGAGCTCGCCGGATTAGGCGAGGTGGTGGCCTCGCTGGCGTTGGCGAGCTCGAGGCTCACCTATGGCTGGTCGCCGGCCGACGTCGTGGCCGGCGGCCGGCCAAAGAAGAAGAAGAAGGAGAAGAAAAGAAAAAAATAAAATTATATTTTAAAAATAATATAAAAATAAATAAAATTTTAATTTTTTTAAATAATTAAATTTCGATTTTTTAATAATTATTTTAAAATTTATAAAAATTTCCATTAAATTTATATTGTATAAAACTAATTTAGCAATACAATTTTAAAAAATAATATATATAAAAGCTTGGAAGTATTTTAATAATATAATCTTTAAAAAAAACATAGGAATAAGTTTTTCTAAATTTGTTAAATATGAAAGTATTTTATTAATATGAGTTGGGTCGGGTCGGGTATGGGTTGGGTATGAGTCGGGTCGGGTTTGGGTCGAAAAATTTACATTAAGCATAAATGTGTCATAAATGAGTTAATTGGTCAATTTGGGTCGGACCATTAGTGACCCGACCCAAACCCAACCCGACCCACCCGTTTAACGGCTCTACTTTTCTATCAGCACAAATCAAATGCATAGTCGCATTCATCGAAACACTATCTTTCCAGACACATAGGGATTTTGGTGTATCATAGAAGCTAAAGAGCACAAATCTTGACGGTGTTGGGACCTCACTTTCTTTAATCCACACGACATGGGAGATGGCATTGACAAAATTTACAAGAGTCGTCAAGGGTATATACTATGTGTTGGCAAAACAAAGACTTTTGCAACGTATTTCAGGTTTTTTTTTCTCCTTCTTCTTCTTGCGTATTCTCTAGTACTCAAGCATTACTATCCTTTTCTTTTCTTTTCTTTTCTTTTCTTTTCTTTTCGTTCACACCACTTTAGTCATTAGTTTTTATTTTTTATTATTCGCTAGGTGTTAAACATAAAATTGAAGGAGATACTGAGACAACCTAATATGTCACATATACAATACGTCTCAGGAGTAAATATTGTGCAATTTGGAAGAAAACTTGTCGAGTTGAAGAATTGATCAACATCGGTTAACGTTCGTGCTAGTGGTAGTTCTAGAGTTGGAATTTGAAAATTTTAGGATGATCTTGATTTTCCGAACTTTCAATTTGACTGACAAATCGTCCAGTTAGGCGCTCAAACTTCTCGCTCGTGTTATTTAAATATTGTTGCCGTTCACAAGGAATTGGTAATCTACCCCCATCGATTCTTTTTGCCATTAGCACCTGATGTGGTAGTTAAAAGTAAAGAAATTGTTTTAAATTATGATATTCAATCGAACAAAAGATAAGAAGAAGGAAAAAAAAATACAGAAACTAAGTCCATCCATTTAAACTAACGGAAAATACTAACGTTCTTTCTTTTAATATTTTATCTCTCCTACATGGCGATGAGATGGCTAAAACATGAAATATAGGGTTAAAACAACATCATTTTGATTTAAATATTAATTTTTTAACCAAAAATCTTAATTAAACAAAATACAAACATACTATAAAAACACCAAAAAAAAAAAAAAAACCAAAGCAAACACGGCAAGTCCTTGCCATCATCGGAAAGTGCCATCAGGGCTTCAGCAAGGGCCAACAAAAATCGATGGGGCCTCGATTAGGGTCGACAACCCTCTCTGAGATCTAGTGAGGGTCATGGCCCTCTCCTAGATCTGAGCAAGGGTTGCTGGCCCTCGCTCAGTTATGGTGGCCTTTGGCAAGGGTCACCAACCCTCGGTGTTGTCTAGCCAAGGGCCATCACAATTCGTCAAACCTAGTTGAGGGCTTGGTAACCCCTGCTAGTCCTCACCAAGCCCCCACCTTTTGGCAATTGGGTGGCAGCAACAAGGGCTTGCCGCCTTTGCCTTTGGCTTTTTTCCTTTTATAAATTTTTTTTTTATTTTTAATTGAGATATTTGTTAATAAAATTAAAATTTAATCCAAGACAATGTCATTTTAGTCTTATGTTTGTTTTATCCACGTTATCATGACGTGTGAGAGAGAAAATATTAAAAAAAGCAATGTCAGCATGTTCCATAATCTAAATGGACGGAATTAACGGGAAAACCCAATTGCACAAATTTGATAAGTTTTACCAATCGATTGCACTTTTTGTATGTTTTAAGACACGACTATATTTTTGCAATAAGTTTTAGGATTTCGAATGCACATATCCCAAAATAGAATATAAGCAAGAAAAACGCTTAATAAAAGAGCGGGTCGTGTTGTGTTTCCAATCTTGGAAGCTTCCATCACAATGTTTCACCTTTCCTTTTCACAGATAGGTCGGTCGCCTCCTTCTTTTCTCAAAGTGACAATCCTACTCTCTTTAGTGTTCAAAAATATATGGAGACAAACTATGAAATCAAGTACATGATGGAAAATAGGATACAAGCAAAGGCCGGTGGCAAAATGTTCATTGAAAAAGTAAGATATGTTTGGTAACCATTCTATTTCCAATAACAATTTCTATTCAGAAATAGTTTTTTTTTTTCTAATTTTGTTCCCTGGACAAGTTTCTAAGCATTTGAAAGCGTTTAATACCTCTCTAAAATTTCTATTCTTGGAATAAAAATGTGTTTAGTACGACTCTCAAATTCTTTTGTAATTTAGAATTTCTTTTAATTTTTAAAATAATTTTATTACATTTTTTTTTCTTTAACCGGTTGTCGGCCTCAGCCATGGCCAATGACTAGCTAGGTGAGGGCTGGCATCCTCGCCAGAGCATTGCTGGCCCTCAACCAAACCAAGCCTCATTGGCTTGAGTCTCGCCTACCTCAGCATGATTTTGCCTTGCCTTAACTAGGCGAGGTTGACCTTGCCTAGATTTGATGAGACTCGACTTTGCCCAAGTCTAGTGATGCCAAGCTCATTTGGTCACTAGTGAGGTTTTACCTTGTCCGGCCATCACGAGGTTGCCATTGCCCGGCCATGACAAGGCTGACCTCATGGTGGCCGAGCGAGCCCTGCTGATAAGGCTCAACCTTGCCAAATCTAGGCAAGGCTTGGGCTAACGAGGTAGGCCTTGCCAAGGGCCGATGGTGTTCTAGCAAGGTCACTGGCCTTTGTCTAGCTAGTCGCTAGCCATGGTTGAGGTTGGCAATCGGCTAAAGGAGGGAAAAAGAAGAAGAAGAAGAAGAATAAGAAGAAGAAAAACTTTTCTAGTTTGGGCTTTATTCTGGAGTTGTTCTCAAGAACAAAGTATCAACTTTTTTTTATACTTTGGGCTTGATTCTAGAGTTGTTTTCGAGAACAAAGCATCAACTCTTTTTTACTTCTTAATTTTGTTCTAAATCTATTCCTAGGAACAAAAAAGTTACCAAACAGATTTCTATTGTTTTTTTTTTTTTGTTTCATGGAACAAAATAATAGAATTAAGCACTACTTGGCATGTTACCAATCAAACACATTTACTATCTTTTTAGTATCTTTATTTTCCTATGTGGTACTTTATTTCCTAGTCGTAGTTTTCAATTTCATGTCGTTGATTACATTCCGATGTAGTATCTTTATGCTCTTAGGTGCCGTGTCGTCCATTAAATTTTGGTCGTCGATCTTTTTGGTTTCTTTTGGCGGGGGCTGAACACTTTGCCGTGGTTTTCTTGGAGGGCGAGAGGAAGATGAACCTGTATGCATGGTCCTCCAGTTTTCTTTCTTCTTTTTTTTTTTTTTTTTTTATCCTCGAGAGAGAAGGGGTTGGAGGAAAGAAGAGGAGGGTGCAGCTTTGGGATGCTCAAACAAGATCGAGAGAGCCCACTGTTTATAGAGACAACTTTCTTGCATGTTTAGTTAAAGAATTCTGAAAACGCACCCGGAGTTTCTTTTGAACTTTCTTCTTACTTAGGAGCCACCATCCTTCATCGTATGAGAGTGTGCGCAGCTCTCTCCCTCCGTTTTAAGTCCTAATTAGGATTGCCACGTGCCAACCGGCAGCACTATAGAAAGATGAAGCGACTTTAGCACGAAACGACAAGCCAACTTTTCTAGATTAAGGAGGCTTGCTAACAGCACTGTATAAGATTCTCCTTTTCTTATTTAGGAGATAGATTTTTGTACCTCCTTTTTTTATTCAAAGTCATCATCAAATCCTCGTTGGTGCGATCAAATAATGGCCAATGAATGGGAACAAACCGAGATCTGCCCCAAAAAGAATCTCGGAGGGGAACGCAGGGTAAAGGGTAATTCAAACGGGACAAAATAGGACTTCAAAGCCGCATTTACACATTTCGTGATTTTTTTTGTATTTTCTAGTAGTCGGGCGTTCCCAATTAGTAATTACTATGCTATCATCCGATTTGCAGGAAAATTCATTGAGCTAGAAATATAATCCGAAACGAACACTAAACTTCTTAATATCTCGCGCGTGGCTAGGGGAAAGCCATAGGGCGAATTCCCAAGCGAGGTTTAATTATTTCATTAGCCCAAAAAAAAAAATGAGGATTATCAAGTTCTCCAGCAATAAGTCTTGAAACAAAAAGGGCAAAGTTCATCTTCCTTCTGTCGCGATGGAGATCGTGAAGTACGAGGCCATTCGCCATTGCGTGTGCAAGAAATTAAAGAATTTTCCTTCGATCATGGTCGACGTTGGTCGTAATTCTAGAGTTGGATGCCGAAAATTTTGGGACAATTCCAATTTTTTGTCCTTTCAACTTGATCCTTGCGCATCGTTAAATTAGGTGCTCGAACGTTTTCTTTGTGTTAATTAAATACTCCATCTTTCCTAATTTGTTTTACAATAAGCACCCAAACGTGCAATTAAAAGTAAAGAAATTGCTTTAAATTATTAAATTTAATTTAACATGGGATTAGACAAAAAATTGACATGGAAAAAATATAGTGACACATTAGCAAGAGAGAGAGCATGGCTATCAAGTGTCTTAATCCATTAAATCCCAACATTACATTTCGAGAATGACGTCTGCCATCGAGTTTGGTGGATTCTCAGAAAATTTCATTTGAGACGTTTAGAAGAATATCGATCCTTTTGTCCACATTTATTTTTATGATATTTTTCACATTACTTACTCTCTTAAAAAATTTAAAAATGGAATAACCTTTGAGTACAATATATGATTGTTGCGATCATCCTAAGGTGAAGTCCTGTTATACCTTGACAGATTACTAAGAGCGTGCTCCTATGCTTGGCATGAGCCCTCCTAAGCCCTATCGATTACGATTTTGTTTTGTAATTAATTATTCAATTTTGTTTTTATTTTATAAGTCACCATTAATCAATTATGGCTGATTAGAGACAAAGTCCGCTTTATTCTCACGAATCAAAGATTCATGGGTGTATCGAATGTCTACTTTTGGCACATTTTTCTCTTTTATGAAAACAATTTATGCAATTTTTTTTTTTTATTCTTAAAACATGTATCTAGCATTCGTTTGTGCGTAGATATTCATTTAAATAAGAGATCAAATCAAATAACCTGAGTCGTACGAGGCAAAATTAAGCGAAGCCTTGTTTTATTCTCGTCCACGGTTAGAGACGCTAGTCGCCAGGCGCCTGGATGGACCAGTCCAATCCCACATGAAACACAAACTCCAAGGATCCCAAAATAAGATAGTGGAGAAAGCTCGTAGATGACGCCCATGGTCCCTGTCCTCCGTAGGTGGGTGCACGCTCTTTCCTTCTTTCTTTTTGGTAATTGTAATTTCAAAAGAAAAAAACATTTCCAACTTCTAAAATTACCATCTGAATTTTGAGTTACGTTGCTCGGTCGCAAGCGATGGGAATGAGGTACGGGAAGCTAAATGGAAGTCTTTCATTGCATTATTTATGAACTCGATTATATTATTTATAAGTTCCCAAATTTAACATACTTTTACGTCGAAAGTGTACTTATCTAAACTTTTTAATCAATGTAACCGGCCAAAAAAAAAAAATGCTCTTTTTTTATAGCTCGATTAGAATACATGATAATATTTGTAAAGAGTGTTGCTCGCTCTTTGGACACATGAGCATTAGTTGTTATCCTTGATTTTTGGAAGAAGCTGAATTGGGCTGGCGTGTTCATTCATGCCAACACAAGAATTTGAGTATTTGGATTGGGGTTTCGTGTAGAAGTGACGGTTCATAAAGCTGTAAGACAGCGACAAAGAAAGTTGAACTAAAGGCAAATGGTAAATTCACATTCCGAACCCCTAGCTGCATTATGATTCTCATTTCTGGCTGCAGCATTTCGAGGATCTTGTTAAGGGTCATTTCTTCAAGTGCGCTCCAGATATTCTGATGGCTTGTAAAGCATACGCAGAAGGGGCTCAGGTTGGATGCCTTCTTAAAGGTGGTGTACAAGATGTTGATGCCGATCATAGGAGCAGCTCACGCACCAGCTCCCCCCGTTTTAAGGATACTGTATCTAAGTATATTAGCCTTCTGGTGAAAGAATTTAGGAGACTTGGGATCAAGGACCTGGAGAAATTTGTGCCTCCAGCTCCGGTTCCACCTCCGGCTCCAGCGACGACAGCGGAGTGAATATCCAAATAACTTCTTGATTGAGACCATCTTTTTTCGGTGGCAACACAGATTAAGGTTCTTCCTGACTAGGGATCAGTGACGTGCTGGATGTTTTTGCGGATGATTTTGGATAATGTACAGAGGTGTAGATATGGATGAGTTATAGAATTCACCTTTGATGATAACATATATATATATATATATATATAGAAGGTTCTCTGTTCCGCCAATTGCTGATATGCTACGTTAGTCTTTCATATCGTGCTTCTAAATTATTCTGCTGTTTGCTGGATTTCTCCAGCCTTTGTTATCTGTTTCACTGGACGGAGGTTGCAGAGCATTCTTCCAGCATGTTTCCTATGTTATCGTGTGGTATCAGTGGTAAACGAGTTTTGGACAGCATGATATATCCTATTTGAATGTGACAATTTGGTGTCTCTTGAGAGTGGGTCGCTCTGATCACTCTGGCGTTTTGTTTAGCATGCCATGTGAGATGTTCCAGAGATGTTCCACTTGATAAAATGAATCGAGGCATTTGTTTAGTATGCCTGTTGATTAATTTCACCCCTTAATTTCATGGTTTAATTATATTGGTCGAGATGTTTCTCTGGATGAATGAACTCTTCTGGTGGTCGGTTGAGTTAAATGAGGATAGGTTCATAAGGATTCCGAGATTCTGCTTCTCAGTCCTCACTAGTATGGTCACACCTCTGATATGTGTTGATGTTCTCATATATAGATTGTTCTGCTACCGTTTTTGTTGAAAATCAATTATAGGATTTGGAACGTCCATTTGCTTTCTTTGTATTTGTAGTTCATTGCCGTTTTTGTTGAAAATCAATTATAGGAGTTCTTATCTCCCAAGTTAAATCTGGAAGTTTAATAATGCCTTCGGTGATTCGATACCCTCGTGCTCTGTCTGTGTACAGGTCTTCCACCTCCAATTTCAATGATGATCGCAGAAGTTTTAGGCTCTTGCTGAACTATGAAGATTTGCTCTTTTAAATATTATATCTATGTTTGTTCAACTGATTTTAGTTTTCTCCGTACAACGATGGCGAGGAGGAAGCCAAACCTAGGCGGGCACCACTAACTAGCAATGCCATAGTTATTAGAGAAGGAATTTCCGATGTGTGTTCAATATTAATAATGATATGAGATTTAATGATTGGCCGTGAGATACGTTCTTATGGAACGAGTGTGTGTTTAATCCTATTTGAAGGAAGAAGTTGTTGTGCTACAAGACTAATCTAAAACGAATGGTAAGCTTCTTTAAATATCACGTGTTGTCGGTAGAAAGACCAAGGGCAAATTCCGATGTTTTGAGCGATGTTTAATTATTTTATTAACAAAAAAAGAAAAAGAAAAAGAGGCGTATTGCACTCTCCATCAATCTTGAAGATGGGAGCGCGCGTCCGAACCTCCACCGCCAGCGGCCGAGACAGACTGCCAGAACTGGTAAGTTCATCAGGTGCCGAGGGATGTCCGTATGCTCACTGTCACCGGCGGTCATCGCAGCAGAAAAGTCAATTCGGTTGCAGACTGGTCAATGAAGGCCCAAAGAAAAAGTCGTCTCCCCCGACAAAGGCTCTTATCGAAGCCCTTTTCATGGGCTCTTTGGGCTTTCCTCATATCACCGAATTAGGTAATTTTCAAGTACTCTACCTCTCATAATTTGTGAAACCGGTGATTCGTGTGATGGATTCCTTTTGTCATTAACTCCTCGATGTGGCACTGTTAAAATTAGGAAAGTGGAGAAATCTTATTAAATTATAAAGTTCGACTTAACATAAGGGGAAAAATAATAGCGACCTCAATGTTAGGAGGACAAAAGAGTGTCTTTATCCTATGCTGTTTCAAATTGAATCCCTTACAATTCTACTACACAGGAAACAAAGCATATACCCATATCTACTATTTATATTGCATGAGAGACATCCAAATCTTCGAGTCCAACAAAGTCGTCGGGATTATATCCATGGCCCTCAAGATCGGAGAGTGTGGCCTCCTCTCCTGGGCTTCCACCGCCGACGGTCGAGTTCTCTGGTAAAGTCAATAAACCGTTGTGGTCACCATCACCGATACAGTCCTCGGTGAGATTAAAAAAGTCATCGAGATTGAACTCACAACCCTCAAGATCGAAGCATGTCGGAGTGGACTCCACTCCCAAACTTTCACCGCAGGTGGCACTATATGCGCAACCCTCAAGAACGTAGCGCACAGGAGTTGACTCCACTCCTGAACTTCCACCGCCAGCGGTCGAGTTGACCGGTGAAGTCAGGAAACTGTTGCAATCGCCGGGGCGGACGTAGTCCTTGAAGAGAGCGTAAAGTATAGGACAAGAAGCTTCAAAACTCTGTAAAACTGAGTCGATCTCATCATCGTTCAAACTTTCATAATCACAGCAAAATTTAACTTCAGAATCACCACAAGCACCGGCTTTAACCGATGTGTTGTAGTCCAAATCCTTCAATTTCTCGCGCACACAAGCAAGAACGGTCTCACACTTCACGATCAGGGAGTCGAAGTCCTCCTCCGTAGCGCCAGAATCACACTCTTTCTCGATCCATACCACCCACTCGCCCAGACCCTTCGGCATCATCACGTCGACCTTGTTGCGGAGGGTAGTCATAGATTATTTCTTCGACTGAGGGAACACCGAAAGAGTAGGGCCTGCCCGTGGTGGAGAAGACAATGACGGCAGCACGAGCGCCGGTGAGTTGGCAGAGAGTGGAGGCCTTCTTGAAGAGGCCCTCACGCCTCTTCGAGAACGTCACGCGCCGCTTAGCGGGGTCAGTGATTTTGACAATTTCTGTTCGCCGGCGCTGAACCACTAGTGAAGTTTTCAAATGTTTTTCGCTTGGAGAGAGGGCGTGTGTGTGGGCGCGGCCTAAACGAGTTTGCAGGTTTCTTTGTTTTCTTGGAGAGAGAGAGAGAGTGTTGAACGAGCTTGCATGGTTCTAGAGTTTCAGAGTTTCAGGGGGTGGGTGGGTGAAGGGGTTTGTAGTATGAAGTGATAATATTTTGGAATGGGAAGATGAAAGTGCCCCGGTGTTTATAATAGCAAGCCATGGGATCTTTATAGAGAAACGCATGTGAGTCGGATGTTTTTCTTTTTCTAAAGTTCTTTTGAATGATTGACAATGCTCGTCAGCTATAGTATAGCACTGAGGGGCAGTTTTTTTTTTTTTTTTCAATGGTTGTGCAAGTATTTTTATATTGTTGTAATAATGTATTTTATTCATCTATTCACTAATTTATTACTATTAAAAGTCTTTTCTATCGTGCACAGGCTTACAGCACTTGCAAGACTTAAAAATGGAAAGTCCCGCAATCTTTACGCTAAGATAAGCACCTCACGAGCTTGTAATGGCAAAATATGGGCCCTCTCTTTGTTTCACATTGATTATCTCGTCCTTCCACGAAGAAAAGATAGAGGAAGGGGAGAAAATATTCAATGGTTGCTTACCACCACATCCTCTGCACGCGTGGCATGCATGATCCATTAAAATGTTGACACGTGTCGAGTGACGTGAAAATTAAAAAAAAAAAGGAAAAATAAGAACTTTGCAGGCTTCTTAGGCGATGCTCTCTCCTTAATTGCGCGGTGCTCCTTTATTTTAAAATTCACTCCAGATCCCTCCCTCCTCCATCTCTCCTCTCTGTCTCGCAAAATCCGACGACCACCTCTGGACGACCACCGCCAGATGCTCTCTTTCAGTTGCTGGGAAACGACGGAGGCTTGGCGGCGTTGGGGTCGAAGGGCTCTATGGCACGAGCTTCCCTCTAAAGAAGTGGTCGTTGGAGAGAAATAGACACGAAATGTTGGCGTCCATGCAGTCGTGGCACTAGCAGGACGACCCAGAGGAGAGGACGAACGTGATTGAATCAAGTGATTGCGGGACTTTCCATTTAGTTTTAAAACTAAACACCGAGATTTTCTCTGAGTAACAAACGTGATTGAATCAAGTAATTGTATGACATCTACAGCCCGACTGAATGGAGCGCTGGAGTAACAGCCAGCATAGCCACCAAAAACTGTTATGGCGAGACAATGCCGATGAGTAGAACTGCATTTCTATGTGAATACCTAGAGCAGATGAGACTGGTGGATGAAGTACTTAAAGACATGCATAGCCCAGCAATGCCGGCATATCTTCTCGACAAAACGATGCTCTCAGCTTTGTGAAAAGACCGACACACTTCTATCTACAGCAGCAAACTAAGCCCAAAGGAAAGAGCTCGCCCAGATCGTTATCCTGACGGCAGCCATTGGCGCCTTCCCGGCTTGCCTAATACTTGGAACCAACTTTTTTACAGGATTTTGTCTTACTAATTTTCGCTTGTTATGATGTACGCTTACTGGCAATGGTAACAATTTACTTCTCTACCTCCCCTGCAATTCTATGGGGGAGCGTGAATATGAAAATGTCTCATTTGTCATGTAAAGATGACTAAAAGTATATTGCATTTGCTAGGAACTAAGGTGGCTCGTTTCTACTTAGCATTTACCTTCTTCTTTTTTTTGCCATAGCATCTACCTAGTTATAGTTATGTTATGCTGGATTTTGGCAGATCATCCTTTTTATGACGAAAGAATCATATATTTTGTTGCACAATTTCATGGTGTGAGACTTTTGAGCCTGTTGATTTTTTTAGGACTTGAATTTACAAGCTTGAACTAGTTTCTTCTCTTAATTTTGCTTAACAGTAAAAACACATGCACACATATAGGAAAAATCACAGAAGTAAAGATTGGAAAGCAAAACTTGAGCGTGGAATCATTATGCGAAACTACATGTTCAGGAGGGTAAGAATATTGTTGGCTCAGAAGAAAAAATGATAAAGCTAGTTGGTGTAAACAAAAGCACATAGATTATACTGAAGTTTAGATACGAGCTTTAATCATACAATGACACAAATCTCTTGCTGCTTAAAGCAAACTTAACAGGATTTTGAAACTAACGTCAAGAAGCTATAGAATAGAACTCACTGAATTCTAATACATCACATCCAAACTAGAACACAACTATTTACATAATGTTGACATAAGTTTACTAGTAAAGCTTGCAAAATGAAGGTGGCATGGTACTGCTATCCATAGAAAAGCAAATACTAGTTCTAGATTGCTAGTCCCGGAGCATTAACTTCCATCATACTCCTTACGTCCCCTCCAATTTCCGAATGCACCATTCCAGCATTACTGGCCGCCACATGCTAGTCATAAGGTGAAAGGTGAACCCCAAGTGCAGCCCTGCCAGAAGGATCAACGTTATTCAACGATGTGGCGTCTCACTCTAGCCTTCGCAGTGTTGCATGCTATACTCAGTCCTCCGGGAACAGTCAATCTCGCTGAATTCTGCATGATCAAAAAAACATGATATACTGACAAATATTCACCGACTATAATGACAATATCAATATAGCATTCATGTTAAGCGTTGACAGCATCGTTTTATGAAATAAGTGATCCCTCCTGGACCTACTCAATGAGCGAGATTCATCCCAGGAGATGTGGAAAAAGAACTAAAATTAGATGAATTATCCGCTATCAAACAATATAGCGAACTAAGAAGCATCAGTGTGAGACAAACAAAGAAGACAACAGGGAAAATGTCCAAGACTGTCTGTGAAGTTTCCATTCAATAATGTCCAAAATGATATTGCATTGGCTCACGCACAGGTATAGATTCACATCAAGACTCAATGTAAAAGAAACAAGACAGCAGGTAGAGTTCAACTTGAAGCTGGCCGAGAATCACAGTTTTACACAAGCGGCCAGATAGAATGGCAATAAGCTGCCAATGTTGAGTCAATCAGAACTCAGAACCCAGATGTGTCCTCTTATCATAAATCAAGCTCAACATATATCTATCCATCCATGTATCAAATTGAAATGTAGGATTACGCAAACAGAAGGGTCACAAGCATAATTTCAGTTCCAAGTCACTTAAAAACTTTTCTTTCTATTTGAATGCAACGTGAGTGAGAGAGAGAGAGAGAGAGAGAGAGAGAGAGAGAGAGAGAGAGAGAGAGAGAGAGAGAGAGAGAGAGAGAGAGAGAGAGAGCAACCCAAGAAAAATATATTATATGAGTTTAAAAAATATGTAGTTACCAAAATAATTTATTTATTTTATTCTAAATCTAATAATGTACTTCAAGCATTTATGCTTACTAAAGCATGCAAGTTAAAAGGGCAATATCTAAATTCCAATGACAAAATGCATACTCTTTGTAACTTTATTCTTAATTCAATTTATGTCCTTATTTGCGCTTTTAGAACACAAAATTCTGTCAATTGATAATTTTGGTATTGAATTAAATGGCATATTTTTCTTGCCAGATTTGGCTTTGACAATGCCAACCCTGGAACAGATCCTTCTTGATGTTACTCTAAAGGGCCAGAAAAGGTATTATGAAAATTCTTTATACTTGACAACAAGTAAAAAGAAAGAAAAGCTCTGTGTTCCCCCGCAGGAATCCATCTCTCGAAACGGCTCTCCACAAAAAACACGGTTTTTGTTGCTTGTTCAACATTTGTTCAGGTGTTATATGCTCTTGCCCTCTGCATGACACCAAGAGAAACCCCCTGGATCCTTTAAGCCCCAGTCTTCTTCTCAAACTTTGAAATCCTATTCTTTTCTGGAAAGGCTTTCACTTTCTTGCGCTTTCTTGATCCCTTCTGATGTCGGTTGATCTTCACGGAAAAGAAAAATGAAGTGGGACAGAGTCCTGTTGCCGCAAGCCCAGTGACCAGAGCAGGGCAGAGAAGAGGCGGGGGGCTCCAGAAAGAGGTGGCGCCACACTTGCAACGCCATTAAAGGAGGGAGATTTCTCTACGTTTTCGGTGGCTTCGGCAAAGAATACTGCCAGACCAGCCAAGTTCACGTCTTTGACACTGTTGGGTCTTCGAGTTTATCTTCTGGAGATTCTGGTTTCTTTTCAAAATTGCATTTTTTTTTCTGAGAATGTCTTTTATATAGATCGGTATTCTCTGCTTGGTGCAGAGAGAAAGATTGGTTCTTTTCTTTTCTTTTTTTCTTTTTTCTGTCTGATTTGGAGCTCCTGGTGTTTTTTGGTGCAACTCTGCTTGTTCAGATTTTTTTTTTGGTTGTGTTATAATTTGCTGATGCCTTTTGTTTGTTGTTGGTTTTTATTCGAACCAATGGCTTGGCTCTTGAATCATTGATATGTGGCTAGTTTGATGCATTGAATGTGTGGGTTGGAAGAGAATTTTGTATATGGCACTGCTATGACCAATATTTTCCGGTACTTCTTTCATCTTGAACAGTTACTGAAGCTGTTGACTTTCTCCCCATTTGCATTTTGCTGGTGTTTATATTAACTGCTGGAATTTCGTGAGGGGTGGCTTTTGGTGTACTTCCAACTTCCGTTGCCTTCCGGTTTTTGTGCCGTGACCTCGTGTTCCGTTGGAGCTTATAGCTAGAGGGGCATGCTTGTGTCACGGCCCGAAAGTTAGCATGTCCAAGAGGTTTCCATGGTACGGGCGTGACACGTGATGACCCTCGACTTATGTTCCCGAAATTTACACTGACTTTCCCCCTCTTGTTAAGGAAAGTTCTAAACTCTCGTTCCCTGCCACAGAAGAGTTTATTGATCCCCATGGCAGATACCGTCATGTTCCCAAGATTCCTACCCCCACTGATGTGGACAAACATGGGAGACAGAAGAAAACCCCTGCTGCTGAAGCTGTTCTAAATTGGCAATCAGAGACTCTGTTGGCACAAAACAATGCCTTCAAGGTTATTGATTCCAAGATTGGAAATATGCAACAAGATCTCCGAAGATATGATGAGAGTACCAAGAAGATACTTTTTGAGTTCCAGAAAAGGCTTCACGCCTTGGAATCAGGACAACATCTTGGGTACCACTATCTTGAAAGTCCAAAGCCAGAAATAGACAAACTCAAGAAGCAAATCCAATTTCTTGAAGAAGGGAGGTTTAGACCTTTCGATCCACTAGCATTCCCGGTTAGAACTGAGTATTTACCTCCAGCACCACAAGCGTCTACTTTTGCCAATATCCCAGAAGATCCTTACAGAAGAGAACCAGATATGGCAGAAATATGAAATCGTCTCAAGACCTTGAAGAAGGAAAAGGGGAAAGAGAAAACACCACCTACAGAATCAAGTTCAATTATTATAAGAGACAGGCCAGAACAGATGATGTTATCAAATCCATTAGAATCCTTTCTAAAGGATTTGGGTACTCAAGAACCTGATCCTATTACCCAACAGCTTGAGCCTGATCCTGTTATCCCAGAAAAACAGATTTTGTTTGCTGAACAAACTTCCCCTACTACATCTGATTCAGCATCTCTTTCTTCTTCTTCATCCTTCTCAGATCAAACGGTTGATTCCTCTCCTGTTATCCCACCAACTTCACAAATATTCATGGCTGACACTCCTCCAAACTATGAAATGGAATCAAACTATTCTAATCCAGAATTTGGACAGACAAGTAATCCCACCAGAAACAATTCCACCAAGCATGTGTCCATGGCATCAAAACAATTCTTCTCCATTGACGATATTCCTTATCCAAAATGGCCAGAAAGACTTGAGGAGTTTCATACTTGGTTGAGTACACAGTCCATCACCAACCATGATATGAATGATGTCATTTACAACTTTGTTACAAGGTTCACAGGGAGCCTTAAATTTTGGTGGCAATCACTCTCAGAACAAGACCAGATTATGTTTTTGATGTCACCCAATTTCAGCCATGCCCTTACTTACTTATATCATGTTTTTGTGGGAACACCCGAAGATCTTAAAGAGATAAAAAGAAGAGAATTTTTCCAAAGGAGATGCTGCTCCCTTCAACAAAAGCATCTTGATAAGCATTATCGACTAATGCTTCAGCTCTTTTACCAAATTGGCGCAGATCCAAATTTAAAGCATGTCTTCCTCACTTCTATTCCTACAGAGCTATCCCAGATGGTTGAAAGATCTTTCTTTGGAAAACAAAGAAGAATACAAGATATTCCTTTGGGAGAAATACAGCAAGAAATCCATCTATGCCTTGAAGAATTATGCTTAAAACGCCAGATGGTCCATACATACATCACAGATGACAAACGTCTTGAATCAGCTTGTTCTCGCCAGAAGTTAAAGATCAAATGCTCCAAACAGGATTGTGATGGTATTTGTGGCCAGTATTCCCGGAAGAAAAAGCACTACAAGAAGTACTTGATTAAGAAATCCAAACATGGCTCCAAGCATTTCCGGAAAAAAAAAAAGAAATGGCGATACCTACGCAAAAGGAAGGATCGCACAGGCCATAAGAAATCAAATCGTTGCTACATTTGCAACAAGAAAGGACATTTTGCCAAAAATTATCCTCAAGCGAAAAAAGGTCAAAATCATCTAATAGAGAATGAAGCAGGTATTTCCCTTGAAAATGATGATATTGAATCCTTATTCTCTGCTAATGATGAACCAACTGAACAAACTCTTTGTGTCATTCCTTTTTACCAAACTTCCAGTGAAACTGAGTCTGACTCAGAATCTGAAGACATCTTTCACATATCTTCCACATCTTCGGAACCAAATCCAGACATATTTTCAAGTCATACTCATTGTCCCCATTTCCTTGTAAAAATCATCACCTCAAAGTTTGTCAAACCTATCAATGTTATTGCTCTCATTGACACTGGAGTAAGTTGTTCCATTCTAGATACTAGAGTTCTTCCTGGAGAATTCTGGACTCCTTACATCCGATATTTCAATTCTGCTTCAGGAGATACTTTCTCCACGAATGTTAGAACCACACCAGTCATTGTCCAGTTTTTTCCTCACTGTTCCATAACCACAAAGATTTTTAGATCAAGCCTTCCCAATAAAGATTTGATAACTGGGTGGGACATCATGACTCAAATCTCTCAACTTCGAATCATTCCTGGAAAATGTCTTAGATTTAAAGACCAATTCTCTGAGTTTGTCAATATTCAGAGACTCTTTTCCATTGAGATGAGTTTACTAGATCCAATCATGCAAAAGTTGCTTGAATCTTGTTCAGAATCCCATTCAGAATTCGCTCAAAAATGTTCTCATCCATTATAGGAAAACCCTGAGTTCTTTGTCCGCCTTCCCTTAAAAAAAAAATTAAGACATAAATCCGACCAAGGCGAGTCATATGGGAATGAAGCCAGAACATTTGACTTTAGCTCAAAGGGAATGCTCATAATTATTACAGCAAGGCCTTATTGAAATCACCAATTCTCAATGGGCTTGTGAAGCTTTCTATGTCAATAAACGTGCTGAGCAAAACAGAGGAAAAATGAGATTGGTAATCAACTATCAACCTCTCAACCTTTTCCTCCAAGATGACAAGTTCCCTTTACCATCCAGAGATTCTCTCTTTACTGGTTTAACGAAGGCCCATATTTATTCCAAATTCGACCTCAAAGCCGGATTTTGGCAATTGGGCATTCATCCTGAAGACAAATCCAAAACACGATTCTATATCCCGAACCAGCACTTCCAGTGGAAAGTTCTTCCTTTTGGTTTAAAGGTAGCACCATCCCTTTTCCAAAAAGCCATGTGTCGAATTTTCCAACCAATTTTGTCAAGTGCAGCAGTATACATCGACGATATTCTGCTCTACAGTCCTGATGAACAGCCACACTGTCAACTCCTTAAGCAGTTCACAGAAATAGTGAGAAAGCATGGCATTATGCTCTCTCAAAGAAAAATGAACATTGCCCAGACAGAAATTGAATTTCTTGGTATGCACCTCAACAAAGGTACATACTATCCAAGGCCACATATTGCTCAAGAATTATTGAAGTTTCCTGAAGATAACTTCACGACAAAACAAGTTCAGCAATTTCTTGGGATAATCAATTATCTCAGGGATTTTGTCCCAAATATCGCAAAGTTTCTGATTCCTTTGCAATCCATGCTGAAAAAGAACTCCCCACCTTGGGGAAAGACTCAAACTAAAGTAGTCTCTGAGCTTAAGGAGATTATGCAGAATCTCCCACCACTGCAAATACCATCAACAGTAAAAGAATTCTTCAAACCGACGCCGTTGATGAATACTGGGTAGCCGTCCTATTTGAAAAAATTGATAGTAAGAGACTCCTTTATGCTCACAAAAGTGGAAAGTTTTCTCAAGCTGAAATGCATTACCATTCCACTTTTAAAGAAATCCTAGCAGTAAAAAATGGAATAAAAAAGTTTGAGTTTCATCTCATCGGCCATTACTTTCTGGTAAAATTAGACATGGCATATTTCCCACAGATGACCAAGTTTAAACAGAAGCAGATTCCAAACTCTTAACTGCTTCGATGGGCTGAATGGTTCTCAAAATACTCTTTTGAAACTAAACACATTCCTGGAAAAAAGAATGTGCTTGCTGATTTTTTGTCAAGACCTAAAGCACCAGCCGAAATCAACATGTACATCAAGAGACCTGCTTTCCATATGCTCAATCATGGTGTCAAATACAAGATCAAAAAAATCAAAGACTTGCCCAGCTGGAAATTTCCCTAGGAAATTATTCTGCAAATCCAGAATGACGGTCTTACTCAGAACCTGGAGAACCTCATGTGGCAATCCCACACAGACCTATTCAGATTCAATGGAGGTTCGATTCTTTATCATTTCGGGTTAAAATTGAATTATCCTTTCATTCATCCTCTTATATGAAAAGAAGATGATTTCCCTGACCAGCTCAAAATACTGTTATGGTACTTAACCAATAAGTACTTAATAGCCATTGAAATTCCCACCAGAAGATTCATTGCCAACCTCATAAGGATTTTCATGCTCGGAAGAAACATCGAAAAAGAAAGTGACAAGAATCTCTTAGACTTTCTTAATTGGTTTTATCATCCTACATGCTGGAAACAAGATTTAGAAAATGAACTGAGAACCATGACACCAAATCCTGAAGTTCACACCATCCTGTTTTTCCGACGTCCATGGAATTTTTGCAGAAATAATGGTAGTATTCTGGATAGGCCACTTGAAATAGGAACCACATCCTATAAACCTCACTTGAACAGCCGAGAAGCCCGGATTCACAAATCTTATCCAAGATCTGTTAGATTTTGTGAAAACGAGTACCGAGAACTCCAGAGAATCCTATGCCAAGAAAACAAAACCATTCCTGAAGATATTTGGAATAATGTACCCACTACGTGGGATCATTATGACCTAGCACCAGAAGCTAAGGAAGCACTCAGGCAATACAGACAAGCTGCATCGTCTCAAAAGCATGAAATGACAAGCGAAGATGACATTGTCCAATCCACCCAAGATCCCTATGCACGCTTTGGAGGTCCTCTGTCCCAGAATCCCTACGAACAGGGACCTTCGTCCTCATTTCAAGACATGGACACATCTTACTATGCACAGCCATCCAACTGGCCTCAGCCGAGTTTTCCTGCCAACACTACCAGCGAAAACACAGACTGGGCAGCAGAAGAAGCATCCCATTGGGCTCGTGAATAAGCATTCTCATCAAGAAGGCTGAATCAAATCCTCTTACCTGAAGATCTTGAAGCCCTTCAAGAAAAATACGAGGCACATCTCCTAGAAGACAGCTCAGATGATGATTCAATATGTAGCTACAATGCTCGTGACGGACAAGACCGTTGAGTCCGTACAAAATCACTGTAGCAAAATCACTGTTCACTTTTACTGTAGCACTAGGCTAGGGAATGTACTGTTCACAGTACAGTTACTGTTCATAGTGTGCGAATAATTCCTTCCCGGAAATTTCTGGTGCCCCTGTTTGTACTCGAACCCATGAGCTTGGTCCTTGTTTGTAGTTTTGTGACCTCATTTTGCCTATATAAGGCAAGGAGGATGTATTGTGTTGGGCAAAGTCCCTTAAAGTAAAGTGTGTGCTTTGTGAAAAACTCTCCATGGCTTTCTAAATTCCTCTTCTTCTCTAGCCTGGTATGATCCTTCGAGAAATGCAGCTTGGGTAGGTTAGAAACGTTTCCATCCTGGTATTTTTGAGTGTCTCTAGGCTCTGAACTAAAGGACTGAGTAGTTTCTCTCTCTACAAAGTCCCTTATGAGTTGAGTGTTGAAAGACTGCTTAGGGGTAAAACCTTAAGGCCGCACGAGTAAGCCAAGGAGTGATCGAGAGCAAATCAATTGGCCCGTGACAAGTGGTATCAGAGCTGATTTGCAATCCAAGCGCAAGTGCAATGACTAATCCACGATCTGATGAGGCGCTGGTCCTGGGTGATGACGGCGCTGATCGTGGGCGGAACGCCGAAAAGGGCATTGTCAAGGGGAAGAGGACCCGTGGTGGTTCAAAGGAGCCTATGGGGGATCTTACACAACGGATGGCGAAGCTAGAGTTGTTCATCTCCGATGTCCAAGGATCGGTCGATGACCTGACCTAGACCGTGGACAGAGTTGACGCCGGAAGGGAGGAGCTGGTTGCGAAAGTGCAAGAGCTCAAGACTGGCATGGAAGAACTCCGCCACGAGTTGCTAGGGGCCCTACAGGAAGAACTAGCACAACGGTACGAACCCTTCGAGGCCACAATGGTGGCTATGCGCGCAGAGATAGCGGAGCTTACGGGTAAGCTCGCTAAAACACAAGCTGCACGCGTGAACGGTGTGATCACGGTGCAAGGTCCACGAGTGGACACGCCGAAACTGAAGGAATTTCGGGGCTCGCGGGTGGCCAAGGACGTGGACAACTTTCTATGGTACATGGAGCGATACTTCCAAGCCATGGGAATCAACAACGACCAAACATGGGTAAACACTGCATCTATGTACTTAGTGGATAGTGCTTTGTTATGGTGGCGTCGTCGGTCGGATGATAGGTGCGGGAATCCTATCGCGACCTAGGTTGGTTTTGTCGAGGAGTTCCGACAGAACTACTTTCCCGCTTATGCAGAGGAAGAAGCCCGTGACGAGTTGAAGCGTCTCGAGCAGAAGGGTGGTGTGCTCGACTACATCAAGCGGTTCTCGGAGTTGCTACTCCAAATCCCCTCGATGAATGAAGTCGAAGCATTTCACCAGTTCATGGGTGGTCTCAAGCCATGGACGAAGCAAGAGCTAAAGCGGTACAACGTGGGAGATCTCACTACGGCCATGACCGTAGCTGAGTCGCTCGTGGAGTTCAAGGCGTCGCCTTCCACATCCTGACCGGACAACCGTCCAATGGACAGAGGCACTGGTGGGGGAGATCAGGGTAGATTCAACAATCGCCCGACTAGAGCTAGACCGCCGAATGGTCCTCATCCTCACCGGGCTAATGCAGGTCAAAATGGAGGTGGGCAAAGGAAGGTACGTTCATATAGCTGCTTCTTTTGCGATGGTCCGCACATGGCGCGGGATTGCCCGAACAAGGCCAAGTTGGCCGCTCTTTGCAAAGAGGATGAGCCTATGGAGGAAGTGCGGTTGGGATCGCTGCGACTCCTTAGCACGATCAAAGCCAAGAAGGCGAAGGAGCCTAAAGGCTTGATGTTCGCAGACATGAAGATCGGAGTGACCACAGTGAGTGCACTCGTGGGCACGGGAGCATCCGACATCTTCATCTCGGAGGAAGCTGCGAAGAAACTTAATCTACGGGTTGAGAAGGGAGCTGGTTGGCTCAAGACCGTGAACTCAAAGGAAGTCCCTGCGATCGGGGTTACAAGGGACGTGGAGCTACAACTCGGATCATGGAGAGGCAAGGAGACTCTAGAGGTAATTCCACTTGACGACTACGATATTGTCGTTGGAATTAAATTCCTAGATAGGATCCATGCGGTTATAGTTCCCTTTGCGGAATGTATATGCGTATTGGAAAAGGATAGCCAATGCATGATTCCCGTCCATCGTGAGTCGGATCGGGATCGGAAGATGATCTCAGCCATACGACTCACCAAAGGAGCAAGGAAGGGTGAGGTGACCTTCCTGGCAACCTTGAAGATCGAGGACGACAAGGGTGAAGAGAAAGAAGTCCCGACGGAAGCAACCCAAGTCCTCGACTTGTTCAAGGATGTCATGCCTTCGGAGCTACCGAAGAAGCTGCCACCCAAGAGGGAGGTGGATCACTGGTTATATACAGCCGTCCAAGGCTCCATTCGGTGCGCCTTACCGTATGGCGCCTTACCGTATGGCGCTGCCCGAGTTGGAAGAGTTGAGGAAGCAACTCAAGGAGCTGCTCGACACTGGTTATATACAGCCGTCCAAGGCTCCATTCGGTGCGCCGATTCTGTTCCAAAAGAAGCACGATGGGTCACTCCGGATGTGCATCGACTACTGGGTGCTGAATAAGCTGACCGTAAAGAACAAGTACCCGATCCCGCTCATTGCAGATCTCTTTGATCAACTTGTGGGAGCTTAGTGGTTCACCAAGCTGGATCTCCGATCGGGATACTACCAAGTTCGGATCGCTGAAGGGGACGAGCCAATGACAGCCTGTGTGACGCGGTATGGATCCTACAAGTTCCTGGTTATGCCGTTTGGCTTGACCAATGCTCCGGCTACTTTTTGCACAATGATGAACAAGGTAATACATCCTTTCCTAGATAGGTTTGTTGTGGTTTACCTAGACGATATTGTCATATATAGTCAGACGTTGGAAGAGCATGTCGAACACATAAGGCAGGTCTTCCAAACCTTGCGCGAGAACGAGTTGTACGTTAAGCGTGAAAAGTGTGCCTTTGCCCAAGAAGAAGTTCCGTTCTTGGGGCACATCGTCGGAGGTGGACATGTGCGGATGGACAAGGCCAAGATTCAATCGATCGTCGAGTGGGAGCCGCTGACGAAGGTGCCTGCATTGAGGTCATTCCTGGGCCTCACCAACTACTATCGACAGTTCGTCTGGAGCTACTCAAGTATCACCGTGCCACTCACAAACCTTCTAAAGGAGGACAAAGCATGGGAGTGGACAGATCGATGCCAAAGAGCCTTCGACCGATTGAAGACCGCCATGACCGAGGAGCCGGTGTTAGCATTGCCCGACCACACCAAACCTTACGAGGTAGAGACGGACGCATCGGATTATGCAATCGGTGGCATTCTTATGCAGGATGGACATCCGGTGGTGTTCGAATCCCAAAAGCTGAACGACACCGAGCGTCGATACACCGTCCAAGAGAAGGAGATGACCGCGGTGACGCACTGCCTTCGGACGTGGAGACACTACATCCTGGGATCGAAGTTCGTCGTGAAGACGGACAACGTGGCCACGAGTTACTTTCAGACCCAAAAGAAGTTGAGTCCAAAGCAAGCTTGATGGCAGGATTTTCTGGCAGAGTTCGACTACGCGCTAGAGTACAAGCCGGGGAAGGCCAACTCCATGGCAGATGCGTTGAGTCGAAAGGCGGAATTGATGAGCCACACGTTGAGTCGACCAAGCTGTCCTTGGGTCGACCGCATCAAAGAAAGGCTGGAGCATGATCCAAGAGCCCAAGCTCTCATCGGGTACGCCAAGGAAGGTAAGACCCGACAGTTTTGGTGTGAGAACAAGCTTCTCTACACCAAGGGAAAGCGACTATATGTTCCATTCCATGGGAAGTTAAGGAAAGAGATCTTGCGCAAGTGCCACGACTCGAAGTGGGCGGGTCATCCAGGGATCCACCGCACGTTGGCCCTCGTCGAAGATCGCTACTACTGGCCTCAAATGCGGGAGGACGTGGAGGCGTATGTGAAGACTTGTCTGGTATGCCAACAAGACAAGTTGGAGCAACGATCGTCGCCGGGTTTGCTGGAACCACTTCCCGTTCCATCTCGTCCATGGGAAAGCATTTCCATGGACTTCATCGTCAACCTACCGAAGTCCGAAGGGTGCCGGACTCTAATGGTGGTGGTTGACCGATTCTCAAAGTATGCAACCTTTGTGCATGTGACAAAGAATTGCCCGGCTTAAGAAGCGGCCAAACTATTCATGAAGCATGTGGTGAAGTACTAGGGGGTGCCACAAACGATCGTGAGCGATCGGGATCCCCGCTTCACGGGACGGTTCTGGTCCGAAGTGTTCAGGTTGCTAGGATCGAAGCTAAATATGTCGACAAGTTTGCATCCCCAAACCGACAGTCAGACGGAACGGGTCAATGCTCTCTTGGAAATCTACCTCCGACACTACGTGAGCACAACGCAAGTGAATTGGGCGAAGCTGATCGACGTAGCCCAGTTTTCCTACAACTTTGTAATGGAGCGAGTCGACCAGCCAGAGTCCGTTCGAGGTTGCAACTGGGCAGCAACCGAACACCCCGAGCACTATTACTTCGGGTTACCGGGGGAGTAGTCCGCCCGCGTACAAGTTCGCCAAGAACATGCAAGAAGAGGCGGACTTGGCACGAGCATGTCTACACAAAGCCTCCAAGCACATGAAGAAATGGGCGGACAAGAAGCGACGGCACATGGAGTTCCAAGTTGGAGACCAAGTGTTGGCCAAGCTGCATGTGGTCCTTCGGTACAAGGACGTGCACAAGGGGTTGATCCGTCGCTACGAGGGGCCATTTCAAGTGCTACAACGAGTTAGAAGGGTCGCATACAAGCTGGAGCTACCACCAAAGCTGAAGGTGCATCCGATGTTCCACGTAGGTATGCTCAAACCTTTCCAAATTGATGAGGAAGACCCAGATCGAGGGGAGTCACAATGAGCGCCGCTCGGGGCAAAGACCTCGTATGATCGAGAAGTCGAGAGCATCTTGGCGGATCGAGTCATACGAAAGAGGTATTGCACGGCCAAGCGCGAGTACTTGATCTGATGGAAGGGTCTTCCGGAGAGCGAAGCCAGTTAGGAGCCCGAAGAGAGTCTTTGGCAATTCAAGAAAGAGATCGAAGACTTTCACGCCGAAGACGCGACGAGGGCGTCGCCTGATTAGGTGGGGGAGAATGTCACAGCCCGAAAGTTAGCATGTCTAAGAGGTTTCCATGGCACGGGCGTAACACGTGATGACCCTCGACTTATGTTCCCGAGATGTATAGTATTCTCCTAGGGGCGGGCAATACTGTATTTGTACGCATACGTTATAAATGCGAGTAGCTGGTAGTTGGCCATAAATACAAATAGCCAGTAGTTGGCTATAAATGTCGGTGGTTGGTAGATGGGGAAGTGCAATCTCCACCGTTAGATCTAAGGGAGATCTACGGTTAGGGTTTGCCTTAATACTTGTATATAAACGGGTGTCCTCCCTCATTATATTCTCATTCACAAGTTATATGAAAAGCAGAGCTTCTTTCTCTAAGAAGTTTCTCTCTCTACAAAGTCCCTTGTGAGTCGAGTGTTGAAAGGCTGCTTAGGGGTAAAACTTTAAGGCCGCACGGGTAAGCCAAGGAGTGATCGAGAGCGAATCAATCGGCCCGTGACACTTGTCTCTGTATGTCGTGATTTGCCTTCTTTTTTGTTTTTTCAATTGATAATTAATTTTACCTGACTCGCGATAGAAGGCACGCAACCTGCTCCAAGGGATGACCATTGTTGTACTAATATTGGTGACAATTGATTTGTGTTTTGGTGGGATGGATGGGATGAACGCTCTCGGGGATTTGCATATATTAGACACTTGTAAGTTATATTTACCGTCTCCTTTTGCCCGTGATGTAGCCATACAGTCTTGTCGACTAATAATCTGTGCATCTTTTCGTTGTACTTCAAATAGCAGAGGTTGGGTTCTGTTTAATGTAGTTCACGAATCTGTTTTGTAGCTTCTCATACATGGATATCACCCAGTACATAGGGAGAGGGACCAGAGGCAAGGCAGGGTCACAGTGCAACACTTGTGGGTAAAAGGTTGTTCATATTTGGCGGGTATAGAAAATCTCCTGATGATGATAATGAAGTATATTATAATGATCTCTTCATATTGAACACAGGTACATTCTTCTTAAAAGTCGACATTCTTATTAGCCTCTAGTCTCTAGTTACATCTATCTGTGAAATTTCCCTGTCCGTGCATATTAGAGGTGGGCTAGATTTTACGTTCCAAGTATGTCGTGTCCTTCAACTTATCAAAGTACCATACTTGTAGCATGCATCGTCAGTTACTACTGCTCATCAAATATTTATTGATTTAGATTGGAGATTTCAGTATTCTATCTTCCTTTGGTAGGCAAGCATGCTAGTCGATGCGTCAACTTCTCATAATCTTCATTCTTATGGATTTGGGCAGATGACTCATTAATCTTTGGTGGTCCTTTATTGCCCTTTCCATTCTTCTTTCCCGGTTTTCTTTTGGCTCCTAGTTGACCCATGAGATTGACAGTGGATTCCTTGCTTCTTAAGCCTTGCTTCCTCTTGAATGAGCATGCTTTGCAGTTCAGCCACATTCCACTTATCCTTTATAGTATTATAATTTATTTAGAATGGACAATACTCAAAGAGACAAAGAATTTATGATAAACTGCACAAGGAAACTTTCATCCACCTTCATTCCCATGGAACTTAATCTTGCTGCTATATTTGCCATTCCAGTGACATGCCTATGCACGATACGAGAACCATCAAACTTAATGGTGGTTAACATACTCATTAATCTCTCGACAACTGACTTATCAACATACTGAGAATGACTTTCCACTAATTTCATGAATTCCTTAACATTATTAGTTTTTGGGAATAGTTGACTTAATGTTTTTTACTACTATCCCGCATGAACAGTAAGCTTAGTCTATTTGATTTTTCCCAGGACTTATGGAAAGACCTTTCTTCAGTGCTGCTAGAAGCAGTCAGAGCAGCAGGCTTATCATTCAGGAGTGCTAAATCAAGATCAAGAATACCTAGGTGAAACTTGACTTGTTCACTCCATTCAAAAAAGTTAAGTCCATTGAATTTCGTAATAGATGAAGCTTCTAAATGAAGAGAAATAGAAACGGATGCTGCAAAATACATAGAATGCTCACACATTAATGCTTTGAGTCGTAACTAAAACACATGACACAGATTCAGACAACAATCACACAACATTAAATGTACATCAAAGTTCTCCTTTGGATGATACAACAATGCACAACCAGAAAACATAATTGATACTTAAATTTAATTTCACATAATTAGTAATTATATATATTCCGATTAGACACGCTTGCTATCTTTGGATATGCTAAACATATCTAACCAAGTATACTAATTAAGCACTATTATGTTCATGAATATAAAATTGATCGATCAACCTTTGAGTGATCCTAAAAATATTTTATAATCAATGAACTTCAAATTACCCATGACAAACAAAATATTTAACATCATGTCATCTCATTGTAGCATCACATAAACATGAGTAATTGAATTTTATTTAATTTGGCGTCTATGAGAAATTTTCTATTTCAGCCACTTTGGTGATTAACGAATTATACATAATATGGATATCAAATTAAATAATCATAACAATATATATTTTTTTTTTTGGTGATCGAGGATCCACCAGAGCCTACCCTTGTTGGCTTATGCCAATTTGGGGTCTCATGGGCCTCCACGGTGAAGACCCAACAACGACTATACATCGAGAGAAACTGACCTAGCAACCCATTACCAGGGCCCCCGCTTTAATCGCTAACAACGGTTTCGAACCCTTGACCTCTTTCACTGGATGAGAGATTTCAACCAACTGCGCTGCCCACGGGTGAGTATCATAACAATAATTATTTCAATTGAATGAAATACAATAAATTGTACAATTAAGAAAATTGCAATGATGTGTATGTAAATTTATACAATAATAGGCCCATATTAAAGATATACACATATGCAATTTATTCAACACCAATTTCCTCATCAATTAAATTGCAGTAGAAAATAATAGGTCAATCAATCATTTTTTTTATAAATAAAATGAAATAAAGGCTTGGTGGCATCCCCTGATAGAAATGCACAGCACGGATCAAATTAATGGTGTACGGGCTTGATGCACCCCTACCCACTGTGCATGAGCCTTAGTCTATTAATGGCCAAATCAATTCAACAAAAACTAGTGATGGCACATAAATAGGGGACAAAGCAATTGCAACCAATCTATTGATGTGTGACAAATTAAACTACATTATGTTCATATGCAGTAAAGAAAATCCCCAACAGTGCGGTACAAGATCTACCGCCAAGTGGACAGCGTGCCTGGTGCTGTGTGCGTCCACCTGGCACAGAACCATACATCATGCGCTACCATCACCAACGCATCCATCACGCGCACCTTTTTGGTGCACCCACAAGCCGCGCGTCCCAACCTTGCAGGCCGGAAACACATTTAATCAATTCAATTTTTTTTTCCTCAGGCCAGTAAATAAATCTCACAATTAGAGCAAATATCAATAAACTGTTCTCATCAATCAAACAATCAGAAAATCAAAGGTTCTCAAATGATACTCTGATGCCACGTGTAAGATCAAAACAACAATTGTATGCAAATCAAACCCTAATATTTGCATAAACATCGTACCCAAAATCTTATAACAAAATGATATTCACAATATCATGACAGACAAGAAGCATACCTTGATCAATGATGATTCCTTGTGAAGAAATCAATTGTAGATGAGAAATCTTTTGAAGAAATAGATTTTTCTCTCTTGACACCTTCAGGCTTTTCGACGTTCTTGATGGAGAGAAAATTGTCGTTCTTTTATAGGGTTGAGAGAAGACCAGTTTCTAATTAGGGCCTTTTATAGTCACACAATCCATCAGGGTGTACAGTAATTCTCTCTATTGACCAATAAGAATTTAGCATCTAATAATTGTTAAACCTAAACCACATATGAGACATTAATCACGTGGGCCACAAAAAATCCAACAACCAGAATTTCAAAAGCAATGCTTGGCATCAGGCCCTCAACATTCTTGATGTGGACGTGATATTAAATTAGCGAAATTTTCTCCTTGCAAAAGTTCCCTTGCAAAGACAGGAGCTCAGTATACACACTGTTGAACCCAGGTTTAGAGTTCTCCCAATGTGATTGCTCTTGGTCAAGACCTGGAATCTATGCGAACATGATGTCATCAAGGTGGCGATCTCGTGTAGAACTCGCCAAGTTGCGGGAACATCATTAGGAAAGTAAAGGCTTGCACGAGTTGTCTAAATGTGGGCTGCTGCAACCTCTCCCTGCTGAAGCGAACTTGCGGCAGGCTGACTCTGTCCAGTTTTTTTTCACCTCCTTCAACTTTGCAATCTGGGAATATCAGACATGCTATCCCTGCTTGAACTTAAGGCATTTTTATTCATGGGGGCAAGGTTGCTGATCAACCCTGATGGCAATGCCTGTATTCTGCTATCTAGCAGACTTGAGAGATATGATGGCCTCAGCATGGGAGAGCTTTAAGGCATTCTCATTATGATTCAGAAGAGCTGGGGGTTCGATCCCTCTTTGTCTTGCAAAACCATTCGCACTCTGATTGTTAAGCAAGCCTCAAAGCTACCACATGCGGCACGCAAGGTTGCGCAACACCATTCACTCTACGCAAGCTTTCTTTATTGGAATGGCAAATGGTATATCTACAGTCCGAGCCTATTCAAGGCAGCAAATTCGCTTTTTATTCTCTGTAAGTCCAACATTTCCCTGGATAGATAGCTCTCCTCTGCTTTGGCTTATTTTGGAACATAACTATGACATTCCAATGTCAAGAAGCAGAACTAAACAAAGATAAGTAAACGCATGTTTAGCTCATGGCAATTTTCGGTAGCAAGTCAGCGCCAGAAACTCTCGGGAGATAGAAAAGGCCAGTATAAATAATATAAGGGGAAAATAAGAGAGAGAAAAATATTTAGACATGCTAGGAGGAGAGAGAACGTAGCTATGGATTATCATATCCCATTGATATCGACGACTCACCCCAACATCACCTTGCTGCCGCACATGTCTACCGCCATTGTTGACAGATTAAACGAGAGATGCTCATCATCAAAACGATTTAATCAAAGCTTTATAAGATAATGTCGGTCTGTTTGTGTACGTTTATATTTTATGTAAACTTTTTTCTTGTTGATCTCTTCAAAATTGGAAAATAAAACCTTCTAATAAAATATATGACAAGTTTTATGCAATTCCTTAAAGGGTCGATGTTTTATGATTGTTGAAGCATTTTATTAATGGAATAAAAGTTTTGAAAATAAAAACCCTCTTAACAATTCATCAAAGACTTGAACCTTTCATCTGATACATTAATTTTACAGATGAGTCATACGTTAACTGAGTGCTCAAGTCTTCAACATCATGCATTTTGCTAAAACAACCTCCACCGTTGCCAGGCAAACAGTTTCTTTGCGATACTCCTCTCCAAACTTAGATGAACGTCGTTGAATCTAAGAACCATAGATTCAAATACATCTCTGCCGAAGGAATATTCTAGCTAAGCGAAATGTTGCATTAATTGCTAAAAGGGCGCAAAGTCGCATCTTCTCCTTTAAAATGAAACAGAACAGAAAAAAGGATCAATTATCCGTGCCCTTAATATGGTTCTGTGAAAATAGAAAGCACTATTGTAAAGCACAAGGACAATAGTAAGACCAATTACAAAATCTGAAATCTACGTTCTAAATGCAACATTAGGAATCGAAGATTTAAACCGCCCTTTCCTGAGTCGGGCCCATCTGACAGCTGCAACTGCAGCTCCTCCCAAGTGAGCCGATCCCCAATATCTCACTGGCTCCCTGAACCAACCAAAAACATGCGTTTACAGCTTCATACTAGTTGCTCCGAAACAATTATACAAGTTTACGGGCACTTTGTACACGATAGATTCAGAAATTTTCCTGAGACCACAGAGGATTGAGTATCACTTCCATGAACTTACACGGCGTGTCTCTTTCTCTTTGACGAAAAGATGAGCAATTTGTTGATAATTTACAGAGCCATAACTTGTGGTTCCTATTATTAGAAAGACAATTCACAAGTTGCAAGTTGTTCTAAATGCAGAATTAGTATCGTGCTGCTATACAAGCAGGAGCTGAGGCACAAGACCACAAACGGTACTAGCAAGAGCCGTCAGGTCTGATCTCACTGGAGACCTTTAGTTCTAGGACACAGATCTTACAGTGAAGTTCTTCATCATAAAACTACGATCTGCAATCTGTCATAGCATAAAAACAGCAGCATCTGCAATTATTGACCCCAGAACCACGTTGTTGACTGTTAGCCTTCCACACCATGATTTCCTGCAGATGGGGTGACAAAATTCCCTTTTATGCTTTAGTTTCATTAATCTACAATCAAGTAAACTTCAATCATAACCAAGCATTCTACCAGATGGTCAAAAGCACAAATCCTAACCAAGGAAAGTCAATGAACACTAATTTGTATGACCCTGAAAAGCAGCTTGTGCAGTAACCCTCACCTTCAGTTAAGTCTATTATGAAGGCTAATAGAAACACTTAATTTTGTCATCAATAAGTAGCAGCAGACCAGCTGATCACCACACCCCTGCATGAATCGAACCCTGCAACCACTGAGAGCGCTCTTGCAGCCTCTTATTGAATTTCAATCTCCAGAGAATCAAGAAAACTGACCAAGAGGTGAATAACCTCATCAACTTCTGCAACCACCATCATGATTCACAACTTCGTGCAAACTAGCCAGAGCTTGGCTCTTCATTTCTGCGTCTTCCTCAATCTTCGTCCTTGTCAACAAATCTTTAACATAAAAACTCAAGTCCTCCTTTCAAGCCTCAAACCTAGGCTTTGAGACAACTTTGAGACAACAATGGCATACCCGTGAGCCAAAAAACTAGTTTTGCACATCCCAAAGAGATTTTTGACACGGCAATGAAGCATTGTTAAGACCATGTCCAAATTGCCCTGCATCAATAGCTTCCCTCCATAGAAATGCACCGTGCAATTCTCAGCAAGGCCATGACAATCCCCGACTGTGACCATCATTTCTTGAACCATGCCTGGAAGCTCAGTGCTCTCATCACAGATGGCCAATGCAGAAGATATCTCCACAAGCTTGTTCCGAATGAGTTGCCATTTCCCTGTGATGACTTTGATTGAGTGAGGGGGATACATACGAACAAATCAACTCGATGGCTTGTTTGCAGGTTGGGTTTGGGTTTGGCTGATTCTTGGAAACTCTGTTCTTGGAGTGAATGTATTTGAATTTCTTCTGCTTCTTCTTCTTCCCCCTTTTCTGGATCTATCAATTGTTGTGGAAGAACAATTCAGTGTCTGCAATTTGAGGGCGATTAAAGAGGATGAGACTTTACCTTTTAATTTTTGGAAGAAGCTGAATCAGCTTGTGCGTTCATTCGCGCTAGCAGAGGAACTCGAGTATTTGGATTGGGGAGTCATGTAAAGTGACAGTACATAAAACTGTAAGACACGGTCAATTGAATGGCAAATGGTAAATTCATATTCCAAAACCCATCCAAGGCCGCAATTTTCCTTTTCATACTTTGTGAACCGAACATTTCCTTGGACAGATACAACTCTCTTTCTCCGCATTGGCTTGTTCTGGAACATAATTATGGCATTTCAATGTCAAGAAGCAGAACTAAGATGGTCGGCTCGCTTCAGTGGTCTGCTCTCGGAAGAAACCCTGAAAACACGAGCAAAAAAGAAATAGCAGAGGATCCATTGCAAAATCACCATCAAACAAATCCGAACATGTATTGGATATGATCTCAACTGAAAAATTAAACAACCAGCGTTGAAACCCATTACCCAGTCTCTACTCTACAATGCAGTTTAACAAGAAATAACATTGATATTCATATACATGCATCACAGAGAGACACCCAGATACCCAAATCTTGGAGTGTATGAAATGCATCGGGATTATACCTATCGCCCTCAAGATAGGAGCGCACGGACTCCACTCCCGAGCTTGCACCACCAACCGCCGACGGCCGAGTTCTCAGGCAAATTCGAGAAACCGTCGTGGTCACCATTGCCAACGCAGTACTCGAAGAGACCGAGGAATTCGTCAGGCATACACCATAGCCGTCAAGAGGGGAGAGCGTGGGGGGTGGACTCCGCTCCCGAACATCCATCGGGGTGGAGTAAAAATCCACCTTTTTGCGAAACCGGTGGGTGCACCAACTACGTTGTCATTTGACAGAGTACCAATCCACTTTGCTTTGGGAGGTAGATATGTTATAGCATACCGATACAATGTGCGAATCTGTCGGGTGTGATCACTGCTTCAGTCTTCTGTAGTAGATTCCCGGTGCTTTGGTTCAACACCTTGCAGAGTTTGTAGAGCCAGTGATTCAGGCGTTCCAATGCCCCTAATCACCTGTAGCCGGAAAGGAGCTGGTGTTTTAAAGACACCATGTGACATGGGAAGCTGTGGAAGAAATTTACAGATCATGAATTTCATGAACTGCAGCAGATCGAAAAAGCTTCCAACTTCAAAGAAGTTACCTGCTCATCCCAAGTTGTTTTCCATCTCATGTAGACAATTAGCGAGCAATGATGAAATAACCCCACAAGTAATTTCAATCCCTATTCTCTATAAGGATGAGAAGAAATGTTTCTGCAAGCAGATCACATGAAACTGTTACGTGGATTGCTTGAATACATACAGCTCACATATGAATTCTGAACTCAGGTCTTGACCTCCAAATGAGCAACATATCCAAGTACAGCTCCAATGGAGATAATCCCAACCAGATAATAACATTCATCATTAATAAATGCAACCACACTTTGGCATCCCGCTCCTATGGCTTCCCTTCCTTGCTTCGAACCGAAAAGTTTCAAACCCATGATTGAGTCGAACAACTTATGTTAAAAAAAACACTCGTGATAACTCGGTATGGCCTTCCTGTGATTATGGTGCTCTCAAAACTTTGGCAAGATAAATATATTCGCAATTGTCCATGCTTGCTGGACTATTCGAACGCCGTTCAAGAAGAGGGTCGATCGTTATCTGAAAATCGCCAAAATCCAAAAAAAAAAAAAAATAATAAGAAGGAAAAAAAATGAAATTTAACAAAACCTATAAATAATAAATAAATTAATTAATTAATAAAAGGACGACGAGAGTCTGTTTCTTCAATGAATCGCCTTTGCCGCGGGTTTTACTTGGATCAATTTCATATTTGCTTGCGACTGCAATTCAACGAGGCGTTTAAGAGATTTGTCGGGTATTTTCAACTTCTTATTTGTGTTGATAATTAAAAACTTTGCCTTTCACGATTTGTGAATTTCGTGGTGATTCATCCGATCGATCCCCTTTTTGTGCTATTAATACCCCGGTGCGGCACCCGTTAAATTAAGAAAAAGGGGAGATGGAGTAGGAAAAAAAAGGCCGTTTCCATCAGTTTGGGAATGGAGGACTAAAAGGTGACCCGAAACAGCACACGCATACATAATATTCATATTTAGACATCCAATATTTCAAGTGCAGCAAGGATGTCGTCGTCCTTATTTTCATAGTTCTCAAGATCGGAGCGTCCGTGGGTTCCTCTCCTGAGCTTACACAGTCGACGGGTGAGTTCTATGGCCAAGTTCATAAACCATTGTCCTCGGAGAAATTAAGAAGGCCGTTGAGATCCAACCCACAGCCACAAAGATTGGAGCACATGGGGTCGGCATCCATTTCTGAACTACCACCGCCGGCAGCCGAGTCGATCAACGAGGTAAATCGATCGACACAAGCCCCAGCGTTAACTGAGGGGTTGTTCTCGAAATCCTTTAACTCCTCTGTCGCGTTCTCAGCCCAGTCCATCCCCTCTTTTGGACTCTTTGGCAGCGTCACGCCGCCCTTGCGACGGAGGTACTCGAAGAATACCTCTTCGACGGAGGGTGCGCCGAAAGAGCAGGGCTTGTCGTTGGGGGAGAACACAATGACGGCGACGCGAGCGCCGGTGAGCGAGTTGAGAGCAGAGGCTTTCTTGATGAGGCCGCGGCTCCTCTTGGAGAACGTCGTGGCGCACTGCTTCGGGTCGTCGATCTTGTCGGCTCCTTTTCGCCGGGAGGGAGCCATTTTCGGCTGGGGGGAGGAGAGAGAGAGAGAGAGAGAGAGGGGGGGACTTGAAGGGTTTGGAGGGCGAGAGGAAGATGAACCTGTATGCATGGTCCTCCAGTTTTCTTTCTTTTTTTTTTTTGCCTCGAGAGAGAAGGGGTTGGAGGAAAGAAGAGGAGGGTGCAGCTTTGGGATGCTCAAACAAGATCGAGAGAGCCCACTGTTTATAGAGACAACTTTCTTGCATGTTTAGTTAAAGAATTCTGAAAACGCACCCGGAGTTTCTTTTGAACTTTCTTCTTACTTAGGAGCCACTATCCTTCATCGTATGAGAGTGTGCGCAGGTCTCTCCCTCCGTTTTAAGTCCTAATTAGGATTGCCACGTGCCAACGGGCAGCACTATAGAAAGATGAAGCGACTTTAGCACGAAACGACAAGCCAACTTTTCTAGATTAAGGAGGCTTGGTAACAGCGAAGTACGATTCCATTCTTTTTACCTGGCAGATTCTCCTTTTCTTATTTAGGAGATAGATTTTTGTACCTCCTTTTTTTATTCAAAGTCATCATCAAATCCTCGTTGGTGCGATCAAATAATGGCCAATGAATGGGAACAAATTGAGATCTGCCCCAAAAAGAATCTTGGAGGGGAACGCAGGGTAATGGGTAATTTTTTTTTTTTTTTGAACGAGGGGTAATGGGTAATTCAAACGGGACAAAATAGGACTTCAAAGCCGCCGCATTTACACATTTCGTAATTTTTTTTTTCCTAGTAGTCGGGCGTTCCCAACTAGTAATTACTATGCTATCATCCAATTTGCAGGAAAATTCATTGAGCTAGAAATATAATCCGAAACGAACACTAAACTTCTTAATATCTCGCGCGTGGTTAGGGGAAAGTCATAGGGCAAATTCCCAAGCGAGGTTTAATTATTTCATTAGCCAAAAAAAGAAAATGAGGATTATCAAGTTCTCCAGCAATAATTCTTGAAACAAAAAGGGCAAAGTTCATCTTATGTCGCGATGGAGATCGTGAAGTACGAGGCCATTCGCCATTGCGTGTGCAGGAAATTAAAGAATTTTCCTTCGATCATGGTCAACCTTGGTCGTAATTCTAGAATTGGATGCCGAAAATTTTGGGGCAATTCCAATTTTTCGTCCTTTCAACTTGATCCGTGCGCATCGTCAAATTAGGTGCTCGAACGTTTTGTTTGTGTTAATTAAATACTCCATCTTTCCTAATTTGTTTTACAATAAGCACCCAACGTGCAATTAAAAGTAAAGAAATTGCTTTGAATTATTAAATTTAATTTAACATGGGATTAGACAAAAAAATTGACATGGAAAAAATATAGTGACATGTTAGCAAGAGAGAGAGCATGACTATCAATTGTCTTATTCCATTAAATCCTGACATTACATTTCGAGAATGACGTCTGCCATCGAGTTTGGTGGATTCTCAGAAAATTTCATTTGAGACGTTTAGGAGAATGTCGATCCTTTTGTCTACATTTATTTTTATGATTTTTTTCACTTTACTTACTCTCTTCAAAAATTTAAAAATGGAATAACCTTTGAGTACAATATATGATTGTTGCGATCATCCTAAGGTGAAGTCCTGTTATACTTTGACAGATTACTAAGAGCGTGCTCCTATGCTTGGCATGAGCCCTCCTAAGCCCTATCGATTACAATTTTGTTTTGTAATTAATTATTCAATCTTGTTTTTATTTTACGAGTCACCATTAATCAATTATGACTGATTAGGGACAAAGTCCGCTTTATTCTCACGAATCAAAGATTCATGGGTGTATCGAATGTCTACTTTTGGCACATTTTTCTCTTTTATGAAACAATTTATGCTAATTTTTTTATTTTTTATTCTTAAAACATGTATCTAGCATTTGTTTGTGCTTAGATATTCACTTAAATAAGAGATCAAATCAAATACCCTGAGTCGTACGAGGCAAAATTAAGCGAGGCCTTGTTTTATTCTTGTCCACGGTTAGAGACGCTAGTCGCCAGGCGCGTGGATGGACCAGTCCAATCCCACATGAAACACAACGAGAGACAGGGTAACAACACGGAATGGATTTGATGACTCGAATCATTTATTTCTCCCGGTTCATGCATGTATCTTCCATCCATTGTATTATATCAAACTTTGTTTGCATAATATGCACAAGATATCCCACTTGTAAAATGTTGAATTTCTAGTAAATTAGGGAATTATTGAATTCTCAACGTGCTGCGCAGGTGACGGTCTGTATTTTCTTTACTTCGTGGCTGGTCCGACGCCCGCCGAGTCTCGTTCTTCGCCTCCCGATCGCTCGTGCATCGTTTCCTGCTTTGGAAATCACCTTTTCTAACCTAGGCTTTGATTACACTAGGTAGGTCTAACACCTATTTTTGGTACCACTTTCTCTTTTATGCAATCTTGTTCATTTTATTATTCTTAAAACATGTATCTAGCATCCGTGCATAGACATTCGCGCAAATAAAAGATCAAATCAGACCACGTGAGCTGTAGCAAGCAAAATTAAACAAGGCCTCTTTTTCATGTCCCGGGGTAGGAACCCCGTAAGAAGTTAATGGAAAGCAGAATCAATGAGAAATCTAACCCACGGATGTCTTAGACATAAACATACAATCCAAACGCACTAGAAGAATTAAACATTACTGACCTTTTTTTTTTTATATAACATGAAGTGTATCATATCATGATCTATAAAAACTAAACAGACTTCTATGCAATGCAAAGAGTAATGTGCTGAAGTGAAAACGAATGTGAAATGCTTAGTTGCAAAACAATGCAATTGCTGATTAAAGCTAATCAGCCCAGTTAAGTTATGAACCTTCGAAAGTTACTTAATACGTGTATGGTCGTCTCTTTAGATGCAACTCTAATTTTTTTTTTCTTTTGGTTGCAAGCCCAAAAGATCTTGCTTGCGTGCTCATCTTTATTTCCTAATTAATATTGACGGTCTTCATTTTTTTCCGATGGTCTTCTTTTATTACTTTGTGCTTTGTCCGAGCCCAACAGATCTTGTTTGCGAGCTCATCTTTATCTCCCAATTAACATCGTTTCGTTTCCTGTTCTGGGAAATCCTCCACGAGTCGCCTTTATTCATTTCCTTTCTACCGGTATATTGTAATTTGTTTTACCTCTTTTTTTTAGACAAATGCATTAAAAGTTCTAAAACTTATCATGAAAATTCACTTAAATTATAAAACTTATTACAAAAGTGTAATCGAGTCCTAAAACTTTTAAAAGTACAATCAAATCCTAAAATTTATTAAGAAAGTACAATTGAGTCCTAAAATTTTCAAAAATATTATTAAAGTAAAATTTGTCAAGAAGGAGTTGAAAACAATAGAAAGAAAGTGCAGCTGTGCGATGCTCATAGCGCTCGGCAAGTGGACTGCGGCTATTTATACAAGTTTTTATTTTATTTTATTTTTGGGTCGAAGGCTATTTATACAAGTTTGCAACGCATGAATGATAATAAAAAAAAAGAATTGAAAGTCAGCGTCACGGTCGTCTTTGTTCATGGCCTTTCCACAAAACATTTTTACATGAGTTTCGTTATCGAATTCAACACATGGGGACTTTCTTTTGTATTGTCTTGTGTGCTACCACCCTTTTTCGTCCATGCCACTGCAGTCGTAAATTCACCACCCTATCAGTTGAACCTTTGTTTCTCAATTAATTATTCGATTTTGTTTTTTCTTTAAGAGTCGCCATTAATCAATTATGAATTGATTAGCCCATCTTATTTCGACAAACTAGAGATTCATGGATACGATGACTTTGTTACACTAAGTGTATCTAATGCCTACTTTTGATACCTTTCTCTTTTGTGAAAATAATTCATATAACCTTTTTTCTATTTCCTTTTTATTCTTAAAAGACGCATCTAGCATTCCTACATAGATGTTCACTTAAATAAGAGATCAAATCAGACAACACGAGCCATATCATGCAAAATTAAACAAGGCCTTGATTTATGCCCTTAGATAGGAAGCCCGTAAGCAGTAAACAGAAAGTGTAATCAATAAGGAATCCAATTCACAGGTGTCTTAAACATAAATGTGAAATTCAAATGCATTAGAAGAATTAAACATGACTATTTTTTTTACCTTATTACCCGAAATGTATCATAAGGCGATCTCTGAAAAATAAACAGACTACCATGTGGTGCAAGACTTACATGCTGAAGTGAACACAAATGTGGAATGCTAAGATGAAGTACAATTGTATTAAAAATAAATGCAATTACTAATTGAAGCTAAGCATGCAATCCAATTAAATTATGAACCTTGAAAAACTACCTTATCGGACCCACGAGGGGAGGTTCCATTAGACCGCGCGTATGTGTGAACGGGTTGACGATTAGAGCACCTTAGGTCCCTTTATCCTTCCCTTGCGACGCTGCTTGACAGTCTCTCTTATCTTTCCTTACTGTCTTGGCAGATTTTTATCTCCTTCTCCGAATCGCTCTCGCTTCGTTTCCTGGGATGGAAATCCCTCCTTTTAATTTTCTTTCTCCCAATCTCTCTCTCTCTTTTTTTTTTCGCCTTTGATGATGACCCGCCACCCACCTTTTGTCCCATTGCCTTCTTAGCACAAAGGACAAAGGAGGGATGGCCGATTGATTCCCTTACCTTGCGTAAAATGCTGTATAATCGACCGAGGGATAATTCTTCCCTCTCTGGCCGCAATGGAAAAACATAAATACATTAAAATTTAAAAAAAATTTAAAAATGAAAAATTATCTACATTGGCACAGATCATGCCATGTAGAATGATAGGCGATCACATCAATAATTTCCTACCAACTACATTGGTAAATTGATAAAAGGTTTATAACTATATTGGCTAAATTAAAAATTTCAGGATTGAAATTCACATCCGTACAATAAATTTAAGATTTTTTTGGGTAATTTTCACTTTGAAATACTCAATTTCATTCAATTTTCTTCATTCTCCTATTCAATTTCATAACAGGTCACTGTTTCTTGTTAAATTGCCTTGATAATCGACAACATTTGGTTAAAAAAATAAAATTTATGAAAATAAAATACACTCCAAATATAAATAGGATTAAGTGCACCATAAATTCTAAACCTTGGCGATCATGGTGATTTTTGACATGCGACTTGAACTAACCATGCTCGTCATCTAATAATCTCAATACAACTGAAGGATGATCAATCGATTCCCTTACCCTATGTTCCCAACCGAAATCGTTAGAAGGAAACACGGGATAACGGAATAGGGAACAGATTGAGATTGTCGGAAAGGAACACGAGGTAAGGGAATTAATTGATCATCCCTCAATTGTGTTCATTTTGGAAATTCGAATGCCACAGTTCAACTCAGAAGTTGTTTTCACACATTTCGCGACCTTTTTGTTTTCATATATTCTTAGTATTACTATTCAAAGATGGAAAAACCCTTCAAAGGAACCGTGCAATTGTCGCAGCCGTCGCGAGGAAGCCAGCAAATTGTCAAGCGAGCGCGAATAGTCAGTCTTCAAAGACGGCTTCTCTGTGAAGCACCAGCTTGTTGGTGCATTAGCTTTGACCAAGGGGTTATACTTGAACTTCACGTAAGAAATTACTGGTTTGGGACGGTTCTACCTTAGTAAGTACTTTAGAAATATCCATTTGAATATCTTTTTCAGTACCCGGTTTCCACAATGCATTATCCGTCGCAGCTGCATTATGAGACATTAAATAGACTTGAGTGATACACTAAGAAAGTCAGCTATGCAGTATATAATGAAGATTCTCCACCTCCCAATACCCATATATTTTTCGCTTGCTTGTTCAAAGCCAGAGATCACCTCACGGTATTTTCTCAAGGCTTGATTTAGAATTACCAAAGTTACGAGGAGCGACTCGTAATGCTGTCAAGATACCGGTATCTTTGATTCGATAGTTGGGAGTGTGAAAGTCGGTTTATATTCTTTAATGTTGGCTTTGAATCCAACACTTGCTGCAGCCCCTATTTGTGGGGACATAAGACCCTCCCTACAACTCTCGAATTAAGATTTCCCACAACAACAAGGTCTACTGTACAAAAATCAAATTAATGAAAACTTTCACAAAAATATTTGATGAAAGCAGCGATGAATATTGTCTACTTATCATAATAGTTTTAGTAACTACCCACATTTTCTGCTTCATGCACTCATAGCACTTTCATTGCCTTTGGTAAAATTAGATCAATTTTTTCCTTCTAAAAGGATCCAATAGTAGATAGCAATAATTTTTACCAAAAAAAAAAATTAATAATAATAGTAGATAGCAATAACAAATCATACATATTGTCTACTTATCAGCCATCCGCTCAGAGACGAAGACGACGGCTCCGGGTCATCGCCATCCTCGTCGCTGGCAGAGACGGAGGCGAATTGGGCGTTGAAGTTGATGCGGAGGCCGTCAGTGAGGCGGCTCACGGCGGCAGGTCAGGTCAAGGGAGAAGACGTCGAAGCCGTAGTAGGGGCGGGCGATGGTGGTGAAGAGGACGGTTCCTCTGGGCTCGTCCATGGGGTGGAGCAAAGCGAGCGACGCAATCAATGAGCGAGCTAGTGACAGTGCGTGAGCGGGCGAACGAGAGAGCGAGTTACGGAGGGGCAGTGGAGATGGTGGTGGTGGAGAGGAGGCATATAAAGGAACGGCGAGAGCGAGGGAGATTGGATAGAAATCGGTTTGATCATTGCATGGCTTGTTTGACAAGAGCTGCATCACTCGGAAGATCCTTTTCGCATAGTTTAATGATGGGGGAAGCGAAATCGGACTAGGATTAGAACAAAGAAATTTGTTTAATGGTCGGACGCTGCACCTGCTGTATGCGAGCGTTTCTCTCGGGAAGAATACGGACAAGAGGGAGATTTCTGCCGGCGACGAGGATGGAGACCCGGCACATCCATCAGACATGAGGATCGACTCGGGATGCATCAAGCGGGCAAGACATGGCTGAAAAGAGAGAGAACGAGAAGAAGAGCAGATCTCCGAGGCTCCGTTTGTCTCGCACAAAAAATGCGATTTATAAAATATTTTTCCAAAAAATGATCACTTATATTACTTGCAAAAATGATAAACAAAACATATTTTTCTTATTATCCGTGAAATTGCTTAGATATAAATTAGTATCGATAATGAATACATTTTCAATCGACTAATTATTTTAAAGGATACAAACAATCATATTTAGGAAGTGGTTGAACGGAACACACGCCCTTTATTTTGGAGCTAGAGAATTAATTTGCATCGGTCATGAGTGTCAGTGGACTTTTGGTAATTCTAAAGCTAGACATCCAGAATTTCGAGACGAATCTAACTTTTGGTCATTTTGAATTGACTTATGTAAATAGTCGAATTAGGCACTCAAATTTTTTATTTGTGTTACTTAGATACTCTTCCTTCACGATCTATAGAATCGGTAATTTTCCCTATCAACTCCTTTCACCGCTAACCACCAAAGTTCTTCAAATCATGAGATTTAATTTAATACAAGATAAGGAGAGAGAGAGAGAGAGAGAGAGAGAGAGAGAGAGTTAGAGTTTTGTGGGCTCAAGTTGGAAACTCGAATGGATTTGAGGCTCATTTCCCACATTGGGCCGTTCATTGGGCCAATTTTGAAAGGAATTCACAATCGGGCCCCATGCTTTGTCCGACGTACATGCCTTGTGCCGAAGTCTAAATGCAGACGATCCGTTACCAAAATTACCACCAAACAAATCCGAACATGTATTGGATATGGTCTGAACAGAAATTTTGAACAACCAACGTTGAAACCCATCATCCAATCCATCCTTTACAATACAGTTTAGCAAGATAAAACCCAGACATCCGCACAAACATCACAGAGAGACGCCCGAATCTTCAAGTGTAAGAAAGTCATCGGGATTATACCAATTGCCCTTAAGATCGGAGTGCATGAACTCCACTCTCGAGCTTCCACCACTGACAGCTGGGGTCTTCAGCAAAGCCAAGAAATCATCACGGTCGCCGTCACCAACCCGATACTCGAAGAAAGTCATTGGGAATACACCCATAGCTGCCAAGATCCGAGCGCCAGGGGGTGGACTCCCTTCCTAAATCTCCGCCGCCGGCGACCAAGTCAGACTGTCAGAACTGAAAAGTTCATTAGGTGCTGCGGGACGTCCGTGTGCTTGTCACTGGGGTTCATTTACAGCAGAAAGCCAAATCGGTTTCAGAGTGGTCAACAAAGGCCCAAAGAAAATATAGTCTCCCTCGAAACTGGCTCTACATTCCATCTCAAGCACTCTGGCTCTGTTCTCATCCAAGCCCTTTTAATGGGCTTTTTCGACTTTCCCTAGATCACCAAACTAGGTATTTTTCAACTCTTTATTCGTACGATCGATTTTTTTTTTTCTATTAACACTATATGGCACGCTTAACGTTAGGAAATTGGAATTATCATGCTAAATTATAAAATTCAGCTTAACATGTGGGAAAAAAAATAGCGGCATCATTGTTAGGAGGACAAAAGTTGCATATCCCATGATGTTTCAAATTGAACCCCGGCAATCCTACTTCACAAGAAACAATACAGATATTTATATCACAGGAGAGACATCCATCCAAATCTTCAAGTGCAACAAAGTTGTCAAGATTATATGTCCATAGCCCTCAAGATCAGAGGGCATGGCCTACTCTCCAAGGCTTCCATTGCCAATGGTCAAGTTCTCTAGCAAAGTTAAGAAACTGTCGATGTCACCCGTCGCCAATGCAGTCCTCGGAGAGATTTAAAAAGTCATCAATATTGAATTCACCATCCTTAAGATCAGAGCATGTCGGAATGGACTCCACTACCGAACTTTCACCACAAGTGGCATTATATGTGCAACCCTCAAGAATGGAGCAAAGAGGAGTAGACCCTGCTCTTGAACTTCCATCGCTAGCGGTCGAGATGACTGGCGAAGTCAAGAAACTGTTGCAATCGTTGAGGCGGACATATAGTCCTTGACGTGAGCAAAAAGTATGGGACAAGAAGCTTTGAAACTTGTAAAAGTGAATCGATCTCATCATCATTCTGAATTTCAGAATCAGAACAAACTCCAACTCTAGAATCACCACCAACACCCGCTTCAATTTGTTGCGCACACAACTAAGCATGGTCTCGCACTTAACGATCAGGGAGTCGAATTCCTACTCTCTCCCGTGCAAGAATCACACTCTTTTTTGATCCAGTCGACCCACTCTCTCAGACCCTTTAGCGACTCACCTAAAGGTAAGGCAAAGGTGCTTTACCTCAATTTCCCACCGAGAGAGAGAGAGAGAGAGAGAGAGAGAGAGAGAACTTGGAGTTTTACGTGCAAACACAGGAGATAGTTTAATAAATCAGGACCTCGTTTAATTATAAAATGATACTTTCAATCCACGTCCTTTTTTTTTTTATAAACTTTATCAAGAAGAGGAGAGCCCAGTGATTTGAACTGTACGTACCACTTCACTTCTTTTCAGCACCGATCAGGAAACCAGAGAAAGAGGAGGGTCAATGAAAGGGTCTCTCTTTTCCTTTTCCTGGCTTGAAAAACCATCCATCGATCACTTTTTCTCCTTTTCTTCAATGGACAGATTTTTTCACCTCCTTTTTTGTCAAAGTCATTATTTTATCCTCGTTAGTGCTCTAATCATGGCCAATGAATAGGGGATCAAACCGAGATCCGTTGGAAATGGAATCTCGCAATGGAAATCTCCTCCTTTTCGTATTTTCTAGTATTTTAAACTGTTACTATCCTCTTCTTTTTTTTTCCTTTTATGCCACACTGTAGTCATAAATTTCCCTTGTTTTAAACTCACGAGGGGTTAATGACAAAGCTGAAGCAGACGTGGTTCTCATACGTCACATATAAGTCACGTTTCAAGGATAACCTAATCGAAACTCTCCTAATCTAGATTTAGACTAGGAGTTGTTCTCTCCCCGTTTTAGATCTAGGATTTTAATAATGTTTTCAGAGATTCAATATCCTCGTGTTCTGTTTGTGTATAAGTCCTCTACTTCCAATTTCAATGATGATTACGGGAGTTTTGATGTCTCACTAAATTATAAAGATTTGCTATTCTAAAGGTTAAATGTGTGTTTAATCAACCTATTTTTGGTTGTCTCCCTATAACGATAGTGTAGTAGAAACTAAACTTAGGTGCGCACTACAAACTAGCAACGCCGTAGTTATTGGAGAAGAAATTTCCAGCGTGTGTTCAGCATTGACAATGACATAGGATTTAGTGATTGACTACCAATTATTTTGCTTGATAGATATGTTCTTATGGAACAAATGTGTGCTTAAACATGTCGGTGCTCTGTTGATCCTCCTTATTATCCGGATTTGATTTTATTTTGTAGTATTCTGGCCTTTACTTTGCTTCGATTGGCTTTGCCATGAAAATTTATGTATTTCTCATGTATCCTTTTAAGCACCGAATGAAATTTTCTTTTGAACAAAGAAAAAAGGTAAACTAACGATCTGATTTGGAGGGAAAATTTGTTGTGCTAGAAGACTAATCTAAAAAGGTAGTAAACTTATTTAAATATCACGTGTCGCTGGTGGAAAGACACAGCGCAAATTCCGACGTTTTGGGTGATGTTTAATTATTCTATTAGCGAAAAAAAAAAAAAAAAGAGACTTATTGCGCTCTCCATCAATAAATCTTGAAGCAAATTTCCAAGGTCCATCTTTAGTCACGACGCGCAGAGGAGGACATCGAGTCCTTGGTCGCGAAGTACGATGCCATTTGTTATAACGTGCACAAAGAAGTTAGAGAATATTCCATTGGCCAAGGTCGGTGTTGGTCGTAATTATGTAGTTTGATGTCGAAAATTTTGGGACAGTTTTGATTTTTCGTAATTTCAACTTGAACCTGTGTTGTTCGTCAAATTAGGTGTCCAAACCTTTTACTTTTGTTAATTTAAATACTATGCCTTTCATAATTTGTTTTACCCTTAACGCCCGATGTGGCAACTACAAGTAAAGAAATTCAAATTATAAAATGCAATTTAACATAAGATAAGAGAAATAAAACGAGAAGGAAAATATAGAGTAGCGCGTGATAAAATTTCTACTTCTCTATTTCTCTATAACTTTCTAACAAGTTTGGGCAATCCGTTTGGTAATGTAATTTGATTTTTCTATTTACGGAATAGATTTTTATTCCGAAATAAATTTAAAGAATAAATTAGAAGCTAAAATTTGTAACTTCTCAATTTCTATTCCAAATTTTGTCATTAAATGCTTACCCATAGTGACATGTTCAGAGGAGAGAGAAAAATTGTGGTTGACTGTCGTATTCCATCAATGTCCCAACATCACCTTACCACCCTAACATCCACCATCACCGTTGACCTTAGTATACACATCGAGAGGTTAAACAAAGGAAGCTTGTGACATGATTTTCAAACGAAATTATGTGAGTCCGTTTGTCTACATTAATTACATGATTTTTTTTTTTACTCTCTTCAAAAAAATTGAATACGAACTGGATAAAATATATGACCGGCTATTTTATAATTTCTTGAAGAGTCAGTATTTCAAGTAAAATAGTTACGATAGTTCCAATATTTAACTAAAGTATAAAAGTTTTGAAAATTAAAGACACTCTAAAAGTTATAATGCCCGGTTAATTTTTTCTTAAATAATTAGGATATAAAAATGCATAATTCTATACGTTTACCATTCTCATGGTTCAATGTGCTACACTAGGCATCACCCCTTAAATTTACATGGTTACAATACCCACCCAGATTTCTACAAATCACGTAAAATGCATGAACAAAAACCCACCTTGCTATGTATCTGATTTATAAGCTATATTTTTCTCCAATTCCTTTAACCACAACTAGTGGCAGTTGGAGGACACTTCCTCCAATCACCCTTGTGACTAGTGGATTATAACTTATGGACATCATCCACGTGCGAAATTAACCGAAAATAAATATAGGTGATGTCCAAAGTTAACCCCACAAGTCAGACCGATGGTTGGTAGCAACTTAAAAGAATATGGTCCAATAATTACTGTTATCAGCCAATTCCCTTTCAGCAAAACATTATCAGAGATTATCGCATATTCATGATTCGCTGCTTCGCTAGTATTTAACATTCGATTCGGAGTAGACCACCATATGGTTCTGTGTAAACAGAAAGCACTATAGTAATGACCAATTCCTAAAACCAAATTCTGTGTTTCAAACCCTATAGGAATATGATGCTTAGATGAATAGTATAATCTCAGAAGCCTCAGAGATTTAATCATCTGTAAGCAAAGGAAAAGCTGTTTTTCTCCTTGAAAAAACTCAAGAAAGTGTGCTTGATACTTTATGAGCTATACTTATCGACTAAGCGCAAGAACAAACCGAACAAGTGGCCCAAAGCGCAACGCGTGCGTTTTTTTTTTTGGTCGGTGCAACGCGTGCGTTTAATTACCTATAAAATGAGAATATTTGTGTTTCCCTTCCATCAGAGGTCAGGTAAGAGAGGTTTGCCTATAGAATTGATTACATGCTCTGGATATTTACGAACCCGGTAAATCTCACCCGTCGAATCATTGAACTCCACGCAACACCTGTACGGTCCCAATGATAAGATCCATCGGCTCGTGTGCATCTGGAGGCAAGTATAGCTTTCCCGAGAATGGTTATATGTTTCAAGTAAACAGACGTGTCAATTACTTGCCATGCTTTGGGAAGAACTTCCAAGAAAGACGACAACTGCAGTAGAGCTCATTACTAAATAATTCAAATAATATTCTTTGCACGTCCTCTTACAACCTGTATTGTTGGCCGTCTTGACAGATACTTTCACATCAAAGTGCTCCGCCAACAAAGTGAGTAACGATGACTATTAGGCTGATACTTCCCAGTGCGGAATCAAGAGAACATCTCAACAAGTATTTCGGGTCATTCCATGCATGCAGCTACTAGCTACGATTAAGAGCTCTAGTGAGCTTCAAATTGTGCAAAAATTGTCTAATTGTGTGCGTGCCCACGGTAATGCTCCATGCACACTAGTCATGGTGCACATGCCTTTTCGCACAAATTATGAAGCTTCTCATCCATTGTTATGTCATCTCTTTCCAGCATTTTACAATCTCTGGAGCCGTTCTGCCAGCCGCTATGTCAGTTTTCAGCAACACCTTGGAGGCAATCACCTTGACACCCACTTCATAAAAATGAAGAAGCAGAATGGGAAAAACAAAATCACTTACCCGCGCAGAAATCAACATGAGCAGCGAAAGATTTAAAGCCGCCCTTTCCCGAGTTCGGTCCATATGATAGCTGCAGCTGCACCTCCCCCAAGTGAGCGGATCCCGATATTTCACTGTCTCCCCGAACCAACAAAAAATATATGATTACAACACCAGATTTGTTGGTCCAAAACAATTATCTTTACAGGCAGTTTGTACATGACTGATTCAGAAAGTTTCCTCGGATTGCAGAGGACAGAGTGTCACTTCCATTTCCGACACTCATGCACCAACAGGGCCTCTCTTTTTCTTTGACCAAAGGACCAGCACTTTGTCGGCAACTTGATAAGTTACATAGCCATACTTTATTATTTCCATTATTTAAAAGGACAATTCACAAGACACAAGCTATTCTAAATTCAGAGTTAGTATACTCATGCTGCTACACTAGCAAGACTGCTCACTCCCGACCTTCACCAAGGGCATCTCTTCACAAACTATTCTAAGTTCTATTTTAGGAGAAAATACATTGGTGATACTGCATCATTGACGATGTGGTGTCACATCCAATCACATATTTGATGCAACCATGCCTTACGCAAGTTATCCTATCACTATACATTAGTCCTCACAACACTACAACATATCAATCGTTTGTGTAGATCCAATTGAGGGATTAACTGACCAAAATGTTAATCATAATAGAAAGAGTGAAGTACTTCAACGAAAAGACTAGGTGATCGTATAGAAAATTATAACAAAAAACAAAAAAAAGGAATTTACGCATACCTCGATTATCCTCAACACATCCTTGCCGACCAGGAAAATTACCTAACAAGTAATAAAAATTTGATTCAGAGAGATATCAAAACCAAACCTCAAAACAAACAACATTAATATCAAAGCCAAGGAAGTATCACCAGTAAGATGGCAGGAACTGGAATGATCAACTCCAAGTAGAGTGTGGGTTCTGGAAAGAGAACTATATCAAGCAGCACGATAGCATTGACAGCTCTATTAGCCCCCTAAAAGGATATCACGACTCAGATAAACTTGATCGTTCACCATGCCAGTTGCATTACATAAAAGTTGCAGGTTTCGAGGCTATTTCCTAAATTGAGCCAAGGATCTTCTGGAAAACAGTATCACGCACTTGCAGCACCAAGAAACGTGCTTTTCTTCTGATCATGTCAACGAGCATTGTTTCGGATTATAGATAATGCACCACAACATAATCTATATAGGAAGAACGATTTCACGTTTTGGGGCTGGAAACTGCAATTAACTATCTCAGAGTAAAGCACGACTTCTATAGACCACTTCAGATTGTCGACAAACTGACATTCAAAGACTTGGAATAAACTTAAAGTGGAGGGGCACAACTAGTAGATTTTACAAAAATTATTGTTCATTGCTCTATTTACACATACCAATCCTGGCATTCCCGAAGGGTCTATGCTGAACATTCCTCGACCCTGCAAAGTTTGAGATAATAAAAGTTGGCTTAAGCTACAAGTACACAAAATAGTGCTGCACATATTTCCATAAATTCAGTTTGCCCTTGACTGTGAACACATGAAAGCATGGTGCACCAAGTAGAATATTGAACTACCAAGAGCCCCAGCCAGAAACAACATTAACAAAAATTCTGGTCCAAACTTTCTCCCAATCTAACAGTACAACCCGGTTGAAAGGTACGCAATTAATTAGAAAAAAGTAGAACACAGGATATTATCCAACAAACAGAGAAACAAAACCACCAAAGTAAGGTATCTGCTTATGCTGAGGCACAAGAACACAAATGGCACAATTGTACCTAACATACTTCAGAAAAAGGTCCCCATCGTAAACATAAACAAAAGAGAAAGAAATCTCTCCCTCACTCTCTGCCCCACCAGAAAACTGGCCATCCATCCATGAGAAATGCATAAAAGTTACAGTCTTTCTATTGTTAAAACTTCTGAAGCAGTTCTCGAGATTCAAATACACAGGAGCATTAAATGGTCAGGAAAACTAAAGCATTTAAGGGAAAAATATCTCAAAGGAAATAAGAAGTTGAAAAGTTGTTAGGTCATAAACCGTACCCTAAAAGGTAACGTCCAATCATGTTATAGATTGCATGCTCGATGGTCAAATGGCTGAAAGAAGTTATCAGCATGTGCAGACGAGTGCTCTTAAAGTTATCTAGGGAAACTGCACCGAAGAATCATAGACTCACACGGAATGAGAAATGAAAGTTCATAATTTAGACCAGCACCGTCAGGTCTGGTTTCATTGGAGACCTTCAGTTCTAGGAAAGAGATCTTACTCTCAATTTTTTTTTTATCATAAAACTATGATCAGCAATCTGCCATAGCATGAAAACAGCAACATTTGCAATCATCAGCCCCAGAACCACGTTGTCAACTGTTAGCCTTCTAAAACATGATTTTTTGCAGATGGGAAGACAAAATATTCTTGAAAATTATGCTTCAGCTACATGAATCTACAATCAAGTAAAAACTTCAAACATAACCAAGTGTTTCCACCAGATGATCGAAACCACAAATCCTAACAAAGGAAAGTCAATGATTGCTAAGTTGTATGATCCTAGAAAGCGGCTTATGCAGTAACCCTCACCTTCAGTTAAGTTTCTCATCCGCCAGTGGCAGCAGACCAGGGGATCACCACACCTCTGTATGAATCAAACCCCGCAACCACTGAGAGCACTCTTGCAGCCTCTTCTTGAACTTCTATCTTCAGAGAATCAAGAATGCTGACCAAGAGATGAATAACCCCACCAACTTCCATGACCACCTTGGCAAATTTCTCATCTTCCTTCTCAAATTCGTGCAAACTAGCCAGAGGTTGCCTCTTCGTTTCTGGGCCTTGCTCAATCTCAGTCCTCGTCAACAAATCCTTAACATAAGACCTCATGTCCTCCTTACAACCCCATAACCTGGGATTTGAGACAACAGTGGCATACCCATGGAGGAAAAAACTAGTTTTGCACATCCCAGAGAGATTCTTTTGACATGCCAATGGATCTTTGTCAAGACCATGTCCAAATTGCTCTGCATGAATACCTTCCCCCCCAACCCATAGGAATGCACCATGCATTTCTCAGCAAGGCCATGACACTTCCTGACTGTGAAGATCAATTCTTGAACCATGCCTGCAAGCTCAGTGCTCTCATGAGAGACGGCCAATGCAGAAGATATCTCCATCCGACTTGTTCCGAATGAGTTATCATCTCATGGTGACGACTATGCTCGAGTGAGAGAGGGAGGCCACCGAAGAAATTCACTTGATGGCTTGTTTGCAGGTGGAGTTTGGGGTGGCTGATTCTTCGAAACTCTGTTCCGGAGGGATTGTACTCGAATGTGTTCTGCTTCTTCTTCTTTCCCCCAATTCTGCATCTACTAGTCGTTGTGGAAGAAGGAAAATTTATGAAGTCAGTGTCTGCAATTTGAGAGGGATCAAAGAGGATGAGACTTTATCCTTTAATTTTTGGAAGAAGCTGAATCAGCTTGCGTGGTCATTCATGCTAGCAGAAGAAGTTGAGTAATTGGACAGGGGCATCATGTAAAAGGGTCATTTCGTAAAACTGTAAGACAAACACAGTCAAATTGAATGGCAAATGGTAAATTCGTATTCCAAAACCGATCCAGGGCCGCATATTTCCTTTTCATAATTTGCAAATTGAACATTTCCTCGGACAGATACAACTCTCTTCTCTGCATTGGCTTATTCTCGAACATAAGTATGGCATTCCAATGTCAAAAGGCAGAAATAACAAAGATACGAAAACAACGGATGTTTAGCTCATAGCAATTTTTGGTAACAAGACAGCGACAAACACGGTCGCCTCGCTTCATTGGTTCGGTAATGAAAACCCCCAGAAATCACAAACAAGAAGAAAATGCAGAGAATGCGTTACCAATTTCACCATTAAACAGATCCGAACATGCATCGGATATGATCTGAACAGGAAAATTGAACAAACCAGCGTTGAAACCCATTATGCAATCTCTCCTTTACAATTCAGCACAGCAAGAAAAAACACAGATATCCATACATACACCGCAGAGAGACACCCAAATTTTCGAGTGTAAGAAAGTCATCGGGATTACACCCATCGCCCTCGACACCGGAGCGCATGAACTTCACTCCCGAGCTTCCACCGCCGGCGGCCAAGTTCTCCGGCGAAGACAAGATCCCGTCGCGGTCGCCGACGCCGACGCAGCATTCGAAGAGACTAAGAAAGTCGCCGGGAATACACCGATAGCCGTCGAGATCGGAGCGCGTGTGGGGGGTGGAGTCGGGCTGTCGGAACTAGCGAGTTTCAGTTTGTCAGGGCCCGTGAAGCGTCAAGGTGCTTATCAGTCATCGCCGAGTCGGTTCGTTCGTTTGCAGCAGAAAAGCCCATTTCTCGGTTGGTTGCAGACTGGTCCAACGCAGGCCCAAAGAAAAAAGAATTTTTTTTTCCCTCTGGGCTCTTATCTCATCAAGAAGCCCTTTTTCATGGGCTCTTCGGATTTTTCATTTAGGATCCCCATATTCAAAATTTTCAACTTTTTATTTGTGCTGATAATTAAATACTATACGCGATTTGCGAATTTCGCGCGATTCGTGTTTCTGTTTTAGCTATATTAACACGCCAGTGTGGCACCGGTAAAATTAGAAAACTGGAGAAATCATATTATAATATAACAAATTACTTGACATAAGGATAAATACAATAGGAAAAAAAAAAAAGAGGTGGTCACATCAAGTTTTTTATTTTATTCTTTCTCTTTCTTTGGAGGGGTGGTTTGCCGGGGTGTGGGGTGAGGGTGGCGGAGTGGGAAGTAGAGGTGTGCAAAATACCCGGAACCGCCCGAACCATCTCGAACCGGACCGAACCACCCGAAATCGACGGTTCGAGGAACTGGTCTGCCTCCTGTTCGGTTCTGCCCTTGCCCATGGGAGGATCCGCTTGTCCGCCCTCTCGGACTAGACCGGACTGAAACATTTTTAATATTAAAATATTACTAAAACAAAACAAACCCTAACCGAAACCTCTCTCCTCTGTGACCGTTTGTCTCTATTGTCTGTCTCTCTTCTTCTTCAACTTCTTCGACTTCTTTGGTTCTTCTGTGACTATCTCCACCTAGAAGTGACCCGCGACTGCTGCTTGCCCCCTCGCGCTGGCCACTGCTGCTATTCGCCCCCTCATGCCAACCACCACCCGCCACAGCCTCTGCTCTGCCCAATAGTAACCCGCGACTCCACGGCTCGCCTTTATGCCGACCACCGTGCCAGCAGTGAGAGAGAAGTGGATCGACATCGAGAAGGCCAAAATCTTGCGCAACCACGTCAAGTGGTGCTACCGCATTGAGGGAATCAACCACTCTAGAAGTGCCACCACCTCGTCCGCCAGTACCTCGAGTCCACCCACAGCATTGGCTAGGGTAAGGACGGCCGCCACCCCTCCCTCCACGGTCCCCTTCCTCTTTCCCCCCCTCTCTGACTCTGTTTATGTGTCCTAGGAATTGTGTGGCTTTGGAATTGAGTTGATTGATTGTGGTCGGGTTGAATTAGTTGAGGGGTCAAGATCGGTTTAACAACTGGTGAATTTAGGACTGCAGTGGCATAGACAAAAAAAGAAAAAGGATAGTAGCACCAATAAGATGATTTCTCCAGTTTTCTAATTTTAACGGCGCCACATTGGGTATTAATATAGCCAAAACAAAAATTGACTGGACGAATCACGAAATTCACAAATTGTGGAAAACAGAGTATTTAATTATCAACACAAATAAAAAGTTGAAGATAACTAATACAGGGATCTTAAAGGAAAAATCCGAAGAGCCCATGGAAAGGGGTTTGGATGAGTTATGATCAAATTGAATGATTTAATACTAAAGTGATCTTCATAAAATAAATTTAGAAATTTTTTGATAACTTTTATCATGATTGGAAGACTTACGAGGCCATATAATAAAGAAGAGCCGAAACAATCTACCAATAGAAATGAAGGGAAAAGGGTGATTTATGACGTATGGAGGCTTTCCCCCAAACAGGAAACGAAATAATGGGTGATCGGGAGAAAAGAAGACTTTTCAAATTCACCACGCATTCACGTCCACAATGATGCGATGACGCAATTCGGCGCGAGAATGATTTGGAGCGAAGGGAAGCTTCCGTGTCGGCAAACACCCCCCTCTCCCCAACACCGATGACGCAATAATTTTTTTTGAAAGATCATAAAAAATTAGATGTCAATTTAAGGTAGATATTTAGGCTGATTAAATTATTTTACTCTCTATAGGATCAGCTAGTTTTTTTTTTTTTTTTGCTGAATTGCCTGTCTTTCTATGATGATCAACATTTGGTCAGTTAATCCCCCGATTGGATCTAGATGAACGATTGATATGTTGCAGTGTCGATGCATAGTGATAGGATAACTAGTGTAAAGCGTGATTTTGTCAAATATTATAAAGAAGTATCTCCTGCAATGATGATGTCAAGCGTGCTGATTTCTTCTTGTTGTTTAACAATTGTGAACATTAAGATATGAGTCAATGTGACACCACACTGTCAATGATGCGGTATATCACCGATATACCTTCCCCTAATTTAGAACTCAGAGTAGTTTGTAAAGAGATGCCCTTGGTGATGGTCGGGAATGAGCAGTCTTGCCAGAAGAGCAGATTGAGCATACTAATTCTAAATCTAGAATAGCTTGCAACTTGTGATTAATAGAGATTGCAAATTATGGCTCTGTAACATATCAAGTTACCAACGAAGAATCGGCTTTTTTGTCAAAGAAAAAGAGAGACTGTCAGTGCACGAACATCAGATACTGTCCTCTGCCATCTGAGGAAATTTTCTGAACCAGCCGTGTACGAAGTGCCTGTAAACTTGTATAATTTTTTTGGACCAAAAAGTCCGGAGTTGTAATCCTATATTTTCGATTGGTTCAGGGAGACAGTGAGATATCGGGATCGGCTCACTTGGGAGGAGCTGCAGTTGCAGCTCTCACATGGGCCCGACTCAGGAAAGGGCGGTTTTAAATCTTTGGCTTCTCATGTTGATTTCGGCATGGATAACAATTTTTTTTTTCCCGTTCCGCTTCTTTATTTTTGTGAAGGAGTGGTCAAGGTGATTGCCTCCAAGGTGTTGCTGAAAACTTTTATGGTAGAAACGGCTCCAGAGAATTTGTCAAATGCTGAAAGAGATGACATAACAATGGATGATCAGCTCTTTAATTTGTGCGAAAAGGCATGTGCACCATGACTTCTATGGCGGGAACATTACTGACGTACACAATTAGAGAATCTTTGCACATTCAAGGTTCACAATGGCTCTTAGATGTTGCTGGTATATGTTTGCTGCATGCAAGGCCTGAAATATATGCGGAGATCTTTTGTTGATGCTGCACTGGGAAGTATGAGCTTAATGGTCATTGCTGTTCACTCTGTGAGCAGAGCACTTTGATGTGGAAGTATCTGTCAAAATGGTCAATACTGCAGGTTGTATAAGGAAATGCAAAGAATATTTATTTATCTAGTAGTGAGCTTCTCCTGCAACTATCATATTTCTTGGAAGTTCTTCCAAGGCATAGCAAGTTATTTACATTGGTATGTTTACTATAAACATATAACCATTCTCGGAAAAGTTATATCCAGACATTTTTTGTATAGAAAAAAAATGACGTTTGCCTTTGCTTACATAAGATTATTATTCATCTATGCGTCAAATTCCTATTGGGTTTGAAACGCGGGTTTTAGATTTTGCAATTGGTCTTACGCAGCCAAATCTTATTGTGCTAAAAATGTAAAAATGCTAGTGAATCACGTATATGTGATAATCTTTGTTAATGTTTTGATAAATGGGAGCTCGAGATTGCCCAACGCTGACAAGCTCGAGTCTCACCAAACGTCTCGAGGCCAAGCTCACTCGATACCAGTGAGCTTGGGTCTCATTTGTTGCCGTTGAAGCGAGCTCGAGCCTTGCCTAACTGGTCATTGGTCGTCGCCATGCCGACCATCGGCTAAGGAAGATGGAAGAAGAAAGAAAAAAAGGGAAACAAAAAAAGAAAAGAAAAAGGAAATATAAAAATGTTATAATTTTGATTTTTATGAAAAAAAAATATTTTTATAAAGCTAAAGAAGGAAAGGGGAAGTGTGAGCCTTAGGTTGAAAATGAGTTCTAAGTTCAACCCATTCAAGACCCATTTAATTTAGGTTTTCATTTTTTAAACCCATTTAAGTAGTCTTTTCAAAATGTAAGTGACCCATATATGATCTATTTATGTTTTAAATGGATATCTATGGTTTTAAGACCCATTTTGACAGGCCTAGCTACGGGAGAGAGACAGCATTTTGTGGGCTCGCGTTGGAAACTTGTGTGGGTTTAAAAACTCATTGTGCACGTTGGCCTGTTCATCGGCCCAATTTTGGAAAGGAATTCACAATCGGGGCCCATTCTTTGTCCAACGTATACGCATTGTGCCGAAGTCTAAATCACCAAAATTACCACCAAACAAATCTTAACATGTATTGGATATGATCTGAACTTAAAAATTGAACAACTAGCGTTGAAACCCATTATCCAATCTCTCCTTTACAATACAATTTAGCAAGATAAAACCCAAATTTTCATACTACATCACAGAGAGACGCCCAAATCTTCACATATAAGAAAGTGTTAGGATTATAACCATCGCCCTCAAGATCGGAGTGCATGAAGTACACTCCCGAAGAGACTAAGAAAGTCATCTTGAATACACCCATAGCTGCCAAGTTCGGAGTGCCTAGGGGTGGACTCCATTCTTGAACCTCCACCGCTAGTGACCGAGTCAGACTGTCAGAACTGAAAAGTTTATCAGGTGTCGTGAGACATCCGTATGCTTATCACTGGTGTTCATGTGCAGCAGAAAGCCAAATCGGTTCCGGAGTGGTCAACAAAGACCCAAAGAAAAAGTAGTCTCCCTCGAAACTGGCTCTGGCTCTAGATTCCATCTCAAGCCCTCTGGCTCTTATCTCATCAAAGCCCTGCTTTTTCGGCTTTCCCTAGATCACCGAATTAGGTATTTTTCAACTCTTTATTCATGCGATCGATGTGGAGATATCGTGCTAATTATAAAAATCAGCTTCACATGCCAATGGTTGAGTTCTCCGCAAAGTCAAACCGTCGCCAATGCAAGCCTTGAAGAGATTAAAAAAGTCATCGAGATTGAACTCACAACCCTTAAAGATCGGAGCATGTCGGAGTGGACTCCATTCCCGAACTTTCACCGCAGGTGGCATTCTATGTGCAACCCTCAAGAATGGAGCGCACAGAAGTAGACCCTGTTCCTGATCTTCCACCACTAGCGGTCAAGTTGATCGGCGAAGTCAAGAAACTGTTGCAATCGTTGGGGCGGACGTAGTCCTTGAAGAGAGCAAAAAGTATGGGACAAAAAGCGTTGAAACCCTATAAAAGTGAATCCATCTCGTCATCTTTCAAAACTTCAGAATCATAACAAACTCCAACTCCAGAATAACCGCCCGCACCGGCTTTAACCGATGGATGGTTATCGAAATCCTTCGATTTCTTGCGCACACAACCGAGAACGGTCTCGCAGTTCACAATTAGGGAGTCGAAGTCCTCCTCCGTCACGCAAGAATCACGCTCTTTCTCGACCCAGTCCACCCAGCCTCTCAGACCCTTTAGCGACTCACCTAAAGGTAAGGTCGAGGTGCTTTACCTCAATTTGCCGCCAAGACCGCGAGAGAGAGAGAGAGAGAGAGAGAGAGAGAGGGGTGACAACTTGGAGTCTTACGTGCAAACACAGGAGATAAGTCAAACAAATCATGACCTTGTTTAATTATAAAATGATACTTGCAATCCATGATTTTTTAACTTTATCAAGAAGAGGAGAGCCCAGTGGTTTAAATCGTACGTATTACTTCACTTCTTTTCAGCACCGATCAGGAAACTAGAGAAAGAGAAGGAGGGTCAATGACAGGGTCTCTCTTGTTGCGTTTCCTGGTTTGGAATATCATCCATCGATCACCTTTTCTCGTTTCCTCTCAACAGACAGATCGTTACTATATCCTCGTTAGTGCTCTAATCATGGCCAGTGAATAGGGAACAAACCGAGATCCGTCGGAAATGGAATCTCGCCATGGAAATCTCCTCCTTTTCGTATTTTCTAGTATTTAAAGTGCTACTATCCTTTTGCTTTTCCTTCATGCGACACCGTAGTCATAAATTTCTCTTGTTTTAAATTCACCAGGGGTTAAAAGACAAAGCTGAAGCAGACGTTGAGACAAACTCATATATCACTAATATGTTGCGTTTCAAGGGTAAACTAATCCAAACTCTCCTAATCTAGTTTTAGACCTAGGAGTTCTTATCTCCCAATTTAAATCTAGGAGTTTAATAATGCCTTCAGTGATTCAATACTCCCGTGCTCTATCTGTGTACAGGTCCTCCACCTCCAATTTCAATGATGATCGTAGAAGTTCTAGGCTCTTGTTGAACTATGAAGATTTGCTCTTTTAAATATTATATCTATGTTTGTTCAACCGATTTTAGTTTTCTCCATACAACAATGGCGAGGAGGAAGTCAAACCTAGGCGGGCACCACTAACTGGCAATGCCATAGTTATTAGAGAAGGAATTTCCGATGTGTGTTCAATATTAACAATGATATGAGATTTAATGATTGGCCATGATAGATATTTCTTATGGAACGAGTGTGTGTTTAATCCTATTTGAAGGAAGAAGTTGTTGTGCTAGAAGACTAATCTAAAACGAATGGTAAGCTTCTTTAAATATCACGTGTTGTCGGTAGAAAGACCGAGGGCAAATTCCGATGTTTTGAGCGATGTTTAATTATTTTATCAGCAAAAAAAGAAAAAGAAAAAGAGGCGTATTGCACTCTCCATCAATCTTGAAGATGGGAGCGCGCGTCCGAACCTCCACCGCCGGCAGCCGAGTCAGACTGCTAGAACTGGTAAGTTCATCAGGTGCCGAGGGATGTCCGTATGCTCACTGTCACCGGCGGTCATCGCAGCAGAAAAGTCAATTCAGTTGCAGACTGGTCAACGAAGGCCAAAGAAAAAGTCGTCTCCCTCGACAAAGGCTCTTATCGAAGCCCTTTTCATGGGCTCTTTGGGCTTTCCTCATATCACCGAATTAGGTAATTTTCAAATACTCTACCTCTCATAATTTGTGAAACCGGTGATTCGTGTGATGGATTCCTTTTGTCATTAACTCCTCGATGTGGCACTGTTAAAATTAGGAAAGTGGAGAAATCTTATTAAATTATAAAGTTCGACTTAACATAAGGGGAAAAATAATAGCGACCTCAATGTTAGGAGGACAAAAGAGTGTCTTTATCCTATGCTGTTTCAAATTGAATCCCTTACAATTCTACTACACAGGAAACAAAGCATATACCCATTTCTAATATTTATATTGCATGAGAGACATCCAAATCTTCGAGTCCAACAAAGTCGTCAGGATTATATCCATGGCCCTCAAGATCGGAGGGTGTGGCCTCCTCTCCTGGGCTTCCACCGCCGACGGTCGAGTTCTCTGGTAAAGTCAAGAAACCGTTGTGGTCATCATCACCGATACAGTCCTCGGTGAGATTAAAAAAGTCATCGAGATTGAACTCACAACCCTCAAGATCGAAGCATGTCGGAGTGGACTCCACTCCCAAAATTTCACCGTAGGTGGCACTATATGCGCAACCCTCAAGAACGTAGCGCACAGGAGTTGACTCCACTCCTGAACTTCCACCGCCAGCGGTCGAGTTGACTGGTGAAGTCAGGAAACTGTTGCAATCGCCGGGGCGGACGTAGTCCTTGAAGAGAGCGTAAAGTATAGGACAAGAAGCTTCAAAACTCTGTAAAACTGAGTCGATCTTATCATCGTTCAAACTTTCATAATCACAGCAAAATTTAACTTCAGAATCACCACAAGCACCGGCTTTAACCGATGTGTTGTAGTCCAAATCCTTCAATTTCTCGCGCACACAAGCAAGAACGGTCTCACACTTCACGATCAGGGAGTCGAAGTCCTCCTCCGTAGCGCAAGAATCACACTCTTTCTCGATCCATACCACCCACTCGCCCAGACCCTTCGGCATCATCACGTCGACCTTGTTGCGGAGGTAGTCGTAGATTATTTCTTCGACTGAGGGAACACCGAAAGAGTAGGGCCTGCCCGTGGAGGAGAAGACAATGACGGCAGCACGAGCGCCGGTGAGTTGGCAGAGAGTAGAGGCCTTCTTGAAGAGGCCCTCACGCCTCTTCGAGAACGTCACGCGCCGCTTAGATGGGTCAGTGATTTTGACAATTTCTGTTCGCCGGCGCTGAACCACTAGTGAAGTTTTCAAATGTTTTTCGCTTGGAGAGAGGGCGTGTGTGTGGGCCCGGCCTAAACGAGTTTGCAGGTTTCTTTGTTTTCTTGGAGAGAGAGAGTATGTTGAACGAGCTTGCATGGTTCTAGAGTTTCAGAGTTTCAGGGGGTGGGTGGGTGAAGGGGTTTGTAGTATGAAGTGATAATATTTTGGAATGGGAAGATGAAAGTGCCCCGGTGTTTATAATAGCAAGCCATGGGATCTTTATAGAGAAACGCATGTGAGTCGGATGTTTCTTCTTTTTCTAAAGTTCTTTTGAATGATTGACAATGCTCGTCAGCTATAGTATAACACTGAGGGGCAGTTTTTTGTTTTTTTCAATGGTTGTGCAAGTATTTTTATATTGTTGTAATCATGTATTTTATTCATCTATTCACTAATTTATTACTATTAAAAGTCTTTTCTATCGTGCACAGGCTTACAGCACTTGCAAGACTTAAAAATGGAAAGTCCCGCAATCTTTACGCTAAGATAAGCACCTCACGAGCTTCTAATGGCAAAATATGGGCCCTCTCTTTGTTTCACATTGATTATCTCGTCCTTCCACGAAGAAAAGATAGAGGAAGGGGAGAAAATATTCAATGGTTGCTTACCACCACATCCTCTGCACGCGTGGCATGCATGATCCATTAAAATGGTGACATGTGTCGAGTGACGTGAAAATATAAAGAAGAAAAAATATGAACTTTGCAGACTTGTTAGGGCGATACTCTCTCCTTAATTGCGCGGTGCTCCTTTATTTTAAAATTCACTCCAGATCCCTCCCTCCTCCATCTCTCCTCTCTGTCTCGCAAAATCCGACGACCACCTCTGGACGACCACCGCCAGATGCTCTCTTTCAGTTGCTGGGAAACGATGGAGGCTTGGCGGCGTTGGGGTCGAAGGGCTCTATGGCACGAGCTTCCCTCTAAAGAAGTGGTCGTTGGAGAGAAATAGACACGAAATGTTGGCGTCCATGCAGTCGTGGCACCAGCAGGACGACCCAGAGGAGAGGACGAACGTGATTATTTCAAGTGATTGCGGAACTTTCCATTTAGTTTTAAAACTAAACACCGATATTTTCTCTGAGTAACAAACGTGATTGAATCAAGTAATTGTATGACATCTACAGCCCGACTGAATGGAGCGCTGGAGTAACAGCCAGCATAGCCACCAAAAACTGTTATGGCGAGACAATGCCGATGAGTAGAACTGCATTTGTATGTGAATACCTAGAGCAGATGAGACTGGTGGATGAAGTACTTCAAGACATGCATAGTCCAGCAATGCCGGCATATCTTCTCGACAAAACGATGCTCTCAGCTTTGTGAAAAGACCGACACACTTCTATCTACAGCAGCAAACTAAGCCCAAAGGAAAGAGCTCGCCCAGATCGTTATGCTGACTGCAGCCATTGGCGCCATCCCGGTATGCCTAATACTTGGAACCAACTTTTTTATATGGTTTTGTCTTACTAATTTTCGCTTGTTATGATGTACGCTTACTGGCAATTGTAACAATTTTACTTCTCTACCTCGCCTGCAATTCTATGGGGGAGCGTGAATATGAAAACGTCTCATTTGTCATGTAAAGATGACTAAAAGCATATTGCTTTTGCTAGGAACTAAAGTTGCTCGTTTCTACTTAGCATTTACCTTTTTTTTTTTATTTTTTGCCATAGCATCTACCTAGTTAACTAGTTAGGTTATGCTGGATTTTGGCAGATCATCCTTTTTATGATGAGAGAATCATATATTTTGTTGCACAATTTCATGGTGTGAGACTGTTGATTTTTTTAGGACTTGAATTTACAAGCTTGAACTAGTTTCTTCTCTTAATTTTGCTTAACAGTAAAAACACACGCACACATATAGGAAAAATCACAAAAGTAGAGATTGGAAAGCAAAACTTGAGCGTGGAATCATTATGCGAAACTACATGTTCAGGAGGGTAAGAACATTGTTGGCTCAGAAGAAAAAATGATTTGGCAAGCTAGTTGGTGTAAACAAAAGCACATAGATTATACTGAAGTTTAGATACGAGCTTACCATGACACAAATCTCTCGCTACTTAAGGCAAACTTAACAGGATTTTGAAACTAACGTCAAGAAGCTATAGAATAGAACTCACTGAATTCTAATACATTACATCCAAACTAGAACACAACTATTTACATAATGTTGACATGAGTTGACTAGTAAAGCTTGCAAAATGAAGGAGGCATAGTACTGCTATCCATAGAAAAGCAAATGCTAGTTCTAGATTGCCAGTCCCGGAGCATTAACTTCCATCATACTCCTTACGTCCCCTCCAATTTCCGAATGCACCATTCCAGCATTACTGGCCGCCATATGCTTGTCATAAGGTGAAAGGTGAACCCCAAGTGCAGCCCTGCCAGAAGGATCAACATTATTCAACGACGCGGCGTCTCACTCTAGCCTTCGCAGTGTTGCATGCTATACTCAGTCCTCCGGGAACAGTCAATCTCGCTGAATTCTGCATGATCAAAAAAACATGATATAATGACAATATCAATATAGCATTCATGTTAAGCGTTGACAGCATCGTTTTATGAAATAAGTGATCCCTCCTGGACCTACTCAATGAGCGAGATTCATCCCAGGAGATGTGGAAAAAGAACTCAAATTAGATGAATTATCCGCTATCAAACAATATAGCGAACTAAGAAGCATCGAGTGAGACAATCAAAGAAGACAACAGGGAAAATGTCCAAGACTGTCTGTGAAGTTTCCATTTAATAATGTCCAAAACGATATTGCATTGGCTCACGCACAGGTATAGATTCACATCAAGACTCAATGTAAAAGAAACAAGACAGCAGGCAGAGTTCAATTTGAAGCTGGCCGAGAATCACAGTTTTACACAAGCGGCCAGATAGAATGGCAATAAACTGCCAATGTTGAGTCAATCGAACTCGGAACCCGATGCGTCCTCTTATCATAAATCAAGCTCAACATATATCTATCCATCCATGTATCAAATTGAAATGTAGGATTACGCAAACAGAACGGTCACAAGCATAATTTCAGTTCCAAGTCACTCAAAAACTTCTCTTTCTATTTGAATGCAACGTGAGTGAGAGAGAGAGGAGAGCAACCCAAGAAAAATATATTAAATGAGTTTAAAAAATATGTAGTTACCAAAATAACCTTTTTTATTTATTCTAAATCTAATAATGTACTTCAAGCATTTATGCTTACTAAAGCATGCAAGTTAAAAGGGCAATATCTAAATTCCAATGACAAAATGCATATTATTTGTAACTTTATTCTTAATTCAATTTACGTCCTTATTTGCGCTTTTAGAACACAAAATTCTGTCAATTGATAATTTTGGTACTGAATTAAATGGCATATTATTCTTGCCAGATTTGGCTTTGACAATGCCAGCCCTGGAACAGATCCTTCTTGATCTTACTCTAAAAGGCCAGAAAAGGTATTATGAAAATTCTTTATACTTGACAACAAATAAAAAGAAAGAAGAGCTCTTGTGTTCCCCCGCAGGAATCCATCTCTCGAAACGGCTCTCCACAAAAGACACGGTTTTTGTTGCTTGGTCGACATTTGTTCAGGTGTTATATGCTCTTGCCCTCTGCATGACACCAAGAGAAACCCCCTGGATCCTTTAAGCCCCAGTCTTCTTCTCAAACTTTGAAATCCTACTCTTTTCTGGAAAGGCTTTCACTTTCTTGCGCTTTCTTGATCCCTTCTGATATCGGTTGATCTTCACGGAAAAGAAAAATGAGGTGGGACAGAGTCCTGTTGCCGCAAGCCCAGTGACCAGAGCAGGGCAGAGAAGAGGCGGGGGGGCTCCAGAAAGAGGTGGCGCCACACTTGCAACGCCATTAAAGGAGGGAGATTTCTCTACGTTTTCGGTGGCTTCCGCAAAGACTACTGCCAGACCAGCCAAGTTCACGTCTTTGACACTGGTGGGTCTTCGAGTTTATTTTCTGGAGATTCTGGTTTCTCTTCAAAATTGCATTTTTTTTTCTGAGAATATCTTCGATATAGATCGGTATTCTCTGCTTGGTGCTGAGAGAAAGATTGGTTCTTCTCTTTTCTTTTCTTTTTTTTCTTTTTTCTGTCTGATTTGGAGCTCCTGGTGTTTTTTGGTGCAACTCTGCTTGTTCAGATTTTTTTTTTTGGTTGTGTTATAATTTGCTGATGCCTTTTGTTTGTTGTTGGTTTTTATTCTAACCAATGGCTTGGCTCTTGAATCGTTGATATGTGGCTAGTTTGATGCATTGAATGTGTGGGTTGGAAGAGAATTTTGTATATGGCACTGCTATGACCAATATTTTCCGGTACTTCTTTCATCTTGAACAATTACTGAAGCTGTTGACTTTCTCCTCATTTGCATTTTGCTGGTGATTATATTAACTGCTGGAATTTCGTGAGGGGTGGCTTTTGGTGTACTTCCAACTTCCGTTGCCTTCCGGTTTTTGTGCCGTGACCTCGTGTTCCGTTGGAGCTTATAGCTAGAGGGGCATGCTTGTCTCCGTATGTCGTGATTTGCCTTTTTTTTTTTTTTCAATTGATAATTAATTTTACCTGACTCACGATAGAAGGCACGCAACCTGCTCCAAGGGATGACCATTGCTGTACTGATATTGGTGACAATTGATTTGTGTTTGGTGGGACGGATGGGATGAACGCTCTCGGGGATTTGCATATACTAGACACTTGTAAGTTATATTTACCATCTCCTTTTGCCCGTGATGTAGCCATACAGTCTTGTCGACTAATAATCTGTGTATCTTTTCATTGTACTTCAAATAGCAGAAGTTGGGTTCTTTTTAATGTAGTTCACGAATCTGTTTTGTAGCTCATCACCCATGGATATCACCCAGTACATGGGGAGAGGGACCAGAGGCAAGGCAGGGTCACAGTGCAGCACTTGTGGGTAAAAGGCTGTTCATATTTGGCGGGTATGGAAAATCTCCTGATGATGATGATGAAGTATAATATAATGATCCCTTCATATTGAACACAGGTACATTCTTCTTAAAAGTCGACATTTCTTATTTGCCTCTAGTCTCCAGTGACATCTATCTGTGAAATTTCCCTGTTCGTGGATATGAGAGGTGGGCTAGACTTTACGTTCCAAGTATGTCGTGTCCTTTAACTTATCAAAGTACCATACTTGTAGCATGCATCGTCAGTTACTACTGCTCCTCAAATATTTATTGATTTAGATTGGAGATTTCAGTATTCTATCTTCCTTCGGTAGGCAAACATGCTAGTCGATGCGTCAGCTTCTCATAATCTTCATTCTTATGGATTTGGGCAGATGACTCATTAATCTTTGGTGGTCCTTTATTGCCCTTTCCATTCTTCTTTCCCGATTTTCTTTTGGCTCCTAGTTGACCCATGAGATTGATAGAGTGGATTCCTTGCTTCTTAAGCCTTGCTTTCTCTTGAATGAGCATACTTTTGCAGTTCACCATATTCCACTTATCCTTTATAGTATTATAATTTATTTGGAATGGACAATACTAAAGAGGCAAAGAATTTATGATAAACTGCACAAGGAAACTTTCATCGACCTTCATTACCATGGAACTTAATCTTGCTGCTATATTTGCCATTCCAAACATACCCATGCACGGCACAAGAACATCAAACTTAATGGTGGTTAATGTACTCATTAATCTCCCGACAACTGACTTATCAACATAATGAGACTGATTCATGAATTCCTCAACATTATTAGTTTTGAGAATAGTTGACTTAATGTTTTTTACTACTATCCCGCATGAACATTAAGCTTAGTCTATTTGATTTTTCCCAGGCCTTATGGAAAGACCTTTCTTCACCGCTGCTAGAAGCACTAAGAGCAGCAGGCTTATCATTCATGAGTGCTAAATCAAGATCAAGAACACCTAGGTGAAACTTGACTTGTTCACTCTTCAGAAAAGTTAAGCCCATTGAATTTCATAATAGACGAAGCTTTTAAATGAAGAGAAATAGAAACGGATGCTACAAAATACATAAAATGCTCACACATTAATGCTTTGAGTCGTAACTTAAACACATGACTCGGACAACAATCACACAACATTAAATGTACATTGAAGTTCTCCTTTGGATGATACAACAATGCACAACCAGAAAACATAATTGATGCTTAAATTTAATTTCACATAATTAGTAATTATATATATATTCCGATTAGACACGCTTGCTATCTTTGGATATGCCAAACATATCTAACCAAGTATACTAATTAACCACTATTATGTTCATGATTATAAAATTAATCGATCAACCTTTGAGTGATCCTTAAATATTTTATAATCAATGAACTTACCCATGACAAACAAAATATATAACATCATGTCATCTCATTGTAGTATCACATAAACATAAACTACATTATGTTCATATGCAGTAAAGAAAATCCCCAACAGTGCGGCACAAGATCTACCACCAAGTGGACAGCGTGCCTGGTGCTGTGTGCGTCCACCGACACAGAACCATACATCATCCGCTGCCATCACCAACGCATCCATCATGCGCACCTTTTTGGTGCACCCACAAGCCGCGTCCCGACCTTGCAGGCCGGAAACACATTTAATCAATTCAATTTTTTTTTCCTCGGGCCAGTAAATAAATCTCACAATTAGAGCAAATATCAATAAACTTTTCTCATCAATCAAAAAATCAATGGAAAATCACAGGTTCTCAAATGATACTCCGATACCACATGTAAGATCAAAACAACAATTGTATGCAAATCAAACCCTAATATTTGCGTAAACATCGTACCCGAATCTTATAACAAAATGATGTTCACAATATCATGACAGACGAGAAGCATACCTTGATCAAAGATGATTTCATGTGAAGAAATCAATTGTAGATGAGAAATCTTTTGAAGAAATAGGTTTTTCTCTTTTGACCCCTTCAGGCTTTTCAACGTTGGAGAGAAAACTGTCGTTCTTTTATAGGGTTGAGAGAAGACCAGTTTCTAATTAGGGCCTTTTATAGTCACACAATCCATTCTGGTGTACAGTAATTCTCTCTATTGACCAATAAGAATTTAGCATCTAATAATTGTTAAACCAAAACCACATATGAGACATTAATCACGTGGGCCACAAAAAATCCAACAAACCAGAATTTCAAAAGCAATGCTTGGCATCAGGCCCTCAACATTCTTGATGCGGACGTGATATTAAATTAGCGAAATTTTCTCCTTGCAAAAGTTCCCTGCAAAGACAGGAGCTCAGTATACACACTGTTGAACCCAGGTTTAGAGTTCTCCCAATGTGATTGCTCTTGGTCGAGGCCTGGAATCTATGCGAACATGATGTCATCAAGGTGGCGATCTCGTGTAGAACTCGCCAAGTTGCGGGAACATCATTAGCATCCCCAGGTCATGGGCAGGCTCTGATCTATTGTTCTTGATCATGCCTTTTGTGCAACCCGGCTGCATCAGGAAAGTAAAGGCTTGCACGAGTTGTCTAAAAGTGGGCTGCTGCAACCTCTCCCTGCTGAAGCGAACTTGCGGCAGGCTGACTCTGTCCAGTTTTTTTTCACCTCCCTCAACTTTGCAATCTGGGACTATCAGACACGCTATCCCTGCTTGAACTTAAGGCTTTTTTATTCATGGGGGCAAGGTTGCTGATCAACCCTGATGGCAAGGCCTGTATTCTGCTATCTAGCAGACTTGAGAGATACCATGGCCTAAGCATGGGAGAGCTTTAAGGCATTCTCATTATGATTCAGAAGTGCTGGGGGCTCGATCCCTCTTGGTCTTGCAAAACCATTCGCACTCTGATTGTTAAGCAAGCCTCAAAGCTACCATATGCGGCACGCAAGGTTGCGCAACACCATTCACTCTACGCAAGCTTTCTTTATTGGAATGGCAAATGGTATATCTACAGTCCGAACCTATTCAAGGCTGCAAATTCCCTTTTTATTCTCTGTAAATCCAACATTTCCCTGGACAGATATAGCTCTCCTCTGCTTTGGCTTATTTTGGAACATAAATATGACATTCCAATGTCAAGAAGCAGAGCTAAACAAAGATAAGTAAACGCATGTTTAGCTCATGGCAATTTTCGGTAGCAAGTCAGCGCCAGAAACTCTCGGGAGATAGAAAAGGCCAGTATAAATAATATAAAGGGGAAAATAAGAGAGAGAAAAATATTTAGACATGCTAGGAGGAGAGAGAACGTAGCTATGGATTATCATGTCCCATGGATATCGACGACTCACCCCAACATCACCTTGCCGCCGCACATGTCCACCGCCATTGTTGACAGATTAAACGAGAGATGCTCATCATCAAAACGATTTAATCAAAGCTTTATAAGATAATGTCGGTCTGTTTGTGTACGTTTATTTTATGTAAACTTTTTCTTGTTGATCTCTTCAAAATTGGAAAATAAAACCTTCTAATAAAATATATGACAAGTTTTATTGTAATTCCTTAAAGGGTCGATGTTTTATGATTGTTGGAGCATTTTATTAATGGAATAAAAGTTTTGAAAATAAAAACCCTCTTAACAATTCATCAAAGACTTGAACATTTCATCTGATACATTAATTTTACAGATGAGTCATACTTTAACTGAGTGCTCAAGTCTTCAACATCATGCATTTGCTAAAACAACCTTTACCGTTGCCAGGCAACATTTTAAGCTTAAAGGAAACAGTTTCTTTGCGATACTCCTCTCCAAACTTAGATGAACGTCGTTGAATCTAAGAACCATAGATTCAAATACATCTCTGCCGAAGGAATCTTCTGGCTAAGCGAAATGTTGCGTTAATTGCTAAAAGGGCGGAAAGTCGCATTTTCTCCTTTAAAATGAAGCAGAACAAAAAAGGATCAATTATCCGTGCCCTTAATATGGTTCTGTGAAAATAGAAAGCACTATTGTAAAGCACAAGGACAATAGTAAGACCAATTACAAAATCTGAAATCTACGTTCTAAATGCAACATTAGGAATCGAAGATTTAAACCGCCCTTTCCTGAGTCGGGCCCATCTGACAGCTGCAACTGCAGCTCCTCCCAAGTGAGCCGATCCCCAATATCTCACTGGCTCCCTGAACCAACCAAAAACATGCGTTTACAGCTTCATACTAGTTACTCCGAAACAATTATACAAGTTTACGGGCACTTTGTACACGATAGATTCAGAAATTTTCCTGAGACCACAGAGGATTGAGTATCACTTCCATGAACTTACACAGCCTGTCTTTTTCTCTTCGACGAAAAGACGAGCAATTTGTTGATAACTTACAGAGCCATAACTTGTGGTTCCTATTATTAGAAAGACAATTCACAAGTTGCGAGTTGTTCTAAATGCAGAATTAGTATCCTGCTGCTATACTAGCAAGAGCTGAGGCACAAGACCACAAATGGTACTAGCAAGAGCCGTCAGGTCTGATCTCATTGGAGACCTTAAGTTCTAGGACACAGATCTTACAGTGAAGTTCTTCATCATAGAACTACGATCTGCAATCAGTCATAGCATAAAAACAGCAACATCTGCAATTATTGACCCCAGAACCACGTTGTCGACTGTTAGCCTTCCACACCATGATTTCCTGCAGATGGGGAGACAAAATTCCCTTGAAAATTATGCTTTAGTTTCATCAATCTACAATCAAGTAAACTTCAATCATACCAGATGGTCAAAATCACAAATCCTAACCAAGGAAAGTCAATGAACGCTAATTTGTATGACCCTGAAAAGCAGCTTGTGCAGTAACCCTCACCTTCAGTTAAGTCTATTATGAAGGCTAATAGAAACACTTAAATTTCTCATCAATAAGTAGCAGCAGACCAGCCGATCACCACACCCCTGCATGAATCGAACCCTGCAACCACTGAGAGCACTCTTGCAGCCTCTTATTGAATTTCAATCTCCAGAGAATCAAGAAAACTGACCAAGAGGTGAATAACCTCACCAACTTCTGCAACCACCTTAACAAATTTCTCATCATCATTCACGACTTCGTGCAAACTTGCCAGAGCTTGGCTCTTCATTTCTGCGTCTTCCTCAATCTTCGTCCTTGTCAACAAATCTTTAACATAAAAACTCAAGTCCTCCTTTCAAGCCTCAAACCTGTGAGCCAAAAAACTAGTTTTACACATCCCAAAGAGATTCTTGACATGGCAATGAAGCATTATTAAGACCATGTCTAAATTGCCCTGCATCAATAGCTTCCCTCCATAGAAAAGCACTGTGCAATTCTCAGCAAGGCCATGACAATCCCTGACTGTGACCATCATTTCTTGAACCATGCCTGGAAGCTCAGTGCTCTCATCGCAGATGGCCAATGCAGAAGCTATCTCCACAAACATGTTCCGACCCTGTTCCCGACCCTGTTTTTTTGTGCGAATTCGACTCCCTAACATGTTCCGTTTCTCTGGCCTCTGTATATATTCTAACTCGGTCAAATGTTGGGACAAATACAGGAGACTGCAATTTTTTCTAATTAATAAAAGAATCTTTTTATATTGCCATTTCTGCTTGTGTTTGCCCTATTTATCTTCTGTTACAAGTACAGAGCTTTTCTTCTTTTTACTTGACTCCTGTGATGTGCTCATCATGCTCTTGTTGGTTTATTTAGAGTGACATAGTGGCAAAGATTAAAGAAGAGGCTTCTTTACTTAGACATACAAACGAAGACCTGTGTAAACAAGTGGAAGGTTTACAAATGAGTCGGTTAAATGAAGTCGAGGAATTAGCCTATTTGAGATGGGTAAATTCCTGTCTACGAAACGAGCTACGCAACACTGGGGGAGAGATTAATTCTGATAGAGCATCAAGCCCGGACTCTGGTGAAACAGATAACGATTCTATTAGCTCATTATCATGTCAAAGCAGCGAGTCTATAGAGTACAGTAATGCCAGAAGGGCGAGTCTAATAAAAAAAAGTTGAAGAAATGGCCCCTTACCAGTGAGGAGTTGCCGGTGGTCTTCACGGTGAAATCGTACTTCCCGGCGCCGTTTGTGGCGAGGGTGCTGATCGGGGCGTTGCTCGTCTTCAGGGACTCGATCGGGGTGTAGTCCACCACCGCGTGGTACAGCAGGAGCGACACGAGCTCACGTCGGGCGCGAACACCGTCAAGCCCTTGTCCAGCACCGACTGGTGCGTCTTGATGACGCCGCTCGAGACGAGGAGCGCCGTCACGTTTGTGTCCGAGGCCGACGGCGCCGGGGTGGCGAGGATGGCCGGGACCAGGTGGGCGAGCGGAGGCAGCGTCGGCAGCGCAGCGCTTGGATGGATCGGCGGAGGTGAGAGGCTGAGAGCGACGAGCGGCGTGAGAGTAAAGACTAAAGATAGAAAGAAACGACTAGGGTTTTGGTCTTTTGGAATTTTGGGGCCCAAAAACCGGTTCTCAAACCGGTTCCCGAACCGGTCCGGTCGATCCGGTTCCCGGGTGGGTATTCCCTCGGAACCGGTTCCCGGACCGGTTCAAACAGGGTCTGAACTTTGGGAACCGGTTCCCGGACCGGTTTCAACCGGAACCGGTTCCCGACCCTGTTTTCCGGGTGGGCCGAACTGGGAACTGGGTTGACCCGGTCCGGTTGCACACCCCTACCAAAATCAACAAGCCCGCAACCTAGCCGGCGGCGTGCCTCCGTCGTCATGGTCCTCCTCTTCATCTCCGAGCTCCGTACGTGAATACTCTGTTCTCCGTGCGCCTGGATTCGCGACTCTCTGTGTGGGTTTTCTGTTTAGGGCTTTGCGATCCTGCAATCGCGCGGGTTTCGGGGTTGGTTTCGTATGTCTTCATGCTTCTGGATGGTCTCCGTCGCCGGAGATTGGAATTGTTGGTTAGCGCTAACTCCCCATTTGCCATCGCCGACGCAGTACTGGAAGAGACCAAGAAATTCTTTGGGTATTTTCAACTTCTTATTTGTGTTGATAATTAGATACTCTGCCTTTCGCGATTTGTGAATTTCGTGGTGATTCGTCCGAACGATCCCCTTTTTGGGCTATTAACACCCCGGCGCGGCATCCGTTAAAGTTAGAAAAAGGGGAGATTGAGTAGGAAGAAAAGGTGGTTTACAATCACTTTGGGAATGGAGGACTAAAAGATGACCAGAAACAGCACACGCATACATGATACTCATATTTAGACATCCAAACTTTCGAGTGCAGCAAGGATGTCGTCGTCCTTATTTTCATAGTTCTCAAGATCGGAGCGTCCGCGGCTTCCTCTCCTGAGCTTACACAGTCGACGGGTTGTTCTCAAAATCCTTTTAACTCCTCTGTCGCGTTCTCAGCCCAGTCCATCCCCTCTTCTGGACTCTTTGGCAGCGTCACGCCGCCCTTGCGACGGAGGTACTCGAAGAATACCTCTTCGACGGAGGGTGCGCCGAAAGAGCAGAGCTTGTCGTTGGGGGAGAACACAATGACGGCGACGCGAGCGCCGGTGAGCGAGTTGAGATCAGAGGCTTTCTTGATGAGGCCGCGGCTCCTCTTGGAGAACGTCGCGGCGCACTGCTTCGAGTCGTCGATCTTGTCGGCTCCTTTTCGCCGGGAGGGAGCCATTTTCGGCTGGGGGGAGGAGAGAGAGAGAGAGAGAGAGAGAGAGAGGGGACCGGGGTCGTTTCTTTGTTTTCTTGAAGGGTTTGGAGGGAGAGGGGAAGATGATCCTGTCTGCATGGTCCTCGAGAGAGAGAGAGAGAGAGGATGATGACCCTGTGTGAATGGTGCTCGATTTTCTTCGAGACAGAGTGAAATGGGTTGAAGCAAAGAAGAGGGTGCAGCTTGCTTATATAATGCTCGAGCGCGCCACGGGGTTTAGACTGACGATGAGGCCAACTGGAAGCATGCAGCATGCAGCTGAAGGACATATCGAACGAAAATATGACGCCGTCAAATGAAGAGATACGACGCTCAATGAAAGTTCCTCGGCTCTTAGCGTCTCCTAATTAAGAAAAGGTGACTCGGCTCTTAGCGTCTCCTAATTAAGAAAAGGTGACTTTCTAACTGAAAGGTCGTTATCATAATCATTTCTCTATGGTGATGTTGGCAGTCTTAATTTAGACTACGAAGATTCCAATTTTACTCTTTCTTGGTCTTGGACCCGTGCCCTTGCATTGGTCTATCTCTTTCTTATTTAGGACTAATGCAAACTCATGCCAAGTTTCGCTTTCTTTTGATTATAATAGCAGCCACTAGCCTCTCGCTTTTTTTTTTTTTTATCAGCACATATCATCAAAATTAGAGCCGGATTCATCGAAACAAAATCTTTCCAGACACTGGGATTTGGTGCGTCATAGAAACTAAAAAGCACACATCTGTTAATGGTGTTGGATACTCAGTTACTCACTTTCATTAATCCGCACAACTGGGGAGATGGCATTTACCATATCGATACGGGCTATCCAACGTAAAATACCAAATGCTGCCTGAACAAAGAACTTTGCAACTCATTTCAGGGTTTTTTTTCTTCGGGATTTTTCATTGTTTATTATTCACTAGGAATTAAACATGAAGCTGAATGAGATATTAAGACAACCTAATGTATCACATATACAATGCATCTCAAGAGTAAATACCGCCCAATTTGGAGGAAAAATTGTCAGGAGAAGAACAGCACAAATATCATAATTTTCATATGACGCTTACTCAAGTGCCATAACTTTTTTTTTCGCTCACTTAAGTGCCACATCGGAGTAAAATCAATCATACGAGTGTCATTTCCAACAAATCATCTTACGTGGATTTTTTTTATTAATTTTCCATCCAACGTGAATTTTTTTTTTTTTTTTACTTTTATTTTGTGTTTTGTGTTTTGTTTTTGTTTTCCTTTTTCCCTTTTCTTTTTACCACTTGCCGCTTGCAAAACCTTTGCCCTCGCCCGCAGCCTACAAGGTGGTCCTCGCCCAATCTAGGAAGGGTTTCATAGTTGATGAGGGTTGCCAATGATCCTCACAGACCTTAAAAAAAACAAGAAAAATAATTATAAAAATAAAAATACATTTAAAATTATCCACGTCAATACCGGCAAAGGAACATAGGACAACCGTCATCCATATTATATTTTCAGACAAGACAAATCACTAATGGCATTCAAAGGATTGATTTTTCAAATTTGTAACTCTTTAGTGAGGGAAAAAAGTTATAGTACTTAAGTAAGTGTCGTATTTAAATTTATGGTACTTCCGCTATTCTTAACCCAAAAATTATCAAACTAGAGAACTAATTTACATCAATCAAGGTCTGTGCGGGTGGTAATTCAGAAGTCGGAAGTTAAAAATTTCAAGACGAACTTGGTTTTCCGTCCTTTCAACTTGACCTATGTAGATCGTCAAGTTAGGCATTTGAACTTTTCACCATGACGTGTGGAATCAGTAATTCACCAGATCAATTCTTTTTGCCATTAACACTGAACGTGGCCATTTAAAGTAAAGAAATCGCTTTCAATTATAATATTCAACTCAAAAAAAGATAAGAAGAAGGAAACGTAACATGTCAGGACGAGAGAGAGAGAGAGAGAGAGGCTATTGGCCATCATATTCCAATTCATTCTAACGCCTCATTGCCAGAAACTGAGCATGGAGCCGATATGATGAAGAATCAATGTGGCTTAATCGGAAGATGCAACAACATCAATTATTAAAGTGCAATGGAAAATAAAAGAAATATGTACACAAAAAGTTCTAAAATCTACCTTGAAAGTATAATCGAGTCCTAAAACTTATAAAAATTACAATCAAGTCCTAAAAATTATCAAATTAATCCAATTGAATCATTCCATTAACTTTGTCTATTTATACTAAAGAAAAATGATAACATAGCTTTTTTTAGTATTTTCTCTCCCATACAGCAATAACATTTCCGAAACATGAAACATAAAATTAAAACGACGTCATTTTGAATTAAATTCTAATTTTTTAACCAAAATCTTAATTAAATAATATAAAAATAAAATAAAAGCATATCATAAAAACACACCGCTGCCGCTATCATTGCCAAAGACGGTCAATGGGACTCCACCAAGGCCAGCAAGGGTAGTTGGGGCCTTGGCCAAGACTGCAACCCTTGCCAATCGTAAGCGGGTGCCATCAACCCTCACGCAAATTTGGGCGAGCATCGCCAACCCTGGCCGAGGCCCTAATAGCCCTTTCCGATGATTGGGCCATGACAGCAAGGGCATACTGCCCTTGCCCTTGGTTTTTTTTTTCCTTTTTTTTGGATTCTCTTTTAATTTTATTTTGTTTAATTAAGATTTTGGTTATAAAATTAAAATTTAATTCAAAACGACATCATTTTAGTCTTATATTTCATATTTTAACCACATCATCGCCATACATGAGAAAACAATATTTAGAAAAGCCACGTAAGCATTTTTCATTAATATGAATGAATATAATTAACAAAAGGATTTGATTGTACTGATTTGAAAATTTTTAAAATTTGATTGCAGTTTTTATAAGTTTTAGAACTTTTGTGATAAATTTTAGCACTTTCAACAAACATATCACAAAATAAAATACAAGCAAAGGCCAATTGATCAATTAGAGAGTGCGCTCGTATCACGTTTCCTATCTTGGAAGATATTCCATCAAAAAATTTCTCCTTTTTCTCTAAGTCACGATACTAACACGTGAGACGGAAAATAGGACAAAAGCAAAGGCCAGTGGCAAAACGCTCACCGAAAGAGTTTGGCTCTTTTTGCGTCCCTAATTTGGAAGATGTCTAGGTTAATCCTCTCCTCGCTAGAGAGATGGGGTCCCCGCCCAACTTGGAAAATCAGATTAAAACTGAATAAAATATAATGCGAACATCCCAGATGGGGGGAGGGAATATTGGAATTCTTAAATAGGAAGAGTCAAATGTCAATCGGAGAGAATTTTGTCAGTGGGTGAGTGAATGCGTGGTGAACATGGGGAGGGGATGAACAGTGTGTAGGTCCCCATGTGCCGCCGTTGACAGTCTTCTCCTTCACCCAATCACTTTGGACGCGTTTGTTTGTATTTTTGTTCAAAAAGTATTTTAGGGAACAAAAATAGAAAAAACTATTTTTTGTTCTGAGAACAATTTTTGACCAAAAGATGCGTTTGGTAAACTTATTCTAGAAATAAAAAATGAATAAACACATTTGGTAAATTTGTATTTTTTTATTTCTTTTATTTTTTTATATTTTTATTTTATTTTTCCTTTTTTTCTTTTTTTCTTCTTTTGGCTGGTCACCAGCCTCTGCCATAGCCGGTGATCGGCCGATGAGGGCCAGCGACCTCACCCAGCCACGGCAAGGCTCTCCGGCCCCCGGCGAGACCGAGCCTCGCCGTGGTTGGGCGAGGCTTGGCCTCACCTTGGCTGAGTGACCTTGGGCTCACCCAGATCCGGCAAGGCCGAGCTCACTGAGCCTTGCCCTGAACTGGCGAGGCTCAGCCTTGCCTTGGCTGCGCGAGCCCAAGCTCGCCGAGCCTCGCCAGGGGCTGGCGACGCTCGACCTCGCCAGGGGCCGGCAACCCTCCGACGAGGTCGCCGGCCATGGCCAAGGCTAGTGACCGGCCAAAGAAAAAAGAAGAAAAGAAGAAGAAGAAAAAAAACAACTTTTTATTCTTTCAATTCTTCAAAAAAATGTTTCCGGAACAAAAAAACAAATTTTTTTTTATTTCTTATTTCTATTCTAATTTCGTTCCCGGAACAAAAAAATATATTTTGAACAAAAACGCAAACAAACGACTTTCTGTTCTTTTTTTGTTCCCGGGAACAAAAAAACAGAAAATTTGTTCATGAACAACAAAAAGAAACACAAACATGCAAGCCCTCTTTGTTTCGTTTCCCGTCCGGGGAAAGTCCTCTAAAGTTCACATTTTTTTTCCTTTCCTTTTATTTACACTAAAAATAACCGGACCATCGACACGGGCAAGCACATGACTAATGTGTGAGAATTATTGTGCACGTGACATCGCCATAGGGATTAGTATCTATATTAATAATCACTATTGACACATATTAGTGAAGCATATTTACAAGGGTTGCCAATCAGTTATTGATATACAATGACTAATAGTTGATGACTATGGACACCAAAAATCGAGATTCTGTTTTCAGAGAGGCATTTCGATGCCAAGTGCCATGATGCCTGGGGTATACTCGTGCTTGGATAAGAAATCTTCTAAAGAAAAGCTGCCACTCTAGTGTACAAAGAGAGATGTCTAAATTCTTAGGCTACATCTTGTACCAAATGAGAAATTTGCTGGATGCTATAAATATAGTTGAAGAGTGCATGCAAATATTTCTTGACCAATGAGCCTTTATGAACTACTTCAGGTGCCGCCGTAGGGAAGCTCATCACAAGATTTTGAATCAAAATTCTAAAAGAATGTCGGTATGTTTGTATAAATTAAATTTATGAATTTTTTGTCTTTATACTCTCTTCAAGAATTGAATATGGAACTTTGAATAAAATATATGAGCAGATATTTTTTAATTTCATAAGAGGTCGATATTTTGTGTAAATTGGCTGTGATAATTTGCAACATTTAATTACAGGAATAAAAAGTTTTTAAAATAAAAGACGCTGTAAATAAAATTATGAAACCAGATTATTATTTTTTTTCTTATAATTTCACCATTCTCGTGGTTTAATGTGCAACTCCTGAGTACTCCAGGCATCTTCTCGTAAATTTATGTGTAGACAAAACCCACATAAATTTCTAAATATCATGTAAAGCGCAATAGACACTAAATGGTCATATATCTAGTTTATGAGCCATATTTTTGTCCATTCACAACTATTGGCAATTGCATGACACTTCCTCCAATTACTCTTGTGATTAGTGGATTATAAATTGCAAACATCGTCCACATGCAAAATTAAACAAATATAGATATAGGTGATGTCCGTCTCTGTACCCCGCCCGTCAAATTAATTGTTGAAGAAAACTTTGAAAAATACGATCCAATAATTACGGTTATCAGCCATTCCCTTTCAGCTAGAAATAATCAAAGATTATCGCACATATATGATTCGCTAGCATTTAACATTTTTATCATAATACAATTCGGTGTAGAAATTAATATTGTTTTGCGTAAACAGAAAGCACCGGCGTAAAGCGCAAGAACTATAGGAAGACCAATTACAGAACCTAAATCCTGTATTTCAAACCCAATAGGAATTTGACGCCTAGATGAATAATAATCATCTGTAAGCCACGGAAAACATTATTTAAAAAAAAAAAAAATTGTGTGAACATAGCTTTTCTGAGAATGGTTATATGTTTCTAGTAAACCAACCCATGTAAATAACTTGCTACGCTTTGGGAAGAGATTCTACGAAATATGACAGTTGCAGGAGAAGCTCACTACTAGATAAATAAATATACTTTGCTTGTCATTATACAACCTGCACCATTGGCCATCTTGACAGATACTTTCGCATCAAAGTGCTCTGCTAACAGAGTGAGCGATAATGACTATCAGGCTCATACTTCCCAGTGCAGAATCAACAAAAGATATTCGCAAATATTTCAGGCCTCGCAAGCAGCAAACATATATCGGCAACGTCTAAGAGCTATTGTGAACTTTGAATTGTGCAAAGATTGTCTAATTGTGTACGTCAGTTATGCTCCTGCCATAGCAGTCATTGCGCCCATGCCTTTTCACACAAATTAAAGAGCTCATCATCCATTGTTATGTCATCTCTTTCAGCATTTGACAAATTCTCTGGACCCATTTCTGCTATAAAAGTTTTCAGCAACACCTTCGAGGCAATCACCTTGACGCCCCCTTCATAAAAATGAAGAAGCGGAACAGGAAAAATAAATTAGTTAGCCATGCCGAAATTAATATTAGAAGCCAGAGATTTAAAACCACCCTTTCCTGAGTCGGGCCCATGTGAGAGCTGCAGCTGCAGCTCCCCCCAAGTGCGCTGATCCCGATATCTCACTGTCTCCCTGAACCAACCAAATATAAGATTACAACTCCAGACTTGTTGGTCCAAAAAAAATTATACAGGTTTACAGGCACTTCGTACACGACAGATTCAGAAAACTTCCTCAGATGGCAGAGGGCAATTCTGACGCTCGTGCACTACCAAAGTCTCTCTTTTCCTTTGATAAAAAAGCCAACACTTTGTTGGTAACTTGATAAGTTACAGAGCCATAATTTGCAATTTCTATTATTCACAATTTGCAAGCTATTCTAAATTCAGATTTAGTATGCTCACGCAGCGTTACTAGCAAGACTGCTCATTCCCGACCATCGCTGAGGGCATCTCTTTACAAACTATTCTGAGTTCAAAATTAGGAGAATGTATATCAGTGATATACCATGTCATTGATGATGTGGTGTCACATCGACTCACATATCATAATGTTCACATAAGTAATACGAAGAAATCAGCACACTTGATATCATCGTTGCAGGAGATACTTCTTTATAATATTTGCTGGAATCATGCTTTACACTAGTTATCCTATCATTATACATCGATCTTGACGACAATACAATGCATCAATCATTCATCTAGATCCAATCGAGGGATTAACTAACCAAAACGTTGATCATCATAGAAAGAGAGAGGTAATTCAGCAAAAAAAAAATTAGCTGATCCTATAAAATGTTAAAAAATAAAAATAAAAAAAGAGTCGTACATACCTGGATTATCCTCAACACATCTTTGCCGACCAGAAAAATTCCCTAACAGGTAATTAATATTTGATTCAGAGAGATATTGAAACTAACCCCCCGAATAAACAACATTTTTATCAAAACCACAGAAGAATTACGAGTAAGATGGCAGGAACTGGAATGATGAAGTCGAGGTAGGGTGTGGCTTTTGGAAAGACAAATATAACAAGCAGCATGATAGCATTGACAGCTCCGCTAGCCGCCTAAATGGATATCACAAGTCAGACAAAACTCAAGTATTCAAGACACCAGTTGAATTACAGAAAAGTTGCAGGTTTAGAGGCTCCCCAAACTGAGCCCAGGATCTTCCAGCACCAAGAAGTATGCTTTACTTCTGATCATGTCTACAAGCATTATTTTGGATTATAGATAATGCACCTCAGCATGATGTGTGGAATATAAAAAGGAAAAAAGACACAAATGACTCTTGAACTTTGGCCCAATATGCAATGTGGCCTAAGCTTTCAATTTGTTCAATATAGTCCTTGAACTTTAGTCCAATGTTCAATGTGGTCCCTAAACTTTTAATTTGTTCAATGTAAGTTCCTGAAATTTTGGTACATGTTCAAACTAGTCCCTAGACTCTATAAAAATGTTCAATGTTTAATATAGGACAACACTGAACTAAACATTGAACATTTTTATGAAGTCCAGGGACTAGTTTGAACATGTATTAAAAATTTAGATATCACATTGAACAAATTAAAAGTTCAAGAACCACATTGAACAAATTGAAAGTTCAAGGATCACTTTGCAAATTGGGCCAAAGTTCAGGGACAATTTGTGTCATTATCCCATATTAAAAGCACTATTTTATGTTTTGGGACTGGAAACTGCAATCACCTATCTCAAAGTAAAGCACGACTTTTCTAGACCTATTCACATTGTCAACATACTCACATTCCAAGACTTCGAATAAACTTAAAGTGGACGGGATGTGACCGGTGGATTTACATAAATTACTGTCAAGCTCTATATTAGTTGCTCTATTTACACATACCAATCCTGGCATTTTTGAAGGGTCTATGCTGAACATTCCTTGACCCTGCAAAGTTTGAGGTAAGTCATACATTGTACCAGAAAAAGTAAAGTCCAATCATGTTGTAGGTTGAATGCTCCATAGTCATATGGCTGAAAGCAGAAGTTATTAGCATGCACAGACGACCATTCTTAACATTGTCTAAGGAAATCGGCACCGAAGAATCACAGATCAAGCTGGATTGAGAAATGAAAATTTATAATTTAGATCAGCACCATCAGCTCTGGTCTCATTGGAGACCTTTAATTCTAGGACAGAGATCTTATAGTGAAGTTTTTCATCATAGAACTACAATGAGCAATCTGCCATAGCATAAAAATAGCAACATTTGTAATTATCAGCCCCAGAACCACATTGTCAATTGTTAGCCTTCTAAACCATGATTTCCTGCAGATGGGAAGACAAAAATACCCTGGAAAATTATGCCTTAGCTACACAAAGCTACAATCGAGTGAACTTGAATTATAACAATATGTTTCCACAGGATGGTCGAAACCACAAATCCTAACCAAGGAAAGTCAATGAACGCTCTTGTCATCCATTATGTCAGCGCTTTCAGCATTTGATGAATCTGCCGAGCCATTTCTGCTGGCTGCTGTATAAGTTTTCAGCAGCACCTTGGAGGCAATCGCCTTGACCACCCATTTCATAAAAATGAAGAAGCACAATTGGTATGGTTTCCTCTATGTCGGCCTAACCAAGGGCCAGCCAAGGAAGATTTGTACCTGCTGTGTGCCATGACTTTCTTTTTTGAAAGGGCACTTTATTCAATTAGCTTGGAACAAAAATCAGTTATGCGAGCCAAAATCAACATGAGCAGCAGAAGATTTAAAACCACCCTTTCCCAAGTCGGGCCCATGTAATCACTGCAACTGCAGCTCCTCCTAAGTGAGCCGATCCTGATATCTCACTGCCTCCCTGCACCAACCAAAAATATATCATTACAACTCAAGAATTCTTGGTCCAAAACAATTATGCCAGCTTATTGGTAGCTTGTACATGACAGATTCAGAAAATTTCCATGGATTGTGGAAGACAGTTTCCAACGTTCATGCACTAACACGGCCTCTCTTTTTCATTGCACTTTGTCAGCAACTTGATAAGCTACATATCTATAATTTGTGATTTCCATTATATAGAAGGAAGATTCATGAGTCGCAAGCAATTTCAAAGTCAGAATAAATATGCTGCTAAACTAGCACAAATGTTCATTCTGGACCATCGCCAAGGGCATCTCTTCACAAACTATTCTAGGTTCTAGGGTACGAGAAAACATATAGGTAATACCGTGTCATTGACGATGTGGCATCACATTGAATCACATATGCCCAATCATCAATGCACACTTGATATCATCATTGCAGAAGATACTTTTATATGATATTTGATGCAATCGTACCTTATGCAAGTGATCCTAAAAGTTGCCGGTTTCGAGGCTATTCCCTAAAACTAGCCCAGGATATTCCGGCAAATAGTATCACACACTTACAGCACCAAGAAGCATGCTTCACTTCTGATCATGTCCACGAGCGTCGTTTCGTGATTGTATTTGAATTTGTTCTGCTTCTTCCTCCGTTTCTGGATCTACTAGTTGTTGTGGAAGAAGAACAATGGGCGAAGTCAGCGTGTGCAATTTGAGGGGTTTGGAAGGAGCTAAATTGGAGCTTGTGTGTTCGTTCATGCTAGCACAAGAATTTGAGGATTTGGACAGGGGTGTCGTGTAAAAGTAACGGTTCATAAAGCTGTAAGATAGCAACACAGATAAGAAAACAGACGTTTAGCTCATAGAAAATGGATGTACATTCATGCTAGCCCAAGAATTCAAGGTTGCAAATTTCAAAATCGTACTTTGCAAATTGGAGATTCACTTGGACAGAAACAACCAAATTCACGGGCGAAGAAGAAATAGCAGAGGATCCATAACCAAATTCACCATCAAACGAATCCGAACATGCATCGGATAAGATCAGAACTGGAAAATCGGACAACCAGCGTTGAAACCCATGATCGGAGTGGAAGAAATGCTTTTACAATATAGTTTAACAAGAAAAAGAACAACAGGTAATCCATATACATACATCACAGAGAGACACCCAAATCTCGGAGTGGAAGAAATGCATCGGGATTACACCCATCGCCCTCAAAGATCGGAGCGCATGGACTTCAATCACGACGACGGCCGAGTTCTCGAAGAGACCGTAAGTCGTCGGGTACCCACGTACAGCCGCCAAGTCCCGAACATTTCTCGGTTGGTTGCCGACTGGTCCAGCCAAGGCCCAAAGAAGTCTCCAGCTGGGCTCTCATCTCATCCAAGCCCCTTTCTATGGGCTCTACGGATTTTAACTTGAGACATTCCCGGATATAGGTATTCTCAACCTTTTATCTGTGCTGATAATTAAATACTCGGCCTTTCCCAATTTGTGAATTTCGTGATTCGTCCGATCCGTCCCCTTTCTTAAGCTAGTAAGTTATTACTCTATCACTAGAAAAAGTGCAGAAATGAAATACATTCGTATTTATATCACAAAGAGACTAAATCCATCAAAGGCCGTTATGGTCGGCATTATTTTCATGGCCCTTAGGATTGGGGCGCGACAACAGCTGCTGCAGATTACCCATGAAATCGGAATCGTTCATGGATTCACGAATGCCGTTGAAAGCCCAATCCACAGCATCGAAATAGAGATCGGACCGCATGGGGTTGGAACTTCCTGCTGAGCTTTCCCTACTGGCGATGGCTGAGTCGAGCAAGGTTATGTCGTGATCATCACTGTCCTCAGTCGAAACCAGAGTTGGAAGATCACGACCAGCACTGGCGTTAACTGGGTTGTTCTCCAAATCCTTCCACTTCTTGAACAGACAGTTGAGAACGACCTTATGCTTCATGATCAGAGAGGTGCAGTCCTCCTTTGTCTTGCAAGAATCAGTCTCTTCCTTGGCCCAGTCCAGCTGCTTTTTTGGAATCACTTGCTGTTTCAGGTCGTACCTTTCATCGACATAGCTCGAAAAAAGCTCTTCAACCGAGGGATTCCCGAAATGGCAGAGCTTGTCCTTGCCGTCGAACGTGATGACGGTGACAGGAACTCTGGTGAGCGAGTGATCGTCTTTGGCTTTTTTGATGAGGCCTTCGCTCCTCTTCGACTGCGTCATCTTACGCTTCCGCTCATCATCAATAAATTCAGTTCCTTTTCGCCTGGTCACTTTCTGTGGAGAGGGAGTGGGAGTGGGAGTGGGAGTGGAAGGGCTGGCGGGTTTATTGGTTTTCTCAGAGAGAGGGCGAGAGGATGATGAAGCTGCGTGCATGGTGGGCGAGTTTCACAGAGAGAGAGAGTGAATGGGTTGGAGGAAGAACTGCCGCGCCTTCTTCTTACACTTGCAGGCAAGCATCCGTAGATCCCTCTTCTCTTTCTCCATCGCTTTCGATTCATCGTATGTGGGTCGCTCTCTGTTCTTCGTGGTTTTCACTAAATCTTCATACCCAAGTGGACAATTCCACTTGCCCATGCATGTTTGTGGAAATTATTGGAAAAAGTTCGATCATTTCAGCCTGAAAAGTGTTGGGTAGATCGGCCTGATAGCGCAGGGTTGCTCATTTGATCAATTCGTTTGTCAAATCTGCGCATGCCCACATTGTTCGTCGACCGTTGCGGTGATGCTAGATGGGTTTCAATCAAGATGCACGTTAAGTGTTTGACGAAATCACCCTTTAGGCAGTGATTCTGCGTTGACTGTGTTTGTTTGTAATTTAGAAGAAGTGCGTGGAAACTGATGTGTGCAATATGCTTCTTGTTGTGCTCATCTTCAATTGCTATTCTACTCTCCAGCTCGGTGATGATTAACGTGTGAGGCGGGTGAGCATGACGAGTTATCTATGGAGGAAGTACGCCGATTACTTGTACACCAAGTGGGAAAAAGAACATCTTGTGGACCATGGTTGATCCGTACCGACGGCCTAAATCTTTCACGCCTCTGGTCACCATCTATACCGCTGCTTTTTATACCGGCGTCATTGGGGTGGCAATAACTGAGCAACTGTACAAGGTGCTTCTCCAACAGCCTGGAATTATTTGTCCTTAGCTTCTTGATTCAATGGCAATTGTGCAATGAGTCGATGTTTAATTCTGAGTCCTCACAAGTTCCCGCCTATCTTGTAATAGTAGAGTCGATGCTATCCTTTGACCTTAAACATAATTTTGAAGCTTTTAAAGAGATTATCGATTATGCAAGATCTCTGGATGGTTACGTCAAAAGTCTGTAGATTGAAATGGACATTGATGGACATGATTTTGGAGAGCAGGGAATTAAGACTAGAAAAGAGAACTTGCCATTTTTTACCATCTTTTTTTGCAGTATGCCCGAGACTTTCTTGTATTCGATTTCTCTAGATTTTGACTAAAGCACATGTTATGATGCTTAACAGGAGAAGTACTGGGAAGATCATCCTGGGCAAGAGGTTCCTCTCATGATGCCAAAGTTTTACAAGGGACCCTGGAGGGTGTACAGAGGCGAGGCCATTCAGACAGCCGCGTGCCAAATGATTATAGCAGCGGACTTTCAGTACGAAAGGACGAGTCGACTTTTACAAATTAAGGAGGCTTGCTAACAGCATCATGCATATGCGATTCCATTCGTTTTACTCTTAGCGGATTCTCCTTTCCTTACTTAAGGGACAGATTTTTGTACCTCCTTTTTTTTTTTATCTCAAAGTCATCATTAAGGCCCCGTTTGGTTCAACTTTGGGGAAAAAGCTTTGCATTTCCCCAAGTATCCTTGAGAGAATGAGCATTTTGGGAAGGGAAATGTGTTTGGAATCAATTTTTTGTGTATGCTTTGCAAAACTATTTCAAAGTAAAAAGAAAAATGAAAAAAAGAAAAGGGAGGAGGAGATGTAGCTGGTGATCGTGGGGGTGCGGTTGGTGGCGGTGGCGCTGGTGGTGGCGGGGAGACAGTGGCGATGGCGGGGAGCAGCTCGCCTGAGGTCGCCTCGGCGACGCCCTGAGTCACGCGACCCAGGGCGTCGATTGAGGTCCAGCGACCCATGGCGTCGCCTGAGGTTGCACGGCCACAGGCGGCGTCGCCTGAGTTTCGCGGTTGACGGCGCTCGGCCGCAAGCGGGCTGCCGAGATGCCTCGCCTGAGGTCGCGCAACGTCAAGCGAGGTGGCCTGAGGTTGGGCAACCTCGGGCATCGCCTGGGTCGAGCGACCTAGGCAACGTCGCCTGAGGTCGCGCGGCCTCAGGCGGCGTCGCCTGGGTCGCTTGACCTCAGGCGGCGTCGCCTGGGTCGCCTGAGGCCGCGCGTCCTCAGGCGACGCCCTTGGTCGCGCCTGAGGTCGAGCGACCTAGGCGACGTCTCCTGAGGTCGCGTGGCCTCAGGCGGCGTCGCCTGGGTGGCTCGACCTCAGGTGGCGTCGCCTGGGTCTCTCGACCTCAGGAGACGTCGCCCGAGGTCGCGCAACCTCAGGAGAGGTGGCCTGAGGTCGGGCAGCCTCAGGCGACCCAGGCGACGCCGCCTGAGGCCACGCGACCTCAGGAGACGTCGCCTAGGTCGCTCGACCTTAGGCGCGACCAAGGGCTTCGCCTGAGGACGCGCGGCCTCAGGCGACCCAGGCGACGCCGCCTGAGGTCAAGCGACCCAGGCGACGCCGCCTGAGGCCGCGCGACCTCAGGCGACGTTGCCTAGGTCGCTCGACCCAGGCGATGCCCGAGGTTGCCCAACCTCAGGCCACCTCGCTTGACGTTGCGCGACCTCAGGCGAGGCATCTCGGCAGCCCGCTTGCGGCTGAGCGCCGTCAACCGCGAAACTCGGCCAACCCAGGCGGGGGAAGAAGAACCGAACGAGGAAGGAAGACGGTGAAGAAGAAGAATGAACAAGAATCCTCGAATGCCAAAGCCGGAAAGCGGCCCTACCCCAGCATTGGGCTTTCAGCTTGTGGAATGCCCACATTCCACCAAGGAGCATTCAAAAGTTTTGCCAAACACAAAAATTTTTCCACAAGGGGCTTTCGGGGCCCAAAGCCCCTTGGGAAAGTCCAACCAAACGGGGCCTGGATCTACCCAATCAAAATCGTTTAGAATCAGCTACGCCATGCCAAGTTTGGCTCACAACAGAACAAAATGTAAATTCCCCATAAGGTTTTGAACTGTTTCTCATTTTTTCAAATAAAAGTTTGAAATAAACTTTATTTCAAATAATGCCATATTAGTCTAAAAGAAGGACATACGATTATTATGATTGTTTTAAATAAAGGCCTAATCTTGTCGGTTCATCAAACAAAAATTCCGACCAATTAAGGATATTTTCGTTAAAACACAATATAAATATAAGTTAAAATTAAAATAGATTAATTTAATTAGGAACGCCCAAATACTTGGAAAATAAAATAAGAATAAAATTCACGAAATATGCAAAAGCGGCTTTGAAGTAGTATTTTGTCCCGTTTGGAATTTCCATTACCCCGTGTCCCTCCGAAATTCTTTTCGGCGTATCTCAATTTGTTCCCATTCGATGGCCATCATTAGATGCACCAACGAGGATTTAGGCCCCGTTTGGTTGGACTTTCCCAAGGGGCTTTGGGCCCCGAAAGCCACTTGGGGAAAATTTTTTGTGTTTCGCAAAACTTTTGAATAATCCTTGGTGGAATGTGGACATTCCACAAAGCTGAAAGCCCATCTTTGGGGTAGGGCGCTTTCGGCTTTGGCATTCGGAGTTCTTGTTCATTCTTCTTCTTCACCGTCTTCCTTCCTCGTTCGGTTCTTCTTCCCCTGCCTGAGTTGGCCGTGTTTCGCGGTTGACGGCGCTCAGTCGCAAGCGGGCTGCCGGGATGCCTCGCCCGAGGTCGCGCAACCTCAGGCGAGGTGGCCTGAGGTCAGGCAGCCTCAGGCGACCCAGGCGACGCCGCCTGAGGCCGCTCAACCTCAGGAGACGTCGCCTAGGTCGCTCGACCTCAGGCGCGACCAAGGGCGTCGCCTGAGCTCGCGCGGCCTCAGGCGACCCAGGCGACGCCGCCTGAGGTCAAGTGACCCAGGCGAAGCCGCGTGAGGCCGCGCGACATCAGGCGACGTAGCCTCGGTCGCTCGACCCAGGCGATACCCGAGGTTGCCCAACCTCAGGCGACCTCGCTTGAGGTTGCGCGACCTTAGGCGAGGCATCTCGGCAGCCCGCTTGCGGCTGAGCGCCGTCAACAGCGAAACTCGGCCAACCCAGGCAGGGGAAGAAGAACCGAACAAGGAAGGAAGACGGTGAAGAAGAAGAATGGACAGTAACTCTCAGAATGCCAAAGCTGAAAGCAGCCCTACTCCAGCATTGGGCTTTCAGCTTGTGGAATGCCCACATTCCACCAAGGAGCATTCAAAAGTTTTGCCAAACACAAAAATTTTTCCCCAAGGGGCTTCCGGGGCCCAAAGCCCCTTGGGAAAGTCCAACCAAACGGGGCATGCATCTACCCAATCAAAATCGTTTAGAATCAGCTACGCCATGCCAAGTTTGGCTCACAACAGAACAAAATGTAAATTCCCCATAAGGTTTTGAACTGTTCTCATTTTTTCAAATAAAAGTTTGAAATAAACTTTATTTCAAATAATGCCATATTAGTCTAAAAGAAGGACATACGATTATTATGATTGTTTTAAATAAAGGCCTAATCTTGCTTGTTCATCACCAACAAAAATTCCGACCAATTAAGGATATTTTCGTTAAAACACAATATAAATATAAGTTAAAATTAAAATAGATTAATTTAATTAGGAACGCCCAAATACTTTGAAAATAAAATAAGAATAAAATTCACGAAATGTGCAAAAGCAGCTTTGAAGTAGTATTTTGTCCCGTTTGGAATTTCCATTACCCCGTGTCCCTCCGAAATTCTTTTCAGGGCAGATCTCTATTTGTTCCCATTCGATGGCCATCATTAGATGCACCAACGAGGATTTAGGCCCCGTTTGGTTTGACTTTTCCAAGGGGCTTTGGGCCCCGAAAGCCACTTGGGGAAATTTTTTTGTGTTTCGCAAAACTTTTGAATAATCCTTGGTGGAATGTGGACATTCCACAAGCTGAAAGCCCAATGCTGGGGTAGGGCTGCTTTCAGCTTTGGCATTCTGAGAGTTACTGTTCATTCTTCTTCTTCACCGTCTTCCTTCCTCGTTCGGTTCTTCTTCCCCCGCCTGAGTTGGCCGTGTTTCGCGGTTGACGGCGCTCAGCCGCAAGCGGGCTGCCGGGATGCCTCGCCCGAGGTCGCGCAACCTCAGGCGAGGTGGCTTGAGGTCGGGCAGCCTCAGGCGACCCAGGCGACGCCGCCTGAGGTCGAGCGACCCAGGCGACGCCGCCCGAGGCCGCGCGACCTCAGGAGACGTCGCCTAGGTCGCTCGACCTCCGGCGCGACCAAGGGCGTCGCCTGAGGTCGCGCGGCCTCAGGCCACCCAGGCGACGCCGCCTGAGGCCGCGCGACCTCAGGCGACGTCGCCTCGGTCGCTCGACCCAGGCGATGCCCGAGGTTGCCCAACCTCAGGCCACCTCGCTTGAGGTTGCGCGACCTCAGGCGAGGCATCTCGGCAGCCCGCTTGCGGCTGAGCGCCGTCAACAGCGAAACTCGGCCAACCCAGGCGGGGGAAGAAGAACCGAACGAGGAAGGAAGACGGTGAAGAAGAAGAATGAACAAGAACTCGAATGCCAAAGCCGAAAGCGCTCTACTCCAAAGATTGGGCTTTCGGGCTTGTGGAATGCCCACATTCCACCAAGGAGCATTCAAAAGTTTTGCCAAACACAAAAAATTTTCCCCAAGGGGCTTCCGGCCCAAAGCCCTCGGAAAGTCCAACCAAACGGGCATGTATCTACCCAATCAAAATCGTTTAGAATCGCCTACGCCATGCCAAGTTTGGCTCACAACAGAACAAAATGAAAATTCCCCATAAGGTTTTGAACTAATCTCATTTTTCAAATAAAAGTTTGAAATAAACTTTATTTCAAATAATGCCATTTTAGTTTAAAAGAAGGACATACGATTATTATGATTGTTTTAAATAAAGGCCTAATCTTGCTGGTTCATCAGTCAACAAAAAATTCCGACCAATTAAGGATATTTTCGTTAAAACACAATATAAATATAAGTTAAAATTAAATTAGATTAATTTAATTAGGAACGCCCAAATACTTGGAAAATAAAATAAGAATAAAATTCACGAAATGTGCAAAAGCGGCTTTGAAGTAGTATTTTGTCCCGTTTGGAATTTCCATTACCTCGTGTCCCTCCGAAATTCCTTTCGGGCCAGATCTCAGTTTGTTCCCATTCGATGGCCATCATTAGATGCACCAACGAGGATTTAGGCCCCGTTTGGCTGGAATTTCCCAAGGGGCTTTGGGCCCCGAAAGCCCTTTGGGGAAAATTTTTTGTGTTTGGCAAAACTTTTGAATGCTACTTAGTGGAATGTGGACATTCCACAAGCTGAAAGCCCAATGCTAGGGTAGGGCTGCTTTCAACTTTGGCATTCTGAGAGTTACTGTTCATTCTTCTTCTTCACCGTCTTCCTTCCTCGTTCGGTTCTTCTTCCCCCGCCTGAGTTGGCCGTGTTTCGCGGTTGACGGCGCTCGCCCGCAAGCGGCTGCCGGATGCCTCGCCGAGGTCGCGCAACCTCGGCGAGGTGGCTTGAGGTCGGGCGCCTCGGCGACCCGCGACGCCGCCCTAAGGTCGAGCGACCCGGCGACGCCGCCGAGGCCGCGACCTCGGGAGACGTCGCCCTAGGTCGCTCGACCTCGCGCGGACTAGGCGTCGCTCGAGGTCGCGCGGCCACAGCCACCCGAGCGACGCCCGCCCTGAGGCCGCGCGACCTCAGGCGACGTCGCCTAGGTCGCTCGACCCAGGCGATGCCCGAGGTTGCCCAACCTCAGGCCACCTCGCTTGAGGTTGCGCGATGTCAGGCGAGGCATCTCGGCAGCCCGCTTGCGGCTGAGCGCCGTCAACCGCGAAACTCGGCCAACCTAGGCGGGGGAAGAAGAACCGAACGAGGAAGGAAGACGGTGAAGAAGAAGAATGAACAGTAACTCTCAGAATACCAAAGCTGAAAGCAGCCCTACCCCAGCATTGGGCTTTCAGCTTGTGGAATACCCACATTCCACCAAGGAGCATTCAAAAGTTTTGCCACACACAAAAATTTTTCCCCAAGGGGCTTTCGGGGCCCAAAGCCCCTTGGGAAAGTCCAACCAAACGGGGCTTGTATCTACCCAATCAAAATCGTTTAGAATCAGCTACGCCATGCCAAGTTTGGCTCACAACAGAACAAAATGTAAATTCCCCATAAGATTTTGAACTGTTCTCATTATTTCAAATAAAAGTTTGAAATAAACTTTATTTCAAATAATGCCATATTAGTCTAAAAGAAGGACATACGATTATTATGATTGTTTTAAATAAAGGCCTAATCTTGCCGGTTCATGAGTCAACAAAAAATTCCGACCAATTAATGATATTTTCGTTAAAACACATGTAAATATAAGTTAAAATTAAATTAGATTAATTTAATTAGGAACGCCCAAATACTGGAAAATAAAATGAGAATAACATTCACGAAATGTGCAAAAGCGGCTTTGAAGTAGTATTTTGTCCCGTTTGGAATTTCCATTACCCCGTGTCCCTCCGAAATTCTTTTCAGGGCAGATCTCAGTTTGTTCCCATTCGATGGCCATCATTAGATGCATCAACGAGGATTTAGGCCGGGTTTGGTTGGACTTTCCCAAGGGGCTTTGGGCCCCGAATGCCCCTTGGGGAAAATTTTTGTGTTTGGCAAAACTTTTGAATGCTACTTGGTGGAATGTGGACATTCCACAAGCTGAAAGCCCAGTGCTGGGGTAGGGCCGCTTTCAGCTTTGGCATTCTTAGAGTTACTGTTCATTCTTCTTCTTCACCGTCTTCCTTCCTTGTTCGGTTCTTCTTCCCCCGCCTGAGTTGGCCGTGTTTCGTGGTTGACGGCGCTCAGCCGCAAGCGGGCTGCCGGGATGCCTCGCCCGAGGTCGCGCAACCTCAGGCGAGGTGGCGTGAGGTCAGGCAGCCTCAGGCGACCCAGGCGACGCCGCCTGAGGTCAAGCGACCCAGGCGTCGCCACCCGAGGCCGCGCGACCTCAGGAGACGTCGCCTTGGTCGCTCGAGCCGAGGCGCGACCAAGGGCGTCGCCTGAGGTCGCGCGGCCTCAGGCGACCCAGGCGACGCCGCTTGAGGTCAAGCGACCCAGGCGATGCCCGAGGTTGCCCAACCTCAGGCCACCTCGCTTGAGGTTGCGCGACCTCAGGCGAGGCATCTCGGCAGCTCACGTGCGGCTGAGCGCCGTCAACCGCGAAAGTCGGCCAACCCAGGCGGGGGAAGAAGAACCGAACGAGGAAGGAAGACGGTGAAGAAGAAGAATGAACAGTAACTCTCAGAATGCCAAAGGTGAAAGCAGCCTTACCCCAGCATTGGGCTTTCAGCTTGTGGAATGCCCACATTCCACCAAGGAGCATTCAAAAGTTTTGCCAAACACAAAAAATTTTCCCCAATGGGGCTTTCGGGGCCCAAAGCCCCTTGGGAAAGTCCAACCAAACGGGCTCCGTATCTACCCAATCAAAATCGTTTAGAATCGCCTACGCCATGCCAAGTTTGGCTCACAACAACAAAATGTAAACACCCCATAAGGTTTTGAACAGTTCTCATTTTTTTAAATAAAAGTTTGAAATAAACTTTATTTCAAATAATGCCATATTAGTCTAAAAGAAGGACATACGATTATTATGATTGTTTTAAATAAAGGCCTAATCTTGCTGGTTCATCAGTCAACAAAAAATTCTGACCAATTAAGGATATTTTCGTTAAAACACAATATAAATATAAGTTAAAATTAAATTAGATTAATTTAATTAGGAACGCCCAAATACTTGAAAATAAAATAAGAATAAAATTCACGAAATGTGCAAAAGCGGCTTTGAAGTAGTATTTTGTCCCGTTTGAATTTCCATTACCCCGTGTCCCTCCGAAATTCTTTTCGGCGTATCTCAATTTGTTCCCATTCGATGGCCATCATTAGATGCACCAACGAGGATTTAGGCCCCGTTTGGTTGGACTTTCCCAAGTAGCTTCGGGCCCCGAAAGCTGCTTGGGGAAAAAGTTTTGTGTTTGGCAAAACTTTTGAATGCTCCTTGGTGGAATGTGGACATTCCACAAGCTGAAAGCCCAATGCCGGGGGGTAGGTCCGCTCGCTTTGGCATGCTTGAGAGCCATCGTTCATTCTTCTTCTTCACCGTTTTCCTTCCTCGTTCGGTTCTTCTTCCCCGGCCTGAGTTGGCCGTGTTTCGCGGTTGAAGGCGCTCAGCCGCAAGCGGGCTGCCGGGATGCCTCGCCCGAGGTCGCGCAACCTCAGGCGAGGTGGCTTGAGGTCGGGCAGCCTCAGGCGACCCAGGCGACGCCGCCTGAGGTCGAGCGACCCAGGCGACGCCTCCCGAGGCCGCGCGACCTCAGGAGACGTCGCCTAGGTCGCTCGACCTCAGGCGCGACCAAGGGCGTCGCCTGAGCTCGCGCGGCCTCAGGCCACCCAGGCGACGTCGCTTGACCCAGGCGATGCCCGAGGTTGCCCAACCTCAGGCCACCTCGCTTGAGGTTGCGCGACCTCAGGCGAGGCATCTCGGTAGCCCGCTTGCGGCTGAGCGCCGTCAACAGCGAAACTCGGCCAACCCAGGCGGGGGAAGAAGAACCGAACGAGGAAGGAAGATGGTGAAGAAGAAGAAAGAACAGTAACTCTCAGAATGCCAAAGGTGAAAGCAGCCCTACCCCAGCATTGGGCTTTTAGCTTGTGGAATGCCCACATTCCACCAAGGAGCATTCAAAAGTTTTGCCAAACACAAAAATTTTTCCCCAAGGGGCTTTCGGGGCCCAAAGCCCCTTGGGAAAGTGCAACCAAACGGGGCCTGTATCTATCCAATCAAAATCGTTTAGAATCAGCTACGCCATGCCAAGTTTGGCTCACAACAGAACAAAATGTAAATTCGCCATAAGGTTTTGAACAGTTCTCATTTTTTCAAATAAAAGTTTGAAATAAACTTTATTTCAAATAATGCCACATTAGTCTAAAAGAAGGACATACGATTATTATGATTGTTTTAAATAAAGGCCTAATCTTGCTTTGGTTCATCGCAACAAAAATTCCGACCAATTAAGGATATTTTCGTTAAAACAGAATATAAATATAAGTTAAAATTAAATTAGATTAATTTAATTAGGAACGCCCAAATACTGGAAAATAAAATAAGAATAAAATTCACGAAATGTGCAAAAGCGGCTTTGAAGTAGTATTTTGTCCCGTTTGAATTTCCATTACCCCGTGTCCCTCCGAAATTCTTTTCGGGCAGATCTCGCTTGTTCCCATTCGATGGCCATCATTAGATGCACCAACGAGGATTTAGGCCCCGTTTGGTTGGACTTTCCCAAGGAGCTTCGGGCCTCGAAAGCTCCTTGGGGAAAATTTTTTGTGTTTGGCAAAACTTTTGAATGCTCCTTGGTGGAATGTGGACATTCCACAAGCTGAAAGCCCAATGCTGGGGTAGGTCTGCTTTCAGCTTTGGCATTCTGAGAGTTACTGTTCATTCTTCTTCTTCACCGTTTTCCTTCCTCGTTCGGTTCTTCTTCCCCGGCCTGAGTTGGCCGTGTTTCACGGTTGACGGCGCTCAGCCTCAAGCGGGCTGCCGGGATGCCTCGCCCGAGGTCGCGCAACCTTAGGCGAGGTGGCCTGAGGTCGGTTAGCCTCAGGCGACCCAGGCGACGCCGCCTGAGGTCGAGCGACCCAGGCGACGCCGCCTGAGGTCGAGCGACCCAGGCGACGTCGACTGAGGCCGCGCGACCTCAGTAGACGTTGCCTAGGTCGCTACATCAGGCGCGACCAAGGGCTTCGCCTGAGGTCGCGCGGCCTCAGGCGACCCAGGCGACGCCGCCTGAGTTCAAGCGACCTAGGCGATGCCGCCTGAGGCCGCGCGACCTCAGGCGACGTCGCCTCGGTCGCTCGACCCAGGCGATGCCCGAGGTTGCCCAACCTCAGGCCACCTCGCTTGAGCTTGCGCGACCTCAGGCGAGGCATCTCGGCAGCCCGCTTGCGGCTGAGCGCCGTCAACCGCGAAACTCGGCCAACCGAGGCGGGTGAAGAAGAACCGAACTAGGAAGGAAGACGGTGAAGAAGAAGAATGAACAGTAACTCTCAGAGTGCCAAAGCTGAAAGCAGCCCTACCCCAGCATTGGGCTTTCAGCTTGTGGAATGCCTACATTCCACTAAGGAGCATTCAAAAGTTTTGCCAAACACAAAATTTTTTCCCCAAGGGGCTTTCGGGGCCCAAAGCCCCTTGGGAAAGTCCAACCAAACGGGGCTTGTATCTACCCAATCAAAATCGTTTAGAATCAGCTACGCCATGCCAAGTTTGGCTCACAACAGAACAAAATGTAAATTCCCCATAAGGTTTTGAACTGTTCTCATTTTTTCAAATAAAAGTTTGAAATAAACTTTATTTCAAATAATGCCATATTAGTCTAAAAGAAGGACATACGATTATTATGATTGTTTTAAATAAAGGCCTAATCTTGTCGGTTCATCACCAACAAAAAATTCCGACCAATTAAGGATATTTTCGTTAAAACACAATATAAGTATAAGTTAAAATTAAATTAGATTAATTTAATTAGGAACGCCCAAATACTGGAAAATAAAATGAGAATAAAATTCACGAAATGTGCAAAAGCGGCTTTGAAGTAGTATTTTGTCCCGTTTGAATTTCCATTACCCCGTGTCCCTCCGAAATTCTTTTCGGGGCAGATCTCAGTTTGTTCCCATTCGATGGCCATCATTAGATGCACCAACGAGGATTTAGGCCCCGTTTGGTTGGACTTTCCCAAGGAGCTTCGGGCCCCGAAAGCTCCTTGGGGAAAATTTTTTGTGTTTGGCAAAACTTTTGAATGCTCCTTGGTGGAATGTGGACATTCCACAAGCTGAAAGCCCAATGCTGGGGTAGGGCTGCTTTCAGCTTTGGCATTCTGAGAGTTACTGTTCATTCTTCTTCTTCACCGTCTTCCTTCCTCGTTCGGTTCTTCCTTCCCCGCCTGAGTTGGCCGTGTTTCGCAGTTGACGGCGCTCAGCCGCAAGCGGGCTGCCGGGATGCCTCGCCCAAGGTCGTGCAACCTCAGACGAGGTGGCCTGAGGTCGGGCAGCCTCAGGCGACGCCGCCTGAGGTCGAGCAACCCAGGCGACGCCACCTGACGCCGCGCGATCTCAGGAGACGTCGCTTAGGTCGCTCGACCTCAGGCGCGACCAAGGGCGTCGCCTGAGGTCGCGCGGCCTCAGGCGACCTAGGCGACGCCGCATGAGGTCAAGTGACCCAGGCGATGTCGCCTGACGCCGCGCGACCTCAGGAGACGTCGCTTAGGTCGCTCGACCTCAGGCGCGACCAAGGGCGTCGCCTGAGGTCGCGCGGCCTCAGGCGACCCAGGCGACGCCGCCTGAGGTCAAGCGACCCAGGCGATGCCCGAGGTTGCCCAACCTCAGGCCACCTCGCTTGAGGTTGCGCGACCTCAGGCGAGGCATCTCGGCAGCTCACGTGCGGCTGAGCGCCGTCAACCGCGAAACTCGGCCAACCCAGGCGGGGGAAGAAGAACCGAACGAGGAAGGAAGACGGTGAAGAAGAAGAATGAACAAGAATCTCGAATGCCAAAGGTGAAAGCGGCCCTACCCCAAAGATTGGGCTTTCGGCTTGTGGAATGCCCACATTCCACCAAGGAGCATTCAAAAGTTTTGCCAAACACAAAAATTTTTCCCCAAGGGGCTTTCGGGGCCCAAAGCCCCTTGTGAAAGTCCAACCAAACGGGGCCTGTGACATCCTGAAATTCGACCCCGTTTCGATAAAGTGAAATGGGCATTTCGTCGGCGTGCCTATGGCCTTTTTCTCTGAGCTGACCACTCACGAGTTAACTAACCTATTTGGTGAAGCCGTTAAGGGATGTATCAGCTGTAAAATCCCTAAAAGCTACATAATTGGTTGGATTGAGCTAAAATCACATCCGATTGATTTTTAACCACGAAATTGAACTCGATTTCGGGAATCGAATTTTAAGCGCGACATAATTCTTATTTTGAGGATCCCGTCTCATCGCTCGTTAATTTATTGACGAGTCCGAAATTTCAATAAAGAAATTATCGGAAGAAAAATTGAAGGCAAAAAGAAAATAGAAAGGGAAAGGGAAAGAGAAAAAGGAAAAGTGGAATAATGGGATTATTTATTTCTTTTTCCTCTCTTCCTTTGTCTCTCTTTTTCTCTCTCTCTCTCTCTCTCTCTCTCCTCTCCCCTCCCCCTCGTGCGAATCCCCCTCCCCACCGACTCTCTCTCTTTCTTTTCCCCTTGCCGTTTCCTTCTTTGCTTTCTCCTCTTCCTTTGACTAGTCAAAAAAGTTATTTCTTCTCTCTCTCTCTCTCTCTCTCTCTCTCTCTCTTCTTCTTCTTCTTTCTTCTTGCGCACGCTCGAGCGAACCAGCCAACAGGAAGCTCGAGCGTGCCGCCGCCGCTGCACCGTCGCCGCTCGTCCCGCCGTCGCCGCGCGCCGCGCCCGCGCGCGCCGCGCGTCCCGCCGTCCGCGCTCGCCGTCCGCTCCTCCTCCACGCGATCCAACGACCGACCCGGCCAGTGCTTATTCCGCACCGACCAGCCACCGTTCGGCCACCTCCGGCCACCGCCTAGCCCCGCCGGACCACCCCCGCGACCCCTTCGCCCTCCGCCGGCTTCCCCTTGCCACCCTAGCCGCCGGAGCGGCTCCGTTCAGCCCGACCAGCAAGACCCACGGAGTGGGTTTCAGCATCTTCGGGCCCGCTTTTGAGCCGTTTCCCGGCCCCGAACCCGAGCCGTGCTTTGGGAACAATCATTCCTCGCGTCGCCGCCGTCGGATTGATCCGATTTGCGCGCGATTTGGTGAGTAATCTCACTAATCCAGGATTAGTGGCTAATTATGCTTAAAGCTGGTTTAGATTTAATTAATTATGTTTAGGTTGTTAGATTAGAATAAATTAGCAATTATTAGTCAATTATGATGTGATTTAATTAAATTGATTGCGTAATTAGCAAGTAGACGTGGTCTACTATTTATTGGAAGTATCTCGGAATTTTCCGAACCCTAATCAGGCTTCAATTTGGTGATTCGAGCTTAAGTGAGATTTTTGGGCATTTAAATATTAATTTTCGGAATTAAATTAAATAATTATTTATTTTCCGAAAATTCAAGGGAGATGGTCCAGAACCGGAAAATTATGCTGATGATTGTGGTGAAGTCCGTTTATTTAATCGGGCTTTAGTTTGAGCTAAATTGAATTTTAATGTTAATTGTTTAATTTTTGAAATTTATTATTTAATTATTTATTTTTCGGAAATTAAGGTTGAGATGGCTAGTGACCAGAAAATTATGCTGATGATCATGGTGTAGCCCGTTTATTTAAATTGGCCTTATTTTGAGCTAAATGGAATTCTTAATAATTATTAATTAATTTTCGAAATTAATTAATTATTTATTATTTTTCGGAAATTAAGAATTTGATGGCCGACGACCGAAATTTCGTGCTGATCATCGTGGCGTAGTTCATTTATTTAATTGAGCTTTATTTTGTGCTGAAGTGAATTAATTGTGATTACAATGTTATTTTCCTGGGTTAATTAATTTGGAAAATTAATTGGAAAATAACCGGGTGTCGGTTGACAGCACCAAAAGTGTTTTGGTGAACGCTAATAATGGTGGGAATTGTGGAATCGAAATCATCATATTTTGGCTAAGGCCAATCGTGTACTAATGCACGATATGTTATTAATGATGATAAAAGATGAAAAGAAATGATGTGTGATGTGGCTCGGCGATTATTACATCGCCTTGGCATGTAGGATGCCTTAGAGAATGCCCATAAATTGTTGAACAGTGATCATGCCTGTGTGGCGATAATTGATCATGCCTGTGTGGCGATAATTGATCTTGCCTGTGTGGCGATAGTTGATCGTGCCTGTGTGGCGATAGTTGATCGTGCCTGTGTGGCGTAGATCGTGCCCGCGTGGCCATAATTCTGTGTATCGAGTATCGTGCCCATGTGGCTGAAGGAAAGTGGAATGCCTAAGAGTATGCACATAAAGTGTTTATTGTACATCACCTTGGCGAATAGACGCCCGAGAGCATTACTGTAGCTCTGTGACTGAGTTTACTATTGGGGATTATATGGTGTGGAGTGAGATGACCTAGAAATGGTCCAATTGACATGTAATCGACGATGTCGATTGATCATTGTTTTGATTTGATGTTGTGAATTGATTGACTGAGTGGAAATGACCGTGAGTGGTCTTGTTGGCTTGTAATCGAGTAGGTTGATTTGATCGATGCTTCGATCGGTGATATGATTGCTTGAGTGCCTATTGTAAATTGCACTGACTTGCAGGTGGGATCTGATGCTAAGGTACGTCTTCTGACCTATGCATGTTTAGGCAGCCTTTAGTATAATAGTTTACTAATCGGGCTTAGTGGGGTAGAACTCGCTGAGACGTAGTCTCATCCCAATTTGGGGAAAACATTTCAGGATCCCGATGAGGAGCTGAGGAGGAGGGATTTGTGAATGAGAACCCGCAGGTGAAATTGAGGAAGAGAATGATCTGAGTGAAGAGGAATCAGAGGAGGATCAGGATGATCTCGAGTATGACTTAGACGAGGATTGAAATCCCATATCTCTGTGAACCCTTTTGTATATGTGTAGATAGAGTGAGACTTTGAAGTTGCGAATAGTTTGTGAAGTGCTCTGTCTAATGCCATGTATAAAGGTTTGGTTATAAATTTCAATATGAAAAATATGGCCCTGCTTTTCTATCCCATCGTTTTATTTTCTGGGGATTTTAACTGCTTCCGCATGTGCTTAAAAATGAAAGGGTCGGCGATACATTGTCCTGGGATATCGCATTACAAAATCGACCAAGTGAGACGGATGTGTGCGTGCCTGAGGATCGGGGCGTGACAGGGCCTGTATCTACCCAATCAAAATCGTTTAGAATCAGCTACGCCATGCCAAGTTTGGCTCACAACAGAACAAAATGTAAACTCCCCATAAGGTTTTGAACAGTTCTCATTTTTTCAAATAAAAGTTTGAAATAAACTTTATTTCAAATAATGCCATATTAGTCTAAAAGAAGGACATACGATTATTATGATTGTTTTAAATAAAGGCCTAATCCCGTGGTTCATCACCAACAAAAAATTCCGACCAATTAAGGATATTTTTGTTAAAACACAATATAAATATAAGTTAAAATTAAATTAGATTATTTTAATTAGGAGTGCCCAAATACTGTAAAATAAAATAAGAATAAAATTCACGAAATGTGCAAAAGCGGCTTTGAAGTAGTATTTTGTCCTGTTTGGAATTTCCATTACCCCGTGTCCCTCCGAAATTCTTTTCGGGGCAGATCTCAGTTTGTTCCCATTCGATGGCCATCATTAGATGCACCAACGAGGATTTAGGCCCCGTTTGGTTGGACTTTCCCAAGGGGCTTTGGGCCCCGAAAGCCCCTTGGGGAAAATTTTTTGTGTTTGTCAAAACTTTTGAATGCTCCTTGGTGGAATGTGGACATTCCACAAGCTGAAAGCCCAATGCTGGGGTAGGGTTGCTTTCAGCTTTGGCATTCTGAGAGTTACTGTTCATTCTTCTTCTTCACCGTCTTCCTTCCTCATTCGGTTCTTCTTCCCCCGCCTGAGTTGGCCGTGTTTCGCGGTTGACGGCGCTCAGCCGCAAGCGGGCTGCCGGGATGCCTCGCCCGAGGTCGGGCAACCTCGGGCATCGCCTGGGTCGAGTGACCTAGGCGACGTCTCCTCAGGTCGCGTGGCCTCAGGCGGCGTCGCCTGGGTCGCTCGACCTTAGGCAGTGTTGCCTGGGTCGCCTGAGGCCGCGCGACCTCAGGCGACGCCCTTGGTCACGCCTAAGGTCGAGCGACCCAGGCGATGCCGCCTGAGGTCGCGCGGCCGTCGCCTGAGTTCGCGCGGCCTCAGGCGACCTAGGCAACTTCAGGCGGTGTCGCTTGGGTCACTGGACCTCAGGCGACGCCGCCTGTGGCCGTGGGACCTCAGGCGACGCACTGGGTCGTTGGACCTCAGGTGGCGTTGCCTGAGGTCGGCGCCACCCTGGGCGTCGCCGAGGCGACCTCAGGCGAGCTACTCCCCGCCACCGCCAGCGCCACCCCGCCACCACCAGCGCCACCGCCACCAACCGCACCCTCACGATCACCAGCTGCATCTCCTCCTCCCTTTTCTTTTTTTCATATTTCTTTTTACTTTGAAATAGCTTTGCAAAGCATACACAAAAAATTGATTCCAAACACACTTCTCTTCCCAAAATGCTCATTCTCTCAAGGATACTTGGGGAAATGCAAAGCTATTTCCCCAAAGTTGAACCAAACGGGGCCTAAAAAAGAGTTGACAGAATGCAATCTTTGCTCAAGTCCAAATTAAGGTGATAACGACCTTCGATGGAAAGGATAAGTCATCTTTACCAAATTAAGAGACTAAGGGACCCCACACGAGCCACTGTTTAGTTAAGTGAGGCCGCTGTTGGCCTTGCCTTGTATTATGGTGCTTGTCACTTCAAAAAAGAAAGATTTTCGTAATTTTTACACTATTATGATGCCCCAATTTGATTCTAGGAGTGTTGTCCTTTCTTTAGTTGCCAGAGGAGCTTTTCCCCGATGGCGTTTTGGCATTTTTATGGAGGAAAGACAAGGAGTGCTAATGTCACCCTGTCTTCTGTGGCCCCGTTTGGTTGGACTTTCACAAAGGGCTTTGGGCCCCGAAAGCCCATTGGGGAAAAATTTTTGTGTTTGGCAAAACTTTTGAATGCTCCTTGGTGGAATATGGGCATTCCACAAGCTGAAAGCCCAATGCTGGGGTAGGGCTGCTTTCAGCTTTGGCATTCTGAGAGTTACTGTTCATTCTTCTTCTTCACCGTCTTCCTTCCTCGTTCGGTTCTTCTTCCCCCGCTTGAGTTGGCCGAGTTTCACGGTTGATGACGCTCAGCCGCAAGCGGGCTGCCGGGATGCCTCACCTGAGGTCGCGCAACCTCAGGCGAGGTGGCCTGAGGTCAGGCAACCTCGGGCATCGCTTGGGTCGAGCGACCTAGGTGACGTCTCCTGAGGTCGCGCGGCGCCTCAGGCGGCGTCGCCTGGGTCGCTCGACCTCAGGCGGCGTCGCCTGGGTCGCTCGACCTCAGGCGGCGTCGCCTGGGTCGCCTGAGGCCGCGCGACCTCAGGCGACGCCCTTGGTCGCACCTGAGGTCGAGTGACCTAGGCGACGCCGCCTGAGGAAAAAGACAAAACCCCGAAATGCGTCGCAAAATTCTTTATTCAGCCGGCATTTAGTATTTTACCCTGGCAGCTCCTATCAATTTGGTCCATGCCATCTCCCAAGTCATGTGGATGAACGAAAGTGAGGTCCTAGCACCGTTTATAGATTTGTGCTGTTTAGTTTCTATAACTCACCAAAATCTCTCGGTGTCTTGGAAGATTGTGTTTTGATGAATCTGGGTATGAATATGTTGATTTGTGCTGATCCAAAAGTGAGAGGCAAGTGGGTAGTCTAGTGCCCCACTATTGTGATCAAGAAAATAGTCTTGAATAAGAAAAAGTTAAGCCAATTCAAGGGCACGTGAGTCCAAGACTAGGACTGCCAACCGCTGACCGCTACCACACAACCGCCGTACGATCGCTGCATGATCGTCACACGACTGCCGACCGCCGCCGCACGATTACTGCTCGATCGTCGCACGACCGCCGCACGACCACCGACTGCCACCGCACGATTGTCGCACGACCACTGCCGCAGGATTGCCACCCATAGCCCACCGGCCGTAGGAGGAGGCGATGGCTAGTGAGCTGTGGGCAGCTGTCCTAAAGCAGCATTCAACGGTCGTGCGGTGGTTGGCGATGGCAAGCTGCCGGTAGACTGTGGCAGTCATCGGTTGGTGGGCTACAGGGGACGGCAACCGTCGACGGTGATCGGCTGTCGATGGTGGCCGCGGGCAGCAGGAGGTGGCCGACGGTTGGCAGGCGGCCAGCGGTGACCACAATAAGGAAGAAGAACAAAAGAAAAATAGAAAAAAAAAAAAAAAAACTTATTTCTAGAAATTGTTCCCAGGAACAAGAAGTTACTTTTTTTTTATTTTTTTTATTTCTTGTTTATGTTTCAAATCTATTACCCAGCCACTTTTCTATTCTGAGAATAGAAAAATAAGTTGGCTTTACCATATAGATTTTTGTTCATTTTTTATTACGGGAAACAAAAAAACAGAAATCGGGAGAAATAGAAACGTTACTATGCAGGCCCTAAGATGCTCAACGAGAGATGGGGTAACGACACGGAAAGGATTTGATGACTTGAACCATTTATTTCTCCTGTTTCATGCATGTATATTCCGTCTATAATATTAAATTAGACTTTGTCCGCATAATATGCGCTAGGTATCCCACTTGTAAAATGTCGAATTTTAGAAAATTAGGGACACGCTTAGGGAACCACTAAATTCTCCACGTGCTGCGCGGGTGACGGTCTGCATTTTAATTCCCTCCTTCCTTTTGGTCACTAAACCTAATTATCTTAACACAACGGGGGGATTGATCATTTGATTCCCTTAAATCGTGTGCCCGTTCGGGATCGTCGGTTGTGTTCTTTTTTGGGAATTTCGAAAGCCACGAATACAACCCTGAAGCCGCCTTTATGCATTTGGAAAGCCACAAAATTCGATAATTAATCCGGATGAACGAAGCGAACCCCGTCATTTTACATTTCCGGTGGTCCCCCCGTTAGAATCCTCGGCCTCCAGGTTACATGATCCATCCGCTTTGACCTTTTCGTAGCGACGTCCCTGGCGGACCACGCGACTGAGCCATATTTTCTAAGGATCGTCATCGTCACACGTTCACACGTCGAATCATCAGCCTTTCTCTCTCTAAGTAAAACCCTCCGGGCAACCACGGCCCGTTGTGCTCATCGCTTTAGAAACGTTCTCGGCTGCCCATATTATCACCCGCTCACTGCCACAGGATCGGCATATATCCAACAGCTCAATTACGGCGATGTACTCTCGCGAGGCTTGACCCTTCTATTTGTGTTCTCATTCCACCTGCTTGAATCCGACCTTCGCGTACTCTCTTGTTCTACCAAATCCAAGAGAAGGGGTGGGTTGGTGTTCACACAGGGTTTTTGGCCGTCCATTTCACTGATTTTGCCGATCCCCGAGGCTCTTCATCTTCTGCATCTCATTTCAATCTATGTCTTGGACTCGTTATAATGAAAACAGGTGATCGAACATTAAAAGAGACCGAACAAAAAAATAAATCAAATATCGAATTTACATAATTCAATCGGCATGACTTATGTCCATGGGATAAGCATTAAAGAATTATGCTAGGTGTGTCCAACTTTTACTTTCAGTATTTTTTTCTCGTTTTATGAAAATAATTCGTGTATTTAAAGGGCAAGTCATGGGAAAACGGAACGAGGAGGCTGGTTCCTCTTCTTCTTTTTTTAAAACCCATTTTATTTCTCCGAGCATTAGGGGACAGTCAACCTTGGTTTCATTAGACAACCGACAGAGACGACGGAGGAAATTAACAGCGGGACTTAGGACGCTACCAGCACAATGCACTTGTTGACCGTAAACTCTCAATGCGATTTCCTATTTTGGCATACCATTTTATCCGTCGCCTGTCCTCCCTTCATTGTGGATTAATTGTCTCTACAGTCAGATTGCTTCACCTACTTTTTTTCTCAACTCATTATTGTATCCTCGTTAGTGCTCTAGTCATGCCGAATTTATTGGGAACGAACCGATATACGTCAGGAGTGGAGTTTTGTAATGAAATTATCTTCTATTTATTTTTATTTTTATTTTATTTTTATTTTTATCTGTATTTTCTAGTATTGGAGGCGTAACTGTCTGTTTCTTTTCGTCTAGGCCACTGGAGTCGTAATAATTCCGTTGTTTTAAATTCACTAGGGATTAAAGACAAGGCTGGAGGAGACATTGCGGCAAACTAAATATATCACAAACACAACACATTTCCGAAAGGATTACATTGGCAAATTATCAAAAAGACTTAAGACTAAATTGATCAAATTGAAAAGTTTAAGTCTAAGACTTTTTTGATAATTTTTCTAGTAATACTCAGTTTGATTCAGTTTTCCTTATCCTCTTACTTTAATTTAGAACATCACAGGAGCTTCCTTGATTCCGCACGAGATTGACATGAACATAGTGAGAGAATCAAGTCGAGAGCGGCAAGTCTCCTCAATCCCTATATTTCTCACGAAATGCACATGAAGCCCTTCATATGAAAATCTAGATGCTAACAAGTTATATTGCAATTTCCCAAGGGGTCTGCGTTTCATGTTAAATAGCTATGATAGTTGCAACACTTGATTAAGGGAATGAAAGTTTTCTTTCAAAAATAGAAGGCACTCATATAAATAGGGATAAGTACACCATAAATTTTCAAACTTGACGATTTTGGTGATTTCTAGCATGCGACCTGGATTGACCAAGCTCGTCACCTCACAATCTCAACACAACTGAGGGATGATGGATTGATTCCCTTATGCTGCGTTCCCGTCCCAGATCATCGAAGGAAACACAGGATATAACTGTTGACAAGCGGCCCGATAACGAAGCCATGGTCGGACGGAAAATTCTTGTGTTTGCAATCGATCTCGTCTCGTTTCCTCTTTTGGAAATTCACGGACGGGAGTCAGGGTTAGGAATGCAAGGTTGATAGGCAAAGCCATGGGGGGAGGCGGTTGGTTCGCAGCAGGATCCTTGCAGGTGTTCAATGGTTAACGGAAAAAGGAATCAAAAGAATGCGCAACTTGTCCATCGTCTTTTTCTTTTCTTTTTTTTCTTTTTTCTCTCTATAGTCATTAGTTCTCGTTGTTTTCTTATTGTAATAATACAAAGCTGATGGGAGATATTAAGAGGAAAAAAATACTAAAAAGTCATAAATCTATTGTATTGGTACTAATTCAATCCTAAACTTTTCAATTGAACCAATTCAATCATAAAATTTTTAATATTAGTACCAATTCAGTCCACCCGACTAATTTTAGCCGGCCTGCGATGACATGGACGTCGCCGGTGACCGGACGCCGACGTTGCAATTTTTTATGATTTTTTTGAATTTTTTATTAATTTTTTTCTTTTTTCTTTTCTTTTTTCTTTTCTTTTCTCCCTTCTTCCTCTTGGATTGTTCCGGCCACTAGGCGAGGGCCGCAAAGCCCTCACCTGCCACCGGCAAGGGTCGCGGCCCTTGCCCGGCCTCTCCTAGGGCTGCCCGTGAGGCGGCTTTGCCTGGATCTGGGCAAGACCAGCCTCACTCAAGCCTTGCCGCAAGCAAAGGCAGCCTCACCCACGGTTGGCGAGGCCATGATGACCACCACCGGGGCGGAGGTGAGGGCCGCTAAGCCATCACCAACCACCGACGAGGGTCGCGGCCCTCACTCAACCTCGTCCACAGCTGGCCTTGCAACCCTCGCTCGGCCTTGCCCACGACTGCTGGCGAGGCCAGCCCTAGGTAAGGCCGAGTGAGGGCTGCAACCCTTGCCGGCGGTTGGCGAGGGCTTAACGGCCCTCGCCTCCACCCAGGCGATGGTCACCATGGCCTCGCCAGTCACGAGCGAGGCCGCCTTCGCTTGCGACAAGGCCAGGGCAAGGCTAGCTTCGCCCAGATCCAAGCGAAGCCGCCTCGCGCAGATCCAGGCGAAGCTGCCTCGCCAACGGCCCTAGGAGAGGCCAGGCGAGGACCACGACCCTCACCAGCGGCAGGCGAGGGCTTCACGGCCCTCGCCCAGTGGCTGGCGAGTCTCACCGAAGGCTCGCTAGCCACCGCCAGAACAATCCAAGAGGAAGAAGGGAGAAAAGAAAAGAAAAAAATTAATAAAAAATTCAAAAAAATTATAAAAATTGTCACGTAAAAGACTGGCCGGCAAAAATTGGTCGATGGACCGAATTGGTACCAATATTAAAAGGTTTATAACTGAATTGGTCCAATTGAAAGTTTAAGATTGAATTGGTAACAATGCAATAGATTTAAGATTTTTTTGGTACTTTTCCGATATTGAGACAACCTAATAAAATCACCAATATGTCACATTTCCAGGGTAAGAAAAAATCCGAATAAAAGGAAAACTTGTCAATCTAGAGAATTGATTCTAAAATGGATAGTAAAGTTCTCGAACATCACGGGTTGTCAAGGGAAGCCAAAGGGCTAATTCCCACGTTCGAGGCAAGGTTCGATTGTTTTATTGGCTGGAGATGAATGAGGTTTATGAAGTTCACCACTATTAAATCTCGAAAAATTTCCAACGTCCATCTCCCATCGCGACGAAGGAGGATGTCGTCAGAGTCTTTGATTGTGAAGTACACGACCGTTCGCGATCGTGCATGCAAGGTGGATACGGAGAATTACAGACATTCACGGTGGAAATAGTAAACAAGCAAAGGCCAATAGGAGACTAAGACGCTCAAGGGGAGATAGGGTAACGACACGGAAAGGATTTGATGATTTAAACCATTTATTTCTCCCGCTTCATGCATGTATATTCCGTCCATTATATTAAATCAAACTTTGTTTGCACAACGTGCGCTAGGTATGCCACTTGTAAAATGTCGAATCCTAGTAAATTAGGGAAGTCTGTATTTTCTTTCCTTCGTGGCCGGTCAGACGCCCGCTGCCTCTTGTTCTTGGTTTGATCTTCCCCTCCCAATCGCTCTTGTATCATTTCCTACTTTGGAAATCGCCTTTCCTAACCTAGGCTTTGATTACACTAGGGCACGTTCCCGCCAAATAGAGTTTGATTCTGCTCTTTTGTTCGCTAGAATAGATTTAAAATATAAATCCATTTGGTAAATTTTTTGTTCCCAGAAATAGATTTGGAATAAAATCGAGAAATAAAAAAAAAAAAAAAGTTAATTCTTTGTTCCCAAGAACAATTCCAGAATTAACTAACCAAAAATTTTTCTTTTCTTTTATCTTCTTCTTTCCTTCTTGTTTTTCTTCCTTTCTCTTCTTCTTTCACCACCTTTGCCTTCGGCCACAACCACCACCGCCGATTGCCGACGACCGCCTAAGCGAGGTCCAAGAAGCTCGCCGAGCCTTGCCCAAACCTCTCTCGACCACCAGTGAGCCTCACATAGCTGCCTACAAGGCTCGACAGACGAGGCACGAGCTCGTCAGGGGCCAGCAAGGTCGCTGGCCCTCGTCCCGGCCGATCACCGGTCATCCCAAGGCCGGTAAGCGCGCAGGAAGGAGATAAAAGAAAATAAAAGAAAAAAAAATATAAAATTATAAAAAAAATTAGAAGAAAATGATTTGGATTAGAAATTTTGAGGACGATACCAAACGCAATTCTATTTCGAGAATAAAAATTTTGGACAGTTATCAAAGGCCTTCAAATATTTAGAATTTATTCTCAATAACGAATAAAAATAATTATTTCGATCAAAAATTGTTTCCAAGAACGAAATGATTACCAAACGCACCATAGATGTGTCTAGTGTCTACCACATACTTTTGGTACCTTTTTCTCTTTTATGAAAACAATTCATGCAATCTTTTTTATTTTATTATTCTTAAAACATGTATCTAGCATTCGTGCATAGAGATTCGCTCAAACAAAAGAACAAATCAAACCACGTGAGCTGTATCAAGCACAATTAAACAAGGCCTTGTTTTATGCCCTAGAATAGGAACCACGTAAGAAGTAAATGGAAAGTACAATAAAAAGAAATCTAACCCATAGATGTCTTAGACATAAAAGTACAATCCAAACACATTAGAAGAATTAAACATGACTGACTTTTTTTTCCCCTTTATTACATGAAATGTATCATAACTTGATCTATAAAAACTAAACAGACTTCTATGTGATGCAAAGAGTAACGTGCTGAAGTGAAAACGAATGTGAAATGCTTAGCGCAAAACATCTATATTTTATGTCATGATGATGTACAATTATATTAAAGAAAATGTAACTTCTGATTAAAGCTAATCATGCAGCCCAATCAAACTAGGAACCTTCCGAAGGCCGCCTAATACGTGCATGGTTTCCTCTTTAGCTGCTATTCTGAATTTTTTTTTTCTTTTAATCTTTTCCTTTTAATTATCTTTTATTCTTGTCGTCCGTCTATCTTATAAAAGTCAAACTAATCAAACCATAAAAAGAGTGGAATAAACGCTGAACCATCCAGTGGGACATCACTAAATCCTGTGCAGAGTGGCACCTAAGAAGGAACGAATTAAAACCAGATACAAACTGAATTAAACATGATGGGAACGTAGAAACGAAGGACCATAGGTAGAGACCCGAGACTGAGCGTGGAGCGCTGCGAAAGCTAGACATCTCGGTCCAGCGCTTGAGCAATTGATTTTAAAAAAAAAATATATATATATATATATATATATATATATATATATATATATATATATATTTTCTTTCTTTTTCTAATATAGTTTCACAATATAAAAAAATATTTTCTTAAAGCGTTTATTTTTCGCGAAACAGAGAAAATTAGGTCATCCTCTTTTCCTCCTCCTATCTTTTCAGCCACGTCTTGCCCGCTTGATGCATCCCGAGTGGATCCTCATGTCTGGTAGATATCTCGGGAGGAGCTCAGTCCACAAAAAGGCAGTCGTACCTTTTTTTGTACTCTCTTTTTTGGTTCTTTTTCTTTATATTCGAGGGGAGACGGAATTTTGATGTTACGTGTCGACGGCGTCCGTCTTTCATGTTTAGTCAATAGTGCACGCAAGGTGCGACATGGAAATTTCGAACGCGATAATTTCTTTTCTTCTCTTATTGTCTATGCCACCCACGGTAGTCATGAAATTTCCATTTGTTTCAAATTCACTATGTATTAAATGTAAAGCTGGAGGACGTATTGAGACTAACTAATATGTCACAAATATGCTGCATTTGGAGGATAAAATATCATCCAATTCATAGGAGATTTTTCGGAGCTAGAGAATTAATCTGCATCAGTCATGAGTATCAATGCGCTCGTGGTAATTCGCAAGCTGGCTGTCAAAGATTCCAGGACAAATATAATATTTAGTCCTTTTGAATTGACTTATTTAGATAGTCAAATTAGGTGCTCGGACTCTTTATTTGTGTTAATTATATACTCCACTGACATGATTTATGGAATCGATAATTTGCCGATCAATTCCTTTTACTATTAACCCCCTAACGTTTTTCAAATTACGAGATTTAATTAAATATAATATAAGAAGAGAAAAAAGAGAACGAAAATAAAAATAGTCACATGTTAGGAGGAGAGAGAGAGAGAGAGAGAGAGAGAGGGAAGCTTCCTTCGCTCCAAATCGTTTTCGCGCTGAATAGCGTCATCGTGTCATTGTGCGTGTGAATGCGTGGTAAATTTCTTTCTTTTTTTTTTTTTGGACAAGAATGCGTGGTAAATTTGAAAAGTCTTCTTTTGTCGCAATCACTCATTGTTTCGTTTCCTGTTTGGGGGAAAACCTCCCCTTTTGCCTTTCCTTTCTACCGGTAGATTGTTTCGGCTCTTCTTTTTTAGTCATTATCGTATCCTCCTAAGTCTTCTAATCATGATAAAAATTACCAAAACATTTTTAAATTGATTGTATAGATGCCAATTCGGTAGTAAACCATTCAATTTGATTTTAAACATTTTGATTGTTGGTCAATATAATTCTTTCGGTTAATTTTGACAAGCAATCGTAACATGACGCTATTCGTCCTACAACTGAGGGGGTTAGTTAGCCCTGATCGGACTTACTAAGAAAAAAAGGAAAAATAAAAATAAAAAATAAGAAAGTTCATAAATTTTTTAAAATGGTAAGAATTGTTCACCTCAACGTCGGTCGTGTCATATAGGATGACCGACGCCTACATCAATAATTTCTCGTCAAAATTGGCCGAAAGAATTATATAGGCAAATCATTAAAAAAAATTAGTATTCAATTAGTAAAATTGAATGGTTTTCCAAGTAAATTGGCATCCATGAAATAGATTTATAACTTTTTTTTGGTAACTATCCCTCTAATCGTGGCCCATGAAATCTCGTTCTCTCTAGCCATGATTGCTTGCTAGCCTCCTTGAACCTGCTTTTCTTTCCTCTCTTTTTTTGGTTCCCTACACAATATACCCTCATTTTCATTCACTGTCCATTATTCTCCGACATTAACTTAGAACATCAAAGTAACCCTTAATTCTTCTCAAGATTGACATAAAAATAGTAAGAGAATCAAGTTGTGAGCATCAATTCTTCTCACTATCATCGTGGATACAAGTGGAGTTATCGAATGGGTGGTTGGGTTGGGTTTGAATCGGATCATAAATAGTCCAACCTAAATCGACTCATTTAACCTGTTTATGATCCATTTATCATGGTGCAAAATTCTTGACTCGATCCGACCTATACCCCATCCAACCCATTTAACTAAACCTAAAAGAGCTTAGATTTTTTTTTTTTTTTAAATAGTATTGCTAAAACACTTTCATACAATACAAATCTAGTAGACTATTTTTATATGTATTTTTTAAATAAGATTTAGTTTGTAAATTGAAAAATATTTTTCAAGAAGTGTTTTTTCATGGAAATAATAATATTTTTAAATTTTTTATTTTATTTTTTTAAATCGAATTTAAAATTATTTAAAATAATTTTTAAATAATTTTTATTTTTCCTTTTTTTAAAATATAATTTTTAATTTTTACTTTTTTCTTTTTTATTTTTGCTTCTTCTTTGGCCGATTGCACGTTAGCTACCAGTGAGCTTAAGGCTCACCAGACATCGACGAGGCCTCTGCCTCACCAAATCAGCAAGCTCAAGCTCACTTGACACTAGCGAGCTCGAGTCTGGCTAGATTGGTGAGGCCCAAAATCGAGGCTTGCCGAACGTTGACAAGGTCTTCGTATCACTAGATTGGCGAGCTCAAGATCGCGCAATGCCAACAAGCTCGAGTCTCACCAAACATCGCAAGGCCAAGCTCACTCGACACTAGTGAGCTGGAGTTTCACCCGTTGCCATTGAAGTGAGCTCGAGCCTCACCTAACCAGTCGTTGGTCGTCGCCATGCCGACCACCGACCGAGGAAGATGGAAGAATAAAGAAAAAAAGGGAAACAAAAAAGAAAAGAAAAGGAAATATAAAAAATATTATAATTTCGATTTTTATGAAAAAATATTTTTATAAAGCTAAAGAGGGAAAGGGGAAGTGTGAGCCTTAGGTTGAAAATGAGTTCTAAGTCCAACCCATTTAAGATCCATTTAATTTAGGTTTTCAATTTTTAAACCCATTTAAGTAGTATTTCCAAGATGTAAGTGACTCATATATGATCTATTGTTTTAAATGGATTATCTATGGGTTTAAGACCCATTTCAACAGGTCTAGGCTAGGGTGTCAACAGTTTAGTTCGGTTCTCTTTTTTTTCAAAAATCGAACCGAACCAAACCGTTAGAAAAAACTTCCGAACCGAACCAAATGAGACCCAAACCGAATACGAACCAAAGGTTTTTGGTTTTCACCCCCTCCTCGGCCAGTAAACCCTCACCACTCACCCTCTCTTTCAGCCATAACAACCAAGGCGTGGATTAGGGGCGGGTCTCCACGATTGCCCTGCGGAGCTCTGAACCTCAAAGAGTAAGGGGACCGATTTATCGTCCCTGTACTAAAAACGAACGCCCACAAAGCAAGGGCCACGCAAAGAAACTAACAAAACAGCGTGAAAATTCACAAAGCCATGTCTAATGACCAAAATACGCTAAGGACAAAACGAGAATCAAAGAAGACAATGTGAATCTGGTTCAGGCATTTCATCAAACAGGTGGGGTGCATCGACTAAAGCGTGAACGCCAACAAATTCGGGACTCGGATTTGCATTCGGGTTCACAACAATCATCAAGCCAAGACTAAAAAAGGACCAGGCACAAACCGGTGGGACTAGAACTCGCGTGAGCTGAACCACGATGAATCCCAGTCTTGCGAGTCCGAAACGAGCCAAAACAGGGCACAGAAAAAGGGGTCGGCGGTGCTCCCTACCCGGCTCGGGTTGGCAAATGAGGGCGAGCTCGACAGAATGGACTACGTCCAATCGCCTTGCACAACTTTGAGCCACGATCCTCGGGAAATCGACATGGCCCGAAAGAAATAAAAGAAAATAAAGCCGAGACCTACCGTCGGGAAGCGGGAGTCGAGGTCAGGGTCGAAGGGGAAGGCGGAGCCGTTCACCCTGCCTTCGAGCTCGCACTGGACCTTCACCTTCTGCTGAACTGATCTAGTGCCGTCGCCGTCCTTGTCGTAGTCCCTCAATCGCTCGCCATCCTTGTCGCCGTCGCCATCCCTACTGCCGTCGCCGTCACAATCGCCATCGTTGTCGCCGTCCTCGTCACACCTTCAAGCTGACCAAGACGAGAGGAGAGGAGACGGGAGAGAATTAGAAATAGGGTTTGCCGATTTTGTTAATGATTTTATTTTTGGTTCGATTTGATTCGATTAACCGATAAAAATTAAATCGATAAAAAAAAAGAATTTCGTTTTTTAATGAGAACCGAACAAAAAAAACCGAATTTTCCGGTTCAGTTCGATTCGATTTTCAGTTTGACCCGACACCCTAGGTCTAGCTACTGGAGAGAGACATCATTTTGTGGGCTCGAGTTGGAAACTCGTATGGGTTTAAAAACTCATTGTGCACGTCGGCCTGTTCATCGGCCCAATTTTGAAAAGGAATTCACAATCAGGGCCCATTCTTTGTCCAACGTATACGCATTGTGCACGTCGGCCTGTTCATCGGCCCAATTTTGAAAAGGAATTCACAATCGGGGCGCATTCTTTGTCCAACGTATACGCATTGTGCCGAAGTCTAAATTACCAAAATTACCATCAAACAGATCTTAACATGTATTGGATATGGTCTAAACTGAAAAATTGAACGACCAGCGTTCAAACCCATTATCCAATCTCTCCTTTACAATACAATTTAGCAAGATAAAACCCAGATTCCATACTACATCACAGAGAGACGCCCAAATTTTAATATGTAAGAAAGTTGTCACGATTATACCCATCGCCCTTGAGATCGGAGCAAATGAAGTACACTCACGAAGAGACCAAGAAAGTCATCGGGAATACACCCATAGCAGCCAAGATCTGAGTGCCTAGGGGTGGACTCCATTCTCGAACCTTCACCGCCAGGCGACCGAGTCAAACTGTCAGAACTGAAAAGTTTATCAGGTGTTGTGGGACGTCCGTGTGCTTGTCACTGGTGTTCATTTGCAGCAAAAAGCCAAATCGGTTCAGAGTGGTCAACAAAGGCCCAAAGAAAAAGTAGTCTCTCTCGAAATTGGCTCTGGCTCTAGATTCCATCTCAAGCCCTCTGGCTCTTATCTCATCAAAGCCCTTTTTTATGGGCTTTTTCGGCATTCCCTAGACCATCGAATTAGGTATTTTTCAACTCTTTATTCATGCAATCGATTCTTTTTCCTATCAATACTCTATGTGGCATGATTAACGTTAGGAAAATGGAGATATCGTGCTAAATTATAAAAATCAGCTTAACATGCCAATGTTCGAGTTCTCCGCAAAGTCAAGCTGTCGCCAATGCAAAGTCATCGAGATTGAACTCACAACCCTTAAGATCGGAGCATGTCAGAATGGACCCCATTCCGGAACTTTCACCGCAGGTGGCATTCTATGTGCAACCCTCAAGAATGGAGCGCACAGGAGTAGACCCCGTTCCTGAACTTCCACCGCTAGCAGTCGAGTTGATCGGCGAAGTCAAGAAACTGTTGCAATCGCCGGGGCGGACGTAGTCCTTGAAGAGAGCAAAAAGTATGGGAGAAGAAGCGTTGAAACCCTATAAAGGTGAATCCATCTCGTCATCTTTCAAAACTTCAGAATCACAACAAACTCCAACTCCAGAATAACCGCCGGTGCCGGCTTTAACCGATGGATGGTTATACAAATCCTTCAACTTCTTGCGCACACAACCGAGAACGGTCTCGCAGTTCACAATTAGGGAGTCGAAGTCCTCCTCCGTCACGCAAGAATCACGCTCTTTCTCGACCCAGTCCACCCAGCCTCTCAGACCCTTTAGCGACTCACCTAAAGGTACGGTCGAGGTGCTTTACCTCAATTTGCCGCCAAGACCGCGAGAGAGAGAGAGAGAGGGGTGACAACTTGGAGTCTTACGTGCAAACACAGGAGATAAGTCAAACAAATCATGACCTTGTTTAATTATAAAATGATACTTTCAATCCATGATTTTTTAACTTTATCAAGAAGAGGAGAGCCCACTGGTTTAAATCGTACGTATTACTTCACTTCTTTTCAGCACCGATCAGGAAACTAGAGAAAGAGGAGGAGGGTCAATGACAGGGTCTCTCTTGTTGCGTTTCCTGGTTTGGAATATCATCCATCGATCACCTTTTCTCGTTTCCTCTCGACAGACAGATCGTTACTATGTCCTCGTTAGTGCTCTAATCATGGCCAATGAATAGGGAACAAGCCGAGATCCGTCGGAAATGGAAATCTCCTCCTTTTCGTATTTTTCTAGTATTTAAAGTGCTACTATCAATTTGCTTTTCCTTTATGCCATACCGTAGTCATGAATTTCTCTTGTTTTAAATTCACCAGGGGTTAAAAGACAAAGCTGAAGCAGACGTTGAGACAAACTCATATATCACAAATACGTTGCGTTTCAAGGGTGAACTAATCTGAACTCTCCTAATCTAGTTTTAGACCTAGGGGTTCTTATCTCCCGATTTAAATTTGGGAGTTTAATAATACCTTCGGGGATTCGATACCGCTGTGCTATGTCTGTGTATAGGTCCTCCACCTCCAATTTCAATGATGATCGCAGAAGTTCTAGGCTCTCGCTGAACCATGAAGATTTGCTCTTTTAAAGATTATATCTATGTTTGTTCAACCTATTTTAGTTTTCTCCATACAACGATGGCGAGGAGGAAGCCAAACCTAGGCGGGCACCGCTAACTGGCGATGCCATAGTTATTGGAGAAGGAATTTCCTATGTGTGCTCAATATTGACAATGATATCAGATTTAATGATTGGCCGTGATAGATCCATTCTTATGGAACGAGTGTGTATTTAATCCAGTCGGTGCTTCGTTGATTCTTCTTATTTTTTGGATTTGGTTTTATTTTTTAGTATTTTGGCCTTTGTTCTGCTTTGGTTTGCTTTGCCATGAAATTCTATGTATTTCTGATGTATCATTTTAAGCACTTAATACAATTTTCTTTTGAAAAAAAAAAGAAAAAAAGAAGAAGGTAAACTAATCATTAGATTTGAAGGAAGAAGTTGCTGTGCTAGAAGATTAATCTAAAACGAATGGTAAGCTTCTTTAAATGTCACGTGTCGTCGGTAGAAAGACATAGGGCAAATTTCGATGTTTTGAGCGATGTTTAAGTATTTTATTAGCAAAAAAAAAAAAAAGTGGCGTATTGCGCTCTCCATCATTCTTGAAGCGAATTTCCAAGGTCCATCTATAGTCACGACGGACGGAGAAGGACGTCGACTCCTTGGTCACGAGGTACGAGGCCATTTGTAATAGTGTGCGCAGAGAAATTAGAGAATATTCCATTGGCCTAGGTCGGTGTTGGTCGTAATTTTGTAGTTCGATGTTGAAAATTTGGGGGCAATTCTGATTTTTCGTCATTTCAACTTCACCTTTGTAGATCGTCAAATTAGGTGCTCAAACTTTTTACTTTTGTTAATACTCTTTCATGATTTGACTAAAAGTAAAGACGTTGTTTCAAATTATAACATCCAATTTAACATAAGATAAGAAAAATAAAAATGAGAAAAAATATATAGTTACGTGATCAGAGGAGAGAGAGAGAGCGTAGCTATCAACCGTCTAATTCCATCAATGTCCCTGTTACCATGACATCCACTGTTCCCATTGAGCTTAGTGTATCAGATCAAGAGGTTAAACGAAGGAAGCTTGTCACATGATTTTCAATCAAAATTATGTCGGATTATTTGTCTATATATATATATATTTACTCTCTTAAAAAAATTGAATACGGAACTTTGAATAAAATATATGACCAGCTATATTATAATTTCTTAGAGGGTCAATATTTCAAGTAAAAAAGTTACGATAGTTCCAACATTTAACTAAAGGGTAAGAGTTTTGAAATTAAAGACACTATAAAAGTCATAATGCCCGGTTAATTTTTTCCTTAAATAATTAGGATATAACAATGCATAATTCTATACTTTTACCATTCTCGTGGTTCAATGTGCTACACTCGTAAATTTACATGTATACAAAACCCGCCTAGATTTCTACAAATCGTGTCAAAATGCATCAATACAACCTAGTCATGCATCTGATTTATAAGCTATATTTTTTTCCAATTCCTCCAACCACAACTAATGGCAGTCGGAGGACACTTCCTCCAATCACTCTTGTAACTAGCAGATTATAAGTTATAAACATCATTCACATGTGAAATTAACCAAATATAAATATAGGTTGTGTTCATAGCTAACCCCACCAATTAGACTGATGGTTGGAGGGAACTACGAAAAATATGGTCCAATAATTACTGTCCAACGTCGCCAGATCTGAGCGTCTCTGAAGCACAAAACCAGAAGGAGAGAGGACGATTGCCAGAACACGGATCAAGAAGCGTCAGTTAAGGAGTTCGCAAGTTGCCAGCTGGAGACATGGCCTTCTCTGATAACGGATCAGTGTCGCCGGCTGGAGGCACGGCCTTTTCCGATGACGGAACAGTGGTCGCTGGTAATCTAGCTACTAGAGTTTTTTTAGTTTTTTTTTTAAGTGCGGCTATATCAAAAACCTTAGATTATTAAATAAAAAAGTTTGGAGATTGGCAAACTCGTTATCACAGTCCCAATAAGATGCTAAAGCTAAAAAATTGTACACATAGAATTTGGTCTTTTCGCCAAGCTTTCTGACGAAGTCTTGCAAGGCAACTAGTAACTCAGAAGTTTGTACTATAACAAAGCACGGTAACGGAATGGAGAGAAAGAAGAAGATTAAAATTTCTTCATGGCGATTTTGAGAGGGGTAAGTAAGGAGAGGATTGTGTAAATTTCACTTTGGATTAACTGAACGGAACTAAAATAATACAAACACCAAAAAAGAAACGGTTTCATTGTCCAAATTGAAAATCAAACCGAACAAATCAAAAATGCACAAAAATTCGGTTCACTTCGGTTCTAACGCCCCTAGTGGACATGGCCTCCTCAGTCCTCCCTCTCAGCCCCCAACTTAGATGGGCATAGCTCATTACAGGACTAGGATGTACCTTTTCTTCTGATTTTGGATAATAGTAATAATAATTAAAATTGATACAACAAGTTTTTATTGAATGCTTAAATGAGCCAACTGATTAAATGATCGATTCATAAATTTCATTTAGCACGCGAGTGTTTTTATCTCAAGCATGCCTTCTCCTTTTCAACTCACTTTCAAAAACTAGCTATTGTTAAGGCCTTTTAACAATCAAAATTATTAATATCATATCAAAAAACTTAGATTATTAAATAAAAAGGTCTGGAGATTGGCAAACTTGTTATCACAGTCCCAATAAGATGCTAGAGCCAAAAAATTGTACACATAAAATTTGGTCTTGTCGCCAAGCTTTCCAGTGAAGTCTTGCAAGGCAACCGGTAACTCAGAAGTTTGTACTGTAACAAGGCGCGGTAACAGAATGAAGAGAAAGATGGAGATTAGGATTTCTTTTTGGCGATTTTGAGAGGGGTAAGTAAGGAAAGAGATTGTGTAAATTTCAGTTCAAATTAACTGAACGGAAAAATAATACAAACACCAAAAAAGAAACGTTTTTTTTTCTTCATTGTCCAAATCGAAAATCGAATCAAACAAATCAAAAATGGACAAAATTTCAGTTCAATTCAGTTCTGACGCCGAGTGGACATGGCCTCCTCAGTCCTCCCTCTCAGCCCCCAACTTAGATGGGCGTAGCTCATTGCAGGACTTGGATGTACCTTTTCTTCCGATTTTGGATAATAGTAATAATAATTAAAATTTATACAACAAGTTTTTATTGAATGCTTAAATGAGCCAACTACTTAAATGATCGATTCGTAAATTTCATTTAGCACGCGAGTGTTTTTATCTCAAGCATTACTTTTCCTTTTCAACTCACTTTCAAAAACTAGCTATTGTTCAAGCTTTTTAACAATCAAAATTATTAATATCATATCAAAAACCTTAGATTATTAAATAAAAACGTCTGGAGATTGGCAAACTCGTTATCACAGTCCCAATAAGATGCTAGAGCCAAAAAATTGTACACATAAAATTTGCCTCGACTAGATAATGCAGCACAAGCTTTTTAGATGTTCGCTTGCTACTTGAATCAAACCCATAATCTCATCGAAAACAAATAACCTATTTGCCGCTAGACCAACCACCTTCATGATTGATGTGACAGAATTATATCTCGGTGTACCCTCTCATGTGCAAATCGAACTAAAAACACGAGGAAGAATGTATGTGGAGTTAAAGTAGTTAAAAATTGTTATTCCACGTGACGTGGGTACAAAAATATAAGTGGGTCTTACGCATGTACAGTCCCTTAGACAAGGAGCTTAAACATTTGGATGCTTTGAGTCGTAACTTAAACACATGACTCAGACAACAATCACACAACATTAAATGTGCATTGAAGTTCTCCTTTGGATGATACAACAATGCACAACCAGAAAACAAAATTGATGCTTAAATTTAATTTCACATAATTAGTAGTTATATATATTCCAATTAGACTCGCTATCTTTGGATATGCTAAACATATCTAACCAAGTATACTAATTAACCACTATTATGTTCATGATTATAAAATTAATCGATCAATCTTTGAGTGATCCTTAAATATTTTATAATCAATGAACTTCAAATTACCCATGACGAAAAAATATATAACATCATGTCATCTCATTGTAGCATCACATAAACATGAGAAATTGAATTTTATTTAATTTGACGTCTATGAGAAATTTTCTAATTCGGCCACTTTGGTGATTAATGAATTATACATAATATAGATATCAAATTAAATAATCATAACAATAATTATTTCAATTGAATGAACTACAATAAATTGTACAATTAAGAAAATTGCGATGATGTGTATGTAAATTTATACAATAATAGGCCCACACTAAAGACATACACATGCTATTTATTCAACATCAATTTCCTCATCAATTAAATTGCGGTAGAAAATAATAGGTCAATCAATCATTTTTTTTTAAAAATAAAATGAAATAAAGGCTTGGTGGCATCCCCTGATGGAAATGCACGGCACGGATCAAATTAATGGTGTACGGGCTTGATGCACCCCCACCCACTGTGCATGAGCCTTAGTCTATTAATGGCCAAATCAATTCAACAAAAACTAGAGATGGCACATAAATAGGGGACAAAGGCTCCGTTTGGCAACCACTTTGCCAAGTATCTTTGAGCCCCTAAAGATCCTTAGGCTAAAGTGGGGGTGTTTGGCAAAAACATTTGAAGCTCCATTTGGAGAAGGCCAACCTTGTGAAGGCTGAAAGCCCAAGGCAGGTCTTCCCCTGCCTTGGGCTTTCGGCTTTTTCGGCATGCCCGCTCGGGGTACTGTTCATTTTTTATTTTTCCAAAATTATCCTTACGAACATTTTGTTTTCCCGTGTTTTGCCCTTGTGAGGAGCACTGTTCATCTTCTCCGTCGAGGGTGGTGCCGGCCGCAGCTACTCCGGTCAGTGCTCATCTTCTCCGTCGAGGTGGCCCCAGCGGCAGCTGCTCGGGTCGCGCGACCACCGGCGAGGTTGCGCGACCCAGGCACAGCCCTCGCCAAGATCGCGTGACCTCAGGCGAGGGTTGCGTAGCGTCGGCGACGGCCGATCGGGGTCACGCGACACAAGTGCGACCCTTGCCGAGGTCGCGCAACTCACGCACAGCCCTCGCCGAGGTCCCCCGACCTCCGGCGAGGGTTGCGTAGCCTCGCGACGGCCAACGGACGATTCTCGAAGGTCCAGGTGACATCGCGCGACGCGCGCGACCTTGGGGTCGTCGAAGGTCGCGACGGCTTCGCGCGACCTCTCCGCCCCAGATCTAGGGTCGCCGGAGATCGTGACGGCGTCGCGCGACCTCGCCGCCCCAGATCCGGGGTCGCCGGAGGTCGCGACGGCGTCGCAAGACCTTGCCGGCCCAGATCCGGGGTCGCCGGAGGTTGCAACGGCGTCGTGCGACGCCGGCGACCTCACTGACCCAGATTTGAGATCGCCGGAGGTCGCCGAGGGTCGCCGCCGGCCGCCGGATGCCGCCTGCCCTTGCCGGTTTTCATTTTTTTTATTTTTTTTGATAATTTTTTTTTACAAAAATCATTTGTCTCCCAAACACCATTTTACTCAAATGTACTTCACAAAGGGCTTTTAAATTACAATTTACCAAACACAGTTTGCATTTTGAAAAACACCTTCAACTCAAAAGTCTTTGCATTTTCCTAAAGACTTTCCCCAAAAATCTTCCCAAATGCACCCAAAGCAATTGCAACCAATCTATTGATGTGTGACAAATTAAACTACATTATGTTCATATGCAGTCAAGAAAATCCCCAACAGTGCGGCACAAGATCTACCACCAAGTGGACATCGTGCCTGGTGCCGTGTGCGTCCACCTGTCCACCTGGCACAGAACCATACATCATGCGCTGCCATCACCAACGCATCCATCATGCGCACCTTTTTGGTGCACCCACAAGCCGCGCGTCCCGACCTTGCAGGCCCGAAACACAATTAATCAATTCAATTTTTTTTTTTCTCGGGCCAGTAAATAAATCCCACAATTAGAGCAAATATCAATGAACTTTTCTCATCAATCAAACAATCAATGGAAAATCACAGGTTCTCAAATGATACTCTGATGCCACATGTAAGATCAAAACAACAATTGTATGCAAATCAAACCCTAATATTTGCATAAACATCGTACCCAAAATCTTATGACAAAATGATATTCACAATATCATGACAGACAAGAAGCATACCTTGATCAATGATGATTTCTTGTGAAGAAATCAATTGTAGATGGGAAATCTTTTGAAGAAATAGGTTTTTCTCTCTCGACCCCTTCAAGCCTTTCGACGTTCTTGATGGAGAGAAAATTGTCTGTTATTTTATAGGGTTGAGAGAAGACCAGTTTCTAATTAGGGCCTTTTATAGTCACACAATCCATCAGGGTGTACAGTAATTCTCTCTATTGACCAATAAGAATTTAGCATCTAATAATTGTTAAACCTAAACCACATATGAGACATTAATCACGTGGGCCACAAAAAATCCAACAACCAGAATTTCAAAAGCAATGCTTGGCATCAGGCCCTCAACATTCTTGATGCGGACGTGAAATTAAATTAGCGAAATTTTCTCCTTGCAAAAGTTCCCTGCAAAGACAGGAGCTCAGTATACACCCTGTTGAACCCAGGTTTAGAGTTCTCCCAATGTGATTGCTCTTGGTCAAGGCCTGGAAATCTATGCGAACATGATGTCATCAAGATGGCGATCTCGTGTAGAACTCGCCAAGTTGCGGGAACATCATTAGCATCCCCAGGTCATGGGCAGGCTCTGATCTATTGTTCTTGATCATGCCTTTTGTGCAACCCGGCTGCATCAGGAAAGTAAAGGCTTGCACGAGTTGTCTAAAAGTGGGCTGCTGCAACCTCTCGCTGCTGAAGCGAACTCGCGGCTGGCTGACTCTGTTCAGTTTTTTCCACCTCCTTTAACTTTGCAATCTGGGAATATCAGACATGCTGTCCCTGCTTGAACTTAAGGCATTTTATTCATGGGGCAAGGTTGCTGATCAACCCTGATGGCAATGCCTGTATTCTGCTATCTAGCAGACTTGAGAGGTATGATGGCCTCAGCATGGGAGAGGTTTAAGGCATTCTCATTATGATTCAGAAGTGCTGGGGCTCGATCCCTCCTTGTCTTGCAAAACCATTCGCACTCTGATTGTTAAGCAAGCCTCAAAGCTACCATACGCGGGACGCAAGGTTGCGCAACACCATTCACTCTACGCAAGCTTTCTTTATGGAATGGCAAATGGTATATCTACAGTCCGAGCCTATTCAAGGCTGCAAATTCCCTTTTTTATTCTCTGTAAATCCAACATTTCCCTGGACAGATATAGCTCTCCTCTGCTTTGGCTTATTTTGGAACATAAATATGACATTCCAATGTCAAGAAGCAGAGCTAAACAAAGATAAGTAAACGCATGTTTAGCTCATGGCAATTTTCGGTAGCAAGTCAGCGCCAGAAACTCTCGGGAGATAGAAAAGGCCAGTATAAATAATATAAGGGAAAAATAAGAGAGAGAAAAATATTTAGACATGCTAGGAGGAGAGAGAACGTAGCTATGGATTATCATGTCCCATTGATATCGCGACTCACCCCAACATCAACTTGCCGCCGCACATGTCCACCGCCATTGTTGACAGATTAAACGAGAGATGCTCATCATCAAAACGATTTAATCAAAGCTTTATAAGATAATGTCGGTCCGTTTTGTACGTTTATTTTATGTAAACTTTCTCTTGTTGATCTCTTCAAAATTGGAAAATAAAACCTTCTAATAAAATATAAGACAAGTTTCATTGTAATTCCTTAAAGGGTCGATGTTTTATGATTGGTGGAGCATTTTATTAATAGAATAAAAGTTTTGAAAATAAAAACCCTCTTAACAATTCATCAAAGACTTGAACATTTCAATGATACATTCATTTTACAGATGAGTCATACTTTAACTGAGTGCTCAAGTCTTCAACATCATGCATTTGCTAAAACAACCTCCATCGTTGCCAGGCAACATTTTAAGCTTAAAGGAAACAGTTTCTTTGCGATACTCCTCTCCAAACTGAGATGAACGTCGTTGAATCTAAGAACCATAGATTCAAATACATCTCTGCCGAAGGAATCTTCTGGCTAAGCGAAATGTTGCGTTAATTGCTAAAAGGGGCGGAAAGTCGCATCTTCTCCTTTAAAATGAAGCAGAACAAAAAAGGATCAATTATCCGTGCCCTTAATATGGTTCTGTGAAAATAGAAAGCACAATTGTAAAGCACAAGGACAATAGTAAGACCAATTACAAAATCTGAAATCTACGTTCTAAATGCAACATTAGGAATCGAAGATATAAACCGCCCTTTCCTGAGTCGGGCCCATCTGACAGCTGCAACTGCAGCTCCTCCCAAGTGAGCCGATCCCCAATATCTCACTGGCTCCCTGAACCAACCAAAAACATGCGTTTACAGCTTCATACTAGTTGCTCCGAAACAATTATACAAGTTTACGGGCACTTTGTGCACGATAGATTCAGAAGTTTTCCTGAGACCACAGAGGATTGAGTATCACTTCCATGAACTTACACGGCCTGTCTTTTTCTCTTCGACGAAAAGACGAGCAATTTGTTGATAACTTACAGAGCCATAACTTGTGGTTCCTATTATTAGAAAGACAATTCACAAGTTGCAAGTTGTTCTAGCAAGAGCCATCAGGTCTGATCTCATTGGAGACCTTTAGTTCTAGGACACAGATCTTACAGTGAAGTTCTTCATCATAAAACTACGATCTGCAATCTGTCATAGCATAAAAACAGCAACATCTGCAATTATTGACCCCAGAACCACGTTGTCGACTGTTAGCCTTCCACACCATGATTTCCTGCAGATGGGGAGACAAAATTCCCTTGAAAACTATTCTTTAGTTTCATCAATCTACAATCAAGTAACTTCAATTATAACCAAGCATTCTACCAGATGGTCAAAATCACAAATCCTAACCAAGGAAAGTCAATGAACGCTAATTTGTATGACCCTGAAAAGCAGCTTGTGCAGTAACCCTCACCTTCAGTTAAGTCTATTATGAAGGCTAATAGAAACACTTAAATTTCTCATCAATAAGTAGCAGCAGACCAGCCGATCACCACACCCCTGCATGAATCGAACCCTGCAACCACTGAGAGCACTCTTGCAGCCTCTTATTGAATTTCAATCTCCAGAGAATCAAGAAAACTGACCAAGAGGTGAATAACCTCACCAACTTCTGCAACCACCTTAACAAATTTCTCATCATCATTCACGACTTCGTGCAAACTTGCCAGAGCTTGGCTCTTCATTTCTGCGTCTTCCTCAATCTTCGTCCTTGTCAACAAATCTTCAACATAAAAACTCAAGTCCTCCTTTCAAGCCTCAAACGTGTGAGCCAAAAAACTAGTTTTACACATCCCATAGAGATTCTTGACATGGCAATGAAGCATTAGTAAGACCATGTCTAAATTGCCCTGCATCAATAGCTTCCCTCCATAGAAAAACACTGTGCAATTCTCAGCAAGGCCATGACAATCCCTGACTGTGACCATTTCTTGAACCATGCCTGGAAGCTCAGTGCTCTCATCGCAGATGGCCAATGCAGAAGATATCTCCACAAACTTGTTCTGAATGAGTTGCCATTTTCCTGTGATGACTTTGATTGAGTGAGGGGGAGACGTACGAACAAATCAACTCGATGGCTTGTTTGCAGGTGGGGTTTGGGTTTGGCTGATTCTTGGAAACTCTGTTCTTGGAGTGAATGTATTTGAATTTCTTCTGCTTCTTCTTCTTCCCCCTTTTCTGGATCTATTAATTGTTGTAGAAGAACAATACAGTATCTGCAATTTGAGAGCGATTAAAAAGGATAAGACTTCAGCTTTTAATTTTTAGAAGAAGCTGAATCAGCTTGCGTGTTCATTCACGCTAGTAGAAGAACTCGAGTATTTGGATTGGAGAATCATGTAAAGTGACTGTTCATAAAACTGTAAGACAAAAACAGTCAATCGAGTGGCAAATGGTAAATTCGTATTCCAAAACCTATCCAAGGCCACAATTCTCCTTATCATACTTTGCAAATTGAACATTTACTTGGACAGATAAACTCTCTTTCTCCGCATTGGCTTGTTCTGGAACATAAATATGGCATTTCAATGTTAAGAAGCAGAACTAAGATGGTCAGCTCGCTTCAGTGGTCTGCTCTCAGAAGAAACCCAGAAATCACGAGCAAAAAGGAAATAGCAGAGGATCCATTACAAATTCACCATCAAACAAATCCGCACATGTATTGGATATGATCTGAACTGAAAAATTGAACAACCAGTGTTGAAACCCATTGCCCAATCTCCCCTTTACAATGCAGTTTAACAAGAAATAACAGACATTCATGTACATACATCACAGAGAGACACCCAGATACCCAAATCTTGGAGTGTATGAAATGCATCGGGATTATACCCTATAAATAATAAATTAATTAAGTTATTAAAGGACGACGACATTCTATTTCTTAATTGAATCGCCTTTGCTGCGGGTTTTACTTGGATCAATTTCAAGTTTGCTTGCGACTGCAATTCAGCGAGGCGTTTCAGAGATTTGCATCCATCCGTCTTCTGATTCCCATAGATTCTAGCCTGCGAGAGCAGATCAGGAAATCGAGCCGGAAGAGAGAGAGAGAATCACCATAGGAGACGGAGGATTTTTGTTCTCTTTTTTCTTTTTTCGTTTTTTTTTCTCCCTTGGGCGTAGCAGAAGATGGACGGCATATTCAACACGCCCGGGAATCTGGACGCGTACCCAAAGATCAACGAAGATTTCTACAGCCGCACCCTATCCAGCGGCGTGCCTCCGTCGTCATCGTCCTCCTCTTCATCTCCGAGCTGCGTACGTGAATACTCTGTTCTGCGCGCGTGTGGATTCGCGACTCTCTGTGTGGGTTTTCTGTTTAGGGCTTTACGATCCTGCAATCGCGCGGGCTTCGGGTTTGGTTTTGTATGTCTTCGTGCTTCTGGATGGTTTCCGTCGCCGGAGATTGGACTTGTCGGTTAGCGCTAAATCCCCATTTGCCGTCGCCGACGCAGTACTCGAAGAGACCAAGAAATACGTCGGGTATATTCAACTTCTTATTTGTGTTGATAATTAAATACTCTGCCTTTCACGATTTGTGAATTTCGTCGTGATTTGTCCGATCGATCCTTTTTTTTTTTTTTTGGCTATTAACGCCCCGGTGCGGCACCCGTTAAAATTAGGAAAAGGGGAGAGAGTAGGAAAAAAGAAGTGGTTTATATCAGTTTGGAAAGGGAGGACTAAAAAGTGACCAGAAACAGCACACGCATACATAATGCTCATATTTAGACATCCGATATTCCAAGTGCAGCAAGGATGTCGTATTCATGGCCCTCAAGATTGGTGCTCGCGGACGGGTGAGTTCTATGGTTAAGTTCATAAACCATTGTCCTCGGAGAAATTAAGAAGGCCGTTGAGATCCAACCCACAGCCATAAGGATCGGAGCACATGGGTTCGGAATCCATTTCTGAACTACCACCACCGGCAGCCGAGTCGATCGATGAGGATCGATCAGCATCGTCCTTCATGGAAGCCAAAAAGTGAAGGATAAGAAGCTTCGAAATCCCTTAAAATTGAATTAAACTCGTCGTCCTTCAAAACATTAGGATCACGACCAGCTCCAACTCCAGAATCATCACCAGCACCGGCGTTAAACGATGGCTTGTTCTCGAAATCCTTCGACTTCTTGAGCAGACAGTTGAGAACAGCCTGGCACTTCATGATCAAGAAGGCGCAGTCCTCCTTTGTCGCGCAAGAATCACACTCTTTCTCAGCCCAGTCCAGCCATCCATTTGAACTCGTTAGCAGATTCACGTCGACCATGCGACGGAGGTACTCGGAGTATACCTCTTCGACCGAAGGTGTGCCGAAAGAGCAGAGCTTGTCCTTGGGGGAGAACATAATGACGGCGACGCGAGCGCCGGTGAGTGAGTTGAGAGCAGAGGCTTTCTTGAGGAGGCCGTGGCTCCTCTTCGAGAACGTCGCGCCGCGCTTCTTCAGGTCGTCGATCTTGTCGGCTCCTTTTCGCCGGTGGGGAGCCGTTTTCGGTGGAGAGAGAGAGAGAGTGAGAGAGAGTGTGGGGTCGGGGTCGTTTCTTTGTTTTCTTGAAGGGTTTGAAGGGTAAGGGGAAGATGATCCTGCCTGCATGGTCCTCGAGTTTCAGAGAGAGATAGAGTGACGGTTTTGGAGGAAAGGAAAGGGTAAAGCTGGAGAGAGAGAGAGAGAGAGAGAGAGAGAGAGAGAGAGCGACGGGTTTGGGGGAAAGGAAAGAGTGCAGCTTCTTGATGCTCAACCGAAGCTCGAGATTGCCCAATTTATAGATAGCAACTGGCACCTCCCTTTTTATTTTATTTTTTCCCCCTCAAGCATAGTCATATCTCTAAGGTGCTGTTAGCGATCCTCCTACTTTGGAAGATGTCTGCTTGTCCTTTCCTTTATATTGTAATCACGGTGGTTCTACAGTTGGACTGTAAAAGAAAATTTGCATTCTTTTAACTCTTTCTTAGTCTTAGACTCATGTGCCCTTGCATTAGTATAAATCATTCTAATTTAAGACTAATGTAATCTCATTACAAATTTTGCATTCTTTTGACTCTTATTATTATTATTATTATTAAGGGAAAAAGCCACGAAAAACCATGAACTTTGCCCAAAGTGACACATTTACCCCAAACTTTTTTTTGTGACGTGAAAAACCCTGAACTTTGCCAATCGTAACACATTTACCCCAAAATTTATGACATAAAAACCCTGAACTTTCGTTATGTGACACATTTACCCCAAAATTATAGGGCATTTTGGTCTTTTCATTTTTAAAATTTTTTTTTCATTTTTTAAAATTGTTTTCCTTTTCTCTTCCCTCCGCCGGCTAGCCGGTGAAGTGAAGCCGGCAACCGGCGAGGACTGCCCTCACCAGCGTGCATCGGGTGAGGGCCGCCCTCGCCTGCGTCGGGCAAGGGTGTCCCTGCCCTCACCTGGGTTTGGCGAGGACAACCCTCGCCTGACGCCGGCGAGGGTGACCCTCGCCGACGCGCCTTCCTCTCGCCCGGCTACGCCATGGCCGGCGGAGGGAAGAAGAAGAAAAAAAGAAAAAGAATAAAAAGAATAAAAAGATAAAAATGCCCTTGATGGGGTAAACATATCACAGCTTGAAAAGTTTTTGGTTTTTCACGTCACAAAAAAAAATTAGGGTAAATGTGCCACTTTGGGCAAAGTTCAGGGTTTTCCGTGACTTTTTCCCTATTATTTAACAGCCACTTACCTCTCGCTTTTTGATCAGCACAAATCATCAAATTCATAGCCACATTCATCAAAACACAATTTTTCCATACACCGAGGGATTTTGGTTTATCATAGAAACTAAAGAGCACAAATCTGTTGACAGCATTGGAACCTCACTTTCATTAATCCACACCACGTGGGAGATGGCATTGACCACATTAACAAGAGCTATCCGGGGTATATACTAAGTGTTGGCGAAACAAAGAATTTTGCAACGCATTTTGGGTTTTTTTCTTCCCTCTTCTTTTGAATTCTCTAGTACTCAAGTGTTAATATCCTTTTCTTTTCTTTTCTTTTCTTCTCATTCACACCACTTTAGTCATTAATTTTCATCGTTTATTATTCGCTAGGTGTTAAACATAAAGCTGAACGAAATATTGAGACAACCTAATATGTCACATATATGATGCATCTCAAGAGTAAATATCGCGCAATTTGGAGGAAAACTTGTCAAGCTAGAGGATTGATCAACATCGGTTAACGTTTGTCTTGGCAGTAGTTCTAGAGTTGGAAGTTGAAAATTTCAGAACGATCCTGGTTTACCATGCTTTCAATTTGACCTATGAATCGTCCAATAAGGTGCTCGAACTTCTTGCTCATGTTAATTAAATATTCTTGCTGTTCACGATGTGGGGAAGTGGTAATCTGCCCCCATCAATTCTTTTTGCTATTAGCACCCGACATGGTAGTTAAAAGTAAAGAAATCATTTTAAATTATGATATTCAATCGAACAAAAGATAAGAAGGAAAAAAAAATACAGTAACTAAGTCTATCCATTTAGATTAACAGAAAATACTGACATTGTTTTTTCAATGTTTTCTCTCTCCTACATGACGATAACATTGATAAACATGAAACATAAAGTTAAAACAACATTCGAACGAAAAAAGAAAAAAAAAAAAGAGGTTAATATAACATCATTTTGAATTAAATTCTAATTTTTTAACCAAAATCTTAATTAAATAAAATGAAAATATATTTAAAAACACAGAAAAAATAAAAGCCAAAGCAGATTGTTTCATTTAATTAAAAGTTGAAGAACAACTTTTGATGAAAGATACCTCATCGTAGGAGAAATTCTAGCGAAACACCTTTGTACCTGCAAATTGTTTCATTTTAGATGAAAATTTACATATAAAAAATGACAAGCTGTATTGTAATTTCTTAAAATGTTAATGTTTCGTATAAGATAGTTATGATAGTTGCAACAATTGATTAAAGGACCAAAAGATTTGTAAATAAAAGACACTTTAGATATAAATTGGGATAAGTACACTATAAATCATAAAACTTGGCAATCTTTGTCATTTTTGACAAGTGATTTGGATTGACCATGCTTATCAACTAATAATTTTAACACTAATAATCTTAACACGACCAAGGGCCTATCAGCCCTATCCTCCCACTGGGATAAAGGGAGAAGCGAACAAACCGAGATCGTCGGGAGGGAACGCGGGTAAGGGAATTAATTGATGATCCCTCGATTGCATTCATTTTGAAAATTTTGAACCTGACAAATACAACTTCAAAGTCGCTTTTACGCATTTCGAGTTTTTTTTTTTTCTTTTTTTGTATTTTCTAGTACTCATGTGCCCTGTTTACGGTCTTCTTTTCCTTCCTTCAAGCCATGATCTATCACTCTTATTTCGTTTCTTGTTTTGGAAATTGCTACGTAAATTAACTTTATGCCCTTTCCTTTCTGCTGCAATATTGTTTCTCCTCTCTTTTCTCAAGTCATCATACCCTCAAAAGTGCTCTAACCCTCGTCGATATAATTTCTCTCTATCCCTGATCAAAGAACAAAAAACCTCTCTCCGTCTTGCCTTGATTATCTTCAGTTTCATTCAGGGATAAGTGCCAAAAAAGTCCTAAACCTTTTGTCTTTGTGCCGATTTAGTCCTAAACCTTTTTTTGGTGCCAATTTAGTCATAAACATTTTTACGTTGTGCCAATTCAGTCATTTCCAGCCAATTTTGGTCGGATTCTGTTGACTGGACGCCGGGCCGAGCGCGATGCCCGATCGGCGATGTGTACAACTTTTAATAATATTTGAATATTTTTGAATATTTTTTATTTTATTTTTTCTCTTTTTATTTTTATTCTTTTAATTATTCTTTTTCTTTTTTTCTTTTTCTTTTTTCTTCTCATCTACTTCTTCCTCCAGCCAGTCGCCGGAGCTCGGCGACTGGCTAGAGGCAACGGCCGGCGAGGTCGAGCTCGCTGGCCACCTCGCCAGTGGCCGCGAGGGCGGCCTTGCCCATGACCGACGAGGCTCGACCTCGCCAGATCCGGCGAGGGCAAGCCTCGCCCGCCTAGAGCGAGGCCGCCCTCGTGGCTTGGGTGGTGATGCTCGCCCTCGCTAGATCTGGCGAGGGTCGAGCCTCGCCCATGGCCGGCGAGGGCGAGCCTCGCCAGCTCGGCGCGAGGCCAGCTGGACTCCTCCCCGGCTCCGTTCTCCAATCCCAATCTCGCCCTAGAAATTTCCTCCCTCCTCTGCTCGTCGTCGTCGTCATCTCTAGGGTTTACGGGAGCTCAGGGTGTCTTCGGTCGCGCGACTTCGGCCCTGAATTTTCACCTATTTCTCCCGTGGCGACGATCCGTCGAGGGTGGGGGTTTTGTGATTCCTAGGGTTCTCCGAGGCAGCTGGCCTCGCGCCGAGCTGGCGGGGCTCGCCCTCGCCAGCCATGGGCGAGGCTCGACCTCGCCAGATTCGGCGAGGGCGAGCCTTGCCACCCAGGCCGCGAGGGCGGCCTTGCTTCAGGCGGGCGAGGCTCACCCTCGCCAGATCTGGCGAGGTCGAGCCTCACCGGCCATGGGTGAGGCCGCCCTCGCGGCCACTGGCGAGGTGGCCGGCGAGGTCGACCTCGCCGGTCGTCACCTCTGGCCGATCGCCGAGCTCCGGCGACCGGCTAGAGGAAGAAGATGAGAAGAAAAAAAAAGAAAAAGAGAAAAATAAAAATAAAAATAAAAGGGAAAAAATAAAAATATAAAAATATTCAAAAATATTAAAATATTATTAAAAGTTGTACACGCGCCGCCGATCATGCTACGTCAGCTAGCCGGCGTCCAGTTAGCAAAATCTGGCCAAAATTGGCCGGAAATGACTGAATTGGCACAACGTAAAAAGGTTTATGACTAAATCGGTACCAAAAAAAGGTTTATGACTAAATCGGCACAAAGCCAAAAGGTTTAGGACTTTTTTGGCACTTTTACTTCAACTTGGAACATCATAGGAATCAAGTCGGGAGCAGCAAGTCTCCTCACCATTATCGTGAATTTACAGGAGAGAGTTCACAGCATTCTATAGGCTCGAGCTAGAAACTCAAATGGGTTTAAGGCTCATTTCACTCGTTTGGCCATTCATTGGCCCAATTTTGAGAGGAATTCACAAGCGGGTCCATGCCTCATCCGATGTAAATGCATTGTGCCTAAGTAGAAATGTCTTTACCGTCTAAATCCAAAGAAAATAATGAGTGATGCCCATGCGATGCTTCGTAGGATTGGTGTTTTTTATTAGGTTTATTTACAAATTCAATCTTTAAAATGCATGTGCAATTCATTAGATGGAAATTTAGATGTCGACAATGATAAGTTATGTTGTAATTTCCTAAGAGATTAGTAATTTGTGCGAAATAGTTATGATAGTTTCAACATTTGATTAAAGGGAATAAATTTTGAGAATAAAACGCACTCTAAATAAAAATATAGTACCCGACTAAAATTTTTCCCAAAGATATAGATAAAACTATGTAGGAAAACCCTCCGTTTTCTCTTCTCATATGGTTCAATGTGCTTCGCTAAGCATAATCTCGTAAAATTTTAGGAAGGCAAAGCCCACCTAAATTTCCAAATATAATTGAAAACTCAATTGATACTAAGTAGTCATATATCTAGTTTATGGTCTATATTTACCTCCAATCATTCTTCTAATTGGTGGGTCATAAATTGGGAACATCACCCATACGCAAAATTAATCAAATGTAAATATGGGTGATGTCCACGATCATAACCCGCTAATTAATGCCTTGGGAGGGCACGCTTCTGATAACTAATGCGTTGGGAGCCTTAGCGGCTCAAGAAAAGGCTCAAGAAAAGCCTAATGTGGTATGTTTAATGGAAACAGAAAACAAAAAATCGATGGTACTCATGGTGAAGCGGAGGCTAAAATATCGACATAGCTTTATTGTGGATCCGTTAAGGGCTGCCGGGGGTTTGGCTGTGATGTGGAAGGGAGGGGTATCAATTGTAGTGGATTCTTACTGGCTGAATTTGTTGACTTGGGGTGCGAAGAGGACAGCAAGCATTTGATGAGCCGTATACATTCCAAAAGAGAGCCTTATTATGGAAGGACTTGAAGAGGATTAAAATTCGTAACAACCTCCCTTGGATTTGTGTAAGAGACTAATGAAATATTGTGTCATTGGGAGGAAGTGGGGAGAAGAATGGCGGAACACTATAGAATGGTGGCTTTCAGGGAATTATTGGAAGATTGCTCCTTGATGGACTTAGAAAGCAAGGGATGCAATTTTACCTGGGCAAATAATAGAGAATGGAAGAATTTTGTGAAGAAAAGGCTGGATCATGTTCTTTGTAACATGGATTGGAGAGTTTTGTTCCCTCATACTTACAGCATATATCTTACCCACTGTTGGTTCAAACCATAGTCCCATATTATTATCACTAGTGGATGGAGTGAAGCAGAAAAAGCAATATAAATTTGAGGCTTTTTGGATGGAAAAAGAAGAGTATGGTGTCCAAAAATCTTATAACAAAGCTGAAGGATGTGAAAGCAGGCCCTTCCAATGGAGTAAAAAGAAATTTTCGAATGCCCAATGACAAATCGACTCCCTAAAAAATGAAATCCAGAACATAACCAATAGGATAAATCCCCATGATAACAGAGAGAGGGTTCAGCAGCTGAAAAATCAAATTGAACTTATGATGGCAAGAAAATATATATTGGGGTATGAGGTCAAGGATTAATTGGATGAAATAGGGTGACAAAAATACTAAGTTTTTTCATGCTATCACGAGCCAAAGAAGGCAGTGTAGCAAAATTTCTATGTTGGAAGTGTCAAAAGGGGTGTGGAGCCAAGATACTAATAGACTCAAAGAGGCAATGGGGGAGTTTTTTGAAAATCGATATTGCTCAGTGGGTCCGCTTAATTTTCAGCCTATCTTAAATCAATGCTCTAAACTCATCACGTAAGAGGCAAATGAGTCCTTAATAACAAAAATTACCTTACAGGAAGTGAAAGAAGCTGTGCTTCAATTAGGAGATTTGAAGTCATCGGACCAGATGGAATTTATGGGCAATTTTACCACGGTTACAGGGAAGAGATTTAGGATGATGTTGTCAAACTGATGGATGACTTTACGGAGTCAGGATTGCTGAACCCAACTTTAAACAGCACCTATATTTCCCTTATCCTCAAAGTGTCTAAACCCGAGAGGATAGGGCAATACCTGCCTATAAACCTTTGTAATTTTGCTTACAAGATTATCTCTAAGGTAATGGCAAATAGGCTAAAACTGTGGTTTCCTGAATTGATTGCGGTGGAACAAAGCGTTTTTGTGAGTTAGAGTAAAATCCAAGACAACATTTTAATTGTTCAGGTGGTAGTTCACTAGTTACGAGTTAAAAAAAAAAGGAAAAAGAAATTCTAGGTGATGTTGAAATTGGACATCCAGTAAACATTGATAGGATTGAATGAGAATTCTCGAAAGCAAGTATGTTAAAAATGGGTTTTTACAGGAAATGGTCTCGTGGATTATGCAATGTTACCATGGTTTCTTTTAGCATCAAGTTCAATGGAGAATCGTTGCCCTACTTTCATCCGTCGCATGGCATTAGACAAGTCGATCCTCTCTCCCTCTATCTTTTCATCATAATTGTTAATATCCTCTCATCGTTAATGAAAAAAGCAGCAAGAGATGGTAGAATCAGAGGAATAAAGCCGAACAAACATTGCTCAATTCTATTGCTCACCTCCATCTCATTGTTTGTAGATGATTATATCTTCTTCTTGGATGGAAAAGCAATAGAATGCCAGAACCTTGCTGGTGTTTTAAACCAGTATTATTTTCCAAAAGGTCAAAACATTAATCTAAACAAATGAGGAATCTTCCTGAGTGTGGGCTTCCCCGAAACTTAAAAAGGAATATGGCGCACGAACTACATGTGCCAGATATAAACAAAATGAGAAAGTACTTGGGCATTCTGCCTGATTGGGGTACCTCCGAAAGACAAATGTTTGCATGAATTTTGGCTAGAGCGAACATGAAATTGGAGGGTTGGAAAAAGAAGTTGATGTCAAAAGCGGGGAAGGAAATTCTACTAAAAGAAGTTGTCTAGGATTTACCACAACATGCTATGTCCATTTACAAAATTCCAATTTCTATTTGTCACACTATTGAACAGAAAATTGCCTCATTTTATGGAATAATCAATATATGGGATTCACCGGAAGAGATGGGACCTGCTCAAAAGAAGACAAGATAATGCTGGTATGGGCTTCAAGGATTTATTTGCCTTCAAATAGGGCAATTCTAGGAAAACAAGCGTGAAGGTTGCGGTAATCCACATCAACATTGTGGAGTCAGTTCTTCAAGGCCGGTGGGAAATGGGGAAGACATTCAAATTCGAGATGACAAGTGATTAAAATCCGGGGTGATAAGAGGACCTACTAACTAGAATGAGCCATGTTCGGTGGCGGATTTGATAGACAAAACCACCTTTAATTGGGATGAAAAGCAACTTCAGACCCTTTTCGAGGAACCAATAGTATATGAAATCCTGTCTATCCCCCTCCCATTGACAAATGAGAAAGATAAACTCGTATGGACATGTACTAAAACAGGAGGGTATACTGTAAAGTCCGGGTATAACCGAATCCGGGCAATCAAAGATAAACCCAATATACATCAGCCATCATCATCCCATCAAATACCTCGCTCCCTGTGGTGCAAAATCTGGTAACTTTATAGCCCACCTAAACTAAAAAATTTCCTCTAGAGCCTATGCCATAATGCATTACCCACGATAGAAAATCTCTACTGGAGAAGAGTATTACCTTAATCACTATGTCCGCTTTGAAAATCAAGTCCAAATACGGCCCGAACACATGTTCCGCTTGTGCCCCTGGATGAATGAAATTTGGGCGAACTCCACATTACAGATCCCGATTTCGAGTCATGGCCTCTCAAGCATAGATCAGTGGCTCTTGAATGTCATCAAAAGCGCAAGGGACTCACCTTCGCCCGAGCTTGTTATAGAGACACTATGGTATATCTAGAAGGCGAGGATTAACGCCATCTTCAGAGCCCAAAAAGGGATCTGCAAGGAGTGGTAACAGCGGCCCTGGCCTCACATGCAGCCACAACAAATCAGAGCAATTAACCTCCGAATTGGGCACCGCCGGCAAGCGGGTCTCTGAAACTCTAACGTCAACGACTCCTTCCTCCGAGAATCAGACTCCAGCGCCGTTGCGGTTGTATGCCAGGTCTCAACCGGTAAGCTGATCGGGTATATTGTTCAGGTGGTGAAGATTCGATCAACCTTTCAAGCTGAAACCCTAGGCTTGCTGCGAGGTCTATGGTATGCTTTGTCTCAACCAGATCAAAAGGTTGGTTAAATCTAACAATTCATGATAAAACCCAGAACCAAAGATCCATACCGGTGGAAACCTATCTGATTCTATGTTCCAAGATATACAGATTAGGTTCCAAGCTCCGAAAATTGAAAAATCAATTTTGATGAGTAAATTTTAGGTTATAAGTAAGTGAAACTTGGAACATGAAACCCGAAAACAAGTTTTTATATTTTTCTTAGTTTATGTCTTCGCAATCCTACACTATTTCATGGAATGTCTATAATTTGAAACCAATAATATGAATTTCCATTTAATGACTGAAATTTTCGCTTTATTAATTTTTATGTGTAAATATGAATTATGATTAGTGTATTATAACAGTAAGTGGTAGTTTTTAAAGGTGATATCAAATGGAACTTCGACATAAATTGAAACAAATCCTAAAACCTATTATAGGATAAGTTTCGGATTTCAAGAAATAAAGAATTTGTTCTAGCGTGTAGGTTATTTATTCCAAGTGAAACTTATACGAAACCTGAAAATCTGAAACCTTGAACCCCTGTTTATAGTCTAACTTTAGTTCAGCAAGTATTTGGTGCTGACCAAACCACGTGAGCAGAAAGAGAACTGGTCCAATAGTGCAGTTGTTTATTGACTTTTTTCCGCAACCTTCGCTTAGTCCATTGCTGTGGGACTCAGAATAAGGTTCCGGATTGGCTCGCCAAAGCCCAACTCCGCAACACTCATCCTCTATATTGGGCTTCATTTATCCCACCACATCTTTTGGAATTGTCAATGTTTTTGAAGCACATCTGATGTATCCATCTACATTTCCTTTTTGCAATTAAATGATCTTTTATCGACCCAAAAAAATAATAATAATAAAAGCAAACTTCAGCCTTTTCCTTTAAGGCAAACATTCATTAAAGATTATCCGATATGCATGATTTGTTAGCATACCTTTTCAAAGTTGTTCTGTGTACGCAGAAAGCACTGTTACAAAGCATAACGACAATAGTAAGACCAGTTCACAAAATTTGAATTTTATGTTTCAAACCCAACAGGATATTGAGGTATAGATGAACTATACAATTCTACAAGCCGAAGAGACTGTTACAATCTCTGACAAGGGAAAAGCTCTTGGAAAACTCAGAAAGAGTGCTTGATACCTTCCGAGCTAGCGTTATCGACTAAGCGCAAGAACAACCCGACCAATTAGTCGAAACAACGCATGGGTTATAATTATCTGTAAATGAGAATTTGTGTTCCCCTCCCATCAGAGGTCGGGTAGGAGAGATTTGCCTGTAAGCTGGAAGGTTGTTTAGATGCTCCGCATATTCAAAAGCCCAGCACATCTCGACCCTTAAATCATTTAAATCTACGCAGAACCCGTGCGATCCAAAAGATGAGATCCATCCGGTTCGTGCGCACCTAAAGGCGAATAGCTTTTCAGAGAATCGTTAGATGTTTGTAGTAAACAGACCCATTATAAATGCTCTCTCGCCTGGAAGAGATGGCCTCTACCCCCCATGGTGGTAGAAACCCTAACCCTCCTAACCCACCTTAAACCCTAATCCCCTAATACAGTTTCCCTTTCTCTTCCTCTTTCAACCACCCTTCTCATTGTCTTCGTAAAACCCTGCCCCACCTTTGGCGAATGCTCTACTTATTTCCTCCATTGAAGGTCAAGTCAGTCCTCCTGAAGTGCAGCAACCCCAACGACTTAGGTGAGGACTCGTTGCTCTCTACAACTCTCGGACCTCTCCACGCACTCACCTGCAAGGAACAATGGAGGAATAGGAGTTAGTGGAAGCCCGTCTCAATCTGATAAGTAAGAGACTTGGTAACCTCTGGTCCGAAAACAAATAAGCAATGCTAGATGATTCTGTTACAGAACAGCAAATGATGGATTGCCACCTCACCCTTTTTGGGCAACCGTTCTCAAAACCAGCTATTAACATCCCAGCTTTTCTGAATACGATGAAGAAGGCTTGGTGCACGGACAAATTCTACTTTAAACAAGTTAGTCCAGGATTGTTCGCCTTCACATTTAAATATGAAACTAAAAAGGAAAGGGTATTGGTGGGATCATGGTGCTTTGCTAATCATTTATTAGTATTGAAGCAATGGGAAGAAAACATCACCGCTTCCCCCCACCCCCCCCCTTCCCCTTCCCCCAAAAAAAAAAAAAAAAAATCGTTGCACCTTTTTCCACTGTCTTTTTTGGGTCCAAATACATGGACTACCTTATGAATTATCCACAGAGAAGGGGTTACACACCGCAGAAGTTGATAAAAGCAATAGAAGATGAAAGCATCAAAGGGATTAGGCTGAACAGAAGTTGCCCAACATCACCCCACTTACCATTTGCTGATGATTCTATCTCTTTCCTAGGTGGATCAGTGTTGGAATGCCAAAACTTGGCGAATATCCTATATCAATATTTCCATGCAATTGGACAGGAGATTAGTCCGAACAAATCGGGGATTTTCTTTAGCGCTAGCTATCCACAAAGGTTGAGAAGTAACATGGCAGAAGCACCATGAATCTCGGAAATCGCAAAAATAGAGAAATACCTTGGAATCCCGTCTCATTGGGGAGCATCCAAGAAGCAAATGTTTGCTTGGATACTAGCTAGGGCAAATTCCAGATTAGAATGATGGAAGGAAAATCTTATGTCAAAAGCGGGAAAGGAAATTCTCATTAAAACAGTGGTTCAAGCATTACCTCAATACGCCATGTCGATCTTTAAAATTCCAGCATCTCTATGTCGTGCCATTGAACGAAAATTAGCTCAATTTTGATGGAGAAGTAATGGGTCGAAATCTGCACTACATTGGAAGAGGTGGGAAGTGCTGAAAACAAGGAAAGATGTCGAGGGCTAGGGGTTTATAGACCTAATGTCCTTCAACAAGGCCATGCTTGGGAAGCAAGCATGGAAGCATGGAGATTAACCCAACAACCGATGACATTATGGAGCAAAATCTTTAAGGGTCTTTATTTCCCTCGGAGGAACTCCATGCAGGCAGTGAAAGGCTCTCGACAATGTTAGGGATGGCAGAGCCTTATTATGGGCAGAGACGCAATTGCTGATTCGGTTATGTGGGCAGTGGGGACAAGTGAACGTGTTAACATCAGAGAAGATAAATGGTTAAAGAGGGGAATCATAGGAGGACCAGCAAACAAGAATGACCCCAAAATAGTTAGCAAGCTGATCAACGGAGAGGAAAATGCATGGAATGAACAGGTGATACAGGGACCCCTTGGTGACCAAATAGCAAACGAAATACTAACAATCCTTTCAAAAAACAATGTTTTAGAAGACAAAATTGTGTGGATGGGAACTAAGTTCGGTGATTTTTCAGTGAAAAGCGCCTACAATGTTATCAGAACAGAAGGCACAAAACCAAACAGCAATCAAACATCAACCTCCTTTCAGCCCCCACGGATGCTGTGGAACAGAATTTGGCATATGTTATCTCCCCCCCCCCCCCGGGGCCTAATCTGTCAAAGCCTCCTAGAGACTAGTAAGCATCTGTTCTTGCTTTGCCCTTGGACAAAGCTTATCTGGGAGAATCCAGCCCTGCAAATCAATGTTCAAAGCCATGGTTTAACCCGTTTAGAAGAGTGGCTATTGGGTTTTATCAGAAATCAAGGAAACTCACCAAAATTTGAACTGGTCTCAGAAGTTCTTTGGCTTATCTGGAAAACACAAAACACCACCGTATTCCGAGGTCTCCAACCAGAGTCGTCTGGTATCATTCAATCCACCCAGAATCTGCTCGAAAATTATGCAAAATGGAATAAGAGGGCAAATTTCAAAGGGAATCAGCGCAAGAACCCTGGAACTCCCATTAAGGCGGATTGAGATTGGAAACCGCCGGTAAAGGAAGCTTTAAAAGTAAATATTTACGGAGCTTACTCACTGGGCTCAACCGAAGGTATTGTAGCCTGCATTCTGTGCAACGCCACCGGATCTCTGGTCGACGGCTTTGCTAGGTCAGTGAGGGCTGCATCGGCATATCAGACAGAAACCCTTGCTTTTGTCTACACACTGTACTTTCTCTCCTCGAAGAAGTCTTAAACTGGCGCTCAACTCTGACTGCTTGAATTTAATTTCCTCGTTGAAGTCCGCTGATCAGCAAGGGTGAAAGAGAGAGCACCTATCATTAAAGCTTCTGATCCGTTGTCTTGCTTTCCGGATATTAAAATCAACTCTCCGAACCGTGGTACAAAGAAATAAACTCGATGGCTTGTTTGCAGGTGCGGGTTTGGGGTGACCGATTCCTGGAAACTCTGTTCTTGGAGTGAATGTATATGAAATTTCTTCTTCTGCTACTGCTGCTGCTGCTTCTTCTTCCCCAGTTCCCGGATCTACTAGTCCTTGTGGAAGAAGAACAATGGGTGAAGTCTGTGTCTGCAATTTGAGAGAAATCAAACAGGACGAGCCTTGACCCTTGATTTTTGGAAGAAGCTGAATCGGGCCTGCGTGTTCATTCGTGCCGGCACGAGTAAATCCACATTCCGGACCTATACAAGGTTGCGAATTTTGCAATTTTCATATTTTGCAAATTGAACGTTTCCTTGGAACATGAATATGGCATTTCAACATCAAGAAGAAACCCAGAAATCACGAGCTAAAAAGAAATAGCAGCGGATCCATCACCAAATTCACCATCAATCGAATCAGAACATGTGTTGGCTGCGATCTGAACTGTAAATTTGAACAACCAGCGTTGAAACCAATTATCCAATCTCTACTTGACGGTGCATTTTAACAAGAAAGAACACGGATATCCATACCAACATACATCACGGAGAGACACCCAAATCTCGAAGTGTAAGGAATACATCGGGATTACACCCATCGCCCTCAGAGATCGGAGCGCATGGACTCCACCACCGACGCCGGCCGAGTTCTCGAAGAGACCAGGAAAAGTGAGTCGTCAGGCACACCCCCATAGGCGCCAAGATGGGAGCGAGCGCGGGGTTTATTCATTCCTCGGCTGGTTGCAGACTGGTCAACTAGAGCCCAAAGAAAAAGCCTTGGTTTTTTTTTTTTTTTTTTTTTTTTTTTTTTTTTTTTTTTTTTTTTTTTTTTTTTTTTAAGCAAGAGAAAAAGCCTTGGTTGAAAAGGCCTTTTTTCATGGGCTCTTGGGATTTTAGCTTTTAAATTTCCCCGAAATAGCTAGCTTTCGACTTCTTACTTGTGTTGATAATTAAGTACTCTGCATTTACAGATTTGTGAAATCCGTGATTCGTCGGATCAGATTCCCTATTTTGGCTTGTGGCGCCGCACAGTTACAATTAGAAACAGTGGAGACAAATCGGCTTATTGAATTATTACATTCCACTTAATTAATTGAGATAAGAAAGAACGGTGGTTTACATCAGTTCAATAAAGGGGGACTAAAAGGTGATAGGAAACAGCACACGTATACGTATAGTCGTATTCCATAAGCCATGTAGTCGCCTTATTGCTGCAAGGACGTCGTCAATCGACTCAATCCTCTCCTGAGCCTACACAGCTGACTGGCGACGGACTCTTGATGTAGTCGTCTGGATTGAAATCCGTGGAGTTGGAACTTTCACCGCCCGCAGCTGAGTCGCCGCGATCCACGCCACAGTAGGGCTTGACGAACATATCATAATAAGCTTCAGGTGCCATAGCTCTGAAATCATCCATCAGAGGAATAATCTCGCTGACCTCCAAACCTTCAGGATCCCGATCGGCTCCAATTCCAGACTCATGACCAGCGTTCATTGAAAGGATCTCGTTGACCGTCGAGCCTTCAGGATCACGACCTGCTGATGGGTTGTTCTCAAAATCCTTCAACTTCTTGAGCAGGGTGACCGCAGCGCGCAGGTACTGAATGATCAGGGAGGCGGAGTCCTGCTTCGTCAGGCGAGATTCACACTCTTTCTCCGGCCATACCCACCCCTCTTTTGGACTCATTTGCGGCTTCAGGTCGTACTTGCGAAGGAGGTACAACTGGAATACCTCTTCGATCGATGGCGTGCCGAAAGCCTTGAGGTTGCCAGCAGGGGAGAACGTAATGACAGCGACATCAGTCCCGGTGTCTTTGCTGAGCTTGGAGGCTTTATTGAGGATGGTTTTGCTCCTCTTCGAGAACATGTTGCTGTGCCTTTTCTGGTAGGGAGATGATCCTGTCTGCATGTTTCTTCTAGAGAGAGAGCAAACGGGTTGGAGGAAAGATGGGTTGTTCTCAGAACCCACTAACCTCTTGAGCAGGTGGAGCACAGCGTACAGATACTTCATGATCAGGGGGGCGCAGTCCTCCTTTGTCTGGCAAGATTCACACTCTCTCTCGGCCTCGGCACTCATTGGCGGCTTCACGCCGTACTCGTGACAGAGGTACATCAAGAATACCTCTTCAATGGAGGGGCTGCCGAAACGCTTGAGCTTGCCAACAGGGGAGAACAGAATGACGGCGGCAAGAACGTTGGGGAGTTCGCTGAGCTTAGATGCTCCATTGATGATGCACTTGTGCCTAGCCGAGAACGTGTTGCTGCACCAGTTCCGATCGTGGATCTTTTTGGTTTCGTTTGGCGGGGGCTGAACACTTTGCCGTGGTTTTCTTGGAGGGAGAGAGGAAGATGAACCTGTATCCATGGTGCTCATGTTTCTTCGGAAGAGAGAGAGTTGAAGGGGCTGGAGAAAAGGAGAGAGGGTGCAGCTTTGGGATGCTTAAACAAGCTCGAGGTATTTATAGTGAATCTCCCATAGTGGGGTGTGTCCAAGAGACACCATTTGCTCTGACGTGATGTGTCTTAAGGAGTAGCTTTTCAAAACATGCGAGAAATATAACACTATACTTATTACTATGATGCATAAAGCTGACGAAGATACAAACACAGATTGTATAATGAAAATATGATGCATTTCAAATGAAAAAAATATCATCCCATTTGGAGGAAAACCTGTCGAGCTAGAGATATCAGTCAAGGTTGGTTCCGGCGGTGGTAATTATGGAGTTAGGACAGAAAACAAAATTTAGGACAATTCTGGTTTTCCGTCCTTTCCACTCGACCTATGTAAATCGTCAAGTGAGACAATGGAACCTTTCACTCGTGTTAGTTCCGGCCATGGAAATCAACTTTTCCCTTTCTTTTAGCAATCCTCTAAATTTGGAGGATGTCTGCGTGTCCTTAATAATCCAATCATGGTGATGCTGACTTCTAAAGATAGCATTCTTTTGACTCTTTCTTACTCTTGGACTCACGTGTATTGGCGCTAGCACTATTAGCTAGAGGGTGCAAAATTTAAAACAAACATGTTCAATATCATAAAAGAATAAGGTCTAATGAAAAACTTAAACATTCAATGCAAATCAATGCAGATTCAAGCCGATACAACGAAGGATGCATATTAACATGCTTCGGACCAATACTATAGTCATTGATATGATGCATGAAGCTGAAGAAGATACAAACACAGATTGTATGATGAAAATATGACGCATTTCAAATCAAAAAAATATCATCCCATTTGGAGGAAAGCCTGTCGAGCTAGAGATATCAGTCAAGGATGGTTTCGGCGGTGGTAATTATGGAGTTAGGACGTAAAAAAAATTAGGACAATTCTGGTTTTCCGTCCTTTCCACTCGACCTATGTATATCGTCAAGTGAGACAATGGAACCTTTCACTTGTGTTAGTTCCGGCATGGTAATTAACTTTTCCCTTTCTTTTCCTACAGAAAGGTTGTTTTCTTCTCAAGCATAGTCACATCTCTACCGTGCCTTTGCAATCCTCCAAATTTGGAGGATGTCTGCGTGTCCTTAATAATCCAACCATGGTGATTCTGACTTCTAAAGATAGCATTCTTTTGACTCTTTATTACTCTTGGACTCACGTGTATTGGGGCTAGCACTATTAGCTAGACGGTGCAAAAAAAATTTAAGCAAACATGTTCAATATCATAAAAGAACAAAGTCTATTGAAAAACTTAAACGTTCAATGCAAATTAATGCAAATTAATGCAAATTAAACAAGCTCGAGGGAAGCCGTTATTTATACCATTTGCTCTAACGCGATGTGTGTCTTAAGGAGTAGCTTTTGAAAACATGCGAGAAATATAACACTATAGTTATTACTATGATGCATAAAGCTGACGAAGATATCAACAGACTGTAAAATGAAAATATGATGCATCCCATTTGGAGAAAAACCTGTCGAGCTAAAGCATTAATCTACATCGGTCAAGGTCGGTGGCTGTGGTAATTGTGGAATTAGGACGTAAAAAAAATTAGTACGATCCTTTCCTTCCTCCTTGACACATGTGGATCGTCAGGTGAGATAATGGAACTTGTCACTTGTGTTACTTTAATGCTGTTGTCTTTGGGGACTATGAAAGGAGTGGCTCTTGCCGTCGCCCACATTTAGACGAGGGCAGCTTTTTTCCTTTCTTTTATGAACTAAGGTTCTTTTCTTCTAAAGCTGCCAATCCTCCCGATTCCGGTGATAATCATGGTGATTCTTTGGACTCTTTCTCTTGCACCCACGTGCATTGGGCTAGCACTTTCACCTACCAAACCGGCACTTAAAACAAACAAGTTCGATATCATAAAAGAGCAAAGTCTATTGAGAAACTTAAAGAATCAATGCAGATTAATGCAGATTCAAGCCAATACAAAGAAGGATTGATGCAGATTAACATGCTTCGGGCGGATGCAATGAAGGATCAATGCAGGTTGATCGAAACATGCTTGCTTACTAAATTTACCATGGAAAATAGAATACAAGGCAAGGCCAATTGGGGACTACAACTTGTCGTGCCTCCTAATATGGAGGAGGATAACTTATCCTTTTCTTTGCTACAGAAAGGTCGTTTTCTTCTCAAGCATAACCATATGTCAGTCCCTGCAGCAGTCCTCCAAATTTGGAGAACGTCTGCATGTCCTTTGTACTCCAGTCATGATGATTCTAAAAGTTGGATTTTTAAAGATAGCATTCTTTTGACTCTAACTCACTCTTGGGCTCTCAAGCATAACCATATCTCAGTCCTCCTAATTTGGAGAATGTCTGCATCTCCTTTGTACTCCAATCATGGTGATTCTAAAGTTGGATTTTTAAGAATAGCAATCTTTTGACTCTTTCTTACTTTTGGGCTCAGGTGTATTGGGACTAGCACTATTATCTAGAGAGTGAATAAGTGCTTATAAACAATTAAAGTTGAATTTAAAACAACCAAGTTCAATATCATAAAAGAACAAAGTTTAATGAAAAACTTAAAGCATCAATGCTAGAGGAGCCCTACTTTTACATCAAATGCACTTATCCCAATTTTTAACCACTGTAGTTGGTGAAAAAAAAATGCTCTTTTCCCTTATCTTGATTAAAACATGTGAAGATATTCATAAAGAGTGCTGCTCTCTCTTTGACAATGCGGATGGACCAAGGCGATGGATGATTATAGGCGAGCGGCGAGATGAGGTGCTCCTCCCCACCAGCTACCTCTCCCTCCCTCTCTCTCTCTTTAATTATAGTATGTATGTATGTATGTATGTATGTATGTATGTATATTTAATAAACCAAAATCTTACAGCACAATTATTTTATCAGTAAAGCAAAACACTTGAAAATTTCACTCCGTACAAAAAGCTCCGTGCAAAGTGATTTCCTTTATGGTTTTCTGAAATTTATGTGACATTTTAAATTTGATGGTACTAAGGCCAACTATATAATGGCCAAATTTGCTAAATTTATGTAGTGTGTAGTTCTCCATGTGCCGCAGCTGACAGTCTTCTTTTCTCCCAAACACTCTCTGTTTCGTTTTTCTGTTTTGGAAAATCCTCCATAAATCACTTTTTGTTTTTTGCCCTTCCTTTCCGCTGGCAGATTGTTTTGCCCTGTTCCGTGGTGAACTTCTTTAGATAAAAATTTAGATGTCAACAATGACAAATTATGATTTTAATTATTAATGGATAAGTGTTTCGTGTGAGATAATTATGATAGTCGCCACATTTGATTAAAAAAATATAAGTTTTGAAAATAAAATACACCCCAGATAAATGCACCGTAAAGTCTAAAGCTTGGCGATCTTGGTGACTTTTAGGCATGTGACTTGAACTGACCATGTTCGTCACCTAATAATCTTAACACAACCGAGGGATGATCAATTGATTCCCTTACCCCATTTTCCCTTATGATTACCCTGCGTTCCCTTCTAATGATCTCAATTTGTTCCCTATTCCCTTATCCACTATGCCCTTCCGACGAATCTCAGGCAGGAAAACAATGTAACGGAATCAATTGATCATCCTTTGATTGTGTTCATTTTGTAAATTTTGAACGCCACAAAGTACAACCTCGAAGCGGCTTTTACGCATTTTGAGACTGTTCCGTTTTTGTATTTTCTAAATAATTAGGTGTTGCTATCCTTTTCTTTTTGTCTTTAACACTATAATTGGGGAAATTACCATTAAAATCCATAAACTCAATGTTTTTTTTTTTTTTATCAATTTTGGCGTACACCTTTCAATTGTACAAATTGAATCCTAAACTTCTTTTCATATTTATAACTCAACCGGCACAACTAAATATCACATATATATGCGACATTTCAAGGGTAAAAAATCATCCAATTCGGAGGAAAATTTGTTGAGCCAGTTAATTAACCTAAGACAGATACTAAACCTCTTAAAATATCACGTGTTGTCAGTGGAAAGACAAAGGGCAAATTCTCACTCAAACTTGGCATGGCATAGCTGATTCTAAATTATTTTGATTGGGCAGAAACAAAAGACAGGGTGACATTAGCGCTCCTTCTCTTTCCTCCATAAAAAGCCAAATGCCATAGGGAAAAAAACTCTTTTGGCAACTGCAGAAAGGTCAACACACCTAGTATCAAATTGGGGCATTATAATATCGCCAACCGATGCAAATTCACTCTCTTTGTGGTCATCGTTTGCAAACAACCAGCTTATACAGTCCCAGATAGAGCTATAAAGATTTTTACATTTTGTGCACTCATCCCCCCCTCCCCCGGGGGGCAATCTATGTAGATTGCCATATTAGGCGCTCAAATTTATGTATTTGTGCTAATTAAATACACTACCTTTCATGATCTGTTTTACAATTAACGCCTAACATGCCAATTAAGAGAAAAGAAATCGCTTTAAATTATAAAACTCAATTTTGCACAAGATAAGAGAAACAAAAATGAGAAGAAAAAAAAAACATAGTGCCATATTAGGAGGAGACATAGAAAGGGCATAGCTATCAACTATCATACTCCATTGATGTCCCGACATCACCTTGACACCAAGGCACCCGCCGCCATCGTCAAGATTAGTGGATCCCATCGAAAGGTTAAACAAGGAAAGCTCGTCACGAGATTTTCAATCAATTTTTTTTTTTTTTTTTGAATGGTGGTCTGCTTGTGTACACGAATTATATAATTTTCTTTTCTATTTACTCTCTTCAAAAAATGAATATGGAATTTTGAATAAAATGTACGACCGACTATATTGTAATTTCTTAAAGAGTTAGTATTTTGGGTAACTAGTTATGATAGTTGCAACATTTGATTAAAGGAATAAAAGTTTTGAAAATAAAATTATAATATCTGGTTAATAATTTTTTTCTCAAATTGATAGGATATAACAATGCACAATTGTACACTTTTACCATTCTCATCGTTCGATGCGCTACTCTAGGAATTATCTTGTAATATGTAAACAAAACCCACCTAAATTTCTAAATATAGCGCAATTGACACTACATAGCCATATAACTAGTTTTTTTTTTTTTTTTGGTCGAAAGCCATATAACTAGTTGATGAGCTATATTTTCGTCCAACCACAACTAGTGGCAATTGGACGACACTTCCTTCATTTACTCTTATGATTAGTGGATTATAAATTGCGAACATTGTCCACGTGCAAAATTAAACAAAATATAAATATAGGCGATGTTTGCGGCTATAACTCACCAATCAAACTAATAGTCGAAGAAGACTTCAAAAAATATGGTTCCATAATTACTGTTATCAGCCATTCCCTTCCGGCTAAAAATAATCAAAGATTATCACGCATACATGATTCACTAGAATTTAACATTTTTATCATAATACACAATTCACTCCCAATTTTTTTCTCTTCTCTTTCAACACATCTGACATGCGAGTCCATAATGTGAATTACTTTGTTTTTTCTCAAAATTTTGTGAATATTGGAATGGAGTTGAATTTATCAAATTGAAACAATGAATTATATTAACAAATTGTGGATTGATGTTTTTAGTGTAAATTCATTCTAGGCTTTTTATTATTATTTATTTATTTATAAATTTGAATTAAATTAATTGGATTGAAATAATCATAAAAATGATAATTTATTATATGTATAAAAATATACATTTAATATACAATATATCCCAATATGTCAAAATTCTCTGTTTTTTGAAAAACGATGTATCAATCTGTCGTGTCGTGCATTGACGTTGGTGCTACTTAGGTGTCCTCTATTTCAGCATTTGACAAATCTCGGGAGCCGTTTCTGTTATATAAGTTTTCAGCAACACCGTGGAGGCAATCTCCTTGACACCCCCTTCATACGAATGACGAAGCGGAACGGCAAAAAAAGAAAAAATACTAGTTATCCATGCTGAAATCAACATGAGAAGCCGAAGATTTAAAACCGGCCCTTCCTGAGTCGGGCCCATGCGAGAGCTACAACCGCAGCTCCTCCCAGGTGAGCCAATCCCGATGTCTCACTGTCTCCCTGAGGCAACCAAAGACATAGGATTACAACTCCAAAACAATTATACAAGTTTACAGGCATTTTGTACACGACAAATTCCGAAAATTTCCTCGGATTGAGGACAGTTTCTGACGCTCGTGCACCAACGCGGTCTCTCTTTTTGTTTGACAAAAGTGCCAGCACTTTGTTGGTAACTTGATAAGTTACAAAGCCATAATTTGTGATCTCTATTATATAAAAGGACGATTCACAAGTTGCAAGCTATTCTAAATTCAGAATTAGTATGCTCATGCTGCTATACTAGCTAGACTGCTCATTCCCGACCATGGCCAAAGGCATCTCTTTATAAACTGTTCTGAGTTCTAAATTAGGAGAACGTATATCAATGATATACCATGTCATTGACAATGTGGTGTCACGTTGACTCACATATCTAAATGTTCACAATTGTTAAGTAACATGAAGAAATCAGCACACTTGATATCATCATTGCAGGAGATAATCCTTTATAATATTTGATGGAATCATGCTTTACAACACTACAAGGTTCGTTTGTCTAGATCAAATCAAGGGATTAACTCACGGTTATAATTACCATTTTTTCATAACAGTACTTGGATCTCCATGGTTCTTTTCCTGCTACAAGAATAGAGAATCAAAACTAAACCAACATTCGTTAAGTAAAATCAATCAGCTAAATGGGGAAAACAAAGACTCAACTGCTGGAGCTTGAAACTGGTATAGGAAGAGTGCTAGGCTTACTGGAAAATAAAATTCCATGGAGAGGCTTTCCATCTATGATAGTTTCAATGGTGTATCGATCACCAAAATTCTCCATCGCTCTCCCTTGAAATATTTGTTCACCTTGGACAGGTACCGATTGCTCATATGGATTACTTCGAGCACCTGCATTAAAGGTCCATAGCAACTTATGATTCGGCAAATAAAAGCAATAAAAAAACAACAGTATCACGATCACAATCCTATAAATTCTAGATAGTGAAAACTCCAGTGAGACATCTACATTTGTATCTATTAATAATAGCAAGAGAAAACATGTAAAACAGGCACTTGGCTTCTACTTCATGGACATTTTACTTACATGACAAAATCCTCAAACAAAGGTTCTTTGATTTGCAATTCAGTTCGTGGAATGTTTTGAAGAAGTTGTTGAGGGAAATTAATGGTCTGTGGATTCTAACGCAAGTGCTCATAGTTATTCACCCAAGCAATAAGAACTCTTCAAGGTAAACAAATATTTCAAGCAAGAGTGACACAGTTTTGGCGATCGTACACCATTTGCTAATAGCTACATCTTGGCCATAATCCCACGACCTCCAGATAAGTGAAAACTCCAACGAGTGATCTATATCAACATATAATAGCAAGGGAAGAAATGTAAAACAGGCACTTGGCTTCTGATTCATGGACAATTCAATTACTTGACAAAAATCTACTGCAGCACGGAAATCTCTTTAGACAATTCTGAAGAAAATTTCCTCATTTTGTATGGTATATGGTGATTTGATATTGAGTATGGTGATTTTGTCAGTTTATAGAATAACAATTCACATGGAAAGAAACCTACAATGAGATTGGATCCAATTACTCAAAGTAAATACATAGATTCGACCAAAACAATAAATACATAGCAACTACGTAGACGTCACCCAGATTGTGGTAGCCTAAGAGTGAGCCTTAGTGCAACAGCAAAAGGCTACTCCATTGTGACCTATGGGTCACAGATTCAAGTCGTGAAAATAGCCTCTCTAGAAACTAGGGGTATGGCGGCATGCATAAACCGCGATATTGGTATGATCTTTCTGATTTAAGTACTCTTGCAATCCAATCAACCCCACCTCATACTCATTCAATTAAGAGATATGACATGAAAATGGCACAAAGCATAGATAACAACAAAAGACTTATCTTCCCCCAGCTACTCCTTTAAAACACACTACTACCCAAATCGCAGATCAACTAATCCTAGTCCTTATATACGGTTTTCTTGGTAGGCAACATTCCTTATCCATTTTTCAATACAATGACTCATAGTGACCCAAGATCCAGGTAAAATCATATTGGTAAAATCCTAACATATGGAAGAATTATCTGCGCAAGCTAGTGACTATGCTTTCTAAAATCCTACCTCTATTTCCATATTCAATATATTTCAGATTTACAACCACAAGTTATGCCCACACATTAGCAACATATGTCACGCACTCTTCCAGACAAGTAACACATGCAACCTCGAAATACCTTAAGAAAAGGTGCTTAGTCCTCACAATAAGGGCATTTTGTCCATCCCTTCACAACTCTCTCTCTCTCTCTCACACACACACACATTTTGAAGCAGATGTTACCAGTTAGATCCTAGCAAGCGGAGCATAGTTGCAAAAGGGCATGTTGTAGATTATCCTGGCAAAGCATCTGTTTCTGTCATGCAGCAATGACCAATTCTTAGATATTCCTTTGGTCAAATAATCTTTTCAGTAGTCCATAACCTGATTCAACAAATAAATTTATATCTACATGCCCATGGTTTGGATATTTAGGAACTAGATAGATAAATTCGTGGTTAAAATTAAATAAGATGGTGTTTATGGACATACACTTATCCTTGGGGTCTACGTATTGTTTGATAGAGTTGAAACAGTCATATTGAGGTAGTGCTGATAAAGCAATTAGATCAGTTATGGCTCTCACTTTCAATATAGTTTCAGCGAAGCTGTGCCGAATATGTCCAGCTAAGTCACAATATCACTATACTATGCCTAAGCACACGTGGTAACTCTACTAGCTCTGACTCTAATTTAGAAACAAACACTAGGGGGGAAATTCTAAAACAAACTGATGAGGAATCCCATCGTTGAGAAGTTGAAAAGAGGCTCGTGCGGTGGAAAAACCTTATCTTTCCAGCGAAGGAAAAACACACTTATCAAGAGCACTCGAGCTTGCCAATTTACTTTCTTTCTCTCTTTCCTATCCTAGCGTCTGTGGTGAAAACATCGGAGGATATTCAGTGGAAGTTCTTGTGGGGCAGTACAGATGGAAGATGCAAATATCACCTGGTGATATCGGGTCTGGTCAATTTATTTATATTTAGAGATGGTTTATGAGTATGACCTTGGTCCTGTTGTAACAAGGCTTTGTCTGCAAATGGCTTTGTAGACATCTAAATGGCAAGAACCACATCTGGAGACAACTCAGACAAGTCATAACAGCAAAATACGCACAAAGCAGAGAGTATGGATCTCGAAGTATGGGAGGAGTCTACATGGTGAAAAAGCAATTCTGGGACTCTTCCATGAAAAGTATTCTGTCCATTCCTTAGTGGGGCTTCTATTCTATTTCAGCATTATGATTGTTGCTCATCAACCACCTTAAAGACTCAGTTTCATACCTTATTCAGAATGACAAGCAACAAAGAAGCAATTGTTAAACCTTTGGATGAGTTGGGTAAATGGCAAGATCGTTTGGCATGTTGAATTGTTGGAAACATTCATAATATGGAGTTGTAGTAAGTGTCTGATTTCTTTTCATTTTGCAGTGGATTAAAAGGTGAACCTTAAGGGTATTGATTCTGTAAAATGGTCATTGACAAAAAGTAAGGTGTTCACCGTGTATCTTATCGCTGGTGCATAAAGAAAGAGGAGAAAGGAAAGAAAGATTTCCTTGCAAGTTGATATGGATGAATTTTTTATTATTTATTTATTTTTATTTTTATATTTTTGCTTGGGAAGCGCCTGGGAAAAGAATCTAACTATATATAACATGCAAAAACGAGGTCAGATTTTGGGTTGTCTCTGCAAAGAGGCAGCGAAATCTGTTGACAATTTATTGATATACGTTGGTTGGCGAAGGATGCCTTGGATTTGGTTAGGTCAGTTGAAGGCATTCGGTGGGTAAGTGCAGAGACTGTTCAAGAAGAGCTAAGAGATTGGTTTGGTGTACGCAATAACAAAGAGAAGAAAAGGATATTCACTTGATCCCTGAGGCTATTTTTTGGCTGATATATATATATTTTGGGGGGAGGGCGGGGAGGGGAGGGAGGGAAGGGGGAAGGGAACAGGAGAATCTTCAATAAAACAGAGCCATTTTGTAAAAATTAGGAAGCCGGGACTTTTCACTTTCAACCTTATTATACACAGAGATTGAACCTTGATGTAAATTGCTATTCTGAACTAAGCATAAGACAAAGGGGAATAAAGAACAAGTGGTAATTAGCATCAATTAATATGATCCCCATCTCCATGTCACCTATTATGACTAAAACTTTAAACATCAATCCTTAAATCAAAAACTACATAATATATAATAGTACCATTAAATTATTTGCAGTCACTATATAGCAGCAGCAACCAGATCATTTTTTTCATAAGCGCAACTAATGTCATAGTATCTAAAGCCACTACCAAATAAAATGTGAATATAAAGCAAATAGCGACCTCGCAAATACTACGCAAAAAATACACAACTGTTGCTACAATATCAAGCTCAAACCATAGATGAGATTCTAAAAATTCACATTTTACGGAAAAAGATTGCAGAAGCTTAACTAATGAGAATTTGTTCTCAAGTCTGCCACTAAATAAGGGATTATATCATTATGCATGCTGCCAATTCTTATCAAGGAGAAGGTAAAATGCATAGGTTCAACAGACTTACAACACCTCCCCCACACCACCACGACCACAGCCAAACAGGGATATGATCTCATAATCATCTGCATGATAAAATAATGGGATGATACGAAATCGAAGACCCAGGAGTAACCAACGAAAAGCTTACAGAACTGAAGACAATAGGTATCATGAAAGATAGTTTCAAGTCTACATAAACAAATGTATAATCGAATTAAATAGTTCTATCTTTGCAGCCATTCTTTCTCCCACCAGCAAAACCTCATTTGAGAACATGGAAGTAAGCACATATCAGGTCCTGACCTGGCTGACCACAGATTGATAGCGGCACGGGTTGATATGAACCTGTGGACACACCAACTTGCGCCAAAGCTTAATCATGTCCTACAGTCAAATTTTGTTCTTGGCACTTCAACTTCAGTTTCTTCCTCAGAGGTACCTCCTGTATAACCTTTGCTCATGTTCCCTAGTGAGTCCTAGAAATGATATAGGAAATAGACTCAGGTACACATATCGGGTAATGAAAACCTGAAAATCAACATGAACTAGCAAAAGAACCTTGACAAGATATAATTTGAACCTGTGTGCAAGTGAGCTATATTTTTCTCCAATTCCTCCAACCACAACCAATGGGAGTCAGAGGACACTTCCTCCTATCACTCTTGTGACCGACGGATTATAAGTTATGGACATCATCCACATGCGAAATTAACCAAATATAAATATAGGTGATGTTCATAGTTAACCCCACCAATCAGACTGATGGTTGGAGGGAACTTCGAAAAATATGGTCCGATAATTACTGCTATCAGCCAATTCCCTTTCAGCAAAACCTTATCAAAGATTATCGCCTATACAGGATTCACTAGCGTTTAACATTCGATTTGGTGTAGACCACCATATGGTTCTGTTTAAACAGAAAGCACTATGGTAAGACTATAGTAAGACCAATTCCAAAATCCAAATCCTGTGTTTCAAACCCAAAGGAAAAGCCGTTTTTCTCCTTGAAAAAACTCAAAAACTGTGCTCGATACTTTACGAGCTGTACTTATCGACTAAGCGCAAGAACAAACCGAACAATTGGCCCAAACCGCAATGCGTGCGTTTAATTACCTATAAAATGAGAATATTTGTGTTTCCCTTCCATCAGAGGTCAGGTAAGAGAGATTTGCCTATAAACTGGAAGAATTAATTAGATGCTCTAGATATTTACGAACCCAGTAAATCTCACCCGTCGAATCATTGAACTCCACGCGGAACCCGTATGGTCACAATGGTGAGATCCATCGGCTCGTGTGCATCTGGAGGCAATTATAGCTTCCCTGAGAATGTTTATATTTTTTAAGTAAACAGACGTGTAAATTACTTGCTATGCTTTGGGAAGAACTTCCAAGAAAGACGACGGTTGCAGTAGAGCTCACCACTAAATAATTCAAATAAATATACTTTGCACATCCTCATACAACCTGTATTGTTGGCCATCTTGACAGATACTATCACATCAAAGTGCTCTGCTAACAGAGTGGGCAACAAGGACGATTAGGCCTATAAGATCTCAACAAGTATTTCGGGCCACGCCATGCATGCAGCAAACATATACCAGCTACAATTAAGAACTCATGTGATTCGGGCGATCCATTCTGATGGCCATTAACACACGACGTGGCACGATTAAAATTATTAAGTGGACAAATCGTATTGAATTGTAAAATTCGACTCAACAATAGGGGCAAAACTTCCTTCCCAAAAAAGGGGAAGGGGGAAAGGAAAAGTGCCTTCCATAAAAATAAAAATAAAAAAGGGGGGGGGGGGGGGGGGGGGGGGGGGGGGGGGGGGGGGGGGGGGGGGGGGGGGGATAGAGAGTAGCGATCATAGTGAGGACAAAAAATATATTTGCCCTATGCTGTTGCTGTGTCTAAGTGAATTCTGTGCAATTCTGCTTCACAGGCGCGGACACATGCACTCAAAAGTCACCTATTTGAAGAGAAATAGCCAGATCTTCAAGTCCACCTGATTCGTCGGGATTATAACCACCGCGGACGGCCGAGTTTTCCGGGCGGTTAGATAAATATTAAAGGTAACCCATACTGAACTCACAATCATAAGGACCGGAGCTTGTGGGATCGGACGCACCGCCGGCGGTCAACCATGGCCGACAGAATCCTTGCGGAGAGCCCAAAGTAAAGGATGAGAATCTTTGAAATTCTGTAAAATCGAATCGATCTCCTCGTCGGAAAGAATCTCAGGAACCGATGGATGGTTCTCCCAATTCCCCGATCGCTTCCGCGCATAAGCGAGACCGGACTCTGAGGAAGAGGTCAGAGCCGGTGAGTATGGCGAGTTCCCGGCCTTCTTGGAGGGTCGGGCGCCTCTTCGATAAAGCCCCGCTTCTGCAGGTCGCCCATCCTTATGATTTGGGTTTGCCGAGGCTTGGCCATTGCATTCAGAGAGAGAGTCGTAGCAGGGGATCTGACGAGTGTTGTTGATGGAAGCTTGCTTCGTGCTAATGAAGAAGCAGCCATGACGGTACTACACATTTCTCTTTCGGGAAATCGCGGATGGCAAGGCAAAAAATGATTTATGGAAGTAAAACCAGTCTAACGCGTGACTTTTGTTTTTTGTTTTTTTCGTCGTAAACGAGTTTTATTTATATAATAAACTGGACTCAGCAAATATATCCCATACCTAGAGCGTCGTTGCAAAGCAAAGCCCAAAGGGCCTGAGGAGGAGAAGATAGCCTATTTTGTGGAAGACTTTTTTTTCCTTTGAGCCCGCGGAGCCCAATCTGCCACTAAATTTGCATTTCTTGGGCAATAACCCAAGCCCACTTCTTATAATCTTGATACCAGAGAGGAGCAGTCTTCGATGATGGCTTTCGCTTCCCAATTGAAAGTCCCTTTGTTTTGCAGCGTATTTATCAGATCCACACGATCTGACTCTACCACCACACCGCTTAGCTTGTTCTGGTCGATGTACTTGAGCGCTGCAAGTAGAGCTAGGGCTTCAATCTGTGCCGGAAAGGACGCTCGGATGGATCGGGTTTTTGCCTCCAATGGCCCATGTGTCTTTGGAGTGCGTGTGGGGGGCGCGTTTTATACGAGTTTTGTATACAAGAGAGAGAATGCGCGAACGTGTTAGAAACAATGAAAGCATAGGATTTAGAGAAAAGAGGAAGGCGGGTCGAAGATAATTCTATTATCTAATCTTTAGGCTTATGATGCAGCTCGAACATAATTCTATTATCTCCATTTTTATATATCGAAACAAACAATCAAACTTTAAAACTAGACTGAATAAGAAAATAAATCGAATACTGAATTCATGTGATTCGATCAATATGATTTTTGTCCACGGAATGAGCCGTAAAAATTTCATTATAAATCAAGCGAGATTACATTATCCATTGGCCAAAGAAAAATAAGGCTCATTAAGTTCATCCACATGCTTTAAAGAAGAACTGAAGCCATGTCGGATCAGACAATTTGGTCGAGAATTTTGGCGGAACAGTAAATTTCCAGTTCCGGAAATTCTCCGACGAGTTCTGGGGGTGGGACCTTACGAAGGCATGCAGGATTCTCAATGGCCGGGGTGACCCTGTATTCATCTCCTCTTTCTTTTCTTTTCATTTTTTTCCCTCGGTGGCCATTAATTCCCTTTGTTCTCTTATTGTTTTAAATCCGCTAGGTACCAACAACATAGCTAAAACTAGAGATATTGGGACAACCTAATAAATCACAAATATGTCGCATTTTTGGGATAAAAAATTCAAATTAAAGTAAAACTTGTCAACCTAGAGCATTTATTCTAGAATAGATAGTAAAATTCTTGAATCGTGTGCTTCCGAGCGAAGTTCAATCGTTTCATTGGCCGAGGAGACGGTCCGTGGCTGGATTGCAAAATGGCTTGCACCAATGGTAAAGAGGGATTAAAAAACATGCCCATTATCTATTTATTTTCTTTTCTTTTTTTCCTTCGATGGTCATTAGTTCCCTTTGTTTTCTTATTATTTTAAGGATTGATACCTTGAAATAACCTGAATCGATACAGCTGTGGCAAATATACCAAAAACTAATTCTTTTATCACCAAAAATTCCAAACCGATACACTCTTCAAACTAGTACACTTGCAACAAATTAATCATATGATAGTTTCGATTAAATTTTATTGATAAATTACTAAGCCGAATAACATGTGACAGTTTACCGGTATACCAATTTGCAATTTTACTCTACGTTTGTCACACTTATATAATTTTTGTGATTTTTGTGGTATTAATCTAATTTAACGAATTATATATTTGCCATAAATGTACTGAGTTTAGGATTTATGGCAGTTGAATAAATTATTTTGGGGTAAATTTATCACAAGTATACAAGTTTAGATTTTTTTATGATCAGATAGAATAAATTTGTCACAAGTGTACCAATTTAGGGTTTTTCAAAATATTAACCCTTGTTTTAAATCTGCTAGCTACTTACCATAGCTAAAAGTAGATATTGGGACAACTTAATAAATCACCAATATGTCGCATTTCTGGGATAAAAAAAAATCCGAATTAAAGGGAAACTTGTCAACCTAGATAATTAATTCTAAAATAGATCTTGAAACATCACGTGTTTCTAACCGAGGTTCAATCGTTTCTCCATCGAAGAGGAATGAGGATTATGAAGTTCTCCGTCGTTAGATCTCGAAACAAATTCCCAAACGTCCATCTCCCATCGCAACGGAGGAGGACGCTGTCGAGTCCTTGATCTTGGAGTACACGGCCGTTTGTGATTTTGTCCGCAAGGTGGATACGGAGAATTACAGACATCCATTTTGGGAATAGTAGACAATCAAAGACCAATACGTGTCTTACTCTTGGTTCGATCTTCCCCTCCCAATCGCTCTTGTATCATTTCCTGCTTTGGAAATCGCCTTTTTTTAAACCTTACCCCACTTCCCTCCTTCCTTTTGGTCACTTCACCTAATTATCTTCACCCAACCGGGGGATTGATCATTTGACTCCCTTAACCCGTGTGCCCATCAGGGATCGTCGGAAGGGAACGTGGGGTAAGACGATTATTTGATCATCTTTCGGTTGTCCTTTTTTCGGAAATTTCGAAAGCCACAAACACAACTCTGAAGCTGCTTTTACGCTTTTATAAATCTTTTGCAACAAATTTGCAAGGTCCATCTCTAGTCCCGACGGACTGAGTCCTTGATTGTGAAGTGCAAGCCCATTCATAATTGCGTGCGCAAAAAATTATTGAATATTCCATCGGTCACATGTCAAAAATGACAATTAATTGTCATTAAACGAGGGCTTGTACTCTTCATTTTGGAAGTTATATATACTACACTTTCCTCTCTTTAAGCACAAATATTAACTTGATATCAGAGCAACTGTTGCCTAAGGAGCGCCCATTGAGTCTGCTTCACCATCCAGTCACGCCGCTCCATGTTCTCCGCTAAGGGCCGATTCGATTCTTTGTTCCTAATCGCTTTATTTAGAATCACGTTTGGTAAAATTTTTGTTCCTCGGAACAAATTTGTTCCCGAGAACAGATTGGGAATAGAATCAAGAACAAAAAAAAAAGTTAATTCTTGTTCCAGGAACGAATTTGAGAATCAAAATCAATAAATTTTCTTCTTCCCTTCGCCATCTCGCGACTACCGTCCACCACCGCCCGCCACCGTCTCGTCGTCCGCCACCGCCGGCCGGAAGAAGAAGAAGAAGATGAGAAAAAGAAAAGAAAAAAATGAAAAAATGAAAAAAAGAAAAGAAAACAAAGGAAAAAAGTAAAAAAATTATTTAAAAATTAAAAGAAATTGATTTGGAAATGAATTAATGAACACGGTACCAAACGCACTTATTGCAGAATCGAAATTTTGGACGATTCTCAAACGCTTTAAAATCTTTAGAATCGCCTTCTAACGAATAAAAAAGAATCGGTTCGATCGAATCGAACTTAACAGTCGTTACTAAACGCGCCCTAAGACCAAAGCCTTTAGTTACTGTTTAGCATACTTCCACTGCTCATTTCAGAAAATCAACACCATCGTCAGACTCGTTGCCCTTAGACGAACCAAATCTAGAAATTCCATCACCAACGGATGCTAGATTGCTGCCGCTCGCCGTTGCGTCTCGGAGCTGGGGAACCCGTCCTTTTATAGTGATGATATGGACACCTTCCAAAGTTCCACCACGTATTTTGAAAATTGAATACCAACCCATGACTTGCCCCCTCCGCCGAGGCAGCTCGTGAAATTTTGCAGCCAAACTCCGCCACATGCATCTTTGTGTTCCGCCGTAAGGATGGGCAAGGGAGTCCACGCGCCTTCAGGACCCACGCGCCAGCGGCAATCTCGTGCTACGGACTTCATCCGCCACGTCATCCTTCGATAGTTGATCCTCGAAAAATAACGCACGGCCTTTTGATCGAACGCTCCAATTCGAAGACAATATTTATTCCTCAAAAAACAAATAAAATAAATAATCGCTTATATTGTTTAAAATAATTAGTCAATAGAATTTAATTTCACTATTGACGATATTTTATGTCTAAATATTTTTATAAATAATGAAAATATTTTTCATTCACTCATTTTTACAAATTTGGTAAGCGAATATTTTTAAGAAAATATTCCAAATCGTTTTTTTTATAACTTAGGAAACCCATAAATCGATAGTCGGCAGGCAAATCCTGGGACCCATGGAGGAACCCGCCACCCCCATGAAGTGGATAAGTCCACCTGCGATGTGCTAAGGATTCGAACTTTTCCCCTTTATGAGGGGTAGAAAACCCAAAACCAGCAGCACCACTCAGTGCGATAATAATATTCCAAATCATTATTTTCCACAAAACAAATAAAAACTAAATTTCCTACAAGAATGGAGTTGGCACATATCGAAAGACAAAGAAAACGAACAACCATTTTTTCTTTGGGAAAAGCCCCCCAAAAATCTCGAACTGTATCCAATGTAACATACTTAATTTGAATTTTTTTTTTTTTGTGATATTAAAAATCCCTAACTAGATCTATCGTTATACGTTTACCCTTAACTTATTATTGTGATATAAAAAATTCCAAATTTGTACATATGTGATATTTATTCTCCGTCAAGTTTCTGTTAGATAATTCTTCTTGGCTAAAATAACGTTATTTTTATTTTATTTAAGCCACACCGCATCGTGTCAACATTTATGTAAGCAGATTCTTGACAAAATTCTGACAAAAAATAACGAGTTTGAGATTTTTTTTGTATCATAAAGATAAATTTCGGGGTAAATGTGTCGTACTTGTTACAATATAGGGTTTTTGGTGGTTTTTGCTCTTTTTATCTTTTAATCTTTTTTCGACCGAGGTGAACTACCAAAGTAAAACACTAGCCGAGGATTCTCTGTGCAGCACGTGAGCAGCCGTCGTTGATGCCTTTCATAGACCTACAAAAAGATGATGAAAATGGCTTTTTTATCCTTCATTGATTTTGGAGACATGGGGCTCATGAGGACCGACTCGGGATGTTTCAGGCGGCCCGAACGCGGGCGAATTCCTACGATGCATAGATCGGACGGAAGGAATGATAACCAAAATGTGACCAGCAAAGCGGAAATACTGAATTCTTTCCTTCGTGCCTTGGCCAAGCCTCCACCGGACCTTTTGCTCTTGTTTTTTCAATCTCCGATTGGCTCTCGTTTCGTTTCCTGTTCGGGAAATCCCTCGCTTCAATTTTCTTTCTCCCAATCTCTTCTTTATCGCCTTTGACGATGGCCTGCAACCCTTCCCCCTTTGGTCCCGTCGCCTAATGAATGATCTTGGCACGATGGAGGGATGATCAAATCATTCCCTTGCCCTGCGTAAAATGCTGGATAATCAACCGAGGGATAATTTTTCCCTCGCCAGTGAAAAAAATATGAAAAATTATACACGTCAACGCTGACCGTACCTTATAGAATGACCAGCGACCACATCAACAATTTCCAACCAACTACATTGGCAAATCGACAAAAGATCTAGGATTATATTGGTTAAATTGAAAATGTTTTGACTGAATTGACATTCGTATAATAAGTTTAAGACTTTTTATTTAGTAAATTTTCGCAAAATACTTAGTTTCAATCAATTTTCTTTATTCTCTTACTTTAACTAAAAGCATCATAGGAGCCCTTCATTATGCACAAGATTGACATAAACATAGTGAGAGAATCAAGTCGAGAACGGCACATCTCTTCCATCCCTAGATTTCTTGTGAAATGCACGTGAATTCCTTTAAATGAAAATTTGGATGTTGGCAATGTTAAGCTATATTGCAATTTCATAAGGGGTCAGTGTTTTGCATTAAATAGCCGTGATAGTCGCAGCATATGGTCAAAAGAATGAAATTTATGAAAGTAAAATGCACTCCAAATATAAATAGGATTAAGTGTACCATAAGTTTTAAAACTTACCAATTTTGGCTATTTTTGACATGTGACTTGAACTGACCATACTTGGATCAATCGATTCTCTTAGCCTGCATTCCCAACCGCAATCGTCAGAAGGAAACACGTAATAAGAGAATAGGAAACAAGCTGAAATCGTCGAAAGGGAACATAGGGTAAGGGAATTAACTGATCATCCCTTGATTGTGTTCATTTTGGAAATTTCGAATGCCACAATTCAACTCGGAAGTCGCTTTTACACATTTTGGGACCTTTTTGTTTTTGTATATTCTTAGTATTCAGGTCTTAATTTCCTTTTCTTTTCATTTTGTCTAGACCACAGTAGTCATAAATTTTTGTTGTTTTAAATTCACTGGGATTAAAGACAAAGCTAGACAATTAGACAAACTTAGCATATCACAAATATGTCGCATTTCAAGGGCTAAAAAGCATCCACATTGGAGGAAAATGTTGAGTTAGTTAATTAATCTAAAACGGGTAGTAAACTTCTTCAAATGTCATGTGTTGTTAGTGGAAAAAGGGTAAATTATAAAAAATAAAAAAAAAAAGTCCTAAACTTGTAACACTTGTGCCACTTTAATCTTAAACATCTCAAATTGATGAAGTTTTAAACCTTTTCAACTATTTGCCAATTTGCCAATTCAATCATAAATAATTTAATAGTAAACATTTTGACAATTTGTCAATTTACTCCTTTCGACAAATGTTTGCAGAAAATTGTTGACATGGCAGTTTAGTCAGCACCAATTGTTCTATATGACATGATCAACAACGACGTGAATAAATTTTTTAAAAATTTCATTATTTTTATTATTTTTTTCTTTTCTTTCTTATTTTCTTATTTTCATTTTTTTCCCAACCTGCCGACAAGGTCATTGGTCGGCCCTCACTTGTTCTAGATGAGGGGGTCGCAACCCTAGCTAGCACTAGGCAAGGCTAGCCCTTGCGAAATCTAAGCAAGGATCGCATCCAGCAAGGGCATGGGTGAGGGTGACAACCTTCGCCCGATGTGGATTAAATTCTCTACCTTTCAACTTGACTTATGTAGATCAACAAATTAGGCGCTCAAACTTTTATTTGTATTAATCAAATACTCTGCCTTTTACAATTTGTTTTACCATTAACACCTTATGGGTGACAATTAAAAGTAAAGAGTTTGCTTTAATAAAATTCAATTTAACATAAGATAAGAGAAACGAAAATAAGAAGGAAAATGACATGTCAGGAGGAGAGAGAACGTAGCTATCGACTGTCTTATTCCATTTGTAACTCGAGCCATGACGCCGGTCATCATCGGCGAGCTTGGTGGATTCCATCAAGAGGTTAAACAATAGAAGCTTCTCACAAGATTTTGAATCGAGATTTTTCAAAAGAATGTCGGCCTATTTTTCTATGCAACTTATATTAGAGTTTTTATTTTGTTGAAAAAATTTAATATGGAACCTCTTTTTTTTTTTTTTTTATTGAAGATGGTACTTTCATTCGTTCATAAAAATGAGAACTACAAAAAAAATGATTGATAAGTTTTCGAACATAAAATTTCTCAAAGGGGTAAAGACACCCAATTTAGAGGGAGAGTTTTGGTCTAGTGGGCTTTGGCGATCCAATCCGTGGCTTCATTGGCCTCCCTTGGACAGTGGGCCAGCTTCGTTAAATCCAGATGGGCTAAAAGCTCTTTACATTGGTCTATTGTATCCCTCACATTCCTTGGATCTTCTGCCCGGCCCATAGTGCTTTCTACAAGGGTCAAACTATCACTTTCACATTCCCACCTCTCGCTTTGTACCTGTTATGTTCCCACGTGCATGTCCTTTTTCTGCCTCAAGTACTCTAGCCCGTGCAGCAAAGGTAGGGATTCTGCTTGCAAGGAGGACGATGCACGAACCTCTTGCACAAAGCCATCGACGACTCTTCTGGTTGGAGCTCGCAGGATCCCAGCGATTGAGCTCAAAAATTCTCCTTGCACCCGTTTGATATTTTTTAACTTCAAGTTATAGTATATAACAATGCATAATTCTATACTTTTACCATTATCATGATTCAATGTGCTACGCTAAGATCATCTCGTAAAGTTACATGTAGATAAAACCCACCTAAATTTCTAAATAGTCATGTAAAATGTGATTTACACTAAACAGTAATATATCTAGCTTATGAGCTATATTTTCCTCTAATCACAACTATTGGTTGTGGGAGGACACTTTTTGTGATTGGTAGGACTATAACCGAATGTTCTAAAAACTTAAATTGTTAGGTAAATGCGTAATTAATATTTAAATATTCTAACACTCCCATCATACTTAAACTAATCTTTTTACCTAGCACCAATTATAATAAAATATCGTTATAGATATTATTAAATATTAATGTATTATTTAATATTTTGTGATTCTATTTTCCTATCTATTTTTTTTTTTCGGGTATAAATACCCTTCTCTAAAAGATGATTGAGCAAAGATGTAATCTTTACTAATTCTCTCTCCCCCTCTTGAAAATCCTAGAATATTTACACTGCCTCTCATCACTCTTGTGATCAATGGATAGTAAGTTATAAAGCATTGTCCATGTGCAAAATTACCAAATCATAAATATAAGTAACATCCATGATCATACACCACTAATCATACTGATGGTCGGATAATTAGTGTTATCAGTCATTCACATTGTCAAAGATTATCGCGTATGCATGGTTTGCTAGCGTTTTAACATTTTTTTATGAAGACCACATTATGGTTCTGTGTAAGACCAATTACAAAATATGAATCCTCTGTTTCAAACCCAATAGGAATTTGACGCATAGACAAATAATAATCATCTGTAAGCAAAGGCAAACATTATTTATTTTCTATCCAAAAATATGTGAATGTAACTTTTCTGAGAATGGTTATGTGTTTATAGTAAACAAACCAATGTAAATAACTTGCCATGCCTTTGGAACTTCCAAGAAATATGATGGTTGCAGGAGAAGCTCATTACTAGATAAATAAATATTCTTTGCATATCCTTATACAACCTGCACCATTGGCCATTTTGACAGATACTTTGACATCAAAGTGCCCTGCTCACAGAATGAGCAACAATGACTAATAGGTTCATACTTCCCAGTGCAGAATCAACAAAAGATCTCCGCACATATTTCCGGCCTTGCATGCAGCAAACATATTCCAGTGACGTCTAAGAGCTATTGTGAACTTTGAATTGTGCAAAGATTGTCTAATTGTGTACATCAGTAATGCTCCCACCATAGCAGTCACGGTGCACATGCCTTTTCGCACAAATGAAAGAGCTCGTCATCCATTGTTATGTCATCTCTTTCAGCATTTGACAAATCTCCGGAGCCGTTTCTGCTATATGAGTTTTCAACAACACCTTGGAGGCAATCACCTTGACACTCCCTTCATAAAAATGAATAAGCAGAATGGGATAAAAAATAAAAATCAGTTATCCGTGCCTAAATCAACATGAGAAGCTGGAGATTTAAAACCGCCCTTTCCTAAGTCGGGCCCATGTGAGAGCTGCAACTGCAGCTCCTCCCAAGTGAGCCGATCCCGATATCTCACTGTCTCCCTGAACCAACCAAAAATATAGGATTACAACTCCAGATTTGTTGGTCCAAAACAATTATACAAGTTTACAGGTACTTTGTACACAACAGATCCAGAAAATTTCCTCGGACGGCAGAGGACAGTTTCAGACACTCATGCACTAACACAGTCCCTTTTTCTTTGACAAAAAAGCCGACACTATGTTGGTAACTTGATAAGTTACAGGGCCATAATTTGTGATCTCTATTATTCACAAGTTGCAAGCTATTCTAAATTCAGAATTAGTATGCTCATGCTGCTATACTAGCAAGACTGCTCATTCCCGATTATCGCCAAGGGCATCCCTTTACAAACTATTCTGAGTTCTAAACTAGGAGAATGTAAATCAGTGATATACCATGTCATTGATGATGTGGTGTCACATTGACTCACATATCTTAATGTTCACAATTGTTACGTAATACAAAGAAATCAACACACTTGATATCATCGTTGCAGGAGATACTCCTTTATAATATTTGATGGAACCATGCTTTACACTAGTTATCCTATCACTATACATCAATCTCGACGACACTACAACATATCAATCGTTCATCTAGGTCCAATTGAGGGATTAACTGACTAAAATGTTGATCATCATAGAAAGAGAGAGGTAATTCAGCGAAAAAACTAGCCAATCCTATGGAAAGTAAAAAATAAAACATAAAAATAAAAAAAGAGTCAATGCATACCTGGATTATCCTCAACACATCTTTGCCAACCAGAAAAATTCCCTAACAAGTAATTAATATTTTATTCAGAGAGTTATTGAAACTAACCTCCCGAATAAACGACATTCTTATCAAAACCCCAGAAGAATTACCAGTAAGATGGCAGGAACTGGAATAATAAAGTCGAAGTAGAGTGTGGCTTTTGGAAAGAGAAATATATCAAGCAGCATGATAGCATTGACAGCTCCACTAGCCCCCTAAAAGGATATCACAAGTCAGATAAAACTCAAGTATTCAACATGCCAGTTGAATTACAGAAAAGTTGCAATTTTTTTAGAGGCCCCCTAAACTGAGCCCGAGATCTTCCGGAAAACAATATCACACACTTGCAGCACCAAGAAGCATGCTTTACTTCTGATCATGTCTATGAGCATTATTTTGGATTATAGATAATGCACCTCGACATGATGTGTGGAATATAAGAAGGGAAAATGATACAAATGGTCCATGAACGTTAGCTCAATGTTCAATGTGGTCTGAACTTTCGATTTGTTTAATGTGGTCCTTGAACTTGAGTCCAATGTTGAATATGGTCCTTGAACTTTTAATTTGTTCAATGTAGTCCCTGAACTTTTGGTATATGTTCAAACCAGTCCCTGGACTCTATAAAAATGTTCAATGTTGTCCTTCCATTACTTTAAGTTTAAGGACCACATTGAACATTTTCATATGGTCCAGAGACTAGTTTGAACATGTACTAAAAATTCAGGGATTACATTAAACAAATTAAAATTCAGGGATCATATTAAACAAATTGAAATTTATTTCAAGGATCACTTTGCACATTCGGCCAAAGTTCATGGACCATTTGTATCATTATCCCATATAAGAAGTGCTATTTCATGTTTTGGGACTGGAAACTATAATCACCTATCTCAGAGTAAAGGATGACTTTTCTAGACCTATTCACATGGTCAATGTACTCACATTCAAAGACCTTGAATAAACTTAAAGTGGACGGGATGTGACTGGTGGATTTACATAAATTACTGTCAATCTCTATATCAGTTGCTCTATTTACACATACCAATCCTGGCATTCTTGAAGGGTCTATGCTGAACATTCCTTGACCCTGCAAAGTTTGAAGTAATCAAAATTTGCATTAACTACAAGTCCACAAAATATTTCTGCACATATTTCCATAAATTCAGTTTACCTTTGACTGTGAATGCATGAAAGCATGGTGCACCAAATAGAATATTGAACCACCAAAAGCCCCAGCCAGATACAACTTTAACAAGAATTCTGGTCCGAAATTCCTCCCAATCTAACCATACAACCATTTGAAAGGTATTTAATTAATCAGGAAAAAAAACACAAGATATTATCCACAAAATAGAAAATTCAAACAACAAATGTAAGGTATCTATTTATGCTAAGGCACAAGACCATAAACGGTACAATTCTACCTAACATATTTCCATTAAAAAAAATGTCCCCATTGTAACCATAAACAGAAGAGAAATAAATCTCTATCTGACTCTCTCTCTCTCTCTCCCTTCCTCCCTCTAGAAAACTTGCCCATCCTTCCATGAAAATTGCATAAAAGTTAGTCTTTCTATCATGAAAGCTTTTGAATCTAGATTAACACAAGCATTGTATAGTCATAAAAAAAATGAGAACTTTTAAGGGAAAAAGGCATCTTATCTGAAAGGAAATAAGAAGATGAAATGGTGTTAAGTCATACATTGTACCCAAAAAAGTAAAGTCCGATCATGTTGTAGATTAAATGCTCCATAGTCATATGGCTGAAAGCAGAAGTTATCAGCGTGTGCAGACGACCGCTCTTAACATTGTCTAAGGAAATCTGCACCAAAGAATCAAAGATCAAGTTAGATTGAGAAATGAAAATTTATAATTTATATCAGCACCTTCAGCTCTGGCCTCATTGGAGACCTTTCATATTAGGACAGAGATCTTACAGTGAAGTTTTTCATCATAAAACTACGATTGGCAATCTGCCATAGCATAAAAACAGCAACATTTGTAATTATCAGCCCCAGAACCACATTGTCAACTGTTAGCCTTCTAAACCACGATTTCCTGCAGATAAGAAGACAAAAACACCCTGGAAAATTATGCTTTAGTTACACGAACCTACAATCAAGTGAACTCAAACTATAATAATATGTTTCCACAGGATTGTCAAAACCACAAATCCTAACCCAGGAAAGTCGATGAACGCTCAGTTGTACAGCCCTAGAAAGCAGCTTAAGCAGTGGCCCTCACCTTTAGTTAGGTTTGTTATGAGGGCTAATAGAAGCACTTACAAAGCATTCTTTTAAAGTCGCCATTTAATTTCTCATCAATAAGTGGCACCAGATGAAGCGACCACCTAAAATACTGTATCCGACTAGTCTTCCCTTTCTCTCTCTGTCACCTAGGCTAAGATACAATAGAATTTACGAGTTTGCTACAATCTTCCCTTTCTTTTTCTTGCACTATACCATTCACTCTCTGATTGTTAAGCATGCCCCAACGCTGCCATATGCTGCACACAAGATCACAAAAAGGACAGCTAAAAGCAATTGATTCATTGATATTTTCATTGCGAGCTTTGAGAAATCCATTTGGCCTATCCTTACGCCAATTGTTGAAACTCACCCCACTGACAACTATATTTAGTTTGAGTCCTAATAGTACAACAAGCAAATCATGGTCCAATTAGAATATGAGATTGAACTTGAATGGCAAATGGTGAATTTATATTCTGAAACAATTTAAGGTTGTAGATTTCCTTTCATACTCAGCAAGTTGAATATTTCCTTGGACAGATATGACTCTCTTCTCTGCTTTGGCTTTTTCTGGAACATGAAGATGACATTATAATGCAAGAAGCAGAACTAAACAAAAATAAGGGAACGGATATTCACCCTTTTCATTTATTTGCCCCTTACATAAGAATTAGAATCCAATGAATATAGTTAGTCTGAAAGTGGGTTTGGCTCATAGCAGTTTTCAGTACCAAGACAGGGACAAACACAGTCATCTCTCTTCATTGGTCCACTCGGTAATGGAAGCCCCCGAAATCCCAAGCAAAAAGAAAATGCAGAGGATCCATCACCAAATTCCCGTCAAACAAATCCGAACTTTGTTAGATATAATCTGAACTGAAAATTTGAACAACCAGCGTAGAAACCCGTTACCAAATCTCTATGTAGTCAACACTATCTCGCCCCTAGAGATATAAAACCTAACAAAGATCAAGAATTCCCCAAAACCAAGAATGACAAAACAGAGAATCACACGGGAACACTGACCAGCCGCGTCTATAGGAGTCGAAACCGCCGCTGAATCCCGAACGCGAGTTAAAAGGCGAGGGCGCCCGGAAAAACCCAGCTCTGGAATTCGCGAGGCTCTTGAGCGGTGACCGGAGAAGGGCATTCGAGTAAGCCGGCGCCGGGGCGTTTCTCGCCAGGAGCCGCCATGATGGGTTGTCGGCGAAGAAGGGACGGGGCGAAGAGACGCCGAGCTCGGCGCGGCTCGGCCCGGCGACGGCGGAGGAGGCGCAGAGGCGAGAATGGCGAAGAGACGAAGACGTCGAGGCGGCGGCGGCGGCGGCGGTGGTGGCGGCGGTGCCCGAGAGCTTTCTCGAGAGGCTGGAAGCGAGCTTGAGAGAGACGAGCCTCTGCATCGTTCCTCTGATCCAAAGTGCGTTTCTTTTGAATCAACAATTTCAATTCAGAGAATACAGAGTCATTTCACTTTGAAAGTTTTGGTTTTTTTCAGGGTGTTGATTTTAGGCACGTCCGAAATTAAGGTTTGAGGAACTTTCTTGTTCTTGAATGCAAGCGTTGGGCAATGCCGGTTTGATAAAATAATCAAGAATACAAAACAATAAATTGAGTCTTAAATTAGTACATTTATAAAAAAAATTTTAAATTAATATTTTATCAAAAAAACTAAAAAATTCTGAATAAATTTACTAACTAACAAAAGGTAAATTCAAATTTTTTTATTAAATTAAATTAATATCATAAAAAACACCCATTACTTTAAAAGATCAAATAAAGCAGGGGGAGGATTTGATATCCAGTTAGGGGGTAAGGAGTTGTTCCGGCAAGCCTTGGCTATCCAATCCGCAGGGCAATTTGAGCTACGGTTGCAGTGGGCCAGGGAGAGGCTCGGGATTTGGGCGAGTTTAGCTTGGGCCTGGCTCACAATTAGTTGCAGTTCCCAGTTGAGTTCAGTTGAAGACTTTAACTCGTGCACCAGAGATAAACAGTTAGAGTGTACTTGTGGAGAGAGAAAGCTTCGGCTTTCGATGAACTTTAGGGTTTCGTCCATTGCGATCGCCTTCGCTTGAGAAGCCGAAGCAGCATCGACTGGCTTCGCAAATCCGTCCACCACAAAGCCTTGGTGATCTCGACAAACACAAGCTATGGCAGCTCTGTGTCGAGGAGGATGTCTTTCATCGGTGGGTGTTGCTTCGTTAGCCAGTTCGAGAGCAAAAAATGCATCTACATTGATTCGAATCGTACCTGGAGGAGCTAGAAGCCAGGTTTCAGATAAGTGTTCGGTTTCCTTCTTGCTTTTTGATTTACCGTTTATAGCTCGTAACTTTCTGTGAACGCCTCTGCTCTAGCAATTGTTGATTGCAGCCTCGGGTTTTAATGGCTGAAAATGAACTGATTTCACTCCTTCCAAATGCTCCATAACACCACCGCTATGTGATTAAATTTGCCCGAGGTAACTGGATTCTGTTGTATGCTGCAGATCCAGTCTTCGAACCGAGTAAGGCCAAATCTGGAGATCTGTAGATTTAGGGGAGCTGAGTTCCGAACCTTAGCGGTCCATGGGCATAGAAGAAGTGTGTGCTCGGGCGTTTCTGCTTCCTGCTTGCAAAGGGGGCATAGCAGAGAAGGTACGATCTTTCAGTGGTGCAAATTCTCCATTGTAGCTAGGGCATTATTGCATGCGTTCCAGAGGAAAAATTTGATTCTGGGTGGGGTTGTGGACTGCCAAGTATATTTCCAGAGGTTGGGGCTGGCTTGATAAGACGAGTTTGCTTGTGTATCCTGTGATTTTACTGAGACATCCCTAAATATGAAATAGCTGCTCTTTATTACGTAATCTCCTGATTTTGTGTGCATCCATACCAATTTATCTTCTTCGTCAGGTAAGCCAATAGGTGTGGCTAAATTTCCTGGACCCTTATTGCATCAAACATAGAATGTAGTAGAGTTTCATTCCATGTGCCTGTGTCTGGATTTATGAGGTCTAAAACTCTTGCTGGTTCTTGATTTGTTGCTGGGCCTCCTATGGGGCCACTTTTTAGCCATCTATCTGTTCTAATTGATGTGTTTTTTCCATTGCCAATTCTCTGCATGACCTGAGGAGCAACCGAATTCCGAGCTTTGATGATACTCTGCCAACCCCACGAGGGACGTGAGCCTCTACCAGCATTCCAAATGTCACCATGTGAGTAATACAGCCCTTTCAGTAATTTGGTCAACAGAGAGTCTGGATTTTTAAGTATACACCACATGTGCTTAGCTAGCATTACTGTGTTGAATATTTGTAAATCTTTAAAACCCAAACCCCCTTCACTCTTCCTGGTTTTTAACAAGTCCCACTTCTTCCAGTGAATTCTAGCCTTTTTCTCATTGCTTTTCCACCAAAACGATGCCACCTTTCTCTTAATTGCTTTGCAAATCGATATAGGTATTTTGAATATTGACATAGCATATTGAGGGATAGCTTGTATTACCGCTTTCAGGAGTGTTTCCTTTCCTGCTTTTGATAACAATTTTTCCTTCCAGCTGTCTAGTTTGGAGTTGACCCAAGCTAAAATCCATGCGAACATGTCTTTCTTGGATTGCCCCCAATCTGAAGGTATGCCTAAATATTTCCAGCTGTCTAGTTTGGAGTTGATGCCATGTTTCTCTTTAGAGCTATAGGACATCATTTGCTAAAGTAGATTCCTGATTTGTTGAGATTGATTGCCTGACCAGAAGCAAAGCAGTATTGATTTAAGATGTTAGCCAAGTGTTGACATTCTACAATTGTGCCATGCAGGAAGAAGATCGCATCATCAGCAAAGAGTAGATGGGACAAAGTAGGGCAGTGGTTATTCAATTTGATTCCTGTAAGCAAACCCTCTTGAACAGCTTTCTTCATCAGGATTGACAGCACGTTGGCCACAATGATAAAGAGATAAGGTGAGAGTGGGTCTCCTTGGCGTAAGCCACGGGTGGGTTTAAAGAAAGGTAAGGGCTCCCCATTGAAGTTTATGCTGTAAGTAATTATGGTCACGCATTGCATGATACTTTGTACCCATTGGTCGTAGAAGCCTAATCTTGTTAGATAGGCCTTAAGAAAGTCCCACTCAATGCAATCGTATGCCTTTTGTATGTCGAGTTTTAAAACTGCTTGGAACTTATTTTTCTTGTTGCCGGTTCGTAGTCTATATAACACCTCCTGAACGATCAATATATTATCCTGAATCTGCCTGCCTCCCACAAAAGCACTCTATTCCTCTACAATGATGTGTGGTAGAATTGGTTTGAGCCTATTTGTTAGTACTTTGGAGATTATTTTATATAGAAAATTGCAGAGACTGATAGGGCAATATTGCTCCAGTTTTTCAGGCTGTGGGATTTTGGGTATCAGTGTGATGAGTGTTCTGTTTAGTGCAGGATCTAGGTGACCAGAGGTGAAAAGGAGCTGCACAGCTTGGTAGATATCTTTGGAGATTACTGACCAGTGCTCTTCGTAGAAGATGCCCTAAAACCCATCAGGACCAGGTGCCTTGAAGGCCCCTAGTTGCTGCATAGCTTTAGTGATTTCCTCCTCTGTGATTGGAGCCATCAAGATATGATTCATCTGGTCATCCACTAAGGTAGGTATGAGTTCTAGTATAGGTTGCCAGTTGCGTAGACCCACTGTAGTGTATAAATTTTTGTAAAATTATTCTGTCATCCCCTGTAGCTATTGTTCCCCTCGAACCCAATCTCCACTCTCATTTTTCAGCATTGTTATCTGGTTGCGACATCTCCTCTGAATTGTTGTCGCATGAAAAAACTGAGTATTTTTATCCCCCCATTTTATCCAGCTTATCCTTGACCGCATACCCCAATACATCTCCTCTTGTCGCCATAGTTGGTCAATTTCTTTAGTTATCTCTTTCACTTGAGCTGATTCTCCATTAATTTGCGTGATGTTCATCAGGTTCTGGAGTTCACCTTTCAGCCAGGTGATCCTCTTCTTTGCATGGCCAAATTTGCTTTTACTCCACTGTATCAACTTCTGTTGTACTTGCTGCAATTTCTCCACCGGGGTGAGATCATGTGCAGCAGGGTCATTCCAGGTGTCTGTGACTATGGTTTTGCTTTTTGCTTCGTCATTCTAGTATGCTTCATACTTAAACTGCTTTCGTTTTCTACTCTTCGGTTGAGCCAGGGATAGCAGGAGAGTAGTATGATCCGAGCCTATCGCCGGGAGTGCAAAGCTTTCAGCCTCTGGGTAAGTAATTCTCCACTGAAGCAAGCAAAAAGCTTTGTCAAGTCTCTTTTTCACCAGATTCTCTCCCTCACGTTTATTTGACTGGGTGAAGGAGCACCCCTTGCATTCCAGGTCCATCAAGGAACACTGATTGACAAAGTCTCGGAAGGCTGTTAACCTGTAAGTTTCAGCTATGTACTTTCCCACTTTCTCCCAGTGATTTAGTATTTTGTTGAAATCGCCCAAGCAAAGCCATGGTAGTCGGTAATGTACACTTACTGAATAAATCTGTTCCCATAACTGTATTCTTTCTCTAAAAGCAGTTGAAGCATGGAGAAAAATGATATTCATTCTCTGATTACTATCTTTCAAGTGGCATTGGGTAAAGATTGCTGAGGCTGAGGAGGAGTCGATGGATACATGCAATTGATCATCCCAGAATAAAGCTAAGCCCCCTGCTGTACCTTCTAGATTAACTATATAACTATTCTGAAACTTGAGTCTCCTTTTGATTCTGAGCACTTTCTGTTCTGGGTTTTTTGTTTCCATAATGAAAACAAGGTTGGGCCGTTTTTGAGTCATAGTGACTCGCAAGGCCTAGATTGTCAGGGGATTGCCCAACCCCTGACAATTCCAACTTAAGAGTTTCATGGGTAATTTGGTGGCTTATTAGGACTAGCCACCAAAGCCCATTGATTTGATTTTTCTGCCACCCTAATAGGTGTTTCTACTAGCTGAGTATTGTCCTCTGAGTGTTGAGATGTTGTTTGTGCTCCATATGGACAAAATCTTTTTACTTTTTTTGAATTAGTTGACTTCACATATTTCCCTTTCGACATTGCAGGGGGTCGCCTCCAACCCTACTTTAGCTTCATTCATCTGTTTCTCGTGGATTATCAATATTGATTCATCATCGATGCAGCAATTTCCCCTCTTCTGGGTGCTTTTCTCTTCAACCAAAATTATTTCCCGAGATGAGGAAGGTTGGTAAATTTCCTTTCCCCTTTGCTGAGTGTTACAAACCTGTGTTTGCTAGGATAATGGTGAACTGTTTTGCTCTATTGCAAGTGCAGGAGATAATGGGGTTTCTAGCACTACATCCACTTCTTCAGGAAGGAGCTCCTACTTGCCATAGAATATTTTGCCATAGGGGCTTAGTTCCTTCACCTCAGCTCACAGCCAATCACCGCATCTGGCTGGTAAGTTCTATTCCAACCCCGATTCTTTGTAAGGTATCTCAGCACACTCCGTTGCATAATGACCAATTCTGCCATAGGAATAACAATAGTATGGCAATCGTTCATATTTAAATTCAACCCAAAGCTTTTTGTTATCTAGATTCACAAGCACACCAATCTTCAGAGGGTTTGCTAAGGGCAGTTTCACTCTGGCTTTACCCACTTTATAGATGCTATTCCCCTTTTCCTCCAGTTTCACTTCAACGACTACTCCAAGTTTGGAGGCAATTTCCTCGATTACATCTTAGGTAACTCTCCCATAGGGTAATCCAATAAACTTTACCCAGAATCACAGTGATTGAAATCATAACAGAATTCAGGTGTGTCAAGTTCATGGTGAAAAGGACCAAGGCCCAGTAACAAGGAGAATTAATTGTCATGTATATCAAACTAACATAAGATAAATCTAACAAATTGAAATTAAACATCTTTTGAAATTGGAAAACACAAGGTCTTGGGATTCAAGCACAAACATTTGGCTTAATGAAGAATAGACTACTCCAAGTTTGGAGGCAATTTCGATTACATCTTAGGTAACTCTCCCATAGGTAATCCAATAAACTTTACCCAGAATCACGTTATTGAAATGTTCAAACCTTAGATGAATTTGTCGGATTTCTAGTTGAAAAAATCATTAAAAAATTTTTGATGATGGTTTGTCTAGACTTTTGTCACCTTATCTTTGTTATTTCCTTGATTGGGTTCTCATACTTTCTACTTTTCTTCTCGTAGTTAAACACAATGTATAATTGAATTTCTCTTACTCAAAATCAATTTGGTCAAATTCAATTGGGTCACCCTCAAAGTAAGACATAAATTAAATAATCCTTACATGAACACCAACACAAGTTTTAGACAATGATTGGATTAACTTTGTTTTATTTGTCTTTGATGCTTCCACTTTCCTTTATTCATGGTTGGTATTAAGGTTGTGCATCCCAACTAGATTACCTTGAAAATTGATCTGATTTGAAGTTCCCATTGGCAATCGGTTCAATTTTTAGTTCCAAATTATTGGAATTAGTGAGAATTAATCCAATTCTTAGTTTCAAGTGAAAAATCACCTTGAACTGTTATCAATTTAATAAAGCTTAAAAACCATAACTTTTCTTTTGACATCCTTTTCTCTTTCCTCTATTTCTTTGCTTCTTTTAACTTCACTCAACAATTCATAACTCTCTTCCCTCTCCAACCCCCTCTTTGCTCACTTGCGGCTTGCCCTCGCTTGTTCCTAACTTGCCTTCACTTGCTTGCCCCCTGTCCTATTTTACTTTGAACCATTTTATTACTCATTTATTTTACCATAAAAAACGAAACAAAGTAAAGGAACAAAAGAAATAATGGGTTCTTGGATAAACCATGAAATTAGATCAAGAAAAAATGATAAGTTCCCAGGAAAATATGATAGGTCTAAAATTCAAAAACTGATAATCAATTTTAATATAATAAATTCCAAATTTCAAATCTAGAATCTACTTACCGGAAACAACTGCCCAAGTCGACGTCCTGGGTCTCTTCTGTTGGAGTTGGATTTGGACGAATTCCATGTAAAATGGATTTGATTGGACATTTTGTGTAAATAATAGGCTTTAATTAAAAAAAGTTAAAAATATAGGGACTCCATTACAATAGTAATAAAAAATAGAATTTTTGGTTAAAAGAATTTAAAAACACTGTAGCTTCTCAATTGAGCTCGCTGCGCATCTTGAACGGCGACGACGGAATCGAGGCGGCGGTTCCGGACAGCGCCGCCGGGAGCTCGGTACCCACGTACAGCTGAACCTGCAGCAGGCCATCATCGCGCAAAGCGAGCTCAGACCAGAAGAAAACGGAGCCCCATCATCCTCTTTTGACCAGATGAGGCCGCGGCTGCAATTGCTGGCGTTTCGTCAAACGGGCCGCCGCTGTTTCTCCGGAAGAGTCGGCGGCGAATCCTCCGGCCCGAACCCACGATTCCTTTCGCCGTCCCAGTGCGGGAAGCAGGCCTCCATGGCGAGTCTCTTCCAAAGGTACGGCCTTTCTCCGTCCCAGTCGCCTGATTTCCTCGCGAAGAACCGGTTCTTGCTCGATGCCAGCTTGCACGACACCGAAAGATCACTGAGCATTTTGTCCTCGCTCAAGATACCCAATGAATTGGTGGTCTCCGTGATGGGTCGGTGTCCCGGGGTTTTGGAACATGAGTTCCTGAGGAAATGGGAGGTGGTGTTTCGGGAGTTTGGCTTTCTTGGTGTTTCCCCTGCTGGCATTATAAGTACCCTCCAGTTTTCTAGGAAATTCAATGTCGGTCCGGAGAGGTTCGGTAGTCTATTCAAGGTTTTGAAGGGTTTAGGAGTTCGGGATTACACTTATTGCAGGATATTGGAGGAGTTTCCTGGAGTCATTGCAATGGGGGAGAGTGAAATTTCGGGGAAAGTCGAGTTCTTGGAGGGAATTGGCATACCAAAAGCTGCGGTGGACGGTGTGTTTCGCACTTTTCCTGGCATTTTGGGATTGAGTGTGGAGGGTCGATTGAAGCCACTGATTCTTGAGTTTAGGCATTTAGGTTTTGATAAAAGTGTGGCTCGGGACGAGATTCTTAGAGAGCCCAGAGTTCTTGGCATGGAACTTGGGGAACTCTCGCGTTGCTTGGAACTGCTACGGACTTTAAAATGCCGAGAGACGATTAAAGAAAAGATTTTAAGGGGAGGTGAATTCAAAGCTGGGTTCGAAGTGAAATTGAGACTCGACTGCTTGTGCAGGCATGGTTTGATTCGCAGAGATGCTTTCAAAGTGTTGTGGAAAGAGCCGAGATTGATTGTATATCAGATAGGGGAGATTGAGAGGAAGATTGATTTCTTGTTGAGGGATATGAACTATGAAGTGGAGTGTCTAGTCGAGGTGCCTGAGTTTTTAGGTGTGAATTTTGAAAAACAAATCTTTCCTCGATACAATGTGATCAAGTACTTAAGATCCATTGGGGGACTAGGCGATCCAGTAGGCTTGCAAAATTTGATAAAGCCTAGCACGCTTAAATTTTATAACTTATATGTCAAGCCATATCCAGAGTGTGAAAAGATTTTCAGATGTGAAGCAGACAAAGCTGAGAAGCAGCATCCAGTGGGACTGTGGAAGCTCTTCAAACCACAAAAGTATCCCCAGTCCAAGGATGATGCATCAAACATAAAGTCCTTTATGGAGTTGGGTGGTTAGGATGGGACAGTTGTAGCCCCTCATCCATTATTATACTTCAAACTGAGGATCGTGAATGGTTCACATCTATTTGAAACATCTAAAGGTATGAAAATCAACTTTACACAGGACACAGCGTGTTTGACATCTTCTGAAGTCAGAACCAGTTCTTTAGAACCTTGATCTAACCAGAGTAGGAATTGGCACGTGGATGTTACATCTCTAGGTACTGCATGAGCATGGTCATTTCTAATCGGGGTTCAGCACTCAATTGTTGCATCTCTAGGAAATACATCATCACCATGTATCAGTTTGTTCTTGCCAATGCGGAGGAAATGTTGAACAAGACACATTCTGCCCTTCCTTATTCTGGTCAAGTTGTTTTTTTTGGTGAATATTCTGGTCAAGTTGTTTATATACTGCTTTCTGCAAAACTATGTGAAACTTATAAAATGAGTAAAAAGTCATTATGTAACACGATATTGATGACAATTATGCAGCTGGATTGTGAAAATTTTTTTGATTTTCCAGTTTAAATCCGTGGCTCTAATTTCATAGATATGTTTAGCCCTAAACTCTTGTCCTTTGTCTTGCAATTTATTATCTTGTCAAATTTTGTCTCATGAAGCTGCTCCTTGTTTACTTTACCTTATCAATTTTCATAAGCTGGCATTGCTCCTGTAGCAAAGTTTATTGTTGTAAAATCTTTTGGTGAGGATGTCAATTCTGTTGCAGGTATGAAGCCTCTCAGAAAAAAATTTAACATGCCTGGTCCTGAAACTGTTGCTTTAGTGGGAACTATTAGACTAGATATGTTAGTTTTATTACATTAGATGAAGTTGTTTGTAATATTCATGTCTATCATGGCTTACATATCTGTATCTTTACTTCTATGAAACAGTACTCAGTGGACAAACTCTCTTGTTATTATTGTTTCTAAGTTCACTATATTCTTGATGTTTTTCTTGGAATTTGTATTGAGTATTGAGGTATCAAGAAAATAACCAACGAAGTATATACAAATCATGAAATGCAATGAATTTATTACTGTTCAGCAAGTGTATTATTGATGATAGATATCAATAGGCGCAGCTCCTGAGACTCATGTAGGAGTAGCTTTGCATTTGTTCTTATCATTTTAAGGCTTCTTAGAGTGTTGTGTCCTTTCTCCAAGCAGAATAGACTCATTGAATAATTCTTGCATGTGACAGTGTGAGCTTAATAACTGGGCAGGATTTTTCTTTATATTGCTTTTCGTCATTTGCAGCTTTATTTACTAACTTTTGATGGCCCATATACACCTATGACTGTGCTGTCAGCCTGATTAAATGTCCATAAGTGCAATGCACCCTGGAGACATGAATCTTTAATCTACTACATAATTAGATTGGATCATGTAGGCTTTTTCCTCAAATTAAGATAATTTGTTGAATATTCTCTCTGCTTAGACCTGATAGACCTGATCCAGTTGTTTAGTCTGCTCAATCCCATTACAGTATATGTTGATGGGTTTTCAATTGTTTTCATAACAGACTTCTTACGACAGATGCAAGGGAAATTTCAAATGGTGGTTGTCAGGCATCCTGGCCAAGCCATTCAGGTTTTTCATGACTCCTCAATGTTATATTGCTTTTTAGTCTAGATTTGTCTTTACGATATTCAAAGTTCTATTTTGGACCATATACAAGAAGATGTACCTGATACGCTAGTCTGATGGTTAACTTTATTTCTCACAACAGAATAGCCCTCGTGGAATCGAGGTAAAACTATGCGGAGCTTTTAGCTTTTTGCGTTGAGGCATTGTTATTGCTATCTCATTACTCCAATTGTATGGAAGTGCTTCCTGAATTATGTAGAAAATGATGATTTAATGCATGAAAAAGCGAATTGGGAGCTAATATGAAGCAGATGAATTTGTTTAATCTACTGAGTACTCTCTGACAAAAAGGAAAAAACCAACGAATACTCAAGTGGAGTCACCTGTAAATGCTGTTGTAGCTCGTGGTGTCAAATTTACTAGCATGGCTAGGAAATCTGACCTTACCTAACTGTGACTCAAACTGGTAGTTTTGGTTCACCACTCGACAAAAGACTTTTTCTGGTCGGGTCAGAAGATTCAATTTCAGGGTCTGGAAACCGGTAGAAGTACTCTGTTCAGTTTGGGTGACGGGAGAAACCCGTACCAAGTTGTTGACTGGGTATAATGTTAAAAATTCCAATTTTAGGCAAAACAAAAGGGAAAAATATTTGACTTGGTTATCGAACAAATGAGCCGCATAGTGAAGCGAAGTGGCCAATCGCTTTGACATCACTTGGGTTCAAGCGACCATTGACTGGCACTTTTTGCCGAGCTGGGATGACCACATTCTATTTTCTGGCGCATTCAGTTATTGCAGCAGTCATTTGCTTAACATTATGCTGTTATCCACTGCAGATCCCGGGGATTCGGCCGTGGAGATCTTGAATCTAGAGCGCCCTTGATGGCTGAAGGCTGCAAATACAATATCCACGCATCCAGTTGGTCTGGTTGGGCTCGTCAAATAGTTCTTCTAAGGAAAAAAGATAAATAATTCTCCAATTTTGGTCTAATATGTAGTATTATTTTTTAACTTTTAATTTGTTCAATGCGGTCTTTGAATTTTGATCCAATGCATAATATTATTTTTGAACTTTTAATTTATTTAACGTAGCCCATAAAATTTAGTTTAATATTCAATGTGATTCTTAAACTTTTGAATTTCTTTATATAGTTTAGGGGTTATATTGAACATTTACTCATGGTTTAGGGACCACACCAAATAAATTGAAATGTCTAGGATAACATCCCACACTAAATCAAGGTTTAAAGGTCACACTAAATAGATTAAAAGTTTGAGAATAATATTGCACATTCAACCAAAATTTAGAGACTGTTCGTGCCTTTCTACTAACAAGCGCAACCCGAGTAGCCTAATTAATCAATTGAACCAGATTATGGTGTATTTCTATATTTGGTGACTTGTCTTAAGATCAAAATGAAGCAACCCCAGCCTATTCTCCCAGTGGAGACCTAAACAGATTCCTCAAGTATGGCAAATATAGTTGACAACCAAATTCCCATAGGAACACATAACCCGTATACAAGGCAACACCTTAGGCTTGTTTAATTGTCCAAATTTGCATTGGGATGCATATGATAAAGTAAGATTAGAAAAGGATCATAGAATATCCATTATATGTTTGGTGCACCTAAGATAGGATTGAAAATCTTTAAAAACAAGCTGTTCCATCTCCACCCACCACTTCCAACACTTCCCTTAGCGCGGCAAATCTGCCATCCTGTTTGTCGATCCTTGATCGTCTTCCTCATGACCGCCATTGTCTATTGCACTCCTTTATGAAGGCAGGTGGGGACTGCGTTTCGCACCAACCCCCTCCAGTTCCAATCCCCAGCTCGAACAATTTTCCTGTTTGTTTTTTGGTAATTGATTCTTGTATATGGCTAACTTTGCCGATCTTGTCATTCTTGATTTGGACGGTTTAATCCCCTTCAACTTCAATGGAGATTCGGAACAGATTTGGAAGGACATTGCGTTTTCCGTCTGGTTAAGGAGTAGATCCTGGTTAATGATGGTGGCGTTTGCCAAGTAGAGCTGAGTGCAATACTTTGATCGTCCTGGAAGAAGTTTTGGTGAGCAAATGAATTGGTCGCCTTCTGGAATTTTGGTTAAATGGGTTTACATCAAACTCAGTCAAATTGCAATTGATTGGTTCTTGGGTAAGATATGGAAGAAAATGCTTTGTTTTTATCGGTTCTTGTGAGGCCCGGATTGGCGCAGGCAGCAATGGATGCTATATTTGGCTTCAGAGAAGAGAGGCTGCAGAATGTGGTTATGAGTTATGCTCCTGAAAGATGGACCGGTAGATGGGTTGAATCCATAGTCGATGGAAAACTCAATTTAGGTTTTAACCATCGGCGGTGGTCGGAGGTGAGTGATAATCATCGCGCATGGTCAGAAGGGATGATGATTAGCATTTTTTACAATTTTTTTTAATCCAATTCAGATTTATTTCATCCCCTATCTTAATTTTTTTTTCCGGCATTTTGTTCGAGTTTATCCAATTCAAAGGATATTGCCAAACACAGGGTATGATAATTTGTTATCCTATTTAGATTCAAATTTGTACCCCAAATGCAATTTTAAAGTATGTTTCCAACATACTTATGAAAGTAATTCCAAGCACATACACATTCTTCATCCGTGCCATTACCCCTCCTTCTAATAAGGGCAACTTGAGTGGCCCGATTAGTCTATCAAATCGGATGGGGTGTACTTCCATATTCGAACAACCAAATTCCCTTATGGACACATCCTCCATACAAGACAATAACTTTAAGTATGTTGCCAAAGTACACATGAGAGCATTTCCAAGCATGTACACATTCTCCATCCATGCCATTACCCCTTCTTCTAAAAAACAGCAATCCAAGTGGCATGATTAGTCAACCAAATCGAATCGAATCAAGGGTGTACTTCCATATTCAAAAAACCACATTTCCATATGAACACACATCCTCCTTAGAAAGCAATAACTTAAACAGACCAAATTTCCATATGGATGCATCCTCCATACAAGGCAATTGCGTTAAGTATGTTGCCAAAGTACATATGAGAGCATTCTCAGGCATATACACGTTCTCCATTCGTGCCATTATAGTGCCATTACCACTTATTCTAATAAATGGCAATCCGAGTGGCCCCAATTAGTCAATCGAATCAAATCGATGGTGTACTTCCGTATTCGAACAACCACATTCCCGTATGGACACACATCCTCCTTAGAAGGCAACAACATAAGCAACCGAATTTCCATATGGACACACATCCCCATGCAAAGCAACAGCTAAGTATGTTACCAAAGTATGCATGAGAGCATTTTCCCACCGGACCACGCACTTTCCACGCAGGGCCACACACTTTCGGAAAGTCCTACGACTTCAGCGCTTGCAACGGCGGCCATGGAAGCGCCCGGCTCGAGTTGTACGAGCTGCTCAGCGTGTTCAAATGGGGCGATCACTTCCCTCTTCTGCGCTTGCTGGATTTGCAGGGCATGAGGAGGAGGCGTCGCAAGCTTTGCCAGAGGGTGAACGTCTTCGTGGGCGGGATCATTGAGGATCACAGGATAAAGAGGAGGCTGAAAGGTGAGAGGAATGAGGAAGACGAGAGCTCTGGAGATTTCGTCGACGTCTTGCTTGACTTAGAGGAAGAAGAACCGTCTCAGTGACTCCGACATGATTGCTTTTCTCTGGGTAAGTCCTTTTTTGACTGCTTTCCAAATTTAATTTATAATACATCGTCTGTTTTGCTCCATTTTTCTACGAGAAAAACCATATGTTTCAGATTAGAGTTAGCTTTTCCAAGGTCTCGAGTCATGTCTGACTCGTGCTTAAGAAGACGTGCGATTGAAAACTTCGTGGTCGGGAATATTTTTGGCGTTCGATGCATTTGCCTCTTGTTTATCTACTGCGGCATGTTCCTTTTGTTCGTTTGTTATTTCCCGTCGGCGATCTCATATGGTGCACTGCAAGTGTGTTTACCGTTTTGATGAAGGCGAAAAGGTGAAATCTTTTTTTCTGGTCTTGTTTCGATCAGGAAATAATCTTCAGAGGCACCGACAGCGTGGCCGTCCTCCTGGAGTGAATTCTCGCCAAAATGATTCTCCACCCAGATATCCAAGCCAAAGCCTGGTCCGTGATCGACACCGCCCTCGGCTCAGCCCGGCCTGTCAAGGACTCCGACCTCCCGAAACTCCGGTACCTTCGTGCCATCGTCAAGGGAAACCCTAAGGATGCCCGCCAGGTCCGCTCCTGTCCTAGCCCAGGCTCGCCATCCATGACACCGACGTCGGGCGGCCACGTCATCCCAGCCGGGACCACGGCCATGGTGAACATGTGGGCCATAACCCATGACGAGGCGGTTTGGGCCAACCCGGAAGAGTTCAAGCCGGAGAGGTTTTTGGAGGAGGCCGGGGGCAGCGATTTTCCGATCATGGGCTCAGACCTGAGGCTCGCTCCATTCGGTTTTGCAAGGAGGGTCTGCCCCGGCCACGGTGGAGCTCTGGCTTGCCCAGCTGCTGCTGAACTACAAATGGGTCAGTTCGGATTGCAGGGAGGACTAGTCCGAGTACCTGAATCTGTCAATGGAGACGAAAGAGCCCTTGGCCTGTAAGGCCATTCCTAGGGTTCGGGTTTGATTGAACTGAGTTCGTTGTGAATGATGGATTGGTAGGAGGGTCTGCACTATGGTTTTGTTATCTCTCTATCGAGAGGTCAAAAGACTAGCTAGTTTGTTTGCGAATGGCACAATAAAACTCCCATTTTCTTCTGCTATCCCTTTTCCTCTTGGGCTCCGATTGTTTCACAAATAAATTTACAAGAAAATTTTTTATATCATTTTTTGACATCTGATTTGTTTGGAAAAAAAGAGTTAACAAAAAATGGTGCGCTTACCTGAGTAAAAGTGTTTTTCGAAAATTAATTTTTGAACTTTTACCATTTGCTTGGTGGAAAATGATTAATCATTTAAAAATATTTTTCGGTCAACCAAAAAATTAATGTATTAAATTAGCGAAGTGAAAACACTTTTCCGAGCTAAGCAACTACTTTTTTTGTCTTCTTCAAAAACAGATCTGAAAAATGTTACTATAAAAAATTAAAAGTTACAAAAGAGAAACAAACAGATTTTCACTGTGCTGATTTCCATCGCCATGTTCACTACCTTTCCTCTTTCCTCTTCGCATGTCCGAGCACCACTACAAACGTCTCTCTCTGTCACTCTGAAACTCCAGCGCAACCATGGACGTCATGGAGTCACCAAGCACACCACTGCAGCCATGGAGGTCACTAGACTCGCGCGATCACAGATCTAAATAGCGCTAGCCTGACGACCTCCATTGAAGCAAATAGCACTGCTCCTACAAATATCTCTCTCTGTGAAACTCAAGCGTAGCCATGGAAATCTTGGAGTCACCAAGCCACACAACCATGGCCATGGAGGTCGCCAGTCTCGAGCGACCACAGAACTGGATAGCGCGAGCCTGGCAACCTCCATTAAAGTAAATCGACAGAGCACTGCTCCTACAAACGTCTTTCTCCGTCACTTCAAAACTCGAGCACAGCCATGGACGTCACAAAGGTCATGGAGTCACCGGGTCACGCCATCGTGGCCATGGAGGTCGCTGGGCTCACGCTACCCCAATCTGTGGTCGCGTGAGGCTGTGGTCGCGTGAGGCTGGCGACCTCCAATGAAGCCAATCGACGGAGGTTGTGCCCTTTGCGGCCAAGACTCATGAACTTCGCGCATAGTGACCGAGGTAGAGAGGGGGAGGGAGGGAGGGAGGGAGAGGGATGGACGCAACAATGACTCCGATGGACTGGTGTGGAAGGCGAATGGCAGCTGGATAGCGAGGGCTTATGGCGGTGATGGTCGGGTGGTGACACGGCTACGGGTGAGTGGCAGATCTATGCAGCCTAGGGCGAGGTGGGGAAGAAGAGGGAATAGAAAAAGCAGAAAAAAGAGCGAGAAAAGGGAAAAATATGGAGCACATCTCAACCATTGAGGAGTTGCTCAACGGTTGTGCTGTGTTTTCCTAAAATGTTCGAAATCATTTTTCAACGGGTTAATAACATAAAAAAATCTCAATTAATGTCTTTGACAAATTTATCCTAAACTGATATACCTATAATAAATTTACTTTTTGTCAGTTTTCGTTAAATTTTCCCGTCAAATTACTAACTTTGATAGCATATGATAGTTAATGGATGTACAGATTTGGTGTTTAACCCTCCATTTGTCACAAGTGTACTAATTTTGTTATTTTTCGTGTTATTAATCCAATTTAATGAAAACTAACGGAGGGTAAATTTATCACAAACGTATCAGGTTTAGGATTTTTGAATGTCAAAGTATTAATTTATGGTAAATTTGTCACATATACAACAATCTGGAATTTTTTGAGATTTTTCATGATATTAATCTTTTTACAAATTATATCCAAACAATAAAAAAAACATTTTTAGTCACATATTACCAAACAAAGGAAAATGCTATAAAATGATTAATTAGAAAATATTTTCCTTTACCTTTACCATGAAGTTTTCCCTCAAACAAATGCACCGTAAGCTAAATTCAAAAAAAAAAAAGTTTTTCTCTTTAAAAAATCGGAAATCATTTTTTAAAATATAACTAGGTATCAATGCTTGACCTTTGTTATCAGCATGTGCAAACAATCATTCTTAGCGTTGTCTAAGGAGATCTACATTCGATTCACTTGGATTGCAAAAATTTATAATTTAGATCCACGCACAAGTCAAGTCGGGTCTTATTGGAGACTTTTAGCTCTAGGACAGAGATCTTACAGCGAAGGTTTTCATCACAAACTACAGCCTGCGATCTACCGTAGCACAAAAACAAAATCATTTGCAATAAACAGCCCCCAAGCCGTGTTGTCAACTATTATCCTTTTGAACCAGGAATTCCAGCAAATGGGAAGATAAAATCTTAACCTATTATATTATAAGTTTCGGGTTTCAAGAAATAAAGAATTTGTTCTAGCGAGTAGGTTATTTATTCCAAGTGGAACCTATACAAAGCCTGAAAATCTGAAACCTTGAACCCCTATTTACAGTCTAACTTTAGTTCAGCAAGTATTTGGTGCTGACCAAACCACGTGAGCAGAAAGAAAACTGGTCCAATAGTGCAGTAGTTTAGGGCGCGCATGTTTTTATTTCTGCGTTCTTTTTTCTTTCCTAAGAAATAAAAAAAAGTATTTTTGTTCTAACAATTTTTGAATAAAAAATGCGTTTGGTAAACTTGTTCCGGAAATAAAAAATGAACAGAAACACGTTTGGTAAATTTTATTCTTTTTTTGTTTATTTTAATTTTTTAATATTTGTATTTTATTTTTCATTTTTTCCTTTCTTTTTTATTTTTTCTTTTTTCGGCGGTCGCCGGCCCGGTGAGGTCGCCGACCCTCGACGGCGTCGCTGGGCCCTCGACGGCGTCGCCGGCCCTCGACGGGCTGGTCACGGGCCATGGCCGAGGCCAGCGACCGGCGAAAAAAAAAAAGAAGAAGAAAAGAAGAAGAGAGAGAAGAGAAACGTTTCTTCAAAATTTTTTTTGAAACAAGAAGTACAAATTTTTTGTTTCTTTTTTTTGTTCCTATTTTGTTACGAGAACAAAAAAACAAAAAAAATAGAAACGCAACCAAACGCGTTCCTGTTATTTTTTTGTCCCCGAGAACAAAAAAACAAAAAAAGTGTTCAAGAACAGAAATAAAGAACAAAAACATGCAGGCCCTTTTTTGACTGGTCCAATAGTGCAGTAGGTTATTGACTTTTTTGCCCAACCTTCGCTTAGTCCATTGCTCCAGGACTCAGAATAAGATTCCTGATTGGGTCGCCAAAGCCCAACTCCGCAACACTCATCCTCTCTATTGGGCCTCATTTATCCCACCACCTCTCTTGGAATTCTTATGTTTTCGAAGCACATCCACATTTCCTTTTTGCAATTAAATGATCTTTTACCGACCCAAAAAATAATAATAATAATAAAAGGAAACTTCAGCTTTTTCTTTTAAGGAAAACATTCATTAAGGATTATCCGATATACATGATTCGTTAGCATTTAACTTTTTCAAAGTTGTTCGGTGTACACAGAAAGCACTATTTCAAAGCATAACGACAATAATAAGACCAGTTTACAAAATTTGAATTTTATGTTTCAAACCCAATAGGATATTGAGGTATAGATGAACAATACAATTCCACAAGCCGAAGAGACTGTTATAATCTGTGACAAGGGAAAAGCTCTTGGAAAACTCAGAAAGAGTGCTTGATACCTTACGAGCTAGAGTTACCGACTAAAAGCAAGAACAACCCGACCAATTGGTCGAAACAACAACGCATGGGTTATAATTACCTGTAAATGAGAAAATTTGTGTTCCCCTCCCATCAGAGGTCGGGTAGGAGAGATTTGCCTTTAAGCTGGAAGGTTGTTTAGATGCTCCGCATATTCAAAAGCCCAGCACATCTCGACCCTTAAATCATTGAAATCTACGCAGAACCCATGCGATCCAAAAGATGAGATCCATCCTGTTCGTGCGCACCTAAAGGCGAATAGCTTTTCAGAGAATCGTTGGATGTTTCTAGTAAACAGACCAATTATAAATGCTCTCTCGCCTGGAAGAGATGGCCTCTAACCCCCCATGGTGGCAGAAACCCTAACCCTCCAAACCCACCTTAAACCCTAATCCCCTAATATAGTTTCCCTTTCTCATTGTCTTCGTAAAACCCTACCCCACCTTTGGCGAATGCTCTACTTATTTCCTTCATTGAAGGTGGAGTCAGTCCCCCTGAAGTGCAGCAACCCCAACGACTTAGGTGAGGACTTGTTGCTCTCTACAACTCTCGGACCTCTCCACGCACTCAGCTGCAAGGAACAATGGAGGAATAGGAGTTAGTGGAAGCCCGTCTCAATCTGATAAGCAAGAGACTAGGTAACCTCTGGTCCGAAAACAAATAAGCAATGCTAGATGATTCTGTTACAGAACAGCAAATGATGGACTGCCACCTCACCCTTTTTGGGCAACTGTTCTCAAAACCAGCTATTAACATCCAAGCTTTTCTGAATACAATGAAGAAGGCTTGGTGCACGGACAAATTCTAAGTCCAGGATTGTTCGCCTTCACATTTAAATATGAAACTGAAAAGGAAAGGGTATTGGTGGGATCATGGTGCTTTGCTAATCATTTATTAGTATTGAAGCAATGGGAAGAAAACATCACCGCCCCCGCCCCCGCCCCCAAAAAATAAAAAAAAAAAATCAAAATCGTTGCACCTTTTAAAATTCCACCGTCCTTTCTGGGTTCAAATATATAGACTACGTTATGAATTATCCACAGAGAAGGGGTTACACACCGCAGCTTCTGTCCCGGGTTAGTTGATGTGATAAAGGCTGATGATAGAAGTTTCACAGCCTCTAGAATGGACAAGGTAAGGGTAACTCTAAAGCTGGATGACCCTCTTTTACCAGGTACTATTATAATTTTGAAAGCGTAGAAACACTGGGTGAATTTTAAATACAAAAGACTATCAAATTTCTGTTCCTCATGTGGGCGAATAGGGCACTATGCTAAGCATTGTGAGTCGGTTCCGTTTGATGAGGATTAACATCGTCCATTCAAGAAACTCTTTAATGGCGAAAGGGATGAGGAAGTGTTTGAGGAAGAAATTGTTCTAGAATCTTCTGCTTTGTTGATGCAGGACCCAAGAGAAAACATTAACAGCCTCAAATGGGAGAAAATTCAAAAGGAGAGAATAAACAAAGGTAACTTGGACAAAGGAAAGTCCCCTGCACTGTATCATGGACAAGCAAAAAACCAGGGACCGATCCTGTTACTCACGGGACCAAGTAATGCTCGGGCAGACCAGATTCCCCTTCCAAACATGTTGAAGACTGGAAATCTAAAGACAAAGCCAAAAACCTGTAAGGTCTCAGGTAGCTAGAAAGCAAGATGCCAAAAGAATGACCCTCTTGTATCTGATGAAATGATGTTACTGGACACCACGATCCAGATTTCTGGAAATTCCAAAGAATGGGCTTTGGTGAAAAGCCTGAATACGCCACCAAGGGACAAATGAACTTTGTATGCTAGAACTATCAGGGGTTGGGCACAACCTTGACAGTCCAAGAATTGAGAGCCTTAGTGGCTCAAGAAAGGCCCAATGTTTTGTTCTTAATAGAGACGAAAAATCAGAACCAGTGGTACAAAGGCTGAAAAGGAGACTGAATTTTCAGAACTTATTTGTGGTGAACCCAGTAGGTATCCCCGCGCGGCAAGGTGGGGTGGGTGGGGGGCTGTTGGAACAATGAAGCTTCAATCACAGTTGATTTGGCTGCACTGGAGTTTTTGGATTTGACATGTAAGGATTTACTTAACAGAAGCACCATAAGAGTTACTTTCATTCATGCTACAACAAACTTCCAACAGAGGGTTCATCTCTGGAACTACTTGACAAACATCAGCTCTTATAGCACTTGTCTATGGATTTCTATGGGGGAATTTTAACGAAGTTCTCTATCATTGGGAGAAAGTTGGGAAGAGGCCTCCTGAGTACTATTGAATGAATGCGTTTCGAGATTTCTTGAATAACTGTTTGTTAGTAGATTTGGAGCATAAAAGCTGTGCTTTCACCTGGGCTAATAACAGAGGAGTAGAATTTGTGAAAGAGAGACTGGACAGAGTTTTATGCAATATTGAGTGGAGAGTCCTATTCCCTAAGGCTGAAGCTTTCACCTTGCCGGCAGTTAGTCTGACCACAGTCCCATTCTACTATCTTTATTTGCTGATCCAGTTAAACGGAAAAAGGGAGATCAAATTCGAGGCCTGCTAGTTAGAAGAGGAGGAATGCAAAAGAATTATAAAAGAAGCCTGGGAGGCTCCGGACCTGGTGGGAAAAAGCCTAGTAGTGAGACAAATGGATGCGAAATAGAATCTAACAAGATGAAGTAGGGAGAAATACTCAAATGGGCAGAAAATGATAAGAGAGTTGAAGGAGCTGCGGTGCATAACTAATTATCAACACCTCAGTCAAGAATCGGGAAGAGCCAAAGAGTTGAAGGAGAAAAAAACCATTGAAGAGATTTGGAGACAAGAGGAGAAGTATTAGGGGATGTGCTCTCGTATAATTTGGCTAAAGTTGGGGGGAGAGGGATGTGCTCTCGTATAATTTGGCTAAAGTTGGGGGGGGGGGGGGGGGAGGGGGTAAAAAACAAAATACTTCCACACAACGACCATACAAATAAGGCAGAAAAATAGAATTTCCGTGCTAAAAAATTCAGATGTGGGTAGCCAGTTGAAGCAGATGATCCTGAATTACTACGGGATTTGTATAAATCAGTAGGAGCAAGAAACTTGCAGCCTTTGCTTGACATTTGCCCCAGTTTGGTCACGGAAGAGATGAATCACAGCCTGACTGAGAAAGTCACCATGGATGAAGTTAAAGCAGCTCTTTTCCAGCTTGGAGAAGCAAAAGCGCCAGCCCTGTTGGCCTCAATGGCCAATTCTACCGGCACTATTAGGAAACTCTTAAACAAGAGATTTTTGACAAGATAGAGGAATTCTTTATTTCAGGGAGGATGCAACCAAGTTTAAACAAGACTCACATATTGCTTGTGCCTAAAATGCAAAACCCAGAAAAGCTTAGACCATTTCAGACCCATCAGCCTCTGCAATTTTGCCTTTAAAATTATTTCAAAAATCTTGGCGAATAGATTAAAACCATGGCTTCCAGTCTTGATTAAGGAGAAGCAAAGTGCCCTTGTGGGAAGTCGACTAATCCAAGATAATATTATGATTGTCCAAGAGGTCCTTCACCAGCTAAGGATCTAGAAGCAAATGTTTGCTTAGATATTAGCTAGGGTAAATTCCAGATTAGAATGATGGAAGGAAAAACTTATGTCAAGAGCGGGAAAGGAAATTCTCATTAAAATGGTGGTTCAAGCATTACCTCAACACGCCATGTCGATCTTTAAAATTCCAGCATCTATATGTCGTGCCATTGAACGAAAAATAGCTCAATTTTGATGGAGAAGTAATGGCTCAAAATCTGGGCTACATTGGAAGAGGTGGGAAGTGCTGAAAGCAAGGAAAGATGTTGAGGGCTAGGGGTTTAGAGACCTAATGTCCTTCAACAAGGCCATGCTTGGGAAGCAGGCATGGAGATTAACCCAACAACCGATGACATTATGGAGCAAAATCTTTAAGGGTCTTTATTTCCCTCGGAGGAACTTCATGCAGACAGTGAAAGGCTCTTGACCATGTTGGGGATAAAAAAACCTTATTATGGGCAGAGACGCAATTGCTGATTCGGTTATGTTGTCAGTGGGGACAAGTGAACGTGTTAACATCAGAGAAGATAAATGGTTAAAGAGGGGAATCATAGGAGGACCAGCAAACAAGAATGACTCCAAAATAGTTAGCAAGCTGATCAATGGAGAGGAAAATGCATGGAATGAACAGGTGATACAGGGACTCCGTGGTGACCAAATAGCGAATGAAGTACTAACAATCTCTTTGAGAAACAATGTTTTAGAAGACAAAATTGTGTGGACAGGAACTAAGTCCAGTGATTTTTCAGTGAAAAGTGCCTACAATGTTATCAGAACAGAAGCCACAAAACCAAACAGTAATCAAACATCAACCTCCTTTCAGCCCCCACGGATGCTGTGGAACAGAATTTGGCATATGTTATCCCCCCAAAAAATAAAATCTTTTGTCTGGAGCTTATGTAAAAATGCCCTTTCTACTAAGGACAACTTGTTTGGTAGGAGAATTGCACCTGACCCCTCGTGCCCAATCTGTCGAAGCCTCCTAGAGACTAGTGAGCATCTGTTCTTGCTTTGCCCTTGGACGAAGCTTATCTGGGAGAATCTGGCCCTGCAAATCAATATTCAAAGCCATGGTTTAAACCGTGTAGAAGAGTGGCTATTGGGTTTTGTCAGAAATCAAGGAAATTCACCGAAATTTGAACTGGTCTCAGGAGTTCTTTGGCTTATCTGGAAGACACGAAACAGCACCGTATTCCGAGGTCTCCAACCAGAGTCGTCTGGTATCATTCAATCCACCCAGAATCTGCTAAAAAATTATGTGAAATGGAATGAGAGATGAAATTAATGAGAGAGGAAATTTCAAAGGGAATCAGTGCGAGAACCCCAGTGCTCCCATTGGGGCGGATTGAGATTGGAAACCGCTGATAAAGGAAGCTTTAAAAGTAAATATCGACGGAGCTTACTCACTGGGCTCAACCGAAGGTATTGTAGCCTGCATTGTGTGCAACGCTGCCGGATCTCTGGTCAACGGCTTTGCTAGATCAGTGAGGGCTGCATCAGCATATCAGACGGAAACCCTTGTTTTTGTCCACACACTGTACTTTCTCTCTCCTCGAAGAAGTCTTAAACTGGAGCTCAACTCTGACTGCTTGAATTTAATTTCCTCTTTGAAGTCTGCTGATCAGCGAGGGTGGAAGAGCGAGCACCTATCACCAAAGCTTCTGATCCGTTGTCTTGCTTTCCAGATATTAAAATCGAGTTTTAAAATGACTTGCTATGCATTGGGACATAAATCTTCCAAGAAATATGGCAATTGCAAGAGAGCTTACTACTAGATAATTCAAATAAGTATTCTTTGCATATCCCAATACAACCTCTACTGTTGCCATCTCGACGGATACTTTCAAATCGAAGTGCTCTGCTAACAGAGTGAGAAACAATGACTTTTAGGCTGATACTTCCTGGTGTAAAATCAACAAAAGATCTCCACAAATATTTCTGTCCATGTATGCAGCAAACATATATCGATGACAACAAAGAGCCATTGTGAACTCCGATTCCTGCAAAGATTATCTATTAGTGTACGTCAGTAATGCTCCCGCCATAGTAGTCATGGTGCACACACCTTTTCACACAGATTAGAGAGTTCGTCATCCATTGTTATGTCAGCTCTTTCAGCATTTGACAAATGCCAGCTGCTGTATAAATTTTCAGCAGCACCTTGGAGGCAATCACCTTGACCGCCCACTTCAAAAAAATGAAGAAGCACAACAGGGAAAAAAAATCAGTTATGCGAACCGAAATCAACATGAGCAGTGGAAGATTTAAAACCGCCCTATCCCAAGTCAGCCTCAGGTGATTGCTGCAATTGCAGCTCCTAAGTGAGCCGATCCCAATATCTCACTGTCTCCCTGCACCAACCAAAAATATATGATTACAACTCCAGAAGTTTTGGTCCAAAACAATTATACCAGCTTACCAGTAAGATGGCAGAAACGGGAACGATAAAGTTACAGTAGAGTGTGGCTTTTGGAAAAAGAAATATATCAAGCAGCACGACAGCATTGACAGCTCCATTAGCCTGCCAAAAGGACATCACAAGTCAGATACATCTGGAAGTGCATCAATGTGCTCAGCTAACAGAGTGAGCAACAAGGACTATTAGGCAAATACTTCCCAGTGCAAAATCAACAATAGATCTCCGCAAATGAAATTTCTTCAGCTGCTGCTGCTTCTTCTTCTTCTTCTTCTTCCCCAGTTCCCGGATCTACTAGTCCTTGTGGAAGAAGAACAATGGGTGAAGACTGTGTCTGCAATTTGAGAGAAATCAAACAGGACGAGCCTTGATCCTTGATTTTTGGACGAAGTTGAATCGGGCCTGCGTGTTCATTCGAGCCAACACAAGTAAATCCACATTCCGGACATATTCAAGGTCGCAAATTTCCATGTTTCATATTTTGCAAGTTGAACGTTTCCTTGGAACATAAATATGGCATTTCAACGTCAAGAAGAAACCCAGAAATCACGAGCGAAAAAGAAATAGCAGCATGTCAAGGGATGCCAGCACCCTCCCTGGCCTTCATAACTACCTCCTCTGTAGTGGTGCCGACGATCTTGTTAGCATGTTTCAACTCTACGCAGGAATAATTTCCATCTGCATCCTGAGTCGGTTATTCTCTTATCAGACACAGTAGGAAGCAGAGAGCATAAATAGTATGGAAAGGGTTTGCCTCTTCCAAACATCAAAAGAATTCCAACCGATCCAATATTATGTGGGAGATGCTTATGCATTAAACTATATAGATCGGTGCCCCTTATTAAGAATAAGACACAGAAATCCACAGGCTAAGATGATTCTTTCCAGCCAATCAGGTAGAAACATTGCATCTTTAAGCTCAATTATATCTGCTGGATAATCAACAGCTGATTGGGGTTGTTTCCTAGGAAAATGAGGCATGAGGGAAAAAGATGTGCACCACTAAGGATGAGGAAAATAAGAGCAGAAGGATTAGCCCAGATGTAATTACAGTAACTATATTAAAAACCAGAATATTTAGGGGAGAGATATTACCTGAACTATGAGGCCTAATTTTTCTAATTTCTTAACAGCATCATCCACATCGAAGTTGCCATTCACATTGAACTCTTTTTTTATAAGTTCTTCGCAGTGCAGATAATATCCTACAACACAAAATAAGTGTTCAGGCTTTAAGTATTAAGATTCCCTCGTCTCACATTGCAAGATTCACACTCTCTCTCGACCTCAGCACTCATTGGCGGCTTCATGCCGTACTCGTGACAGAGATACGTCGAGAACACCTCCTCAATCGAGGGCCAGCCGAAAGACTTGAGGTTGCCAGCAGGGGAGAACGTAATGACAGCGACAGGAGTGCCGGTGTCTTTGCTGAGCTCAGAGGCTTTTTTGAGGATGCAGTTGCTTCTACTCGAGAACTTGTTGCTGCACCTTTTCCGGTCAAGAGATGATCCTGTCTGCATGTTTCTTCTAGAGAGAGAGAGAGCGAACGGGTTGTAGGAAAGATGAGTCGTTCTCAGAACTCACAAACTTTTTGAGCAGGCGGACCACAGCGTCCAGGTAATTCATGATCCAGGAGGCGCAGCCCTCCTTTGTCAGGCAAGATTCACACTCTCTCTCGGCCTCGGAACTCATTGGTGGCTTCACGCCGTACCTGTGACAGAGGTACGTCGAGAATACCTGTTCCATCGAGGGGCTTTCGAAATGCTTGAGCTTCCCGCTAGGGGAGAACAGAATGACGGCAACTGGAGCGTGGGTGAGTTCGCTGAGCTCAGAGGCCTTATTGATGATGCACCTGTGCCTCTTCGAGAACGTGTTGCTGCACCAATTTCGATCGTGGATCTTTTCGGTTTCTTTTGGCGGGGGTTGAACACTCTGCCGTGGTTTTCTTGGAGGGCGAGAGGAAGATGAACCTGTATGCATGGTCGTCATGTTTTCTTCGGAAGAGAGAGAGAGTTGAACGGGCTGGAGAAAAGGAGGAGTTCAGCTTTGATGCTCAAAGAAACTCGTGGCAGTCCCGTTATTTATAATTTGGTATGAGGCATGTCCAAGGGACACCATTTGCACTAACGTGATGTGTTTTAAGGAGTAGCTTTTGAAAACATGCGAGAAATAATAACACTATACTCATCAATATGATGCATGAAGCTGACGAAGATATCAACAGACTGTAAAATGAAAATATGATGCGGTTCAAATAAAAATATATCATCCCACTTGGAGAAAAACCTAGAGAATTAATCTACATCGAATTAATCTACATCGGTCAAGGTCGGATTTGCTGTGGTAATTGTGGAATTAGGACGTAAAAAAATTTAGTACGATTCCAAGTTTCTGTGCTTTGCTTTCTTCTTGATCCATCGAGATCGTCCAGTGAGACGACTTTTCACTTGTCACTGTGATGCTCCTGACCGAGGGGACCACAGCGTCCAAAGAAGAGATTTGCGGTTGTCGGGAATCCTTTTTAAAAGAGCGTACTTTTTCGTCTTAAGCCCTGTAGCAGTCCTGCGAATTCGGATGATAGTATTAATCATGGCGATTGTTTGACTCTTTCTTGCAAGCCACGTGCACTGGGCTAGCGCTTTTTGGCTATGAACGCGGTACTCAAAACAAACAAGTTCAATATCATAAAAGAGCAAAGTCTAATGAAAAACTTAAAGAATTAATGCAGATTAATGCAGATTCAAGCCGATATAATGAAGGATCAATGTGGGTTAATCGAAACATGCTGGATTACTAAATTTATGATGGAAAATAGAATACAAGGCAAGGAATGTTGTCTCCTAAGGAAGATGGCAACCTACTCTCGATTGCCTTCTTCCTCTTCTTATGTTGTAGTCTATTAACATGCTTCGGGCCGATGCATCTCTAGAGTAAATATTGCCCCATTAGAAGGAAAATTTGTCGAGCTAGAAAATTGATCTATATCAGTCACGGTTTGTGCTAGTGGTGGTTCTGGAGTTGGACATCGAAAATTAGGTAGTTCTAGTTTTTCGTCTTTTCCATCGATCGTGGTGCATATTGGTCGTAACTCTGAAGTTGGACACTGAAAATTTTGGGGCAATTCCGATCTTTCGTCCTTTCAACTTGACCCATGTACATCATCAAATTGGATGCTCGAACTTTTTGTTTGTGTCAATTAAACACTATGTCTTTCATGATTTGTTTTACCATAAGCACCCAACATGGCAACCAAAAATTAAGAAATTGCCATTCCCTTTCGGCTAAAAATAATCAAAGATATATCACACATACATGATTTGCTAGAATTTAACATTTTTATCATAATATGATTCAGTGCGTTTCTTTTAAATCAAGAATTTCAATTCAAAGAATACAGAGTCATTTCACTATGCAAGTTTTGGTTTTTTTAAAGGTATTGACTTTGGGCACGTCCAAAATTAAGGTTTGAGGAACTTTTGTTCTTGAATGTCAGCGTTGTGCAATGCCAGCTTGATAAAATAATCAAGAATGCAAAAGAATAAAGATATTGTTAGTACCATGAAAAGTCTTAAATTGATATATCTCTAATAAATTTACTCCAAATTAATGTTTATAATTAAAAACTCTGAACAAATTTACTCTTCATTTATTTTCATTAAATTTAATTAATATCATGAAAAATAATAAATTAGTATACTTATAACAAATGAATGGTGAAATCTCAAATTAGTATACACGTTAACTGTCATGTATTATCTAACTAACATAAAGTAAATCTAACAGATTGAAATTGAACATCTTCTGAAATTGAGAACACAAGGTCTTGGGATTCAAGCACAAACATTTGGCTTAATGAAGAATACCAAACCTTAGATGAACATGTCGGATTTTTAGTTGAAAAAATCATAAAAAATCTACTTTTTGTCACCTTATCTTTGTTATTTCCTTGACCGGGTTATCGTACTTTCTAGTTTTCTACTTGTAGTTGAACACAAGGTATAATTGAATTTCTCTTACTCAAAATTAATTTGGTCAAATTCAATTGGCTCACCCTCGAAGTAAGAAACAAATTAAATAGTGCTTACACGAACACCAACATAAGTTTTAGACGATGATTGGATTAACTTTGTTTTATTTGTCTTTGATGCTTCCACCGTCCTTTATTCATGATTGCCATTAAGGTTGCGCAATCGAACTAGATCACTTTGAAAATTGATCCAGTTTCAGTTTCCTATTGAAAATTGGTTCAATTTTTAGTTCCAAATTTTTTGAATTAGTGAGAATTAGTCCGATTCTTGCTTTCAAGTGAAGAATCACCTAGAACCGATTATCAATTTAATAAAGCTTAAAAATCATAACTTTTCTTTTGACATCCTTTTCTCTTTCCCTCTATTTCTTTGCTCCGTTTAACTTCACTTAGAATTCATAACACACACTCTCTCTCTCCCGCCTCTTTGCTCACTTGCAGCTTGCCCTTGCTTGTTCCAAACTCGCCTTCACTTCCTTGCCCGCTTTCATATTTTACTATGAACCATTTTATTGCTTATTTATTTTACCATAAAAAAGAAAACAAAAGAAATAATGGTTTCTTAGATAAACCATGAAACTAGACCGAGAAAAAATGATGAGTTCTAAGGCACATATGATAGGTACTAAATTCTAAAAACTGATAATCAATTTTAATATAATAGATTCCGAATTTCAAATCTAGAATCTACTCACCGGAAACAACTGCCCAAGTCGACGTCCTGGGTCTCTTCTGTTGGAGTTGGATTTGGACGAATTCCATGTAAAATGGATTTGATTGGACATTTTGTGTAAATAATAGGTTTTAATTAAAAATAAGTTCAAAATATAGGGACTCCATTACAATAGTAATAAAAATAGAATTTTCGGTTAAACGAATTTTAAAAACAATGTAGCTTCTCAATTGAGCTCGCTGCGCATCTTGAACGGCGACGACGAAATCGAGGTAGCGGAGAGTGCCGGAGAGCGCCGCCGGGAGCTCGGTATCCACGTACAGCTGAACCTGCAGCACACCATCATCGCACGACTTAGCCATCACCCGCGATGAAAGTTCAGCAGGAAATTCCAATCCATGTGGTTCGATTCCAATTTTGCTGCTGCGGAGTGCACTTTCAACATGGTTAATGAACTCTGGAACAATCTCTGTTACGGGCTTGCTCTACAGCAGTGGTCATTTTTCCCCGATCCTGAGGGCCTTGAAAATGATGGATTTGGTCTTTATGCGATATAAATACGAGTGTATATGGGTGCACGACCGCCGCACGATTGCCGCACGACTGCCGTACGATTGCCGCACGATTGCTGTATGACCGCCGCATGGCCATCGCATGACTATCGCAAGATCGCTGCATGACGACCACACGACTGCTGACCGTCGTCCCCACCCACTACCGCAGGATTGCCACCCATAGCCCACAGGCCATAGGAGGGGGCAGTGGTCGGTGAGCTGTGGGCGGCGGTCGGTAGTGACAGTTGGTAGTCGTGCGGCGGTAGGCGACTATCTTGTGGCGGTTGGCGACAGCAAGCTGCCGGTGGACTCCGTAAGCAATAAGTAAAAAGTATCATCAATAAAGAATCTAACCCATGTGTTAATTTATGACTCGAGTTTGAGATTCACTGGACTTTTAACGGATTAATAAAGAAGAAATATAAAAATAAATGAAACAAAGTTTCCTCTAGTCCTAAATAAGAAGAAAGTTCAAGAGACTTGTCTCGCTCGTTGGATGGCGAGCCAATGGCGTCGAAGTACATTTATAAATGGTCGGCTTCACCCTCTCCGTACCTCTAACCCATTCTCTCTCTCTCTCTCTCTCTCTCTCTCTTTGAAACTCAAGCGCCAAGCACATAGGTTCATCTTCTCTCTCTTTGAGAAAACCAAGAAAGCCTACAGCCCTCCCACTCCCTCTCCCTCTCCCTTTCCACTGAAAAAGGTTTTGACCCAACGAAAAGGAGCTGACTGTATTGGAGAACCGTGGAAGCGCTAGACGACGCACAAGACGTGGAGCGACAGCGTCATCGATAAAACCAAAAAATTTACATTGCACACTGGAGCTCTTGTCGCCACCATGGCGGTCAACCCCGAGGGCAAGGTCTGCCATTTCGGCAGTCCCTCGGTCGAAGAACTATTCTCGAGTTACCTCATTGAAAAGTACGACCTGAAGCAGCAAGTGATTCCAAAAGAGTGGCTGGACTGGGCCAAAAAAGTGACCGATTCTTGTAAGACGAAAGAAGAACGCGCCTCCATGATCATGAAGTTATAGGTTGTCCTCAACCGTCTGTGCGAGAGGTTGAAGGATTTGGAGGATAACCCATCGATTAATGCAGATGCTAGTCAAGGGTCTGGAGTTGGAGCTCGTCGTGATCTTTTAACTACGACAATCCCTTAACCTCGCACGACTTAGCCATCACCTGCGGTGAAAGTTCAGCAGGAAATTCCAATCCATGTAGTCCGATCCCAATTTCGCTACTGCGGAGTGCATTTTCAACATGGTTAATGAACTCTGGAACAATCCCTGTTATGGGCCTGCTCTACAGCAGTGGTCGTTTTTCCCCGATCCTGAGGGCCTTGAAAATGATGGATTTGGTCTCTATGTGATATAAATAAGAGTGTATACGGGTGCACGACTGCCGCACGATTGCCGCCCGACTGCCGCACGATTGCCGCCCGACCGCCGCACGATTGCTGTACGACCGCCGCATGGCCATCGCATCACTATCGCAAGACTGCCGCATGATGACCACACGACTGCTGATCGTCGTCTCCACCCACTACCGTAGGATTGCCACCCATAGCTCACCGGCCATAGGAGGGGGCAGTTGTTGGTGAGCTGTGGGCGGCGGTCGGTAGTGATAGTTGCGATCGTCTGGCGGTTAACGACAACAAGCTACCGATGGACTCAAGTAAGCAATAAGTAAAAGTATCATCAATAAAGAATCTAATCCATGTGTTAATTTATGACTCGAGTTTGAGATTCACTGGACATTTAACGGATTAATAAAGAGGTAATATAAAAATAAATGAAACATAGTTTCCTCTAGTTCTAAATAAGAGGTAAGTTCATGAGACTTATCTTGCTCGTTGGATAGCGAGACAATGGCATTGGAGTACATTTATAAATGGTCGGCTTCACACTCTCCGTACCTCCAACCCATTCTCTCTCTCTCTCTCTCTCTCTCTCTCTCTTTGAAACTCAAGCGCCAAGCACATAGGTTCATCTTCTCTCTCTCTGAGAAAACCAAGAAAGCCTGCAACCCTCCCACTCCCTCTCCCTCTCCCTTTCCAACGAAAAAGGTTTTGACCCGACGAAAAGGAGCTGACATGCGGAGACCAGCGGAAGCGCTAGAAGACGCACAAGACGTGGAGCGGCAGGCGTCATCGATAAAACAAAAATTTACCTTGCACTGCTGAGCTCTCCTACCACCATGGCGGTCAACCAAGAGAGCAAGGTCTGCCATTTCGGCAGTCTCTTAGTCGAAGAACTATTCTCGAGTTACCTCATTGAAAAGTACGACCTGAAGCAACAAGTGATTCCAAAAGAGTGGTTGGACTGAGCCAAAAAAGTGATCGATTCTTGCAAGACGAAAGAAGAACGCGCCTCCATGATCATGAAGTTACAGGTTGTCCTTAATCGTATGTGCGAGAGGTTGAAGGATTTGGAGAACAACCCATTGATTAATGCAAATGCTTTGGTCAAAGTGCAGGTTGGAGCTGGTCCTAATCTTTCAACTACGGCTTTGGCCACGGGGATGATCACGACAATACCTTAGCCTCGATCGACTCAGCAATCACCTGCGGTGAAAGTTCAGCAGGAAATTCCAATCCACGTGGTCCGATCCCAATTTCGCTGCTGCGGAGTGCACTTTCAACATGGTTAACGAACTCTGGAACAATCCCTGTTACGGGCTTGCTCTACAGCAGAGGTCATTTTTCCTCGACCTTGAGGGCCTTGAAAATGATGGATTTGGTCTCTATGCAATATAAATATGAGTGTATACGGGTGCGTGACCGCCGCACGATTGCCGCACGACCGACGCATCATTGCCGCACGATTACCGCACGATTGCTGTACGATCGCCACATCATACAGCAATCGCGCGGTAATCGTGCGGCAATCGTGCGGCGGTCGTGCATCCGTATACACTCATATTTATATCGCATAGAGACCAAATCCATCATTTTCAAGCCCCTCAACATCGAGGAAAAATGACCACTGCTGTAGAGCAAGCCCGTAACTGGGATTGTTCCAGAGTTCATTAACCATGTTGAAAGTGCACTCCGCTGCAGCGAAATTGGGATCGAACCACGTGGATTGGAATTTCCTGCTGAACTTTCACCGCAGGTGATGGCTGAGTCGTGTGAGGTTCAGGTATTGTCGTGATCAACCCTGTCAGTCAAAGCCAGAGTTGAAAGATTAGGACCAACTACAACTACAGACCCTTGACCAGCATTGGCATTAATCAATGGGTTGTTCTCCAAATCCTTCAACGTCTCGCACATACGATTAAGGACAACCTGTAACTTCATGATCATGGAGGCGCGTTCTTCTTTCGTCTTGCAAGAATCGATCACTTTTATGGCCTAGTCCAACCACTCTTTTGGAATCACTTGTTGCTTTAGGTCGTACTTTTCGATGAGGTAACTCGAGAATAGTTCTTCGACTGAGAGACTGCCGAAATGGCAGACCTTGCCCTCTGGGTTGACCGCCATGGTGGTAGGAAGAGCTCCAGTGTGCAAGGTAAATTTTTTGGTTTTATCGATGACGCTGTCACTCCACGTATTGGGCGTCTTCTAGCGCTTCCGCGGGTCTCCAATACAGTCAGCTCCTTTTCGTCGGGTCAAAACCTTTTTCGTTGGAAAGGGAGAGGGAGAGGGAGTGGGAGGGCTGCAGGCTTTCTTGGTCTTCTCAGAGAGAGAGATGATGAACCTATGTGCTTGGCGCTTGAGTTTCAAAGAGAGAGAGAGAGAGAGAGAGAGAGAATGGGTTGGAGGTACGGAGAGTGTGAAGCTGACCATTTATAAATGTACTCCGATGCCATTGTCTCGCTATCCAACGAGCAAGACAAGTCTCATGAACTTACCTCTTATTTAGGACTAGAGGAAACTATGTTTCATTTATTTTTATATTACCTCTTTATTAATCCGTTAAAAGTCCAGTGAATCTCAAACTCGAGTCATAAATTAACACATGGATTAGATCCTTTATTGATGATACTTTTTACTTATTGCTTACGGAGTCCACCGGCAGCTTGCCGTCGCCAACCGCCGCCCACGGCTCACCGACCAATGCCCCCTCCTATGGCCGGTGGGCTATGGGTGGCAATCCTGCGGTAAAGGGTGGGGACGACGGTCAGCAGTCGTGTGGTCGTCATGCGACAGTCTTGCGATAATCAGGCGATGGCCATGCGGCGGTCGTATAGCGATCGTGCGGCAATCGTGCGGTAATCGTGCGGCGGTCGGGCGGCAATCGTGCGGCGGTCGTTCACCAGTATACACTCTTATTTATATCACATAGAGACCAAATCCATCATTTTGAAGGCCCTCAGGATCGGGGAAAAACGACCACTGCTGTAGAGCAGGCCCGTAACAGGGATTGTTCCAGAGTTCATTAACCATGTTGAAAGTGCACTCCGCAGCATCGAAATTGGGATCAGACCTCATGGATTGGAATTTCCTGCTGAACTTTCACCGCAGGTGATGGCTGAGTCGTGCGAGGTTAAGGGATTGTCGTGATTATCCCTGTCAGTCAAAGCCAAAGTTGAAAGATCACGACGAGCTCCAACTCCAGACCCTTGACCAGCAACGGCATTAACCAATGGGTTGTTCTCCAAATCATTCAACCTCTAGCACAGACGGTTGAGGACAACCTGTAACTTCATGATCATGGTGGCGCGTTCTTCTTTCGTCTTGCAACAATCGGTCACTTTTTTGGCCTAGTCCAACCACTCTTTTGGAATCACTTGCTGCTTCAGGTCGTACTTTTCAATGAGGTAACTCGAGAATAGTTCTTCAACCGAGAGACTGCCGAAAAGGCAGACCTTGCCCTGGGGGTTGACCGCCATGGTGGCGGGGGGAGCTCCAGTGTGCAATGTAAATTTTTTTGTTTTATCAATGACGCTGTCACTCCACGTCTTGTGCGTCTTCTAGCGCTTCCGCGGGTCTCCAATACAGTCAGCTCCTTTTTGTCGGATCAAAACCTTTTTCGATTGAAAGGGAGAGAGAGAGGGAGTGGGAGGGCTGCAGGCTTTCTTGGTTTTCTCAAAGAGAGAGAAGATGAACCTATGTACTTGGCGCTTGAGTTACAAAGAGACTGAGAGAGAGAGAGAGAGAGAGAGAGAGAGAGAGAGAGAGAGAGAGAGAGAATGGGTTGGAGGTACGGAGAGGGTGAAGCCGACGATTTATAAATGTACTACGACGCCATTGTCGAGCAAGACAAGTCTCATGAACTTACTTCTTATTTAGGACTAGAGGGAACTTTGTTTCATTTATTTTTATATTTCCTCTTTATTAATCCGTTAAAAGTCCAGGTGAATCTCAAACTCGAGTCATAAATTAACACATGTGTTAGATTTTTTTATTGATGATAATTTTTTACTTATTGCTTATGGAGTCCACCGGCAGCTTGCCGTCGCCAACCGCCGCAAGACAGTCGCCTACCGCCGCACGATTGCCAACTGTCACTACCGAACGCCGCCCACAGCTCACCAACCACTGCCCCCTCCTATGGCCGGTGGGCTATGGGTGGCAATCCTGCGGTATCGATTGGGGACGACGGTCAGCAGTCGTGTGGTCGTCATACGGCGGTCTTGCGATACTCATGCGATGGCCATGTGGCGATCGTACAGCAATCGTGCGGTAATCGTGCGGCAATCGTGCGACGGTCGTGCGGCAATCGTGCGGTGGTCATGCACCCGTATACACTCCTATTTATATCGCATAGAGACCAAATCCATCATTTTCAAGGCCCTCAGGGTCGAGGAAAAATGACCACTGCTGTAGAGCAAGCCTGTAATAGGGATTGTTCCAGAGTTCATTAACCATGTTGAAAGTGCACTCCGCAGCAGTGAAATTGGGATCGGACCACGTGGATTGGAATTTTCTGCTGAACTTTCACCGCTGGTGATGGCTAAGTCGTGCGAGGTTAAGGGATTGTCGTGATCATCCCTCTGAGTCAAAGCTAGAGTTGAAATATTAGGACCAGCTCCAACTCCAGACCCTTGACCAGCATTGGCATTAATCAATGGGTTGTTCTCCAAATCCTTCAACCTCTCGCACATACGATTAAGGACAACCTGTAACTTCATGATCATGGAGGCGCGTTCTTCTTTCGTCTTGAAAGAATCGATCATTTTTTTTGCCCAGTCCAGCCACTTTTTTGGAATCACTTGCTGCTTAAAGTCGTACTTTTCAATGAGGTAACTCGAGAATAGTTCTTCGACCGAGAGACTGCCGAAATGGCAGACCTTGCCCTCGGGGTTGACCGCCATGGTGGCGGCGAGAGCTCTAGTGTACAATGTAAATTTTTTGGTTTTATCGATGATGCTGTCACTCCACGTATTGTGCGTCTTCTAGCGCTTCCGCGGGTTTCAGAGAGAGAAAGAGAGAGAGAGAGAGAGAGAGAGAGAGAGAGAATGGGTTGGAGGTACGGAGAGGGTGAAGCCGACCATCTATAAATGTACTCCGACGCCATTGTCTCGCCATCCAACGAGCAAGACAAGTCTCATGAACTTACTTCTTATTTAGGACTAGAGGGAACTTTGTTTCATTTATTTTTATATTTCCTCTTTATTAATCCGTTAAAAGTCCAGTGAATCTCAAACTCGAGTCATAAATTAACACATGTGTTAGATTTTTTTATTGATGATACTTTTTTACTTATTGCTTATGGAGTCCACCGGCAGCTTGCCGTCGCCAACCACCGCAAGACAGTCGCCCACCGCTGCACGACTGCCAACTGTCACTGTCGACCGCCGCCCACACCTCACCGACCACTGCCCCCTCCTATGGCCGGTGGGCTATGGGTGGCAATCCTGCGGTAAAGGGTGGGGATGACGGTCACCAGTCGTGTGGTCGTCATGCGGCAGTCTTGCGATAATCAGGCGATGGCCATGCGGCGGTCGTACAGCGATCGTGCGGCAATCGTGCGTTAATCTTGCGGCGGTCGAGCGCCAATCGTGCGGCGGTCGTGCACCCGTATACTCTCGTATTTATATCGCATAGAGACCAAATCCATCATTTTCAAGGCCCTCAGGGTCGAGGAAAAATGACCACTGCTGTAAAGCAAGCCCGTAACAGGGATTGTTCCAGAGTTCGTTAACCATGTTGAATGTGCACTCCACAGCAGCGAAATTGGGATCGGACCACGTGGATTGGAATTTCCTGCTGAACTTTCACCGCAGGTGATGGCTGAGTCGATCGAGGCTAAGGTATTGTCGTGATCATCCCCTCGAATCAAAGCCGAGTTGAAAGATTAGGACCAGCTCCAACTCCAGACCCTTGACCAGCATTGGCATTAATCAATGGGTTGTTCTCCAAATCCTTCAATCTCTCGCACAGACGGTTGAGGACAACTTGTAACTTCATGATCATGGAGGCGCGTTCTTCTTTGGTCTTGCAAGAATCGGTCACTTTTTTGGCCTAGTCCAGCCACTCTTTTGGAATCACTTGTTGCTTCAGGTCGTACTTTTCAATGAGGTAACTCGAGAATAGTTCTTCAACCAAGAGACTGCCGAAATGGCAGACCTTGCCCTCTAGGTTGACCGCCATGGTGGCGGCGAGAGCTCCAGTGTGCAATGTAAATTTTTTGGTTTTATCGATGACGCTGTCGCTCCACGTATTGTGCGTCTTCTAGCGCTTCCGCGGGTCTCCAATACAGTCATCTCCTTTTTGTCGGGTCAAACCCTTTTTCGGTGGAAAGGGAGAGGGAGAGGGAGTGGGAGGGCTGCAGGCTTTCTTGGTTTTCTCAGAGAGAGAGAAGATGACCCTATGTGCTTGGCGCTTGAGTTACAAAGAGACTGAGAGAGAGAGAGAGAGAGAGAGAGAGAGAATGGGTTGGAGGTACGGAGAGGGTGAAGCCGACCATTTATAAATATACTCCGACGCCATTGTCTCGCCATCCAACGAGCAAGACAAGTCTCATGAACTTACTTCTTATTTAGGACTAGAGGGAACTTTGTTTCATTTATTTTTATATTTCCTCTTTATTAATTCGTTAAAAGTCTAGTGAATCTCAAACTCGAGTCATAAATTAACACATGGGTTAGATTCTTTATTGATAATACTTTTTACTTATTACTTACGGAGTCCATCGGCAGCTTGCCGTCGCCAACCTCCGCACGACAGTCGCCTACCGCCGCACGACGGCCAACTGTCACTACCGAACGCCGCCCACAGCTCACCAACCACTGCCCCCTCCTATGGCCGGTAGGCTATGGGTGGCAATCCTGCGGTAGTGGGTGGGGACGGCGGTCAGCAGTCGTGTGGTCGTCATGCGGCGGTCTTGTGATACTCATGCGATGGCCATGTGGCGATCGTATAGCAATCGTGCGGCAATCGTGCGGCGGTCGGGCGGCAATCGTGCGGCGGTCGTGCGCCCGTATACTCTCGTATTTATATCGCATAGAGACCAAATCCATCATTTTCAAGGCCCTCAGGGTCGAGGAAAAATGACCACTGCTGTAAAGCAAGCCCGTAACAGGGATTGTTCCAGAGTTCGTTAACCATGTTGAAAGTGCACTCCGCAGCAGCGAAATTGGGATCGGACCACGTGGATTGGAATTTCCTGCTGAACTTTCACCGCTGGTGATGGCTGAGTCGATCGAGGCTAAGGTATTGTCGTGATCATCCCTGTCAGTCAAAGCCAGAGTTGAAAGATTAGGACCAGCTCCAACTCCAGACCCTTGACCAGCATTGGCATTAATCAATGGGTTGTTCTCCAAATCCTTCAAGCTCTCGCACATAAGATTAAGGACAACCTATAACTTCATGATCATGGAGGCGCGTTCTTCTTTCGTCTTGCAAGAATCGATCACTTTTTTGGCCCAGTCCAACCACTCCTTTGGAATCACTTGTTGCTTCAAGTCGTACTTTTCAATGAGGTAACTCGAGAATAGTTCATCGACTCAGAGACTGCCGAAATGGCAGACCTTGCCCTCGGGGTTGACCGCCATGGTGGTAGGAAGAGCTCCAGTGTGCAAGGTAAATTTTTTGTTTTATCGATCACGCTGTCGCTCCACGTCTTGTGCGTCTTCTAGCGCTTCCGCGGGTCTCCAATACAGTCAGCACCTTTTAGTCGCGTCAAAACCTTTTTCGTTGGAAAGGGGGAGGGAGAGGGAGTGGGAGGGCTCAAGCTTTCTTGGTTTTCTCAGAGAGAGAGAAGATGAACCTATGTGCTTGGCGCTTGAGTTTCAAATAGAGAGAGAGAGAGAGAGAGAGAGAGAGAGAGAGAGAGAGAATGGGTTGGAGGTACGGAGAGTGTGAAGCCGACCATTTAATAAATGTACTCCGATGCCATTGTCTCGCTATCGAACGAGCAAGACAAGTCTCTTGAACTTACCTCTTATTTAGGACTAGAGGAAATTATGTTTCATTTATTTTTATATTACCTCTTTATTAATCTGTTAAAAGTCCAGTGAATCTCAAACTCGAGTCATAAATTAACACATGGATTAGATTCTTTATTGATGATACTTTTTACTTATTGCTTACGGAGTCCACCGGCAGCTTGCCGTCGCCAACCGCCGCATGACAGTCACCTACCGCCGCACGACTGCCAACTATCACTACCGACCGCCGCCCACGGCTCACCGACCACTGCCCCCTCCTATGGCCGGTGGGCTATGGGTGGCAATCCTGCGGTAAAGGGTGGGGACGACGGTTAGCATTCATGTGGTCGTCTTGCGACAGTCTTGCGATAATCAGGCGATGGCCATGCGGCGGTCGTACAGCGATCATGCGGCAATCGTGCGGTAACCGTGCGGCGGTCGGGCGGCAATCGTGCGGCGGTCGTTCACCCATATACACTCTTATTTATGTCACATAGAGACCAAATCTATCATTTTCAAGGCTCTCAGGATCGGGGAAAAACAACCACTGCTGTAGAGCAGGCCCGTAACAGGGATTGTTCCAGAGTTCATTAACCATGTTGAAAGTGCACTCCGCAGCAGCGAAATTGGGATCGGACCACATGGATTGGAATTTCCTGCTGAACATTCACCGTAGGTGATGGCTGAGTCCTGCGAGGTTAAGGGATTGTCGTGATTATCCCTGTCAGTCAAAGCTAAAGTTGAAAGATCACGACGAGCTCCAACTCCAGACCCTTGACCAGCATCGGCATTAACCAATGGGTTGTTCTCCAAATCCTTCAACCTCTCGCACAGACGGTTGAGGACAACCTGTAACTTCATGATCATGGAGGCGCGTTCTTCTTTCGTCTTGCAACAATCGGTCACTTTTTTGGCCTAGTCCAGCCACTCTTTTGGAATCACTTGCTACTTCAAGTTGTACTTTTCAATGAAGTAACTCGAGAATAGTTCTTCGACCGAGAGACTGCCGAAATGGCAGAACTTGCCCTTGAGGTTGACCGCCATGGTGGCGGCGAGAGCTCCAGTGTGCAATGTAAATTTTTTGGTTTTATCGATGATGCTAACACTCCACGTATTGTGCGTCTTCTAGCGCTTTCGCGGTTTCAAATACAGTCAGCTCCTTTTTGTTGGGTCAAAACCTTTTTCGGTGGAAAGGAAGAGGGAGAGGGAGTGGGAGGGCTGCAGGCTTTCTTGGTTTTCTCAAAGAGAGAGAAGATGAACCTATGTGCTTGGCGCTTGAGTTACAAAGAGAGAGAGAGAGAGAGAGAGAGAGAGAGAGATGGGTTGGAGGTACGGAGAGGGTGAAGCCGACCATTTATAAATGTACTCCGACGCCATTGTCTCGCCATCCAACGAGCAATACAAGTCTCATGAACTTACTTCTTATTTAGGACTAGAGAAAACTTTGTTTCATTTATTTTTATATTTCCTCTTTATTAATCCGTTAAAAGTTCTGTGAATCTCAAACTCGAGTCATAAATTAACACATGGGTTAGATTCTTTATTGATAATTCTTTTTACTTATTACTTACGGAGTCCATCGGCAGCTTGCCGTCGCCAAACGCCGCACGACAGTCGCCTACCGCCGCACGACTGCCAATTGTCACTACCAAACGCCGCCTACAGCTCACCAACCACTGCCCCCTGCTATGGCCTGTGGGCTATGGGTGGCAATCCTACGGTAGTGGGTGGGCAATCCTACATGGCCATCGCATGAGTATCGCAAGACCGACGCATGACGACCACACGACTGCTGACCGCCGTCCCCACCCACTACCGCAGGATTGCCACCCATAGCCCACCGGCGATAGGAGGGGGCAGTGTTTGTTGAGCTGTGGGCGGCGTTCGATAGTGACAGTTGGCAGTCGTGCGGCGGTAGGCGACTGTCGTGCGGCGGTTGGCGACGGCAAGCTGCCGATGGACTCCGTAAGTAATAAGTAAAAAGTATTATCAATAAAGAATCTAACCCATGTGTTAATTTATGACTCGAGTTTGAGATTCACTGGACTTTTAACGGATTAATAAAGAGGAAATATAAAAATAAATGAAAGAAAGTTTTCTCTAGTCCTAAATAAGAAGTAAGTTCATGAGACTTGTATTGCTCGTTGGATGGCGAGACAATGGCGTCGGAGTACATTTATAAATGGTCGGCTTCACCCTCTCCGTACCTCCAACCCATTCTCTCTCTCTCTCTCTTTGTAACTCAAGCGCCAAGCACATAGGTTCATCTTCTCTCTCTTTGAGAAAACCAAGAAAGCCTGCAGCCCTCCCACTCCCTCTCCCTCTTCCTTTCCACCGAAAAAGGTTTTGACCCAACAAAAAGGAGCTGACTGTATTTGAAACCCGCGAAAGCGCTAGAAGACGCACAATACGTGGAGTGTTAGCATCATCGATAAAACCAAAAAATTTACATTGCACACTGGAGCTCTCGCCGCCACCATGGCGGTCAACCTCGAGGGCAAGTTCTGCCATTTCGGCAGTCTCTCGGTCGAAGAACTATTCTCGAGTTACCTCATTGAAAAGTACAACTTGAAGCAGCAAGTGATTCCAAAAGAGTGGCTGGACTAGGCCAAAAAAGTGACCGATTGTTGCAAGACGAAAGAAGAACGCGCCTCCATGATCATGAAGTTACAAGTTGTCCTCAACCGTCTGTGCGAGAGGTTGAAGGATTTGGAGAACAACCCATTGATTAATGCCAATGCTGGTCAAGGGTCTGGAGTTGGAGCTGGTCCTAATCTTTCAACTCTGGCTTTGACTAACAGGGTGATCACGACAATCCCTTAACCTCGCACGACTTAGCCATCACCTGCGGTGAAAGTTCAGCAGGAAATTCCAATCCAAGTGGTCCGATCCCAATTTCGCTGCTGCGGAGTGCACTTTGAACATGGTTAATGAACTCTGGAACAATCCTTGTTACGAGCTTGCTCTACAGCAGTGGTTGTTTTTCCCCGATTCTGAGGGCCTTGAAAATGATGGATTTGGTCTCTATACGATATAAATACGAGTCTATACGGGTGCACGACCGTCGCACGATTGTCGCACGATTGCCGCACGACCGCTGCATGATTGCCGCACGATCGCCGCACGATCGCTGTACGACCGCCGCATGGCCATCGCATGACTATCGCAAGATCGCTGCATGACGACCACATGACTGCTAACCATCGTCCCCACCTTTTACCGCAGGATTGCCACCCATAGCCCACCGGCCATAGGAGGGGGCAGTGGTCGGTGAGCTGTGGGCGGCGGTTGGTAGTGACAGTTGGCAGTCGTGCGGCGGTAGGTGACTGTCTTGCGGCGGTTGGCGACGGCAAGCTGCCGGTGGACTCCATAAGCAATAAGTAAAAAAGTATCATCAATAAAAAAAATCTAACCCATGTGTTAATTTATGACTCGAGTTTGAGATTCACTGGACTTTTACCGGATTAATAAAGAGGAAATACAAAAATAAATGAAACAAAGTTTCCTCTAGTCTTAAATAAGAAGTAACTTCATGAGACTTGTCTTGCTCGTTGGATGGCAAGCCAATGGCGTCGGAGTACATTTATAAATGGTCGGCTTCACCCTCTCCATACCTCCAACCCATTCTCTCTCTCTCTCTCTCTCTCTCTCTCGCTCTCAGTCTCTGTGAAACTCAAGTGCCAAGCACATAGGTTCATCTTCTCTCTCTCTGAGAAAACCAAGAAAGCCTGCAGCCCTCCCACTCCCTCTCCCTCTCCCTTTCCACCGAAAAAGGTTTTAACCCGATGAAAAGGAACTGACTGTATTGGAGACCCGCAGAAGTGCTAGAAGACGCACAAGACGTCGACCGACAGCGTCATCGATAAAGCCAAAAAATTTACCTTGCACACTGGAGCTCTTGCCACCAACATGGCGGTCAACCTCGAGGGCAAGGTCTGTCATTTCGGCAGTCTCTCGGTCGAAGAACTATTCTCGAGTCACCTCATTGAAAAGTACGACCTGAAGCAGCAAGTGATTCCAAAAGAGTGGCTGGACTAGGTCAAAAAAGTGACCGAGTCTTGCAAGACGAAAGAAGAATGCACCTCCATGATCATGAAGTTACAGGTTGTCCTCAACCGTCTGTGCGAGAGGTTGAAGGATTTAGAGAACAACCCATTGGTTAATGCCGATGCTAGTTAAGGGTCTGGAGTTGGAGCTCATCCTGATCTTTCAACTTTGGCTTTGACTGACAGGGATGATCACGACAATCCCTTAATCTCGCACGACTTAGCCATCACCTGCGGTGAAAGTTCAGCAGGAAATTCCAATCCATGTGGTCCAATCCCAATTTCGCTGCTGTGGAGTGCACTTTCAACATGGTTAATGAACTCTGGAACAATCCCTGTTATGGGCCTGCTCTATAGCAATGGTCGTTTTTCCCCGATCCTGAGGGCCTTGAAAATGATGGATTTGGTCTTTATGCGATATAAATACGAGTGTATACGGGTGCAGAACCGCCACACGACCGCCGCACGATTGCCGCACGACCGCCGCACGATTGCCGCATGATTGCCGCACGATCGCTGTATGACCGCCGCATGGCCATCGCATGACTATCGCAAGACCGCCACATGACGACCACACGACTGCTGACCGTCGTCCCCACCCACTACCGCAGGATTGCCACCCATAGCCCACCGGCCATAGGAGGGGGCAGTGGTCGGTGAGCTATGGGCGGCGGTTGGTAGTGACAATTGGCAGTCGTGCGGCGGTAGGCGACTTTCTTGCGGCGGTTGGCGACTGCAAGCTGCCGGTGGACTCCGTAAGCAATAAGTAAAAAAGTATCATCAATAAAAAATCTAACCCATGTGTTAATTTATGACTCGAGTTTGAGATTCACTGGACTTTTAACGGATTAATAAAGAGGAAATATAAAAATAAATGAAACAAAGTTTCCTCTAGTCCTAAATAAGAAGTAACTTCATGAGACTTGTCTTGCTCGTTGGATGGCAAACCAATGGCGTCGGAGTACATTTATAAATGGTCGGCTTCACCCTCTCCATACCTCCAACCCATTCTCTCTCTCTCTCTCTCTCTCTCTCTCTCTCTCTCTCTCACTCGCTCTCAGTCTCTGTGAAACTCAAGTGCCAAGCACATAGGTTCATCTTCTCTCTCTCTGAGAAAACCAAGATAGCCTGCAGCCCTCCCACTCCCTCTCCCTCTCCCTTTCCACCGAAAAAGGTTTTGACCCGACGAAAAGGAACTGACTGTATTGGAGACCCGCAGAAGTGCTAGAAGACGCACAAGACGTGGAGTAACAGCGTCATCGATAAAGCCAAAAAATTTACCTTGCACACTGGAGCTCTTGCCGCCACCATGGCTGTCAACCCCGAGGGCAAGGTCTGCCATTTCGGCAGTCTCTCGGTCGAAGAACTATTCTCGAGTGACCTCATTGAAAAGTACGACCTGAAGCAGTAAGTGATTCCAAAAGAGTGGCTGGACTGGGCCAAAAAAGTGACCGATTCTTGCAAGACGAAAGAAGAACGCGCCTCCATGATCATGAAGTTACAGGTTGTCCTCAACCGTCTGTGCGAGAGGTTGAAGGATTTGGAGAACAACCCATTGGTTAATGCCGATGCTGGTCAAGGGTCTGGAGTTGGAGCTCGTCCTGATCTTTCAACTTTGGCTTTGACTGACAGGGATGATCACGACAATCCCTTAACCTCGCATGACTCAGCCATCACCTACGATGAAAGTTCAGCAGGAAATTTCAATCCATGTGGTCCGATCCCAATTTCGCTTCTGCGAAGTGCACTTTCAACATGGTTAATGAACTTTGGAACAATCCCTATTACGGGCCTGCTCTACAGCAGTGGTCGTTTTTCCCCGATCCTGAGGGCCTTGAAAATGATGGATTTGGTCTCTATGTGATATAAATACGAGTGTATACGTGTGCGTGCTTGTGATAAGAGTAATAAGTTTTTTTTTTTTATCGGTAAATATGGATAATTTTACTCAGTTTCCCTTATCGGTCGTACAATGCGCATATAGTATGAATTATATGCTATAGTTGATTTCTCTTTCTATAAAAGCGTAAATTATTTATTAAATATATCCACTATACGGATCTTAGCCTCAATATAGTCACGTGCTTCTCACGTACTCATGTTTAGCTCGAGTGCTATATCAGCTCACTTTTTATAACGCTCAATTAAGTACTCGCATTCGGCATCTTTCAAATATACATGATTATGGGACTATTATGTTCGGTCTTATTATAAACAAATCACATACCTCATCTTGACTCTAATCAAGGCAACATATTATTTTATGTACCAAACTTGCTCTACAACGTTTATTTGTACATAATGTATCGTCTTAACATGCTAACTATAGCACTTGAGGTGATTACTCGTGTGAGTAAACCAATCATTGCCTACTAACATAGTTTCCAATAATATGTGTGCATGTGCTAGTTTACCTGTTGGTTCGCAATTTTGATCCCATTATGGGCCTGGCCCAATGAGCTTCAAGTGAAGCCTTGCTTCCACACGGTAAGTTTGGATCTGCAATGCCTTCGTTTTGCACTTCTTTGCAAGGATTTCGCCAGGTCATTTCTTTGTTAATGATGAGAAAGCTCGTCCAAGGTACAAATATAGGAACCTCCGGCCCATGAAATACCCAAATAACTCATGAACTAGGTGATATGCGAGCCTAATAGTGGCTCGCTGCCGTACGCGCCTCGTCTACGGGTACACGCTAGCTCTTCATTTACTAAGTCAACCGATAAGAACTGACATACCAAATTTTTCATGCAGTAAAAGAGTTACCCACTTTGAGGATACAATTAAGCATATGCTTAAAAAATGAAAACTAAAAAAAGAACAAAAGGAAAATGGGTTTTCGAGTAGAATTTGGAATCGGACTAGAAAAATAAGGTATGTTCCAGAACCGGTTATTGGACAAACATGGTAAGTTCTAAGTTCAAAAAGCTAATAACCAATTCTAATTGAGTAGCTTGATCGCAAGTGTCAAGCTTGAGTGGTTGTGTTGGTTGCGAATCCAGAGCTTGAGCTCGAACGGCCATGGCAACTACAAGATTGAGACTTGGCAACCATGGCCATGGGTCAAGCTCGAGTAGCCATGGATGAGGCTAGCCTCACTAGCCGCAAGAGAGGTTGCCTTTGCCCATGGCCGCAATGGCCTTGTCTAGATTAGGGTGTGAGCATTGCCACCCTCGTTGACCACGGTAAAAATAAAAATGAAGAAGTAAAAAAAAAAAAAAAATTCTTAATAAAATTTTTGAAAAACTTTAAAATATTATTAAAATTATTAACGTCAATGCTAGCTGTACTATATAAGATGGTTGATATTCGGTTAGTAATTTTTAGCCAAAATTGGCTAGATAGATTCAATTGGATAAAATAAAAAAAGTTTAGAAAATCAATTGGCAAAATTGAAATATTTATCACCAAATTGATAAAAATGTAATAGGTTTATAACTTTTTAGATAATTTTCATCTAAAAACTCACCACTTCTTTAACATTTTCTGTATGGGATACGTGGAAACTCAACTCACCATCGTATTTTGACTTGCCACATGAATAGAATGAGATCCCCAGACCAAAACAACAAAAACTACATTACTAGCCTTTTCTTTTAGGAAATTGCGAATGAAGATGATCCTAACTTAAGATCAAATCATAGCACATATTCCAATGCACATGCACTTCATTGAAATGTGGATCGTGCAAGCCAATAGACAAATCCACCCAAAGAAAACCGAAAACTAATCCCAATGTCCAAAGGCTCAACAGCCTCAGTCCTACATGTCGCGACCCTCCTGGTGTGATCCAAGAAAGACGAGCTGAGATATGGTTAGGGAAACATCATATTAACGCCTACAGATGAGAAGAAAGTGAACATGATAAAACCCAACCCAACCCAAGCCTTAAGATTCAACCAATTTTTATAGATCCAGGCCCACTGAAGAAGCTGTATAAAAATAAAGTGCCAAACAAGAGTCTCAAGAGCAGAATAATGCCTGGGAATCACCGGGAGGGTGCAGCACGAGAGAAATAGAGTCGAAACACTTCGTTGTTGAACGACCATCTGGAAACGACCTCAGATGGAAATTCTTAGCATGGGCCACCATTGAGTAGGGGATTGCATTTAAAAGGTGGAGCCGAATGTTCTCTAGAATGTCACTAGCTCACGTAGGGTCAATGTAATAGGGGTCTGTTAGTGCTCCTAACAGTGGTAAAAAGACCTTAAAACTCCAAATGTGTAATAGGGGTCTGTTAGTGCTCCTAACGTTGGTAAAAAGACCTTAAAACTCCAAATGCCAAAATATTGGAAATGTTACAATCCGGGTCTTTTTTATTATATTTTATGTAACAAATGGATAGTCGAGACTCAAGACAAGCGTGGTGCTTGGAGGAGCGTCGCTCCAACCTATTGAGTCAACTATCGGCTTCTATCTTCAATCTCTTTTGACAAGCTGTCGAGGCTTGCACACATCACAGCTCATCACTCCACTCTCGCTCACGGACGCTCCTTCACAACCTTCGGTCATTTTTCTCACGCCGCAGACGCTGTGCTCCACGGGGACGAGGGGCAGTGCGTGTGCAAAGAAGAGGAAGGCAAAGGCATGGGTTGGCCCTTACATTGTCCTTTTCTTTTCCTTCTTGGGCTCACATTGTGGGTTTAAAGAAAGAAAGAAAATTGGGCTGAAAATATGATGGGCCAAGGGAGAGGGATGCTAGGGGGCGAATGTTTTAAAAAAGAGTGGGCTGGTGTGTCCGGCCCACTTGACTGGATTAAAGATATATATATTCATTTTTATCTTACCTATTTTTATTCATTTTTTAATTTTTTTTACTTTTTATATCTACAATTTTTTGTATATATATAGAATAAATATATTCTTAAAATATCGACAAAAATTCAAGTGTCAACAATAATATATAACAAACCAACCAGAAAGTGAGACGTGGCAACTAGGTCCATTTATCAAAAAAATTGTCTTTTTCTCCCCTCTCTCCTGTGCTCTGCTCTCCATTAATTCTCCACCCCCTCTCTCTCTAGAACCTTCGCTAAATTTGCCACTAAATTGGCTCATCGTAGGCGAGGAGATGGGTTCTACATCGTGTACAATAAGTCTGGCATGCTAGCCACAATTTCAAAGTCCCCGGAGCTCGAATGTGTCGAGAAGTTGTCGCCAGAGATGGATCAGAGGCGGTGGCAGAGGCAGTGGCGGTGGCAGTGGCGTGATTCATCGGACTGGAGAGAGCAGAGCTAGTCGTGAGTTGGGCATGAGCGAAGGGTTTAGAGGGAGAGTGGGGTTTAGGCGTGGGGTTTGCAAAGATCGAGAGCAGAGCGTGTGAGAGAGAAAAATTTTCTAACATATGAGCTCGATTGCCACGTGTCAATTCCTGGATAGTTTATTATTTGTCGTACTTGGCATATTTATCTATATTGTAAGGTTTACCCTAGACTATGCCGTCTCAATTTCCTTCGTGAAACAGAAGCATGCGCGAAGTCTCTCTTCTTTGTCCAGATTCTCTATTGAGTCCTGCCGCATATTCATCTTCAGCTTGCCATTTACGAGTAAGGTTTTGTTCATTTTTTGGAAAAAAAATTTCAAGAAGTCAAAAAAAAATAATAATAATTATATTTTTCAGTATTCAGTGAAACTTGAAAATTAACTAGAAAATATTTTTCGCTGTTCAATTTGGAAAATTTGATTTGATTTTCCTCTCAGCACTTATTTTAATAATTTATTTTCTTTATTTCATTTTTTTCTAAAAAATAATTTTTAATTTTTTTAATCTTCCTTATACGTTTTTCTTTTTTTTTTTTTTTTTGACCCCTTCTTCTTCCTTGGCTAGTCACAAGCCATGCGGCAACTACGACTGGCCAAAGGTGACCTAGCTCTTTGCCAAGCTCACTAACAAGCCCGAGGTCGCCTTTGGCTGGTTGCCTGTTGTCTTGTGGCTAGCAATCGACCAAGGAAGAAGAAAAGGAAAAGAAGGAAAAAAAAGAATAAAATTTCACATTTTTTTTAAATTTAAAAATACAAAAAATAAAGAAGTTGGGATGATAGGAGTGTGAGATAAGAGAGAGTGAATGAAGAAAATGTTTTCCCTTATTTGAAAAGTGAAAGATATTCTCTCTCATTTTAGAAGACTTTTTTCTCTTCATGGGAAATGTTTTCCCAATGCAATTCATTTTTTTGTGAAATGAACACTAGAAAATTTAGAAAATATTTTTTTTTGAAAAATATTTTTTGCGAAATAAATGGAACCTAAATATCTTGACGAGCTCCTCCTCTTCCAAGACATTTCTTTGGCTTTGGTAACGATGACATTGGACACCATTAATTTAATATGGAGAAATGATAGATTTTTCTCTGTTTCCTTCGATATTACACAATCTTAACAATAATTTATCATGTAGTCAAACGACTAAACGCCAAAACCCTAGTCAAATTAATGATTCGCACTGAGTGATTATCAGTCAAATCATGTAATCAATTTGATACGTACTGAAATTTTGGTAAATATAAATCTAGAGACCCGCCTCATTCTAAATTCTATAGTGTTCTTTTATTATCGTGGTCGTCATTTTGGTTTCGTATAAAGGTACCTTAGATTTGGCGATAATATGAATGTGACGTTTGTGAGATTTAAAAATATGTTTGACTTTTTCAATGATAGTCATAGGAAAAAAAAAATCTTCGGCTAATTCTCATGATATAGCGTACTCGTTTTTAGGTGAAGACTTAATTAAAGACTTCTACCAAAAAGAGAAGCTTAATTAAAGGGAAGAATTTCAAAACCCATGGCCATTTCGCAAGTCAAGCTGTTAAACTCGACAAAGACACGCGTAGTAAACACAATTTTGACAATTTTTTTCATAGATTACTGCAACTATTGGCTTACTCCTCTCAATAACCACAATTATCATGAGATCCCTTCGTCTAAAGAATATTATTAAATGTTGGTTTAATCGCCTTGATTAAATTGTCCGAAAAAGTCATAAACCTATTATACCGCAGCCAAAAGTGTTTTAGACAAAGGAATCTCGTCTAAGTTGGGTTTTATCAAATTAAATAAACCAATGATTCATGGAAGTCGTGTCCATTGAGATGAATAAATTAATTGCATTGGTGATTGAAGGTCTTCCCTTTAATTTAGCTTGTCTGTTTCCTCGACAGCGACATGCCACTAAATTGGCACGTCGTAGGCGAGGAGATGGGTTCTACGTCGTGTACAATAAGTCCGGCATGCTAGCCACAATTTCAAAGTCCCCGGAGCTCGAATGCGTCGAGAAGTTGTTGCCAGAGATGGATCAGAGGCGATGGCAGTGGCGCGATTCATCGGACTGGAGAGAGCAGAGCTAGTCGTGAGTTGGGCATGAGCGAAGGGTTTAGAGGGAGAGTGGGGTTTAGGCGTGGGGTTTGCAAAGATCGAGAGCAAAGCGTGTGAGAGAGAGAAAAATTTTCTAACATATGAGCTCGATTGCCACGTGTCAATTCCTGGATGGTTCATTATTTGTCGTACTTGGCATATTTATCTATATTGTAAGGTTTAACCTAGACTATGCCGTCTCAATTTCCTTCGTGAAACAGAAGCATGCGCGAAGTCTCTCTTCGTGAAACAGAAGCAAAAATGGGTTTGTCCTGGGTTTACATACAGAAAGTTTGTAAAAGCACGAGCGATGATAAAAGAACCAACAGCTACCTCCCTTGTATTAGCGTTACTATGACTCGTGCGCCAATGTGAAGTTCGTTGTCAAGCGGCATCAGGAGTCCCCCAAACACTTCAGAATCAAATTTATGAATAAAAGAACCAACAGCTACCTCCCCTGTATTAGCGTTACTATGACTCGTGCCGATTGCCGCCCGCCGCCGCACGATCACCACATGACCGCCGCATGATCACCGCACAGCCGCGGCATGACTGCTGCACGGCCATCGCACGACCGCTGCACGGCCATCGCACGACCGTCGCATATGACCGCCATTCGTCATCCCCGCCCACTGCCGCAGGATTGCCGCCCACAACCCACCGGCCGCAGGAGATGTTAAGAATCCTTTTTCCGCCCTTCGTGCCATGCTATTTTTCGTCGCCCTTCCTCCCTTCGTGCTCCCTTCATGCTCCCTTCGTGCCACGCTATTTTTCATCGCTCTTCCTCCCTTCGATCATGTTTGAGGTTTTTTGTCCTGTAGCGCAAGGGAGATGTTAAGAATCCTTCTTCTGCCCTTCGTGCCTCGCTATTTTTCGTCGCTCCCCACAGTTTGGACCGGGTCCAATGCAGCATGTATGCCTTGCCATTTTTCTGAGTGTCTTTATGAGGTTTTCCATTTAGATTCATGATACTTCACAACTACCACGTGCCTGTAGTAATGAACTCAACTTTTGAGCAAGAGCCATCCACCCACGGATTACAATGCTTTCGTCCCTATTGATTAAAACTTGAGCTTGACTATGACTAGTAATGTTGCAGATTTTTATCCAGTTAATACTGGATCATGATTGCTCCTATCTCTGCTATGGTAGTGATGGAGAAATCTTTCTGAAGCTAGCAATCGGTTTAAGCATCTTTGAAAAGAGAATAACAGTAGCAGCTCATGAGAAATCAATAACCGATACACTTGTAACAAACATGGATAAAAACTCTAAAGTGATATGCCGGTCAATTACTAAGTATCACCTAATTTGGTAATTTGACGATAAATTTGTTACAATCATACTAATTTGGGATAAATTTTTCATGAGCTTATCAGTTTTGGATTTTTCATAATATTAATCCTAAAAAAAATTGATATACGAGTTATGCACACGTGAGAGGACAAAAGTACAGACGTGAGGGTTCTGCACGTGTGGGAGAATTGTGCACAATAAAAGGTTGCAAAAAAAAAAAAAAAGCAGAGAGAGGATCAGTAGCCCACGTGCAAGAATGGCTGTGGAGATAGAACTATTTAATTCAATTCCATATTTGTTTTTTTTTGGGGGGGAAGCCTGGACTTTTCACTTTCAACCCTATTATATGCAGAGATTATATCTTGATGTAAATAGCTATTCTGAACTAAGAATAAGACAAAAGGAGAATAAAGAACAAGTGGTAATTAGCATCAGTTAATATAATCTCCATCACCATATCACCTGTTATGACTACAATTTTAATTATCAGTCCTTAAATCAACAACTCCATAATATATAGTAGTACCGTTAAATTATTTCCAGTCACTACATAGCAGTAGCAACCAATCATTTTGTTCATAAGCGTGACTAATGTCTCAGCTTCTAAAGTCACTACCAAGAAAAATGTGAATATAAAGCAAATAGCGACCTCGCAGATACTACGCAAAAAAATACATAAATATTGCTATAATATGAAGCTCAAAGCTTAGATGAGATTCTAAAAATTCACATTTTACAGAAAAAGACTGCAGAAGCTTAACTAATGAGAGTTCATTCTCAACTTTGTCACTAAATAAAGGATTATATCATTATGCATGCCACCACTTCTTATCAAGGCAAAGGCAAAATGCATAGGTTCAACAGATTTACAACACCTCGCCCCCAAAAAAAAAAAACAAATATAGAATTGAATTAAATAGTTCTATCTCCACAGCCATTCTTGCTCCCACCACCAAAACCTCATTTGAGAACATGGAAGTAAAACACATATCAGGTCCTGACCTGGCTGACCACAGATCGATAGCAGCACGGGTTGATATGAGCTTGTGGATTCACCAACTTGCACCAAAGCTTTATCATGTCCTAGAGTCAAATTTTGTTCTTGGCACTTCAGCTTCAGTTTCTTCCTCGGGTAGCTTCTGTAGCCCTCGCTCATTTCCCCTAGAGAGTCCTAGAAATGATATAGGAAATAGACTCAGATACACATACTGGGTCATGAAAACCTGAAAAGCAACATAAACTACCAAAAGAACGTTGACAATATATAATTTGAACCTGTGTGCAAGTAATACATATCGTCGAGAGCCTCGGGATTTTCACTGCAACCACCCACAAAGACGAGAACCCCACTCCTTACGGGATCCAGACAGTCCCCAGCCATGGAAAATCTGGCAGAAGGTCCAGAACCTGCAGTAGTCACCATGGACCATATCACAGATTCTGCAAAATCATGGTAATAATCAAGCAAAAGAGATAAGAAAAGGAAGACACGCATTTTAAGTCGAAGGAACAAAAGCATGCTTATGTTGCTTACGAAGCCATCCACCAACACTCCTCTGTAGTCTCGAATCACCCCTGCTACAGCTGCTTTTGGCAAGTTCTCCGATTTGGAGCAATCGACGTTGATTACCAAACACCCTCGCTCCGGTGCCTACCATGAAGAAGGTCAGCTTTTCCCCTTCTTAGTTGCGCTTTCCAACCTTGGATTTCATCTAAAAAAACTGGCTTGCTCTGTAATTGCAAGATCCAACGTTGTGTTCGTGTTCAGCCAGCGGGAGCTATAAACAAACCCATTTCGGGCCCTCCAAATTGACCACAAGATGCCTGCAATTTCCTCATGCGAGACCTGGTATGTAGTAGCTTCAAAGCATTTCAATAACCATTTATCCAGTCAAGTGATGGGTATGTCTGAAGATTGTAACTTGATTTTTTCGTGTGCCCATATCGAAGCTGTCCAGGGACAAAGCAAGAGCGTGTGCTCAATTTGGTGGTCTCTCAGCGCCTGGTTCTTGTAATCAAGTAAATAAAGGCTAAAGTTTCTAGCTCATGTTCCTTACATAATCTATCTTTCTCGGTAGTTAGTCTTGAAGTTGTATAAATGTATCTTTTGTTCAGCGATTTCATTGATCTTGTTCGTTGCGTTGCATTATATGACATTCTATCTATTAAAACCTTTCTTTGTCCTAGAGAATCATATTGATATTTGCCAAGAATATACACAACATTCGCGTTGACCACTCTACACAATAGACCTGTCATGAGACATGCAGGGTAGGTATCAACCATTTGAGCCTCTGTCTGCATGCAATGCATCTAAAAAATGCTGGTTTTCAGAAGAATACGGTTCAATTGGGAGTCCAGTCACCACAGCAAACAACAAAGTCTTAAGCTGCTGATCAAGACAGATCTCAACTTCAGACAAGCTCATGGGCTTACCAGGGTGGATCCACCTCCATTTGCCAATCGATTCGTGAACTTCTCCAAGCTCAAACTTTTCAAAGGTTTTTTATTGGTTGGGCCAAGCCAGGCCTGTTCGCCCATGTTGGGCGAAACCCAGCCCATAAAGGAAGGGACCATAAGAAAGAAAAAATAGTTATTTTTTAATATGAAAATGGGAACATTAATTTATAGAGACAGAACGTGTGTTTTCCTTTTCGAAGATAGTAAACTCTCTCGATGAACTGAACTCCAAGACTTCGATTAATTCCTCTAAGACTATAATAAGTATTTAATCTGTGGCAAATAAGGTACGTCCATCTTCGTAATGTCATTTTCAATCAATGTTATATATTTGCTCGAGACTGTTTTCACGTTTGTTTTTGGTAGCCAATCCTTCGAGTATCAGTTCGTTTTTAGGAATCTGTTTCCTACAGCATCCGGCCAAGCCGTCTCATTGCAGGTTACGGCCCACACAGCCGACATCGCTGTGTACTGGCGGGAACAAGGTGCCGGCCTGTGTTGGTTTGTGCTGCAAGCCAAGCCCAAGTAGGAATCGGCTCTAGGCCGAACATCTTTCGAAAGATCCATGCCGAATAACTGTCGGGCCAGGCCCATTGAAGATCCAGTCCAAGCATCCACTTCAGGCGTGTCCACCACTGATCAGTTGACCGCCATGTCCAGCCCATCCTCCCACCAAAGATTATTTCCTTTCTGTAGCTGCAAAAACTTTCCTCTTCTAATAATTGATAAGTTGGGAATAAATTCTAGACAATGTCTGACCTCGCAGGCTTGAGGGAACACCATTTCTCGACTTATTAACAGATGGCAAAATATAATTACAAAAAAAAAAAAAAATAGAACGACCATTTCTTGTTTGCAATTGCTAACTCTATTCCTGAATAAAGGCCAAATATAGAAACAAAAGGAATTTCAGGATGTGTTTAGTCAGCTGAATATAACTCTATATTATATCCTATACAATATTTTGGGACAATGCAAAATTTTGATGTCTGGATATTAACCATGGGTCCGATTTTTAACCTCAATATTTGAGAGAGACTAACTGACAAAAAGTTCGGAGATGAAATTGCACATCGAATCAAACTTCAAAAGCCATACGTGCCATTATCTCTTCTTCTAATAATATGCAGCAATCCAAATGGCCCGATTAAACCGTTGTATTGGATTGGGGGGTACTTCTATATTTGATGACATCCTTAAAGATCAAAATCAAGAAACCCCCAACCAATTTTCCCAATGGAGATCCAAGCAAACTCCTCGAGTATGGTATACATAGTTGACAACCTAAATCCCTTGAGAACACACATCCTCCAAACAATGCAATAACTTCGGATATGCTTCCCAAAGTACATATGAGAGCATTACCAAGCACATATACATTCTCCATTTATGTCATTACCCCTTCTTCTAATAAGCAGCAACCCGAGTGGCCCAATTAGTCGTTCCAATCAGAATGGGGTTGTACTTCCATTTTCAATCAACCAAATTCCTATATTGGCACACATCCCATATTGACAAACGTCTTCTACAGGAAGCAATGGCTTAAACAATCAAATTCTTAGATGGACACAAATCCAACGACAGCTTAAACAACCATTTCCATATGGATACAAATGCTCCATAAAATGCAACGGTTTTTAAGTATGTTGCCAAAGTACATATGAGAGCATTTCCAAGCACATACACATTTTTCCATTTGTGCCATGTCCCTTTTTTTAATAAGCAGCGACCTGAGTGGCCCAATTGGTCAATCCTATTGGAATGAGGGTGTACTTCAAAATTTGATTTGCCAATTTCCCATATATGAACACGCATTCTATATATAAGGCGACAGCTTAGACAACTAATTTCCCTATTATGGGCACACATCCCATTTGGACGCCATCTATATAAAGTGCTGTTTATAAGTGACCTATAGTAAGCAAAAAGCATCACATACCTCTCTATCAAATTATTGCCGGAGTACTATCAAAGCATTTCCAAGCACATACTCATTCTCCACTCTTGCCATGACCCCTCGTTCTACAAAGCGGCAGCACACGTGGCCCGATGAACGGTTTGTAACTGAACAATTCATTTGTCTAATGTTGAAGTTGCCTGAAAATAAAATATCGATCCGCTTGGTAACAGAATTAAGAATTAAAAAATATATATATTTCTTTATTCTGTAAAATAACTTTGGAATCAAAGCCCAAATCATTTTTCTCTTTTTCAAAATTCTTCATCTTCTTCTTCTCTAATCAATCGTAAGCCACAGCGATGATGGATGACAGCTAGATGACGGATGACAGCCAGACGGGTCCCGTGACATGGCTACGCTCACCCAAATCCGGCCAGGGTTGACCTCGCCTGGCCATGGTGGGGCCCACTCCAGGAGGATGGCTTTCGCTTGGATGTCGTGGTGGGCGACCATCCTGGCCAGAATCCACTCCAGGAGGACGGCCACCGTATCATTGCCTCTGAAGATCATCTCCTGATCGAAAAATAACACAACCAAGGAAAAATATTTCAACTTTTCGCTTTCATCGAGCAAAGAATGGCTCCCCAAATCCGTCCTCGCAATGCCGCCACCATACGAGATCGCCAACAGGGAAGTAACAAAGCAAAAGGAACATGCCCCGGCAGATAAACCGAGATGGATAAGGAATGAGAATAAGATAAAAAAGAGGTGATGGGGGGGCAAAAATATTCAGATTCTCGACACCTTGGGACGTCCCCATCAACAACCCAAAAACAACAGAAACAAAAAAAAAGCAGAGCGAAATGAAATATGCAGCATCAAGGATATAAACTGAAAGCATCCACCCACAATGAACCCTGAACAAACAAAAGGAGGCTCTCGCCAGGACAAACTACAAAGCATTCCCGCATGAAAAAGAAAAGAGGAAAAAACAACCTAGGAAACGCATCTCGGTTTATCAGCTGGGGCTTATTCTGCACGCACGCACATGCATAGACTCCTATTTATATCGCGGTAGAGACACCCAAAATTTTCAAATGCAGCAAGGATGCGTTCCCCCTCGTCATCGTTATTTTCATGGCCCTCAAGATCAGGGCGCGCGTGGATTCCTCTCACAGCAAGACTCGTTATATGGGCAGACCATAAAACCTCCGCTTGGATGCTCTCCTATCGTCAATTTGGTGGTAAAATTGGCCTCTGAGGTCGAGCGCTTGTCGCCATCAGCACTGTCCTCAGGGTAAGCCAAAACTGAAGGATGCGAAGTTTCGAATTTCTTTTCCAAATCCTTACCGGCTCCAGATCTAACTCTAGACTCATGATCAGCACAGGCATTGACCTTCGACCTCTTGCCCAGACGGCCGAGAAGGTTCCAGCACTTCATGGTCAAGGAGGCCATCTCCTCATATGTCATGCCAGACTCACACCGTTGATGGAAGAACTCGAAGCACACGTCGTCGACGGAGGGTGAAACAAAATAGTGGACCTCGCCCTCGGTGGCCTCGGCCGGCAACGCAATGAAGGCGATGGAAGCACCCGTGAGTGATTTGAGACTAAAGGATTTCCTGATTTGACCTTCACTTCTGTCCGAGAATGTCTTGTTGCGCTCCCGCTGGTCGGCGATCCAGGCGGTTCCCTTTCGACGGGTCGGGGCCACTTTTCGGTGGAGAGGAAGAGAGGGAGAGCTGGGGCGTTTCTCGGTTTTCTCTCAGCGTGAAATGGGTTGGAGGAAAGAAGAGGGTGCAGCTTGCTTAAATATAATGCTCGAGTGCGCCATGGGGTTTAGACTGACAATGAGGCAAACTGGAAGCATGCAGCTGAAGGACATATCGAATGAAAATATGACGCCATCAAAAGAAGAGATACAACTCTCAATGACGGTTCGTCGGCTCTCAGTGTGTCTCCTAATTAAGAAAAGGTGACTTCATCTAACTGAGAGAGGTCGTTATCATAATCATTTCTCTATAATGCTGTTGGCAGTCTTAATTTAGACTACAGATTCCATTATTAATGAACGTGTCTAGACCTTAGATGAATGTGTTTGATTTCTAGTTGAAAAAATCATTAAAAAAATATACTTTTTGTCACCTTAGGGTACTTATAACGTCAGCAGGGGAAGCAGACCTCCCGAGGATGTCAATTCTGTTGCAGGTATGAAGCCTTTCAGAAAAAAATTTAACGTGCCCGGTCCTGAAACTGTTGCTTTGGTTGGAACTATTAGACTAGATATGTTAGTTTTAATACATTTCTGATGAAGTTGTTTGGGATTTTTTTGTCTATCACAGCTTACATATCTGTATCTTTACTTCTATAAAACAGTTTTAAGTGGACAAACTCTCTTGTTATTATGAAGCAGATGAATTTGTTTAATCTATTGAATACTCTGTGAACGAAAAGAAAAAAACAAACGAATACTCAAGTGGAGTCACTTGTAAATGTTGTTGTAACTCATGGTGTCAAATTTACTAGCATGGCTAGGAAATCTGACCTTACTAGCTGTGACTCGAACTGGTAGTTTTGGTTCGGGTCAGGTCAGGTCAAGTCAGAAGATTCAGTTTCAAGGTCAGGAGATTAGTAGAAGTACTCTGTTCAGTTCGGGTGGCGGGAGAAACCCATACCAGTTTGTTGACTAGGTATAATGTTAAAAATTCCAATTTTAGGCAAAAAAAAGGGAAAAATATTTGGATTTTTCGGACTAGTTCTATGTGAAATGCAATTGAATTTGACTTGGTTATCGAACAAATAAGCCGCATAGTGAAGCAAAGTGGCCAATCATTTTGACATCACTTGGGTTCAGGCGACCATTGACTGGCACTTTTTGCCGACCTGGGATGACTACATTCTAATTTTGGTGCATTCAGTTATTGCAGCAGTTATTTGCTTAACATTATGCTGTTATCCACTGCAGATCCGGGGGATTCGGCCATGGAGATCTTGAATCTAGAGCGCCCTTGATGGCTGAAGGCTGCAATAACTGGACTTGCATAGAGTTAGGACTCAGTAACATCTCCGTCAATGAATGGTCTCACATCTGTGATTTTGTTTGTAAAGATGCCTCAAAACAATTAAAACATGGAGATTTGCCGGTGTCCCGTTGCCTGGTTCTTGTGATTAAGTAAATGAAGGCTACAGTTTCTAGCTCATGGGAACATAATCTCTCTTTCTTGGTAGTTAGTCGGGAATTTGAATAATGTGGGTTGCTTGCTTTGACAGTATGCTTTGCTATGATGAGGTCTCTCTATTTTGTAAGCTCAAGCTACGAATTTATTTTACACTAAATTGATATATTGAGAACTATATTATTAGATTATCGAATCTCGAAAATAGATAATATAAAAAGACGAAACGTTGGTAGCATGCAACTATTTAAGAATATTGGGAATAATGGCCTCTTTAATTTTTATTTCATTTTTATTTTTTATTTTTTCGCCTATTAGTAAGAGAGAAAGGAACTTCCATTGTCCATTTTCAAATTTTATTTTGTTTAGGGCTAGTGAATAGGATAATTTCTTAAAAGGGGATTATGATTTCAACACTCACACAATAATACATAATTAATTAACCTTAGTCGGGTGTTAATACGTTTTTTTTTTTTTTGAGATTTGAAAAAAGTAATACGGACGAGTTCAAGAAGAACGACCAAATAATGAAATTAGTAGATGGTGGCACGAGATGTTTCGAACAATATGGCCATGGGTTGCCAAATATGGTCAAACTTGGCCTCCATGTAAGTGGCAAATAGAATATCCACGCATCCGGCTGGTCTGGTTGGGCTGGTCAACTATTCAACTTTTGTTTGACCAAAAAAACAAAAAAAAATCCAACTTTTGGCTTTGATGAATAGTTCTTCTAAGGAAATAAGATAAATAATTCTCCAATTTTGGTCCAATATGTAATGTTTTTTTGAACTTTTAATTTGTTCAATATGATCCTTGAATTTTGGTCAAATACACAATATTATTTTTTGAATTTTTAATTTATTTAATGAGGCCCATGAATTTTAGTCTAATATTCAATGTAATTCTTAAAATTTTGAATATCTTTATATAGTTTAGGGGCTATATTGAATATTTTACTCATAGTTCATGGACCACATCAAATAAATTGAAATGTCTAGGATGACATCGCACAATGAATCAAGGTTTGGAGACCGCACTAAACAGATTAAAAGTTTAGGAATGTCTCTCTTTGTGCCTTTCTACTAACAAGCACAAACCAAGTAGCCTAATTAATCAATTGAATTAGATTATGGTGTATTTCTATATTTGGTGACTTGCCTTAATATCAAAATAAAGCAACCCTAGCCTATTCTTTCAATGGAGACCCAAGCAGATTCCTCAAGTATGGCCAATATAGTTGACAACCAAATTCCCATAGGAGCACATAACCCATATACAAGGCAACACATTAGGCTCGTTTAATTGTCCAAATTTGCATTGGGATGCGATGTGATAAAGTAAGATTAAAAAGGATTGTAGAATATCCATTATATGTTTGGTGCACCTAAGATAGGATTGAAAATCTTTAAAAACAAGCTGTTCCATCTCCACCCGCCACTTCCAACACTTCCCTTAGCGCGACAAATCTGCCATCTCGTTTGTCGGCCCTTGATTGTCTTCCTCATGGCCGCCATTGTCTATTGCACTCCTTTATGAAGGCAGGTGGGGACTGTGTTTCGCACCAAGCCCCTCCAGTTCCAATCCCCAGCTCGAACAATTTTCCTGTTTGTTTTTTGGTAATTGATTCTTGTATATGGTTAACTTTGCCGATCTTGTCATTCTTGATTTGGACGGTTTAATCCCCCTCAACTTCAATGGAGATTCGGAACAGATTTGGAAGGACATTGCGTTTTCCGTTTGGTTAATGAGTAGATCCTGGTTAATGATGGTGGCATTTGCCAAGTAGAGCTGAGTGCAATACTTTGATCATTCTGGAACAAGTTTGGTAAGCAAATGAATTGGTTGCCTTCTGGAATTTTGGTTAAATGGGTTCACATCAAACTCAGTCAAATTGCAATTAATTAGTTCTTGGGTAAGATATGGAAGAAAATGCTTTGTTTTTATCTGTTCTGGTGAGGCCCGGATTGGCCCAAGCAGCAATGGATGCTTATATTTGGCTTCAAAGAAGAGAGGTTGTAGAATGTAGTTATGAGTTATGCCCCTGAGAAAGATGGATCTGAAGATGGGTTGAATCTATAGTCAATGGAAAACTCAATTTGGGTTTAATCTTTTCATGCGGAATGCTTTGTAGTTTGTACTGTTGAGACTCTTTGTTTCTTTGATTTCATTGTGGATGGATGCTTGGAGTGTATATTGATGCTGCATATTGCATTTCTTCCGTTCTTTTGGGGCATCCCAAGATGTCGAGAATCTGAGTATCTTTCCCATCATCCCTTTTTATCTTATTCTCATTCCTTATCCATTTTGTTTATCGGTTGCGTCATGTTCCTTCTGCTTGCTTGCTATTTCCTGTCGGCGATCTCATATGGAGCATTGTAAGGTGTGTTTTCCGTTTTGATGAAAGCGAAAAGGTGAAATCTTTTTTCTGGTCTTGCTTCGATCAGGAAATGATCTTCAGAGGCACCGTCACCGTGGCCGTCCTCTTGGAGTGGATTCTCGCTAGGATGATCCTCCACCCAGACATCCAAGCCAAAGCCTGGTCCGTGATCGACACCGCCCTCGGCTCAGCCCGGCCTGTCGAGGACTCCGACCTCCCGAAACTATGGTACCTTCGGGCCATCGTCAAGGAAACCCTAAGGATGCGCCCGCCGGGTCTGCTCCAGTCCTGGCCCAGGCTTGCCATCCATGACACCCACATCAGGCGGCCACTTCGTCCCGGCCAAGACCACGGCCATGGTGAACATGTGGGCCATAACCCATGACGAGGCAGTTTGGGCCGACCTGGAAGAGTTCAACCGGAGAGGTTTTTGGAGGAGGCCACCGGCAGCGATTTTCTGATCATGGGCTCAGACCCGAGGCTCGTTCCATTCAGTTCTGTGAGGAGGGTCTGCCCTGACCACGGTGGAGCTCTGGCTTGCCCAGCTGCGCAGAACTACAAATGGGTCGGTTTGAATCGCAGGGAGGGCTTGTCCTAGTACCTGATTCTGTCAATGGAGACGAAAGAGCCCTTGGTCCGTAAGGCCATTCCTAGGGTTCGGGTTTGATTGAGCTGAGTTCGTTGTGAATGATGGACTGGTAGGAGGGTCTGCACTATGGTTTTGTTAGCTCTCTATCGAGAGGCCAAAAGACTAGCTAGTTTGTTTGTAAATGGCACAACAAAACTCCCATTTTCTTCTGCTTTCTCTTTTTTCCTCTTGGGCTCCGATTGTTTCACAAAAATAAATTTAAAATAAAATATTTTTATCATTTTTCGACATCTGATTTGTTTGAAAAAAAGAGTTAATAAAAAATGGTGCCCTTACTTGAGTAAAGGTGTTTTTTGAAAATTAATTTTCCAAACATTTACCAATTTGGTTGATGGAAAACGTTTTCCTCACTTTTAAAGGTTTTTTTTTTTTTCAATGATGAAAAACATTTCCCTTGACTAGTTTATTTTCCGTTAAACGAACGCCGAAAAATACTAAAAACGTTTTCCCGAAAGTTATTTTCCGCAAAACGAACGGACCCTTAATTCCATATAGTTTTCCAAATGCTCAAATAATATAAATATCCACATATTCTCCAATTTCTCCGCCTGTCGCCTACAAAAGAGTCCGAGATAACCTGATCAGAATTATGTTTCTTTCATGTAAAAGCAACAAGAAGATTTCGAAAACTGGAAGCTCTATGCATGGAGAGGCCATCTCGATCTACTAAGCACGGGAGAGGGTGATTTTTATTAACAAATCAGGCACCTTCTCCCTTTAGGATAATTCCGGTTTTGGGATAGTAGGCGTGTCTTTCAATTACACGTATCCTCATTAATTAATTTCATCGAAATGAACGGAAGGACGTCGGCCAAAACAAGCTATGGGATGAACTTTCTACGATCATTATTTTAACATTGACCCTAAGAAAAAAGGGGTCTGTGAAAGTGGCCAAATATGCTATTCATAAAAGAATACAATACGGCGTTTGATTCGAGTCCAAGGCATGTCCCCTCTGAGAAGTCAGCCAAAAAAAAACACATTAAACAAAGAGTTGATATAATTAAGTCTTAGCAGCAACAAGAAGATTTCGAAAACTGGAAGCTCTATGCATGAAGAGGCCATCTCGATCAACTAAGCACGGGAGAGGGTGATTTTTATTAACAAATCAGGCACCTTCTCCTTTTAGGATAATTCCGGTTTTGGGATAGTGGGCGTGTCGTTCAATTACACGCATCCTCATTTGATTTAAGTCCAAGGCATGCCCCCTCTGAGAAGTCAGCCAAAAAAACACACATTAAACAAAGAGTTGAATTAATTAAGTCTTTGCAGCCGAACAAACTTATCCTTACTTCCTACTTTTCGGGGGAAAAAGAGATGGACCTCGTCATCCACGTTCCTGTCCTTTTCGCGCCGACTCTGTAACTGGTAATTTCTGATAAACAATCTTCAACTTTGCAACAACATGGAAAAGAGATGGACCACGTTCCTGCCTTTTTCGTGCCAACCGACGAGGTTTTGAAAAGTCTTCCGAAGTCTTCCTTCCGCATTCACGGTGTGAACGCAAAACCTTTGCTAATTGCATTCAATCTTCTCTTCAGAAGGCATCGGATGCATGTGCGAGCCAAGTATACAAGCACATGGAAACTCTTCCAAGTCAATAATCGGCTAGGTTTTTGCTCTGGAACCCGCCTCTCATGTGGCCCAAAAGAGCGAGTTTATATGCATAGAATTTATTAAGGGGAATTGAAAAGGAGGGAAATCGAATACTCTGATCAATTAACATTTCGTGGGCAGCTCGGATGTGATGAGACATGAAGTGAATAGATGGCTGAATCGAATTTGCGAAATCCCTGTGGTGTTCTTTCTTTTTATTTATTTATTTATTTTGGTTTTCATTTAAAGTAACTTAGAGTTTCGCCGAAACTAAGATAAAAAAAGTACGACCTCAGAATATAAATTAGGGTTACCTCAATAAATTCATGAGTTCTAGATGTTGGACTTGAAAAAATACATTAGATATTGCAAGAGTACATTACCATCACCTGATGTGATGTATAAAGATATCTAATGTACATTACCATCACCTCATGTGATGTATATACTCAAAAATGGTGGAGGCTTCCTTTGAAAAGGGCGTGGACATCTTTTGATGTATGAAGGAGAAGATTTCGTTCAAGCACTGTTCATAAACATTGGGAGGAGCCATGAAATGAAGTTAACGAGATAGGAATAGAGACAAGTAAAATTATAAGAATTGATTCAGAGTCCGAGATAACCCTAAAAAGATAAGGACAAGATGTATTCGATCGTTGTGGGATAAAAAAAATGATTTTTTTGGTCCAAGGATGGTGCTTGTGGGGCAAAAATCCTTGATGCGGTCTCGTAGCATTATGCAATTGCCTGATTTTTTTGGGTCCAAGAATTAGGTTGTTGAATTTGGAAAAAAAAACATTAAATGTTGCTAAAGTATAATAACATCACCTCATGTGTCATCTATACTGACATCGGTCAAAATTGCAACTTGATTATTAACTCGGATGGACAAAATTAAGCATTTATAAAGATAATGCCAGAAAACCTCATTCTTTACCTCGTTAGGTTTCAGTGCTATCAAGAACAGTCTTACTTTCAGTGTTCCAAATACCAAAATACATCGGTAAAAAATTTCTCCAATTCGTATGAGTAATGAAAATCAGTGCAACAAAGAAACCTCCTTACAAGCCTGTCAAGAAACCGCATTACTCTTTTATTCTCCACAGTGCTTTTATTTTTATTTTTGCAAAAGGTAACTTGATGTTTGGCGACAGTTGTATTAAGATATACGACTTCGAAAAATAATTCACCCCCTTCCTTACGATGCAAGAGAAGCTACTTTAGACATTTATATCTGTGACTTATGATTGGTTGAGTGACCTCCCGCTCAAGTGGGAGAGGATCTGAGCTCAGTTATTCTCTTCGCTCTTTCCATTACCACGGCTATATTGTTGTCGCCTGGCTTTGATTTTTCGAGGACTCTCGGCAATTGCATTGAAACCAAATGGAAGTCCGAGCGCCCCCCAGTCCCACCCGAAACATCCCAGTCCCACCCTGTGCCGATGACGCTCAAGCACCCCAAATGGCCGCACCTCCGCGGTCCCGCCAAAACAAGCTGATCATCGGCCGCTTTCTCACGTTTGTTGTGCCCACTATTCTCACCCTCCTTATGGCCATCTTCTTGGTGATGCCCGCAGGAATGCTGCCGCAGCACAGGCTCGACCTGGGCTCTTCCCTTTCGTCTCTCAACATGTCCATCAACATCTCCCTTTTACTCCGCTGAGCAAATTGTCTTCAAAGATTTTCATAGAGTACCCATCTCATCGGGAAAATCTCATTAGATTTCATGTTAATTTTTGTTTTAAATAGTTATGTTTAATTCTTCTAATGCATTTGGCTTTTATGTTTATGTTTAAGACATCCATGGTGTTGCGATAGGGCGAGCGATCAAACAATAATATAAATAAAAGAAGAAAATAAATTGGACACTGGATTTATGTGGTTCAGTCGTAAAGACCTATGTCTACGGGAAAAGCAATAACGAATTTCACTATAGATCAAGTGATACAAGGAGATTGCACACTCAAGTCACTCAAACATTCTCTCGATGTTTCCCAAACCCCAATTTAATCCAAACCCAAGTCACGGTACAAAATTATCACACAAGCTCAAAACAAATGCTGAAAGAGAACTCTTTTTCTTGATCGCACTTTAGCTTGAAGACATGCAGCTCCTCCTTTTCTCTCGTACGGGTGCAGCAGCAACACCCCCAAAAAGAAGACCTCTTTTGCGGCTTGTGCAAGTGGTGCGGATGTGTGAAAAGCTCCTCTGACGTGCGGCTCCTCTCTATGTAGGGTTCTTTACGTAGGTCTTCGCACACGCCGAAAAAGGAAATACATGTGTGCCCAAGAAAAGTCAAATTCTTGACTTGGGCCCACCTATTTTGTCTACGTGTAGGGACTTCTTCATTGGGCGTGAAGTGTGTGTGTGTGCCCAAGGTCAAACTTTTGACCTTGGGTCCCACCATTAACCAATCTTCAATTGCTGAAGGAACGTGCAGGGGCTTCACTTTTCTTTTCTTCAATTCGGATTCCGCAAGCTTCCATGTGGCAAAGAGGAAACTTTGTTTTTATTTATTTTTATATTTCCTCTTTTGTAATCCGTCAAAAGTCCAATGAATCTCAAATTCGAGTCATAAATTAACACATGAGTTAGATTCCTTATTGATGATACTTTTACTTATTGCTTACGGAGTCCGCTGGCAGCCTGCCGTTGCCAACCACTGCACGACCACCGCCTGCCACCGCACGATCACCAACTGTCGCTGTCGACAACCTCCCATAGCTCACCAACCACCGCCCCCTCCTATGGCCGGTGGGCTGTGGGTGGCAATCCTGCAGTAGTGGGCGGGGACGACGGTCGGCAGTCATGTGGTCGTCGTGCGGTGGTCTTGTGATGGTCGTGCGACGGCCATGCGGTGGTCATACAACAATCGTGTAGCGATTGTGTGGCAATCGTGTGGCAGTCGTGCACCCGTATACACTCATATTTATATCGCATAGAGACCAAATCCATCATTTTCAAGGCCCTCAAGATCAGGGCAAAACGACCACTGCTACACAGAGCAGGCCCGTAACAAGGATTGTTCAAGAGTTCATTAACCATGTTGAAAGTGCACTCCACAACAACGAAATTGGGATCGGACCACGTGGATTGGAACTTCTTGCTGAACTTTCACCGCAGGTGATGGCTAAGTTGTGCGAGGTCAAGGGATTGTCGTGATCATCCCTGTCAGTCAAAGCCAAAGTTGAAAGATCACAACTAGCTCCAACTCCAAACCCTTGACCAACATCGGCATTAACCGATGGGCTGTTCTCCAAATCCTTCAATCTCTCACATAGACGAATGAGGACAACCTGTAACTTCATGATCATGGAGGCACATTCTTCTTTCGTCTTACAAGAATCGGTTACTTTCTTGGCCTAGTCCAGCCATTCTTTTGGAATCACTTGCTGCTTCAGGTCGTACTTTTCAATGAGATAACCCGAGAATAGTTCTTCGACCGAGGGAATGCCGAAATGGCAGACCTTGCCCTCGGGGGTTGACCGCCATGGCTACAGCGAGAGCACTAATGAGCAAAATAAATTTTTTGGCTTTATCGACAACGCTGTCGCTCCACATCTTGTGCGTCTTCTGGCACTTCCGTGGGTCTCTAATACAGTTAACTCATTTTCGCAGGGTCAAAACCTTTTTCGGTTGAAAGGGAGAGGGAGAGGGAGTGGGAGGGCTGCCGGCTTTCTTGGTTTTCTTAGAGAGAGAGAAGATCAAAACTACGTGCATGGCACTTGAGTTTCAGAGGGAGAGAGACAGAGAGAGAATGGGTTGGAGGTATGGAGAGGGTGAAGCCAACCATTTATAGATGTACTTTGACGCCATCGTCCCGCCATTCGACGAGGAGGACAAGCCTCATGAACTTACTTCTTATTTAGGACTAAAGCCACTATCCTTTCACTCTACCAGCTCTCTCTCTCTCCGTTTTTGAGTCCTAAACTAGAAGTCTCCCACATGCTGATCCACTGTAAACTTTCTATAGTGTCATCAACGCTATAATAAAATGAGTATGTTAGCAACTTTCAGCACGAAAGAACGAGTGAACTTTTCTAAACTAACGAGGCTTGCTAACAGTACTATAGAGATACCGATCCATTCGTTTTACTCTTGGCGGATTCTCATTTTCTTATTTAAGAGACAGATTTTTCACCTCCTTTTTTTCTTAAAGTCACGATTCCTGCACGACCACCGCACGATCGCTGCACAACCGCTGCAGACGATTGAGGACAACGTGTAACTTCATGATCATGGAGGCACATTCTTCTTTCGTCTTGCAAGAAACGGTCACTTTCTTAGCCTAGTCCAACCACTCTTTTGGAATCACTTGCTGCTTCAAGTCGTACTTTTCAATGAGGTAACCCGAGAATAGTTCTTCGACCGAGAGACAGCCGAAATGGCAAACCTTCCCCTCGGGGGTTGATCGCCATGGCTGCGGCGAGAGCTCTAGTGAGCAAAGTAAATTTTTTGGCTTTATCGACGACGATGTCGCTCCAAATCTTGTGCGTCTTTTGGCACTTCTGTGGGTCTCTCATGCAGTCAGCTCTTTTTCCCAAGGTCAAAACCTTTTTCGGTGGAAAGGGAGAGGGAGAGGGAGTGGGAGGGCTGCCAGCTTTCTTGGTTTTCTTAGAGAGAGAGAAGATGAAACTATGTGCTTGGCGCTTGAGTTTCAGAGAGAGAGAGAAAGAATGGGTTGGAGGTAGGGAGAGGGTGAAGCCAGCCATTTATAGATGTACTTTGACGCCATCGTCCCGCCATCCGACGAGCATGACAAGTCTCTAAACTTACTTCTTATTTAGGACTAGAGCCACTATCCTTTCACTCTACCAGCTCTCTCTCTCCGTTTTTGAGTCCTTAATTAGGAGTCTCCCACACGCTCATCCACTGTAATTTTTCTATAGTGTCATCAACGCTATAATAAAATGAGTATGTTAGCAACTTTCAGCACGAAAGAACGAGTGAACTTTTCTAAACTAAGGAGGCTTGCTGATAGTACTATAGAGGTACTGATCCATTCGTTTTACTCTTGGCGGATTCTCCTTTTCTCATTTTTAGAGATAGATTTTTCACCTCCTTTTTTTCTTAAAGTCACGATCGCTGCACGACCACCGTACGATCGCCGCACGACCGCTGCAAACGATTGAGGACAACCTGTAACTTCATGATCATGGAGGCACATTCTTCTTTCGTCTTGCAAGAATCGGTCACTTTCTTGGCCTAATCCAACCACTCTTTTGGAATCACTTGCTGCTCCAGGTCCTACTTTACAATGAGTTCACCCGAGAATAGTTCTTCGACCGAGGGACTGCCGAAATGGCAGACCTTGCCCTCGGGGGTTGACCGCCATGGCTGCGACGAGAGCTCTAGTGAGCAAAGTAAATTTTTTGACTTTATCGACGACGCTGTCGCTCCACATCTTATGCGTCTTCTAGCACTTCCGTGGGTCTCTAATACAGTCAGCTCCTTTTCGCAGGGTCAAAACCTTTTTCGGTGGAAAGGGAGAGGGAGAGAGAGTGGGAGGGCTGCCAGCTTTCTTGGTTTTCTTAGAGAGAGAGAAGATGAAACTACGTGCTTGGCGCTTGAGTTTCAGAGAGAGAGAGACAGAGAATGGGTTGGAGGTATGGAGAGGGTGAAGCCAGCCATTTATAGATGTACTTTGACGCCATCGTCCCGCCATCCGACGAGCAGGACAAGTCTCATGAACTTACTTCTTATTTAGGACTAGAGCCACTATCCTTTCACTCTACCAGCTCTCTCCCTCCGTTTTTGAGTCCTAAATTAGGAGTCTCCCACATGCTGACCCACTGTAAACTTCCTATAGTGTCATCAACGCTATAATAAAATGAGTATGTTAGCAACTTCTAGCACAAAAGAACGAGTGAACTTTTCTAAACTAAGGTGGCTTGCTAAAAGTACTATAGAGGTATCAATCCATTCGTTTTACTCTTTTGTGGATTATCATTTTCTTATTTAAAAGACAGATTTTTCACTTCCTTTTTTTCTTAAAGTCACGATCGCTGCACGACCACCGCACGATCGCCACACGACCGCTGCAGACGAATGAGGACAACCTGTAACTTCAAGATCATTGAGGCACATTCTTCTTTCATCTTGCAAGAATCGGTCACTTTCTTGGCCTAGTCCAGCCACTCTTTTGGAATCACTTGCTACTTCAGGTCGTACTTTTCAATGAGGTAACGCGAGAATAGTTCTTCGACCGAGGGACTGCCAAAATGGCAGACCTTGCCCTCGGGGGTTGACCACCATGGCTGCGATGAGAGCTCTAGTGAGCAAAGTAGATATTTTTGGCTTTATCGACGACGCTGTCACTCCACATCTTGTGCGTCTTCTGGCACTTCCGTGGGTCTCTAATACAGTCAACTCCTTTTCGCAGGGTCAAAACCTTTTTCAGTGGAAAGGGAGGGGGAGAGGGAGTGGGAGGGCTGCAAGCTTTCTTGGTTTTCTTACAAAGAGAGAAGATGAAACTACGTGCATGGCGCTTCAGCTTCAGAGAGAGAGAGAGAGAGAGAGAGAGAGAATGGGTTGGAGGTATGGAGAGGGTGAAGCCAGCTATTTATAGATGTACTTTGACGCCATCGTCCCGCCATCCGACGAGCAGGTTAAGTCTCATGAACTTACTTCTTTTTTAGGACTATAGCCACTATCCTTTCACTCTACCAGCTCTCTCTCTCTCTCCGTTTTTGAGTCCTAAATTAGGAGTCTCCCACATGCTGATCCACGGTAAACTTTCTATAGTGTCATCAACGCTATAATAAAATGAGTATGTTAGCAACTTTCAGCACGAAAGAACGAGTGAACTTTTCTAAACCAAGGTGGCTTGCTAACAATACTATAGAGGTACCGATCCATTCGTTTTACTCTTTGCGAATTCTCATTTTCTCATTTTTAGTGATACATTTTTCACCTCCTTTTTTTCTTCAAGTCACGATCGCTGCACGACCACCGCACGATCGCCGCACGACCGCTGCAGACGATTGAGGACAACGTGTAACTTCATGATCATGGAGCACATTCTTCTTTCGTCTTGCAAGAATCGGTCACTTTCTTGGCCTAGTCCAGCCACTCTTTTGGAATCTCTTGCTGCTTCAGGTCATACTTTTCAACGAGGTAACGCGAGAATAGTTCTTCGACCGAGGGACTGCCGAAATGGCAGACCTTGCCCTCTGGGATTGATCGCCATGGCTGCGGCGAGAGCTCCAGTGAGCAAAGTAAATTTTTTGGCTTTATCAACAACGCTACCGCTCCACATCTCGTGCGTCTTCTGGCACTTCCGCGAGTCTCTAATACAATCGGCTCCTTTTCGCAAGGTCAAAACCTTTTTCGATGGAAAGGGTGAGGGAGAGGGAGTGGGAGGGCTGCAGGCTTTCTTGGTTTTCTTAGAGAAAGAGAAGATGAAACTACGTGCATGGCACTTGAGTTTCAGAGAGAGAGAGAGAGAGAGAGAGAGAATGGGTTGGAGGTATGGAGAGGGTGAAGCCAGCCATTTATAGATGTACTTTGACGCCATCGTCCCGCCATCCGACGAGCAGGACAAGTCTCATGAACTTACTTCCTATTTAGGACTAGAGCCACTATCCTTTCACTCTACCAGCTCTCTCTCTCCATTTTTGAGTATTAAACTAGGTGTCTCCCACATGCTGATCCACTGTAAACTTTCTATAGTGTCATCAACGCTATAATAAAATTAGTATTTTAGCAACTTTCAGCACGAAAGAACGAGTGAACTTTTCTAAACTAAGGAGCCTTGCTAACAGTACTATAGAGGTACCAATCCATTCGTTTTACTCTTGGCGGATTCTCATTTTCTTATCTAAGAGACAGATTTTTCACCTTCTTTTTTTCTTAAAGTCACGATTACTGCACGACCACCGCACGATCGCCACACGATCGCTGCAGACGATTGAGGACAACCTGTAACTGCATGGTCATGGAGGCACATTCTTCTTTCGTCTTGCAAGAATCGGTCACTTTCTTGGCCTAGTCCACCACTCTTTTGGAATCACTTGCTGCTTCAGGTCGTACTTTTGAATGAGATAAGCCGAGAATAGTTCTTCGACCGAGGGACTGCCGAAATGGCAGACTTTGCCCTCGGGGGTTGACCACCATGGCTGCGGCGAGAGCTCTAATGAGCAAAGTAAATTTTTTGGTTTTATCGACGACGCTGTCGCTCCACATCTTGTGCATCTTCTGGCACTTCCGCGGGTCTTTAATACATTCAGCTCCTTTTCGCAGGGTCAAAACCTTTTTCGATGGAAAGGGAGAGGGAGAAGGAGTGGGAGGGCTGCAGGCTTTCTTGGTTTTCTTAGAGAGAGAGAAGATGAAACTACGTGCATGGTGCTTGAGTTTCGAGAGAGAGAGAGAGAGAGAGAGAGAGGGAGAGAATGGGTTGGAGGTATGGAAAGGGTGAAGTCAACCATTTATAGATGTACTTTGACGCCATCGTCCCGCCATCCGACGACCACGACAAGTCTCATGAACTTACTTCTTATTTAGGACTAGAGCCACTATCCTTTCACTCTAACAGCTCTCTCTCTCTCCGTTTTTGAGTCCTAAAATAGGAGTCTCCCACATGCTGATTCACTGTAAACTTTCTATAGTGTCATCAACGCTATAATAAAATGAGTATGTTAGCAACTTTCAGCACGAAAATGAGTGCACTTTTCTAAACTAAAGAGGCTTGCTAACAGTACTATAGAGGTACCAATCCATTCATTTTACTCTTGGTGGATTCTCATTTTCTTATTTAAGAGACAGATTTTTCACCTCCTTTTTTTTCTTAAAGTCACGATCGCTGCACGACCACCGCACGATCTTCGCACGACCGCTGCAGACGATTGAGGACAACCTGTAACTTCATGATCATGGAGGCACATTCTTCTTTCGTCTTGCAAGAATCGGTCACTTTCTTGGCCTAGTCCACCACTCTTTTGGAATCACTTGCTGCTTCAAGTCGTACTTTTGAATGAGATAAGCCTAGAATAGTTCTTCGACTGAGGGACTGCCGAAATGGCAGACCTTGCCCTCGGGGGTTGACCGCCATGGCTGCGGCAAGAGCTCTAGTGAGCAAAGTAAATTTTTTGGCTTTATGGACGACGCTGTCGCTCCACATCTTGTGCGTCTTCTAGCACTTCCGCGGGTCTCTAATACAGTCAGCTCCTTTTCGCAGGGTCAAAACCTTTTTCGGTGGAAAGGGAGAGGGAGAGGGAGTAGGAGGGCTGCAGGCTTTCTTGGTTTTCTTAAAGAGAGAGAAGATGAAACTACGTGCATGGCGCTTGAGTTTCAGAGAGAGAGAGAGAATGGGTTGGAGGTATGGAGAGGGTGAAGCCAACCATTTATAAATGTACTTTGACGCCATCGTCCCGCCATCCGACAAGCAGGACAAGTCTCATGAACTTACTTCCTATTTAGGACTAGAGCCACTATCCTTTCACTCTACCAGCTCTCTCTCTTCGTTTTTGAGTATTAAACTAGGAGTCTCCCACATGCTGATCCACTGTAAACTTTCTATAGTGTCATCAACGCTATAATAAAATTAGTATTTTAGCAACTTTCAACACGAAAGAACGAGTGAAATTTTCTAAACTAAGGAGGCTTGCTAACAGTACTATAGAGGTATCAATCCATTCGTTTTACTCTTTGCGGATTCTCATTTTCTTATTTAAGAGACAGATTTTTCACCTCCTTTTTTTCTTAAAGTCACGATCGCTGCACGACCACCGCACGATCGCCGCACGACCGCTTCAGACGATTGAGGACAACCTGTAACCGCATGTTCATGGAGGCACATTCTTCTTTCGTCTTGCAAGAATCGGTCACTTTCTTGGCCGAGTCTACCACTCTTTTGGAATCACTTGCTGCTTCAGGTCGTACTTTTGAATGAGGTCAGCCAAGAATAGTTCTTCGACCGAGGGACTGCCGAAATGGCAGACCTTGCCGTCGGGGGTTGACCGCCATGGCTGCGGCGAGAGCTCTAATGAGCAAAGTAAATTTTTTGGCTTTATCGACGATGCTGTCGCTCCACATCTTGTGCGTCTTCTGGCACTTCCGTGGGTCTCTAATACATTCGGCTCCTTTTCGCAGGGTCAAAACCTTTTTCGGTGGAAAGGGAAAGGGAGAGGGAGTGGGAGGGCTGCAGGCTTTCTTGGTTTTCTTAGAGAGAGAGAGAAGATGAAACTACGTGCATGGCGCTTGAGTTTCCGAGAGAAAGAGAGAGAATGGGTTGGAGGTATGGAGAGGGTGAAGCCAGCCATTTATAGATATACTTTGACGCCATCTTGCCGCCATCCGACGAGCAGGACAAGTCTCATGAACTTACTTCTTATTTAGGACTAGAGCCACTATCCTTTCACTTTACCAGCTCTCTTTCTCCGTTTTTGAGTCCTAAACTAGGACTCTCCCACATGCTGATCCACTATAAACTTTCTATAGTGTCATCAAAGCTATAATAAAATGAGTATGTTAGCAACTTTCAACACGAAAGAACGAGTGAAATTTTCTAAACTAATGCGGCTTGCTAACAGTACAATAGAGGTACCAATCCATTCGTTTTACTCTTTGCGGATTATCATTTTCTTATTTAAAAGACAGAGTTTTCACCTCCTTTTTTTCTTAAAGTCACAATCGCTGCACAACCACCGCACGATTGCCGCACGATCGTTGTAGACGATTGAGGACAACCTATAACTTCATGATCATTGAGGCACATTCTTCTTTCGTCTTGCAAGAATCGGTCACTTTCTTGGCCTAATCCAGCCACTCTTTTGGAATCACTTGCTGCTTCAAGTCGTACTTTTCAATGAGGTAACCCGAGAATAGTTCTTCGATCGAGGGACTGTCGAAATGGCAAACCTTACCCTCGGGGGTTGACCGCCATGGCTGCGGCGAGAGCTCTAGTGAGCAAAGCAAATTTTTTGGCTTTATCGACGACTCTATCGCTCCACATCTTGTGCGTCTTCTGGCACTTCCGCGGGTCTCTAATACAATCAGCTCCTTTTCGCAGGGTCAAAACCTTTTTCGGTGGAAAGGGAGAGGGAGAGGGAGTGGGAGGGCTGCAGGCTTTCTTGGTTTTCTTAGAGAGAGAGAAGATGAAACTACGTGCATGGCGCTTAAGCTTCAAAGAGAGAGAGAGAGAGAATGGGTTGGAGGTATGGAGAGGGTGAAGCCAGCCATTTATAAATGTACTTTGACGCCATCGTCCCGCCATCCGACGAGCAGGACAAGTCTCATGAACTTACTTCTTATTTAGGACTAGAGCCACTATCCTTTCACTCTACCAGCTCTCTCTCTCCGTTCTTGAGTCCTAAACTAGGAGTCTCCCACATGCTGATCCACTGTAAACTTTCTATAGTGTCATCAACGCAATAATAAAATGAGTATGTTAGCAACTTTCAGCACGAAAAACAAGTGAACTTTTCTAAACTAAGGAGGCTTGCTAACAGTACTATAGAGGTACCAATCCATTCGTTTTACTCTTGGCGAATTCTCATTTTCTTATTTAAGAGACAGATTTTTCACCTCCTTTTTTTCTTAAAGTCACGATTGCTGCATGACCACCGCACGACTGCTGCACGGTCGCCGCACGACCATGTGGATACGGTCGCATGACTGTTGATAGTGTGTTTGACCCCACAAGCTCCAGTGAGTTCAATATGGATGACCTCCTTAATTTCTCTGACGATTGCAGCAATGATGGTGATTACCGGGAAAGCTGACTTTATTGGAGACTCGCAGAAGCACCAGAAGACGCTTAAGACGTGGAGCGACAGCATCATCGATAAAGCCAAAAAATTTACCTTTCTCACTGGAGCTCCCGCCGCCGCCATGGCAGTCAACCCCGAGGGCAAGGTCTGCCATTTCGGCAGTCCCTCGGTCAAAGAACTATTCGCGAGTTACCTCATTGAAAAGTACGACCTGAAGCAGCAAGTGATTCCAAAAGAGTGGCTGGACTGGACCAAGAAAGTGACCGATTCATGCAAGACGAAAGAAGAATGCGCCTCCATGATCATGAAGTTACATGTTGTCCTCAACCGTCTGTGCGAGAGGTTGAAGGATTTGGAGAACAGCCCATCGGTTAACGCCGGTGCTAGGGTTGGAGCTGGTCGTGCTCTTTCAACTTTGGCTTTGACTGACAGGGATGATCACGACAATCCCTTGACCTCGCGCGACTTAGCCATCACCTGCGGTGAAAGTTCAGCAGAAATTTCAACCCCACGTGGTCCCGTCCCAATTTCACTGCTGCGGAGTGCACTTTTAACATGGTTAATGAACTTTGGAACGATCCCTGTTACGGGCCTACTCTACAGCAATAGTCGTTTTGCCCCAATCCTAATGGCCTTGAAAATGATGGATTTGGTCTCTATGCAATATAAATACGTGTATACGAGCACGCCCTTGTGATAAGAGTAATAAGTTTTTTTTATTTGTTGAATCGGGTTATGGACTACTGAAAAGATTATTTGACCAAAAGAATATCTAATAATAGGTCATTGCCGCCACCCGTAGCCCACCAGTCACCGCCCATGGCCCACCGGCCGATGACCACCACCATTCGTTGGCAGCCTGCCGTCGCCAACCGCCGCACAACTACCGCCTGCTGCCACACGACTACCAACTGTCGCTACCAACCGCCGCCACAAAACCGCCACCCACAACTCATCGACCACCGCCCCCTCCCGCAACCAGTGGGCTATGGGTGGCAATCTTGCAACAGTGGGTGGGGACGACGGTTGGCGGTCGTGCGACGGCCGTGCGGCGTTCGTGCGGCGATCGTGCGGTGGCAATGACCTATTGTTAGATATTCTTTTGGTCAAATAATCTTTTCAGTAGTCCATAACCTGATTCAACAAATAAATTTATATCTACGTGCCCATGGTTTGGATATTTAGGAACTAGATAGATAAATTCATGGTAAAAGTTAAATAAGATGGTGTTTACGGACATACACTTATCCTTGGGGTCTACGTATTGTTTGATAGAGTTGAAACAATTATAAAGCAATGAGATCAGTTGTGGGCTCACTTTCGATATAGTTTCAGCGAAGTTGTGGTTGTGCCAGATATGTCCAACTAAGTCACAATATCACTATACTAAGCCTAAGCACGTGGTAACTCTACTAGCTCTGACTCTAATTTAGAAACAAACACTAGTGGGGAAATTCTAAGACAAACTGATGAGGAATCCCACCGTTGAGAAGTTGAAAAGAGGCTCGTGCAGTGGAAGAACCTTATCTTTCCAAGAAAGGAAAAACACACTTATCAAGAGCACTCGAGCTGGCCAGTTTACTTTCTCTCTCTTTCCCATCCCAGCGTCTGTGGTGAAAACATCAGAGGATATTCAGAGGAAGTTCTCGTGGGGCAGTACAGATGGAAGATGCAAATATCACCTGGTGATATCGGGTCTGGTCAATTTATTTATATTTAGAGGTGGTTTATGAGTATGACCTTGGTCCTGTTGTAACAACGCTTTGTCTGCAAATGGCTTTGGAGACATCTAAATGGCAAGAACCACATCCGGAGACAACTTAGACAAGTCATAACAGCAAATTGCGCACAAAGCAGAGAGTATGGATCTCGAAGTATGGGAGGAGTCTACATAGTTAAAAAGCAACTCTAGGACTCTTCCATGAAAATTATTCTATTCATTCCTTAGTGGGGGTTCTATTCTATTTCGGCATTATGATTGGTGCTCATCAACCCCCTTAAAGACTCAGTTTCATACCTTATTCAGATGACAAGCAACAAAGAAGCAATTGTTAAATCTTTGGATGAGTTGGGTGAATGGCAAGATCGTTTGGCACATTGAATTGATTGGAAATATTCATAATAAGGAGTTGTAGGAAGTGTCTGATTTCTTTCCGTGTTGCAGTGGATGCAAAGGTGAACCTTAAGGGTATTGATTTTGTAAAATGGTCATTGACAAAAAATAAGGTGTTCACCATGTATCTTATTGCTGGTGCATGAAAAAAGAGGAGAAAAGAAAGGATAAATTCCTTGGAGGTTGATATGGATGAATTATTTGTTTATTTACTTATTTATTTATTGCTTAGGAAGCGCCTGGTGGAAGAATCTGACTATTTATAACATGCAAAATCGAGGTCAGATTTTGTGTTGTCTCTACGACAAGGCAGCAAAATCTGTCGATGATTTATCAATATACTTTGGTTTGTCATGGATGCTTTGGATTTGGTTAGGCCGGTTGAAGGCATTCAGTGGGTAAGGGCCCGTTTGGTTCAACTTTGGGGAAATGTGAAAGCATTTCCCCAAGTATCTTTAGAAGAATGGGTATCTGGTGAATGTTGAAGTGTTTGGGAACTCTTATTTTGATGCAGCATTTTGCAAAGTTGTTTTGAGGTAAAAAGAAAAAAGGAAAAAGGAGGAGGAGATGTTGACGCAGAGGAAGGGAACGATTGGGAGGAATCGAAGCTGGTGGGGGAGGCAGCTGGTGGCTTTGGTGGGGGAGGCGGCCGGTGGCAGTGGTGGTGGGGAGGCGGCGGGTAGCGCAACCCATACACCGTCGTCCTATGGGTCACGCACTCTCAAGGCGACGCCACCTTGGGTCGCACGACCCACGCACCGCCATCGCGTGGGTCGTGCGGCCTCAGGGCGACGCCGCATGGGGCCACGCTATCCACGCATTGACGGTGCATGGCAACGGCGGTGCGTGGCAACCAGATCTGGCTAAGCCCTTCGCGTGGGTCATGCGACGTCGCTTAAGGCCATGACCCACGTGACGGTGGTGTGTGGCGACGGCGGTGTGTGGCAACGACGGTGCATGGGCGACCAACTTCGGCCGGCTGAGCTTCGGTCTTGAAGAAACAAGGAAGACGAGGAAGACAATGAACAATTGTTTTTTAGGGTAAAACAAGAAAACGCAATTATCAATGAGGGCAATATTGGAAGAAAAAAATTCACTAAACCCCTCTTCAGCATTCCCAATGCCAGCATTCCCCCAAGTATACCTCTAAATGCTGAACCAAACACCTGAAATTTTTTCCAACGGGCCGAAAGCCCCTTTAGAATGCTGAACCAAACAGGGCCTAAGTGCAGAGACTATGCAAGAAGAGCTAAGAGCTTGGTTTGGTATACGCAATAACAAAGAGAAGAAAAGAATATTCACTTGATCCCTTAGGGTGCGCATGGAAACACTTCTGTTTCTTTTTTGTTCCTTTAACGAGAAATAAAAAAAAAGTGTTTACTGTTAGAACGCTTTTACGAACAAAAGAACGCGTTTGGTAAGTGTAAAAAAAAACTGTTCTTGAAATAAAAAAAGAACAGAAACATGTTTGGTAACTGCAGTCAATTTCTGTTCCTAGAATAGAAAAAGAATAGAAACACGTTTGGTAAACGACAAAAAAATTTCTGTTTTTTTTTTTTTTTTTTTTTTTTTTTTTTTTTTTAATAAAGTTTAAAATTGATATTGAATTCTAATTCTTATGAAATGCTCATTAATTTTATTTTGTTCATGGTTAGTAAAGACAAACATTTTTAGCATGATCATATAACATATTTCGTAGAAAATGTTGTAATTAAAGTTTGTATCAAATTTTTTCAACATGCTCATATGTGCGCCTTTAAACGAAAATTTCATACATCTCAACATGAACTAGTTACCTTTTTTTATTTTTCTAGGCAACGCAGCCAATCGAATAATTGTTCTTTTTTGCTTTTACTCAAGTAAAAATATTCGCTGCCAACTAGTTTTCTGAAATTTCATTTGTTTAGTTGGCTAAAAATGATTATGGTCAAAGATACATGTATACTCAAAGTTAAAAAAATAAATTTTCTAACTTGAAAATGGACATTTTCTTGGAAAATTATTTCGAAAAAAATTATTTTCTTTAATCATGAAATTGTTCTTGAAACATACGCCGCCTTGAGTTGCTTCGCGAGATGCGCAATGTGGCTGTTGCGACAGCAATTAGCAACAATATGGAATTATTCACTTGTGCAATTCATTGTAATCTAGAAAGTAATGCCAGAACAAGGGTCAAGCGTTCAGGTTAGGGAAAGAATGGCAGATCCCTCCAACGAAATGTCGTTCACTGGCCATGTGCGAAGACCTTGCTTCCCAAAATTATGCCGGGGCAGCTGATGCGGACTGCTATCTGAAAAGCTTTCAGGAAGTAGAGCCACTTTATAGAGACGCTAGAGGAAGTGCTCTGTCTCTCCAATCCTTGCCTGTCTGTCGGTCCAAGCTATTCACAAGATGTGTGGCTTGGTCCCTCATCCGGGACTCAGATATGGAATCGTTGCGGTTTGCCAAGGGAGTGCTTCAATCAACTCTCTTTTGCTCATAACTCTTGACATCTAATCACAGCAGCATTACTCTGCCTTATGATATACTAACTTGCACCAACTTTTACTAAAGATCGGAATCTTAAAGATCTAGAATACGGATGAACTGTGCTCTAAGACCGCAAACTCAATGAAGTTCACCGCTTGCAATCAAAATAATCGAACCTTTACAATTTTTTATTTTCATAACATGCTTGTTTTCTACATAATTATTTCAACCTTAAAGGGAATACAGAACAGAAAGCAGTCCAAGTACATGAAAAATTCAACTGCCTGCTCTTTCAACACTAAGAGAGGAAACACTACAGAACCTATTTACAGCAATTCAAAAGGTAAATTTTGCCTAAAGACTTTTCACAGCCAAAACTTTCCCCACCCTCCTTTTACAGTTTTGAGATATTCCTACAGCGTCAAGAAGTTAATACTTCTTCAGCGTGTTCCTCAGCCGAATGAAGCACCAAGTTTTAGCCAGGGTCCTGTACTTCCTCAGCCGCCAAAGTATCTTCCTATCACTTTTTTGTAGGAAGGCCTTTGCTGAACCAAACTCCAGTATTTGGCCATGTTTAGCCTGCTGTTTATATACTCGTCTTCCAAATTCAAGAGTGCCAAACGAGCTAGCACCGGAATGAACATTACGTCTGCCATGCTGAACTCTTCCCCTGCAATATAAGCCGTCTTGCTCAACCTGTCTGCCATGCTGAACTCTTCCCCTGCAATATAAGTCTTGCTCAAACTGTCCTCAATTTCATCAAGAAGTCTGATTAGAATAAAGGAAGTAGTCCCGATTCAGTTAACAAATACACACAACGAACTCACACCAACTCCTGTCGTGCTTAGAACAGTATTGACGGTTCAAGAAAGGGGCAAAACGGGTCCCGCCACTTCTAATTCAGCCATCAATACAGCAAGGAATTCCAACGAAGAACTTCACAAGGCGATCAAGAACGGTCTAGACCACACGGTCGAAAGAGGTTCGACTGACCGGATGACATGCAGAACCAGAACCGCCACGCCCCCGCTCCAACACTCCAACCCCAACTCAAGACCCGCTGAAGTCAACGCGCGCAAGCACGATCAAGTTCACAACAAGAGCCCGCAACGCAGCGACCAAATTGACCAGGGAATCAAACTAAAACGGAAACAGCACGCAGCAACGACGAGAGAACCAAACGAAGAAGGACGGCCAAGTGTCGAGCGCAATCGAGACAGATGGGGTGGTCGGACGGAACCTTACCCAGAAAGCGTCGACACTTCTAGAGATAACTTCGACTTTTGCTTCCCACAACAGACAACAGAAAACTACAAGAACCAAGACGAATACTAGTAAACTCCAGGAGTTGTTATAAGGACAACACTTTTAAGCCTTCGTTACCGTTCAAAGTCACCTGCTACAGCACAACCCACCTAAATTTTTCAATGGACAATCTTCTGCAGGCACGCGAGGTTTTGCTACACGAACCAAGATGAAGAATTCCGTCACTTACCGAGAGGGTATCCACCCAGAGCTGAGAGACGAACCCCAAGCCAAGAGCAGATTCGATGCTGATCACTTGCTTCGCCACCATGCTCGATCGCCTCATCACCTGTCGCCCACCCCTCGCCCTCAATTTACTCTCCGATTCCTCTTCGCTCCTCAACGCGACGCCGGCATCACCGCCATCGCCGCTTAGGAGCACCTCCTCCTCTTCCACACCGGACCGCGCCGGCTTTTCGGCGCCCAAGTTTCCGCCTTCCGCTGCATCACTCCCGCCGCTCCCACTTCCCTCCCTCGATCCCGCGCCGCCGCCTCGGTCCGTCTCCGAGCTGCGCCGCCGCATCACTGGAGCTGCTGCTCGAGCGAAGGGGGAGCTCGAGCAGCTGCAGATCGAGCTGCAGCTCGAGCTCGCTCTCGAGCGAGCGTTGCTCCCCTTCGGCGCGGCAGATCTGGGCGAGCAACGCTCGCTCGAGGGACGGCTCGCCGCGCCGAAGGGGGAGCAGTGCGGACCGGAGAAGGAGCGCCGAAGGGGGAGCGACGCTGACCGGAGGAGGAGGGCCGAACGGGAAGCGACACTGACCGGAGGAGGAGGGCCGAACGGGGAGCAACGCTGACCGGAAACGTACCTGGAGTCGCCGGAGAGTCAGCCGAGTGGGAGCCGCCGGAGAGATGGAAGAGACGCCGGAAACGGAAGAACGAAGCTTCACCCGAGAGGAGCGACGAGCACGCACGAAGAGTTCTTCGCTTTGTTCCGATTTTGTTCTTTTGTTTCTTTCGTTTTTGTTCTTTTGTTCCGTCGAAGAAGTGTTTCTTTTCCAAAGAAACAACTTTTTTTTGTTTCTTTTTTCTGTTCTTATTTTGCTCCAGAAACAAAAAAACAAAAAAGGAACAGAAACACAACCAAACGCGTTTCTGTTCCTTTTTTGTTCCCGGGCACACTTTCCGTACAGAAGTGTGCCGGAAACACTTTTTTTGAGTGTTTCCATGCACACCCTTAGCTATTTTTTGGCTAATCTTTTAGTGTTTTTTTTTTGGGGGGGGGAGAAAGCCGGGACTTTTCACTTTCAACCTTATTATACACAGAGATTATATCTTGATGTAAATTGCTATTCTGAACTAAGACAAAAGGGGAATAAAGAACAGGTGGTAATTAGCATCAATTAATATGATCTCCATCACCATGTCACATGTTATGACTACAACTTTAAATATCAGTCCTTAAATCAACAACGTCATAATATATAATAGTACCGTTAAATTATTTCCGGTCACTACATAGCAATAGCAACCAATCATTTTGTTCATAAGCGTGACTAATGTCTCAGCATCTAAAGTCATTACCAAGGAAAATGTGAATATAAAGCAAATAGCGACCTCGCAGATACTACACAAATATTGCTATAATATGAAGCTCAAAGCTTAACTAATGAGAGTTCATTCTCAACTCTGTCACTAAATAAAGGATTATATCATTATGCATGCCACCACTTCTTATCAAGGCAAAGGCAAAATGCACAGGTTCAACAGATTTACAACACCTCGCCCCCCAAATATATATATAGAATTGAATTAAACAGTTCTATCTCCACAGCCATTCCTGCTCCCACCACCAAAACCTCATTCGAGAACATGGAAGTAAAACGCATATCAGGTCCTGACCTGGCTGACCACAGATTGATAGCAGCACGGGTTGATATGAGCTTGTGGATACACCGACTTGCACCAAAGCTTTATCATGTCCTAGAGTCAAATTTTGTTCTTGGCACTTCAGCTTCAGTTTCTTCCTCAGGGGTAGCTTCTGTAGCCCTAGCTCATTTCCCCTAGAGGGTCCTAGAAATGATATAGGAAATAGACTCAGATACACATACTGGGTCATGAAAACCTGAAAAGCAACATAAACTACCAAAAGAACGTTGACAATATATAATTTGAACCTGTGTGCAAGTAATACATATCGTCGAGAGCCTCGGGATTTTCGCTGCAACCACCCACAAAGACGAGAACCCCACTCCTTACGGGATCCAGACAGTCCCCAGCCATGGAAAATCTGGCAGAAGGTCCAGAACCTGCAGTAGTCACCATGGACCATATCACAGATTCTGCAAAATCATGGTAATTATCAAGCAAAAGAGATAAGAAAATGAAGACACGCATTTTAAGTCGAAGGAACAAAAGCATGCTTATGTTGCTTGCGAAGCCATCCACCAACACTCCTCTGTAGTCTCGAATCACCCCTGCTACAGCTGCTTTCGGCAAGTTCTCGGATTTGGAGCAATTGACGTTGATTACCAAACACCCTCGCTTCGATGGCTACCATGAAGAAGGTCAGCTTTTCCCGTTCTTAGTTGCTCTTTCCGACCTTGGATTTCATCTCAAAAAACTGGCTTGCTCTGTAATTGCAAGATCCAACGTTCTGTTCGTGTTCAGCCAGCGGGAGCTATAAACAAACCCATTTCGGGCCCTCCAAATTGACCACAAGATGCCTGCAATTTCCTCATGCGAGACCTGGTATGTATTAGCTTCAAAGCATTTCAATAACCATTTATCCAGTGAAGTGATGGGTATGTCTGAAGATTGTAACTTGAATTTTTTGTGTGCCCATATCGAAGCTGTCCAGGGACAAAGCAAGAGCGTGCGCTCAATTTGGTGGTTTCTCAACGCCTGGTTCTTGTAATTGAGTAAATGAAGACTAGAGTTTCTAGCTCATGGTCCGTACATAATCTATCTTTCTCGGTAGTTAGTCATGAAATTGTATAATTGTATCTGCGCTCAGAGATTTCATTGATCTTGTCACTTGTTTCGACAATATGGTCCGCCATGACGAGGTATCAACCATTTGAGCCTCTGTCTGCATGTAATGCATCTGAAAAATGCTAGTTTTCAGGAGCATACGGTTCAATTGGGAGTCCAGTCACCACAGCAAACAACAAAGTCTTAAGCTGCTGATCAAGACAGATCTCAACTTCAGACAAGCTCATGGGCTTACCAGGGTGGATCCGCCTCCATTTGCTGATCGATCCGTGAACTTCTCCAGGCTCAAACTTGCTCGTACGTTTTTTATTGGTTGGGCCAAGCTAGACCCGTTCACCCATGTTGGGCGAAACCCAGCCCATAAAGAAATGGACCATAAGAAAGAAAGAATAGTTATTTTCTAAATGAAAATAACTGTTATATATAAAGAGAAAATGAAAAGGGGAACATTAATTTATAGAGACAAAAGGTGCGTTTTCCTTTTCCAAGATAGTAAACTCTCTTGACGAACTGAACTCCAAGACTTCGATTGATTCCTCTAAGACTATAACAAGTATTTAATCTATGGCAAATAAGGTGCGTCCATCTTCGTGATGTCCTTTTCAATCAATATTATATGTTTGCTCGGGACCGTTTCCACATTTGTTTTTGGTATTCAATCATTCGAGTATCAGTTCATGTTTAGGAATATGTTTCATTCAGCATCCGGCCAAGCCATCTCATTGCAGGTTTCGGCCCACACTGCCGACGTCGCTGTGTACTGGCAGGAACAAGGTGCCGGCCTGTGTTGGTTTTGTGCCGCAAGCCAAGCCCAAGTAGGAATCGGCTCTAGGCCGAACATCTTTCGGAAGATCCATGCCGAATAACTGTCGGGTCAGGCCCATTGAAGATCCGGTCCAAGCATCCACTTCAGGCGTGCGTGTTCCTAGCGACCACCACTGATCAGTTGACCGCCATGTCCAGCCCAACCTCCCACCAAAGATTATTTCCTTTCTGTAGCTGCAAAAACTTTCCTCTTCTAATAATTGATAAGTTGGGAATAAATTCTAGACAATGTCTGACCTCGCAGGCTTGAGGGAACACCATTTCTCGACTTATTAACAAGAAAAAAAAAAAAAAAAAAAAAAAAGGACGACCATGTCTTGTTTGCAATTGCTAACTCTATTCCTGAATAAAGGCAAAATATAGAAACAAAAGGAATTTTAGGATGTGTTTAGTCAGCTGAATATAACTCTATGTTATATCCTATATGATATTTCGGGGCAATGCAAAAATTTGATGTCTGGATATTAACCTAACATGGCATGGTCCAAATAAAATGGTCTCACCGAGGTTCAGGTCTCACCGAGGTTCAGGTGTTGTCATAACGTTCATTTCTCTTCTGTTTCCCCTCTATCCACTCATGAATGCGACCCCAGCTTCCGTCGCCACTTTTTCATGCACGCAGTTACCATTGCTCCATGATTTTGACATCCCCATCGCCATTGTTGCCGCCAACAATCGAGACAAAGAATGACAACGTTTGTCCCTCATGTCCTCGGCGGGCTCTAGCTCCGTCTCCGTGAGAGCACGGTGGCAATGGGAGCTCGCCCCGGTGCCGAGCTTGCTGATGAGCCCAAGCTCCGTCTCATTGCCATCGACGAGGCTTGTCGTGGCGTCAAGCTCTAGGGGATGATGTCAAGATCTCGGCCCAAATCTAGTAGGTGCAATTAGGATCATGTCGAGATCTGAAGTTCGCCAATGAATTGCAATGTGGTGGGTGATAAACGGACAGATATAAGGTTCTTTCATGGCGAAGCTCGACTCGACCTTGGCCATGGAGCTCATTGGCCATAAGATAGGAGGCCAACAAACTCGGAGAGAGAGAGAGAGAGACGGATGATACCGACAACGTTTAGCATCGATGTTGACCTAATAAGAAGCAGTGGAAGGCATCAATGACATCAACCGAGGGTCGATGAAAATCGCGTAGAGGTAAGGGGGAGAAGAGAGAAGAATTTGTGTTCAGACAAAATGGCACCATATCTATATCTATATTATAGATGAACATTTACTAAATATATTGCAAATCTCATTATATTCTTATTCTAACCAATCTCTATAAGAGTTTTCCTAATGTGGATTATATTAATTAATATTATAATTTACTGTTTTTACGGTTACTGTAAAACAGGGCTGGTCTAAGGTGAGATAGAAGATTTCTTAATTAGTCTAATATGGGACTGACTAATGTGGGCCGAGTTGAACCTACCCTGTAATAAAGAGACCTGACTTGAAACTCTATAAATAGTGCTTAAGTCTTTATTCTAATTATAATTCTCACATATATCCTCATTTAAGGAGCGTTTACCTAACGCTAAACGTGAGGGGACCACTTCATTGAGTCAATGATACAGAGGATAATAGAGGAGAATGACTTGCACGTGGAACATTATGTTTCCGCTTCTACTTCAAGAACAATAGATCCAAAAACAGATCCGTTAATCTTTCTACTCAATTATGTATGTTCTTGTTCTAGTTATGGAGATCTTGGGTTACGCAATTTACATTCAACAATCTCATCCTAACGCGTAAGAATATCCGAATAATCAAACACGGCCTATAGTGTTAACAAATGGGAAAATGCAGGATAGGACACGGACAGTGTAGAATATTGGTCGACATGCCAAAGAAGACTATGGCAGATATATACATGCATACATATATTCAGATTCGAAGAGTTCACATTGGATGCGCGCCAAGAACAGAATAAGATTACACTTCCTGTGCCTACAATCATTTCAATGGGCCAAAATGGCGACACGAGAGACAAAGCCAAAGGAAAAGGGAAAAGAAACCAAGAGAATTGGATCGAGAATTTTCTTCCCATGGCAAACGGGGTTCGAAATTTAACAAGATGCCGCATATGGGGGAAGAATAGGAAGCCGAGAAAAAGAAGAAAGAACCCGAGAAGAAAGGCAGCGAATTCTCCAGAAAAAGCCATTCCGTAGCGATGATTTCGTGGAAAGGTAAGAGTGGAAAAGAACTATTTTGAGGTTCGAGATGGTGGTGAATCCTTAGCCTCTGGTACGACGAGAATACGATGTTTGAGGTTTCAGATTCGCTCGCGCATCACCTGAGTTCGAGCCTGTCTTTTGCAAATTAAACGAGAGTTCTTGAAATCGAGGATAGATGGAGGAATCCTACCCCCGTCCTTCTGCTAGCAAATCAAGTTGCATTGCCTCGAAGGCATTTGTTAAGTGGCTAATTGAGAACATCTTGCAATTTTGGACATGGTTTCTTTTTTCATCTTTAATTCCTTCCATCGCATTAACATGAATTGATCTACATGAACGTGACCGTTCTCTCTTTAATTTGCAAAAAGTCAAAACGATCCATAAGAGAGAAATGGTGATTACCTCTTGTGATGGATCTAATGGCAAAAGGGTCACACTTCATGAGTTTAAAGGGTTCAAAATTTTATAAGTTCGAATCATGAGTGAGTAAGCTTTTGACCAGGTCGTGCCCATCCCACCCTTTAGCCCACTGGAAAAAAAAAAAAAAAAAACAAAAGAGAAGAAGAGAGAAAGATCACTCTATGCTTTGAAAATGACAAGTATGTCATCATGTCGTGCCAATCCTTCACCAACCTCTTCAGCCAATGACTAACCGAGAGGGGATCACCCATCTTATATAAAACTGCATTATCCTAATCTCTAGTCAAAGTGTGATTACGTCTTTCATCTTGCACCATCATTAAAATTCCATTTTCATACAAATCAAACCCATCATTTTGCTCAGTCGAGCAAGTATGTCCGATGATATCGTGTTTTAGAATGCATTGAATCTATGGGATCCCCGTACAACTAGAATTTTTCTTTAATATGAATTATCTAAAATAATTTGATCAGCATAAATATCTACCCATCATTTTGCTCAGTCGAGCAAGTATAACCGATGATATCGTGTTTTAGAATGCATTGAATCTTATGGGATTCTCGCACAACTAGAATTTTTCTTTAATATGGATTATCTAAAATAATTTGATCAGCATAAATATCTACCTAAAATTGACATTTATTCTTTTTATGATGTTTCAAAAAAAATTACCTTTTCATTTTCAAAATTTGTAAAAAGTAAAAAAGTGACATCTTGCTCAAACAGAGCAAGTCCGGACAGAATTTAACTTGGGTTGAGCTGGTTAAAAAGAGGTAACTTTGGTGATGGTGGAAAGTTAATTTTTCCCACCCGGACGAGAAATGACAAACTTGCCCCGGAGCTCTTTTCTATGTCGACGTCGTTTTACATTATTAAAAAAAAAAAAATCTTTTAACGGAATTGCGATGCTGCCACGGGAATGCGACAGGTGGAGGTGGGAGAGTTGACTAGATGGTTGTGTTGGAACTAGAGGATCTGTGTCGTTCGGTTCGCTTGCTGCGAAACCAAATCATTGTCGGCCGCAAAAAAGAAAAAGAAAAATTATGACGTGTCCCTAGTCCCTCATGGGACTTGGGAAAAAATAATAAATTCCAATTTGTCCTTTCTGGAATTTAATATGAGAAAAAGAAATACACTTTCTTTTCGAACATATTTAAATATAAACATCTTCATATACCGGTCACTCACTGATGAAGCGTTTTTTAATAAGTGTAAATGCTCAAAGGAAATGTGGTGCGTTGCTTGGTCGTGCTAAACTTGAACTTTTGGGTCATAGGCCATTGAGAGTAGTCATGGCTCATTTAAGGTATATTTAGGAACGTGCTAAGGAGTACTTGATTAATAAAAAAAATTATTTAATAATGGAAATAGATTTGGAATATTATCAATAATTAAAAAATAATTGATAACTTTAGAATTAAGTTAAATCATTTTTTTTCTTCTTTTCCTCTCCCATTCTTATTTCTCTAACTCGCCGCCAACACGGTAATGGCCGGCGGCCGATTAGACGACATTCAGCAACCTCACTGAAGCCTCGTCAGGCCAAGTCGAGCCTCATCGTTGGCTCGACTAGGCCGAGCCTCGTAGGCTGCGCATGACAACGCTTTTGTTTCTTGGAAGAATTTTTTTTCAGAAATAGTTCTTTTCTATTTCTATTCCAGAGAACAATTTTTGAGTAAAAGAACTCATTTGGTAACGATACAAAATTTCTACTCATACAATAAAAAAAGAATAGAAATGTGTTTAGTAACGCAACAATTTCTTTTTTGTATTTATTCATTTTTTATTTTTGCTGACGGATCGCCGCTGCCAACAATAGTGGGCGACGACCGACGGCGGCTGGCAATCGGCGACCGGCAGCAGCAACCGGCGACCGGAGGCGGCAGCCGATCGACCGGCGGCAGTGGCGATGGGCGGTGGCTCCTGGCGGTTGACGGTGGTCGCGGCAAGAAAATAAAATTAAAAAAGAAAATCAGCTTACTTCTAGAAATTGTTCCCGAGAACAAAAGGTAACTATTTTTTGCTTTTCAAAACTGATTCGGAAACAAAAAATTGAGAAATTATTTATAGAAATAAATGTTTTACTAAATGGGTTTCTATTCTTTTTTTGTTCCGCAGAACAAAAGAACAGAAATTATGAGAAATAAGAGCGTTACCATGCTTACTGTAGTAGCTGGGCAAGGCTCCCTTGCGGCTCTCATGTGGCCGGTCGTCGGCTACCGGCAAGGTTGGAAACCGGTCAGAAGAAGAAGGAGAAAGATAAAAAATAAAAAAGGAAAATGTCCTGTAAAATTATTAAACATCCCCGGTGAATGATATCTTTTGTAATCATTAGTACTCTGCGGCATGGGGAAAGAGGAAGAACAGGTACGTCCTAGCCCTGACCAGCTACGCCCATCTAAGTTGGAGAGGACTGGGCGGAAGGATGACCGGCGACCGGCGGCGGCAATGACCGGCAACCGGCGACCAGTGGCGGCGGCCAGTCGACCAGTGGTAGTGGTGGTGGGCGGTGGCTCCGGTTGACGGTGGTCGCGGCATGAAAATAAAATTAAAAAAAAAATTAGCTTACTTCTAAAAATTGTTTCCGATAATAAGAAGTAACTGTTTTTTGCTTCTCAAAACTGATCTCAGAAATAAAAAATTGAGAAATTATTTTCGAAAATAAATATTTTACCAAACAGGTTTCTATTCTTTTTTTTTTTTCGGAGAACAAAAGAACAAAAATTAAGAGAAATAGGAGCGTTACCATACGTTACCGTAGCAGCTGGGCAAAGCTCCCTTGCGGCTCTCGTGTGGCCGATCGTCGGCTACCGCCGAGGTTGGAAACCGGAGAGAAGAAGAAACTTACCGAAACTGATAACATTCGAGATTATACAGGATTATACACAAAAGATCCTTTTTTGAAGAAAGATAAAAAAGAAAAGGAGAATGTCGTATAAAATTATTAAACTTCCCCGGTGAATAATATCTTTTGTAATCATTAGTACTCTGCGGCATGGGGAAAGAGGAAGAACAGGTACGTCCTAGCCCTGACCAGCTACGCCCATCTAAGTTGGAGAGGACTGGGCGGAAGGCTGGCCTTGCGTATCCCACTCCCACTCCACAGCAGTGATTTGTAGTACAGAGCACGCCGAGAGAGAGAGAGGAGAAGCGTCGGTGTGAAGTTCAAGGGGGCCCGACATGGGAAATTGAATCTCCAGCTGCTGATTCTCTTCCCATGGTTGGGGGTGGAGGGCACTGGCGGGTCGTGCTGCAGCAGGAGAACTAGACCTGACCCAGAAAAAGCAAAACTCGATTCTCTCTCCATCTCTCGCGCGCCTAATCATGACAACGTCTGACGCGCCGCTCTTGGCCACGGCGGCCAGGCCGACGAGCAGCGGCGGTGCTGGTGGTGGTGATGATGACGACGGCGGCGATGTACATGGGGTCGTGCCCACCCTCTCTCTCTCTCTCTCTCTCTCACTGCTCTAGTCCAACCTGGTGGAGCAGCAGCAGATCTTTTAGCAACTCTCGCAAGCCACGATACTAGAAAAGGCTGCTGCAGATATTCTCTCTTCTCTCTCTTGCTTGATTCTGGAAAATCTCTCTGACACGCTTTTTCCGGTAGCCCTGGTCAAACCTCCCATAATAAATAACGACGACAAGAGGTTGGGAGCGCTACTAGATTTTTGCTTCTTCATAATATTTCACCGTTTCTTCTTCATATACTTCTCCGATGAACGGTTTGTAACTGAACAATTCATTTGCCTAACGTTGAAGTTGCCTGAAAATAAAATATGGATCTGCTTGGTAACCGAATTAAAATTGAAAAAAATATTTCTTCATTCTGTAAATTAACTTTAGAATCAAGCCCGAATCATTTTTTTCTTTTTTAAAATTCTTTTTTCTCTTCCTCTTCTTTTCTAATATCAACCACAACAATAAACACCTGATCAGCCAGGCGAGGTCCTATGACCTCATCATGGCTGTGCTCACCCAAATTTGACGAGAGTTAATCTCACCCATCCATGATGAGGCCCACGAGGCTCCTTTGAAGCTGATAAGATTGCTGACCCTTGTTGGGCTAGTCGCTGGTCATTATTGTGATTGATGATCGGGAAAACGAGAAAAGAAAAAGAAAAGATGTAGTAAAATTATTTAAAAATTAAAAGATTTTAAATCAAAACAAAAATATTTGAATGTCATACTAAATACATTTATATTTCAAAAATAAAAAATTTATGCGATTATCAAATACCTTTAAATCCTTATAAACTTATTCAAGAAACATAATTATAAAAAATCATTTTTGAATGTAAATTATTTCCAAAACAAAATGGTTATCAAACTTATTCTAATCCTCTCTTCTTTTTCCTTTAGGGTCATCGCTTAATGTATATTGCCACCAACATTCAAAGACATTTGATCCTAGCATTGCCACCTTGATAGCAATTAGAAGACACAATCTCCTTGCTCTCTCTAAATCTAGATTCTAGATTTGACATTGCCTCAGAAGTGCTCGCCTCTATATCAAATCTCTTGCAACGAGTTGCAATGAGGTCGTGGGATCAGGGCATTACTAATGAGATTTACCGTGGTGGCGGTCATGTCTACAGTTGTAGTTGTAAAATTTAGAATGTTGGGATGATACTTAAGTGATAGCCATGATATTTATTGAGGATGAAGGTGGCAAAGAGGCAATAGTGACTTGACGGTGGAATGGAGAGATCATAATGGACGGCAAGTGGTTGGCGATGGTGGTGCAACTGTGGCTTTGATGGCGGCGGGGCGGCACAACCGTGATATGTTTCCAAATGCAATTACAAAAAGATGGGTGTCTATATGTCCTCGATCCCATTACAAGATGCATTTTTAGTAGGATTTAACGAAATTTTGTTCAAAAGATGGAGTTATGGTGAGCGAATGGCTTAAAACTTTCTTCAAAGTTCAAACTACGAATTGTATCACACTAAATTAATATATTGAAAATTAAATTATTAAATTACCGAATCTCGAAAATAGAAAGAAAGAAAAAAGACAAAACGGTGAAAAAAATGCAACTACTTTAGGCGCGCATGGATTTATTTCTGTTCTTTTTCGTTCCGGGAATAGAAATAAAAAAAGTGTTTCTGTTCGGGGAACAATTTTTGAACAAAAGAACGCGTTTGGTAACGTTTGGTCCGGGAATAAAAAATGAACATAAACGCGTTTAGTAAATTTTTATTGTTTTTTTGTTTCTTTTAATTTTTTAAACATTTTTATTTTATTTTTCATGTTTTCCTTTCTTTTTTTATTTTTTCTTTTTTCGGCTGGTCACCGGCCTCCGGCGACCGGCTGACAGGGCCGGCAGCCTCGCCCAGCCACGACGAGGCTCGCCGGCCCTCGGTGAGGCCGAGCCTCGCCATGGTTGGGCGAGGCTCGGCCTCGCCGGCGCGAGCGATGCCGAGCCTCGCCATGACTGGGCAAGCTCAGCCTCGCCCGCACCGACGACGCCAAGCCTCGCCGGGGGTCGGCGACGCTCGGCCTCGCCGGATCTGGGCGAGGCCGAGCCTTGACGGCTGGTCGCCGGCCATGGCCGAGGTCGACGACCGGCGAAAGAGAAAAGAAGAAAAAAAAAAAAAAAAGAAGAGAAGAAGAAGAGAGAGGAGCGAGAAATGTTTCTTCAAGAAATGTTTCTGGAGCAAGAAACAAAAAATTATTATTTCTTTTTTTTGTTCTTATTTTGTTCCAGAAACAAAAAAACAAAAAAAGAACAAAAACGCAACCAAACTCGTTTCTGTTCTTTTTTTGTTCCCGGGAACACTTTCCGTACAGAAGTGTTCCGGAAACACTTTTTTTGGAGTGTTTTCATGCACACCTTTAGTATAATGGGAATGATGGTTATTACTTTTACCAAAAAAAAAAAAAAAAGGAATGATGGCCTTTTTTTGTCTTTTTCCCCTATTAGAGAGAGAGAGAGAGAGAGAGAGAGACTTCCATTGTCCATTTTCAAGTTTTATTATGTTTAGGAATAGTGAGTAGAATAGTTATGAGATTTTGTGACCAGATTTGAAAAACTAATGTGGATGAATTCAAGAACAACGACCAAATAACGAGATGATAGCACGAGATGCTCCAAACACTATATCAAGCTTTCAATAAACTTTGATTTTTGGCTAGCCGAGCACTAGCTCTTCAATATAGTTCTTGCTAAACTTAGCCTCCAAGTAGGTGGCAAATACAATATCCCTGAGTCTTATTGGTCTCTTGATAGTTCAAAAATCGGGCTCATCAACTGTTCAAATTTTGACCCTAATCTACAGTTCTTATAAGGAAAAATGACACAAATGGTCTTTTAACTTTTGTCCAGTACATTATGTCATTCCTATACTTTCAATTTTTACAATGTTGTTCCTAAAATTTGATATTATGCTTTGGTCCAATATACAATGTTATCCGTGAACTTTTAATTTGTTCAATATGATTTATAAACTTTGATTTAATGTTCAGTGTAGATTTTGAACTTTTTAAAATTTTCATATATTCAACGAGTTATGTTGAACGTTTATTCATAGTTTATGGATAACATGGATGAATTAAAAATCTAAGGATGGCATTGCACACCAAACTGAAATTCATGGATTGCATTGATTTGCTTAAAAAAGTTTGGAAATGATATTACACATCAAATCAAACTTCAGAAGCCATACGTGCCATTATCTCTTCTTTTAATAAGCGGCAATCCGAATGGCCCGATTAAACCATTGTATTGGATTGGGGGTGTACTTCTATATTTGATGACATCCTTAAAGATCGAAATCAAGAAGCCCCCAACCAATTTTCCCAATGGAGATCCAAGCAAACTCCTCGAGTATGGTATACATAGTCGACAACCTAAATCCCTTGAGAACACACATCCTCCGAACGATGCAACAACTTCGGATATGCTTCCCAAAGTACATACGAGAGCATTACCAAGCACATATACATTCTCCGTTTATGTCATTACCCCTTCTTCTAATAAGCGGCAACCCGAGTGACCCAATTAGTCGTTCCAATCAAAATGGGGTTGTACTTCCATTTTCAATCAACCAAATTCCTATATGGGCACACATCCCACATGGACAAACGTCTTCTACAGGAAGCAACGGTTTAAACAATCAAATTCTTAGATGGACACAAATCCAGCGACAGCTTAAACAACCATTTCCATATGGATACAAATGCTTCGTAAAATGCAACGGTTTTTAAGTATGTTGCCAAAGTACATCGAGAGCATTTCCAAGCACGTACACATTTTTCCATATGTGCCATGTCCCTTTTTTTTTACTAAGCGGCAACCTGAGTGGCCCAATTGGTCAATCCTATTGGAATGAGGGTGTACTTAGAAATTTGATTTGCCAATTTCCCATATATGAACACGCATTCTATAACTAAGGCGACAGCTTAGACAACTAATCTCCCTATTATGGGCACACATCCCATTTGGACGCCATTTATATAAAGTGCTGTTTATAAGTGACCTATAGTAAGCAAAAAGCATCGCATACCTCTCTATCAAATTATCGCTGGAGTATACATGAGAGCATTTCCAAAGCACATACTCATTCTCCACTCTTGCCATGACCCCTCCTCATTTTACTAAGCGGCAACGCACGTGGCCCGAATAGTTAATCGAATCCTTTATTCGACCGCCCAAATTTTCATATATGAATGCGCGTATATAAGGCGATGGCTCAAAAAATTGAATTCATATATGGACACACATCCTCCATAAGATGCCAAGACCCCTCATTTTACTAAGCGGCAACCCGAGTAGTGTCAATGGAATCCAATCCGGGGGTTCACATTTCCCCCATGAAGCACACATCCTCTATAGAAAAGCAGCAGCCTCAACGACCAAATTCTCCTGTGGACACATCCTCCATGCAAGGCTAAAATAGCTTTAGGCATGTTGCCAAAGTTGTTAGAACCAAAAGAGTGACAATAAACTTTGGAAACTTGGAATAAGAACACTAGAAATTTAAGAGAGAATTTTGTATTAAGAATGTTTTCTTTTATTTGTGCTTTTGTGGAATATGGCTTGTGACTTGATTTACAACTCATAACTTCATCATTTTATATAGCAATTGAAGTTTACAAATGTCAATGATTACATAACAACCCGTATATATCAATGATGAGAATTTAATGACTAAAACAAAATAGACAATCAAAACACACAATAAAGTAACTAAAGTCTTCGATAATTTCCATTATTCAAATCCATATAACTATCATAAAATTTTTATAGCTCTTTCAATGCTTGTAGGTTTCTCATCCTATAATCGTCATCCATAATCAATTGTATTTTATTTAAACAAAAGTACACATCTGGAGGGCATTCCCCCCACCCGCGGCCGGACCACCACCAAAAAACATTCCCATGCGGGCCCATGAATTTGAAAAGCGAATGGGTGTCACATTTGCTAAAAAAATTTAAATGGAGGGTCAAATAATAAGGGGGGACAAATCGGTCAAATTGGTCAAATCGGTCAAATCGGACCTGAAAGAAAACAAAGTGAAGTAAGAAGCGAATAAGTTTTAGGGAGAAACTTTTTTTGTATTCCTTCAATTGTACTCAATGTACAAATTTCATTATGTATAATACAAGATGTACATAAGAGACAAGGAAATATCCTACAAATCAATCTAATATCTCAATTTAATCCCTAATTTAATACAAGATTATAGTCTTTTGCATTACTGTATTCAATGTACAGATTTCCCGAGCATCTCTTCCGACAGACCCGTGGTTAAAGATAGTACGCACCAGGGGCAAAAAGTGGCCTATATAAACCACCCTCCCTCGCCCACTCTCTTCTCACCACACCCTCCTCCTCCTCCTCCTCCTCCTCTGTCCTCCGCCCTTCTCCGCCGCTACAGCAACAGCCACCGTCTCTGCAGTCTCCTCGCTCCCATGGCCGTGTCGACCGACGACCTCTTCAGCGTCTTGGGACCCGACGCCGGCCCTTCGCACGCCGTCCTCAGCCTCCAGCTCGCCACCTGCTTCGTCCTCTTCGCCGCCATTTTCGCCTTCTGGCTGTCGCCCGGTGGCCTCGCGTGGGCCCTTTCGAAGGCCCGCCCCTCCAGCAGCGGCGGCGTGGCTGTGGTTTCCCTGCCGGGCCCGTCCGGCGTCCCTGTCCTCGGCCACGTCTTCGCCTTCACCGGGTCGCTCACGCACCGGGTCCTCGACGAGCTCTCGAGGAGCTCGGGGGCCAGGAAGCTGATGGCGTTCTCGGTGGGGCTCACCCGCTTCGTCATCTCGAGCGAGCCCGAGACCGCCAAGGAGATGCTGAACAGCTCGGCCTTCGCGGACCGCCCCGTGAAGGAGTCGGCGTACGAGCTCCTGTTCCACCGGGCGATGGGGTTCGCCCCCTACGGCGAGTACTGGCGCAACCTGAGGAGGATCTCCGCGACCCACCTGTTCAGCCCAAGGAGGATCGCCGCGTCCGGGAAGTCCCGAGCCCGATAGGGCTCCAGATGGTGGAGGACATCAGTGCCCTCATGGAGGAGCGCGGCGAGGTCGGGGTGAGGAAGGTGCTGCACTTGGCTCCCTCAACAACGTGATGACGACCGTGTTCGGGCGGTCCTACGACTTCGGCGATCGCAATGGCGGTGGCGACGGGGTCGAGCTGGAGCGCCTGGTGAGCGAAGGGTACGAGCTGTTGGGCGTGTTCAACTGGGGCGACCACTTCCCGCTGCTGCGCTCCCTGGACTTGCAGGGCGTGAGGAGGAGGTGCCGCCAGCTCTGCGAGAAGGTGAACGCCTTCGTGGGGGTGATCGTCGAGGACCACAGGATGAGGAGGAGGCCTAAGGTTGAGAGGAGCGACGAGGAGGACGAGAGCGCCGGAGATTTCGTCGACGTCCTGCTCGACTTAGACAAGGAGAACCGTCTCAGCGAGTCCGACATGATTGCTGTTCTGTGGGTAAGTGCTCCTTTTTCACCGCTTTCCAGGTTTGAGTTAGCATACATGGCTTGCTTTTGCTCCATTTGTCTACCAGAAAAAGCCATGTGTTTCTATATTAATGTTAAGCTTCGTCATGGTCTGGAAGTGAACATGAAAACTTTGTGGTCGGGATATTTTCGGCGTTAGATGCGTTTCCTAGGTTGTTTTCTTCTCTTTTCTTTTTCATGCGGGAATGCTTTGTAGTTTGTCCTGGCGAGAGCCTCCTTTTGTTTGTTCAGGGTTCATTGTGGGTGGATGCTTTGCATATTGCATTTCGCTCTGCTTTTTTTTTTTTTTCAGTATTATTTTCTTTTTGAGTTGTTGTCGGGGACGTCCCAAGGTGTCGAGAATCTGAATATTTTTCCCCCCATCACCTCTTTTTTTATCATATTCTCATTCCTTATCCATCTCGTTTTATCTGCTGGGGGCATGTTCCTTTTGCTTTGTCACTTAAATGTTGGCGATCTCGTATGGTGGCGGCATTGCGAGGACGGAATGGGGAGCCATTCTTTGCTCGATGAAAGCGAAAAGTTGAAATCTTTTTCCTTTTGTTGTGGTGTTATTTTCGATCAGGAGATGATCTTCAGAGGCACTGATACGGTGGCCATCCTCCTAGAGTGGATTCTGGCCAGAATGGTCCTCCACCCCGACATCCAAGCGAAAGCCCAGTCCGAGATCGACGCCGCCATCGGGTCGGCCCGGCCCGTGGAGGACTCCGACCTCCCGAGGCTCCCGTACCTCCGGGCCATCGTCAAGGAGACCCTGAGGGTGCATCCGCCGGGTCCGCTCCTGTCCTGGGCCAGGCTCGCCGTCCACGACACCCACGTCGGCGGCCACTTCGTCCCAGCGGGGACCACAGCCATGGTGAACATGTGGGCCATAACCCACGACGAGGCGGTCTGGCCCGACCCGGAAGAGTTCAAGCCGGAGAGGTTCGTAGCGGGGGACGGCGGCGAGTTCCCGATCATGGGCTCGGACCTGAGGCTCGCCCCGTTCGGCGCCGGGCGGAGGGTGTGCCCCGGCAAAGCCATGGGGTTGGCCACGGTGGAGCTCTGGCTCGCCCAGCTGCTGCAGAGCTACAAGTGGGTTGTGTCGGATCGGGGGGTGGACTTGTCGGAGCGGCTGAAGCTGTCCATGGAAATGAAACAGTCCCTGGTCTGCAGGGCCATCCATAGGAGGGTGCAAGTTTGACTTGGGACTCCTTGAGAGTTTGTTGCGAATGATGTGGAATTATATATAAATGAATTTGGGATTATGCAAAGTGGTCTCCATGATTTTCTGAACTCTTCTAATGGGGATGTAGATAAGAGACTTAGCTTATTAGCTTCTTCTCTATGTTTTGCCACACTAAATCTTTTGCCTTTTTTTTTAAATCTTTTTTCTTTCTATCTGCTTTTTTTTTGCAGGTACTAGAGTGTGTAAGGAAGATGTGCTTTTCTAGTGCTTGTTGCTTGTCTTTTTAGCCCTTGAAGCCCTCATCTACACAAACCTTCAGCGTTCGGGCTCCCCTTCTGTTGTTGAGCATGTTGCGCCATTTTCACATGAATGTTTGATCGAATAACTCTTTGCCATCCCATCAGGTTTTGTCCGGTTCTAATCTTTTAGCGCATGAGCAGAAGATCCGTACTCAAGGTTCTTGTAAAAGACGATGCGTGTAAGCTTAGGGCCATAAGGTGGCACACGATCACCTGTGTTATAGAAGCCTGGAATGTGTATATATTCCGGGGGTATCCGAGCATGCCATCGGGAACTAATCCGTCCCCGTCACTCTCTCGGCCCCTTGGGACATGATAATGTCCATGTCCGAAGAGATCTTTATCGAACATAGATGTAACACGTACTCAAGCCCGTGTTATTCTCAGAGAGAGAGAGAGAGATCGGTTTATTGGGTTCAAGCTAAATTTAGAGTCTGGTCTTGCGCCGTTAAACGCTACTCCAATGGCAAAAGCCTAACGTATTAGGATATTTCCATTAAGATGGCTAGGATTCACATGACAAAAGATAAGAATAAAAGCGTGATCCCTTAAACTAATTGATTATGCATACGTCAGTGTGTGTGTAAGCATGAGCACTAGGGTTTAATTAGGTTTTTTAAACTTTAGGGTTATGGATTGTTTGGTCGTTCTCCTCATTCATTCGATACCATCACATATTATAATAATTTGAACTCTCCTTTCTCTTTCAATGCCACTCCCTTGTGCATCTTTATCCTTGCAAAAGCCCTCTTTTGTAGCTCCAATTAAAAAATGATAGGAACAAAAGAGCTTCTTCCTAGACAATGATTCCTTAATTAAGGTGCTATCGTAACATTTAAGAATAACCACTTTTTTGTTTTTTGTTTTTCGTTACTTTTGTTGTTGGGCGAATTTTCGTAGCTTTCCACTTTACTATATCATCACTTGAATAGGGACTTTTGAATGATTGAGGAATAAGAACCTAAACACAAAATCATTGATGATATGGCTCGTTCATATCATATCTCACACACCACACCCACTTTTTCTCTTTTTTTATTCTGGGCTCTGGCAGATGCAAATCCTCCTCAGAGAATAATTATCTGAGGGAAGGTGTGCTGGGGAAAAAAGCTTTGCCCCTTTTTGGCCACCCCAGAAAGATAAATATTGATGCATGCGGGATTTGAATATTCATGCAAAACCGCCTATTTTTATCGTTATTTATACCCTAGTACCAAACTCCCTAGGGAAAAAAAGACGGTATTAATGTTATGATTTTCGTGTGATACTCATTTCAGTAAATGTTGGGTTGAGTGGCTTTGATAAGAAACTTCTAAAATGACCATTTATGTACCACAACTTTTGAGAAATGTTGGGTTGAGTGGCTTTGATAACTTAATGTGTCAGAAAATTTGATGTCACTTGTCAAAGTCACTTAAATGAAACTTTTTGGAAAAATCATGAGATGAATGTGATGGCTCATAAAGTTTTTCAACACTTAGTTTATCATTTGTAAGAATTTTGCTCTGAAATTTTTAAGTTAGAAATTTGACAAAATAATGACATGAGTCAAAAGTAAATATTCTAACTCTGCCACTATTTTTCTTTGTTTTTGTTCAACTCAAAAGAAAAATCATGGAGCAAATATTCTCGTCCAAATAATTTCATCTAAAATCACAAAGATCTACTTGTTTTTATAGAAAAAAAGGAAGTAAGTAAAATCTTTTATATCTCTCGTAATTTTGCATTTGGTTTTTCTATTAACAGCTTTGTGTTTAGATTGAATGGTGGAATTTGGAGCCTTATGGAAATGGAGGACTTCTCTTAGATTGACTGCGAGGATCAATGCTAGAGAACGCTTGGGAACCAATTTAATTCCAGTTACTCAATTTGAGAAAAAATTGATATATTTAACAATGTCAGTATAATAAAATTTTAAAATGTTTTGTGCCAAAATTTTATGAACAATTAGTTGGATGCTAAAACGTTATGAGTGATCAATTTAAAGCAAAAACATTTTAAAAGCATTTATTTAAGTGACTCCGATGAGGCATATCAAATTGGGACTCTTTTCTAACACAACTCATGTGTGCATCTTAATAACTTAATAATTTCTTTATCATGTGTGGGCTCTAGTGTTAAGTTTACTTTCCTTAATTTAGGTATCCTTTCACATCAGTCTATCTTAAATTGAATATCCAATGCTCAATTTTATTCATTGTCTCTTTCTTTAGATCGAAGCATGAAGTCTGTCATTAGGCCCACACAACTGTATTATAATGCCCATTGCCCGAAAATCGAGTTGGTCATTAGATTTGTTCTTTGAGATATTCACCAAACATTGAATTAGAATAGGGCCCTTAAGGCTGCTCATGATAAAATTTTTGAAACAGAAATTGATTTCGGCCGTAAATCAATTTCTCAATTTCTATTTCCCAGCCAAGTTTCTCGAACAAAAAAACCCGTTTGATAACGACTAAAATTTTTATTTCAAACAAACCGTTTGATAATAGAAAAAAAAATTTCTATTTCTATGAATCATGTTGTCCCCATCCTTTTACCTCACTCTTCTTGGTGCTTATGATGGTAATTTAATTTGATAAAAGTTGATAAATCACTTTAATTTATATTGGTAATTCGATAGAGTAGTTAGGAATTTCAAAACATTAGCAATTTATAAATAAAAGCTAGTAATTAGTATAAAAAATGCTAATATGCAAACTATAAAAAGATTTGGTATTTTCAAATGCTAATATGCAAATAGTGAATGTATTTATTCTCCTCATTCAAGATTCGAGTTTAAGTCACTACACTTTTTTGCATTCTTTTGAGACCACAAAGTGATTTTATGTTAGGTACTAGTTGACATGGAGGGAGGCGCAATTTGCGGCGATTCGAAACTAATAAAATAAAGTTGTGCTAGAAATTTATTAAAACAACATAGTTATGATAATACTAATACATTACAAAAGTTGAAAATACAATTTATTCCTATTATTATCCCTTGCCATTTTTTTGTCAATGGTTTTCCTAAGCATATTTATTTGGTTCTTGGGAAAGTAAGCTCATCCCGCTTTCATTTCTCAATATAGTTTTTTAATATTCCTATCCACAAATGAGGGCTCAAAATATCTTCAATCTTAATTCCTTAAAAAAGAATGCCTTTCATCATAATTGCAACTTAAAAACATAAATAAATAAAGTCTCAAATACATAAGTCATTAAATGAAATACTCATGCATGTTTCTTAAACAAAGTCTAAAAAAAAAAATACCTCAAGTGTTCTCTAATGAAACAGAAATTTGCCAAAATTAATTTGCGTTACTAAACGGATTGCTTCCAAACCTTGCGTCTTGTACGAGTTCACCTTATGATACCGTATTCCTAAGTTAAAGCTTTTTAATATTCCTAATCTCTCTCTCTTTTCACCTAGCCGTTAAAATCCTAGTCCGATGATTAATTTTGGCTGTTATAATATCTAAGATTCCATCCCTTCATTTGGGTCTTAGACACAAATCTCTGAAATTTCGAAGAACAATTTTAGGTGCTCCCCAGTCATTATTCTCATCCACCAAATTTAATCATCACGAGTCGATCTATTCGGCGGTTTTGATGGAACGAAAGATGTCGTGCTTCATAAGCAGACACCATAAGAAAACGAAGGAGAAACCGTGACTAGCAAAGAGAGATTATCGCGTGTATGTAAGGGCATCAAACTCCGCATCATATGTACATCATCGAGCTCGGAAACTCTGTTTTCTTCAATGGTCTGCGAACTAGGGCATGTATCGGGTGCATGCAATAAGTTTTCATCTCACATTATAGTACCTTCCTTATGTGATGCCCCACTTTTAAGCTTTAGCTATAAAGTGATCGGAAGGTGGCCTAAAGAAAGGGAACTTGATTTTTCAGATGCCTAAGGCATATTTTGTGCTTAATTAATTTCATCACATCCTAACTTGCTCAGTACAAAACAAGCAGAGCCCACATTGAACAAGGCTATACACTGCCTGCAGCCCCAATTTTAAATATTGAATAATCTGTCCAACTTGTGAGGTCATTCTCTTAATATTAGTCTTTGGCGCGTACAGTTGTCCAAAGAAAATAAAAGAATATATACTCCATCAATTCATCACAAAGCCGTGATAGTTTCATTTGGTACAAGCATTTGAGAAATTGTCTTAATCGAATTTCCATTTGTATCATGAAATCGACAGTAGTTATAGATGAAAAGTTCTTGACTATCACATGACCTAACAAAAACGCATTTGATGTCACGCGTTTGATTTTTGTTAATTATGGAATGAATCTGGCTCACTATAATCAAGCAAACTCGATGCATGAGCAACCTTAGAGATGGGAACAAAGCGATTCCTCGTCATCCCGTTTGTCATCATCATCAACAATTATTACAAGACCTCATTTGGTACCACAAATCGATTTCGTTAAAGGATTCATGCGTTCAAAAATTCTATTAATTATACGGAACGAACCCAACTAGCGATGATTGCGCAAACTCGATGCATGAACGAACATCTTGAGGCTCAAGAGCCCTAGAGATGGGAACAAAGCAATACCCCGTCATCCAGTTCGTCATCATCATCACCAATCATTACAAAGACCCCATTTGGTACCACAAATCGGGTTTCATTAAAGAAGTCGAGAGGGAGAGGTGAATCGATTCTTGGCCAGAGGAAAGGGAGGTTCCTGCACACACAAGAAGAGAACATCCTCCACACTTGCATGCGTAGCAAAGCTTCATATGAATAATAATGATGATGAGGATGATGATTCATGGATAATAATCATATATATATTCTCCTGTTGGATGCTTCTCCAACACCAGCTTAAAGCACGTTAAAGAGACATTATACGAAAACCCTTCGTTTATATATCTATTCTTTTTCTCATTTTTTGCCCTAGTTCTAATGTTCTCGTATGGACCAGAAAGAGGAGAGAGCTTTATGACCACTTGCTCCCTTTTGAGTCTAATTATGAGATGCTTGACGTTGATTTATAAGCCCTAACCACTAGCTGGTCTTTTGCCATCTGAGATTGGAGCAGAAGACCAGGCCACTATGGTCTTGGATAGGTCTCATTATTTAACAATCATATGATATGGCAAAATAATAATTTATAAATATTGCGGCGTGCCTAAAATAAATTTTTAAAAAAATTAATTTTCTCATGTTCATTCATGTCCATTAGAGAGGACCCCTTCTTACTTTGAAAATGGGATCCACCCTCATGCCCTAATTATATGCTCTATACACCAACATTTGTTTTTTGACCATGATGATGGCTGTAGCGATCACATGATTCAGGACTAAGTGCTCGCAAAGCACGATTCATTACAACCTTAAAAGCATCTTAGGTTCTAATGGGTACATTTATAAAATTCTTAGTTCTCATGTGGGTGCACACAAAAACTCGCATGCTCCACTGCTATCTCATAATTTTTTCTCACTATTTGATTCTAAAAGAGGGGCTTCCATTGCCAAATATCATTTTCGTTACCTACTAAATACATTTCAATCGATAAGTTCATCTAGAATTATGTCTCTTGAATCAACTTTGACAAATGTAAAAGACGTTGCTTTTTGAGATTTTCTTAAGGTTCATAGGACAACCCTTTCCCTTCAAAGAAATTCTCAATAGTATATAAGCTACATTGGTATGACAATTCATTCACATTTAATCATTAAGTAGAATTGGTGGATTCATATGGATAGAAGGGAAAATCATTTAGCTTGTAAAAACAAAAGAAAGTAAGGTTTCATTTGTTTTGCGAAAAATGAATGATTTGGAAAATATTTTCTTAAAAATAATCATTTGTATTGCTAACAAAAATATATGAATAGAAAATAATTTTTTATTGTCCATGACAATTTTTAGAAATAAATTGTTGTTAATAATTGAAATATTTTCAATTAACTAATTATTTCAAATACTCTTAACAAATTTTCAAATTAGGCTTAAGCTAGTCCTAGTTATGGCCAATAACCCACATGTTGAACCCAAATCATGCTTGAAATTGGTTTTCTTTTCTTTTTTTTTAAATTATTATTCTTTGATATATAAATTCTCAATAACTTAAAGAATTTTGTGGACAAAAAAAAAAATTAAAGAATTTAGAAACAAAATTATAAAACCTTCTATCATAATTTCAAAATGAGAATTGCACCAATTCAACATGATAATATTTTCCAATATCATAGACAGAAAATGAATATATGATATATAAGATATATGTTGGATGTGGTTCATACTCTCTATCGATAAGAAGGCATGAAATTCTTGCTCCCGGTGAATGGATGGGAGTAGTATCCTTCAAGAGAGCTTTTATAGTTTGGGGCCCATATTTTATTGGTAGTTTAAGCTTGGGCTATTGGGTATATATAATCTATTTCTTTTATAATTGATGAATGTCATAAAGAGGTGTGGGGTATTAATTATAGTGGAATCCTATATGATGTTGCCCTAGATTAAGGGTGAATTATGATAAAAAAAAACTTAATGTATTGATTTCTTTTTCTTGCTTTTATTCTCTAAATCCTTGTGATTGTGTGCAGAATCTTAACAACACATATGTTTACTAATAAAATTAAAAAATGAAATATGATATTCCGTGGCTATACTTGGTTTGACGGCCTAGGTCTACAAGCATCCCTCTCTTGTTGGACATGGTCACTTCCCTATCGATGGACAATGCTATTCGTGCAGCAGCAAGTGTCCAATTCCGGCCAATGGATCACAATGACAACTCTTTCGACACTTTTGTGAACTGTATGATGGCTTATAATCTCGAAAAATTCTCATACATCACTTCTTTTTGGTTGGTATACCCAAATTGGGTCCACTGTCGCTCAAATTTAAAAATGGCCACGTGTCATAAATAGCGAGGGAACCGTATATATAAAGTGGGAACATGTTAGAAAGTAGGAATTTTCGAGAATTTATGAGAAAGTGACGAAGGTGAAAAAGAGGGTGACAGACCTCTAGAGTCATAGAAAATTTTCTGATTTTCATTTTTAGTTGGCCGGCCGGCCGTTGAGGCCTTTGAGGCCCATCAAATTTTTGGGCCCAATCTTGCGGAGAATGGGCCGGCAGGGCCCGTTGGCCTTTGCCAGCTAGTCTAAGTATTAACTGCAACAAGCTCAGGCCCATTTGTCAAGAGCAACAGATCGAGCTCTTTTCCTTGTGTCCTTGTACTGATAACCCAAGAACAAGCCTTATAACACAAGTGACATCCCATGACTTCTTGTGTGTGAAATTGTCATTTTTGAGATTGGTTGTGGATAATATGATTTGATATTGGCATTAAACGTGGACATCTTCACTTAGTGATGATGGCGATGATCGAATCCACCACAGTTATGACAGTTGGAAGGTTTTTTTGTAGTAAAACTTTGGTAGTAAACTTGGGTAACAAGCATAATCATATTTGTGATTAAGTGTATTATCGAAGTATTTTTTATACAGAAATATCAAATGGAGAGGTCACACATGGAGACCAGTTGTAGAAGGGGTGATTGTATTGAAAAAATAGACAAAATAATGAATCCATTTATCTATTTATCGATTTTCTTTTGATTGTTACATTTGAGAATTTTTGATTTGAAAAAATAAAGCCATATGAAAACATGGTTCAAAAAAGAAAAAAATCTGGTTAAGTTAATCTCGTTGAGGCACATTCTCCAATCCCCTTGTAACTGAGAGATTATCAAGATAGGAGGCCTCTAAAGAGGCAAATTCTAGTATGTATATGGTTTTCATCGATCAGGGTTCCTTAGAGTCATTGATTACATAAATCTCGTATGATTGATGGCTATGATTTCTTTGGTTCCAAAGATATCATTGGCTGTCTACCGAGCTTTTGCACTTTTTATTTAAGCAAAGGAAAGCTCATTTGGGAACCTAAGATGGCATTCCATGGACCACAAACCCAATCAAGATTTCCCCAAATTATGTGCGCAGCAGTAAAGTAGGGAGATGATAGTTCACAGTCCAACGGAAAGAATAATTGAACTGTTCCCCAACAAAAGCAAGCCTCTCTCTCTAACCACTTCCAATGGGGGGAAAAAAGAAGAAGATGATGCAGAATAAAGAGCGAATGCCTTGTTTAGCAAGCAAAATTATTCCTGCCTCAAAAGGGAAATTCAGCATTAAACCCTCATCACCATTAAAAAATCATATCAAAGGGTTGTGCAAGGAGTCCGCTAATGACCAAGGGTAGGCCTGCTCACGGACTGCACTGACTTATTATCTTGGTTTAACACTAACATTGATTGATGCATTGCAATAGGCATCCTTTCGCTTTTCTTATAGTCAAATTATTGAAGAAGGTATAATCATAAAAAAAGAGTCTCAAACCTATTGTATGCATACCAACGGTTGGGCGAACGCGCCGAGTAAAGATTTGGCCTGGAATGGAAAAAGCAATTCGTGTAAAAAGCATCCGTGAGATATCTTAGCTATGGTGAAAATTGGTGATGCTACTCCTATGTCGTGACCAGCGACCACCTTACGTAAAGAATCAAGAAGTGATAATGGCTTCTGATCACGCCCTCTCTCTCTCTCTCTGTGAAGGCTTTTGCCGGTAAACGGCTACGTGAACATCATGACCTTGCTGAAACAGACCATTGCTCGAGGACGGGGTCTCTCCTCTCCGCGGCTTCAGCCATTTCCGCTCTGTTCCTGCTTTCTCCAATCGCCATTTCTTCTACAGGTCGGGGCGGTTCTTCATGCAGTTCTTTCGTTAATCCCGACCTGTTTCTTGATGTGTTGGTTCTTTTAGCGACGCCACCCTATTTCCATGAGGTTTCGGGAAGGATTTTTCCAGACGCGTTTCTTTCTTTCATCGGAGAAGCTGACTTTTGGAGGAACTGCGTTTGAGAAAAAGCTTCTCATGTTCTTGTGCAATTGGCCAAAGAAAAAGCAGATGTGCATTCCACTCATGGGAACATTTTCTCATTATTTAAACCGAAAATTCGATCCATTCGCCACCATCACTTGTAAACATACTCTTGATGATTAAGAGATATTGAACATAAAAAATGCATGCGATATTGAAGACGTCCAATTAACCACTACATTCGGATGATCGGTGCAGGAGGCAATGTACTTCATTTCATTCTTCATGACTTAGTCCGAGAGTGCATTCGGCATGATATCGACAAGAAAAAGTGCAGTTCCTTGACGGGCAGTTCCTTAATGCCCGCAGCCCCAATTCAAATATTGAATCTGTCCAACTTGTGAAGTCATTCGCTTAATATTAGTCTTTGGCACATATAGATATCCAAATAAAATAAAAGCATATGTACTCCATCAATTTATCACAACGCTGGGATAGTTTCATTTTTCACAATCATTTGAGAAATTATCTTTATTGAATTTTCAGATGATTGATAATGTCTTTTTGAAATCAAAGAACATTTTTCAATGCTTTTTCCCCCTTTTTCAAAATCACTTTTTTGTTTTTTTTTTTTTTTTTATTCATTTATCATTTAATTTAGTTTTATTTTAGGTTTATGAAATTTCAAAAATAAAGGAGTCTTTATGTCATGTTACCAAGGGCCTCATTTCAAAAAAATATGCCGTCTTAGGGCTTTATTAGGACTAACTAGTAAAAGGCCCTTCATCCCTTGCCAAACCAAGGTCCCAGGTCTCCAAGTTAGCCGGTGCTTTTTCGAAGAATCTTACACCCATGGGCATACGGCCTGGCAGGCCTTCCCTTTCTGCTGGAGCTTCATGGGTGTTGCCCCGTTCCACAATAAGATGTTTTGGTGTGGGCTATACTCCGCAGGGAGCCAAACGGGGGCATTATACCAGGGTTTATATTGGATCAATCTACCATTGTGTGATTCCTGTGAAGCATATACTAGGGAGGGTGGGTGCAGGGTAGACGATTTCAAAGTAGACTTTCCATTCATTAGATAGAGAAGATCACAAAGATTTCATGATCCGCTACCAAACTTATTCCAATTCAATGAGTATTCTTAATATTATACCTTGAAGATGACTCGAACCTCCATGCTCTTTAGCACGAGATTTTGAGTCTCGTGTGCCAAAAGTGAATCACGGAAGAAAAGATTCATTGAGCCAAGATCACTAACTAATATTAATCTAAAACTATAAGAGATGTACTAATCTAATACTATAAGAGATGTCGTTTCTAGTCTATATCTTTCTATTTCTATATATGGAGAGTTAAAAAAATCATCATATAATAATCCAGAAAATAAATTGAAACAGAAAAGAAAGCGAAATTTCGTCTTTAACATGATGAATAGTGGTGCCCACTAGCAGAGCGCAGTCCTTGTTTATAAAAATGTAGTATATGTGATCAATTTGAAATAAGACCTAGAAAAAATCTAGATCAAAGAGCCCCAACTCATATCATACCAAGAATTTGCCATTGACCTAATCAAGCGCTTTAGGGTTAATCGAGGATATGTAGATTTGAGTCCTATATCTATTCGATGCCACCCCAAAAGACCATCAAATGCATAGCGATAGTCTTGAGGTATAGGCCGACAAAGAGAGGATCAGACAAGTGATAATGTTGATGTATCACCTTACAAAACAAGAATTCATTAGTATCATAAAATCAATGGTATTTATGGAAGAAAAGTTCTTGACTAATTAAATAACCTAACAAAAATGCATTTGATGTCATGCATTCGAATTCCTCATCATCCCGTTCGTCATCATTATCACCAATTATTACAAAACCCCATTCGGTACCACAAATCGATTTCGTTAAAAAATTCATGCGTTCGAATTTTAATAATTGTACGGAACGAACCCGACTCGCGATAATTGCGCAAACTCGATGCTTGAATAGACGGCTTGAGGCTCAAGAGCCCTAAAGATGGGAGCAAAGCAATTCCCCGTCGTCCCCGTCCTCGTCATCATCACCAATTATTACAAAAACCCCATTTGGTACCACAAATCGGTTTCATTAAAGAACTCGAAAGGGAGCCATGAATTTGCCCGAGGAAAGGGAGATTCCTGCACACACAAAAGAGAACATCCTCCACACTTGCGTGCCTAGCAAAGCTTCATATGAATGATGATGAGGATGATGATTCATGGATCGTAATCATACATATATTTTCCTGTTGGATGGTTCTCCAACACCAGCTTTAAGCACGTTAAAGAGACCTTGTACGGAAACCCTTCGTTAATATTTCTATTATTTTTCTCGTTTTTTGCCATTGTTCTTGTTCTAGTGTTCTCGTTTGGACCAGAAGGAGGAGGACTTATGAGCACTTGCCCCCTTTTGGGTCTAATTATGAGATGCCTGACGTTGATTTAGGCGCCCTAACCACTAGCTGGTCTTTTGCCATCTGAGATTGAAGCAGAAGACCAGGCCACCATGGCCTTAGACAGGTCTCATTATCTAACAATCATATGATATGGCAAAATAATAATTTATAAATCTTGCGGTGTCCCCAAAAGAAATAAAAAAAAAATCAATTTTCTCATGTTCGTTCATGTCCATTATAGAGGATCCACCCGTATGCCCTAATTATATGCTCTCTCCACCAACATTTGTTTTTTTTGACCATGATGATGGCTTTACAAGACTAGTGCTCGCAAAGCACAATTCATGACGACTTTAAAGCATCTTAGGTTCTAATGGGTACATTTATAAAATTCTTAGTTCTTATGTGGGCGCCCACAAGAACTCGCATGCTCCATGATTGTCTACTAATTTTTTTCACTATCTAATTCTAAAAGTGGGGCTTCTGTCATCGAATATCGTTTTCGTTACTTGCTAAAGTAAATTCAATCAATAAGTTTGTTTAGCATCATTCTTTGAATTAAATCCAACAAACGAAAAAGATGTTGCTTTTCTAAAGTTTTTAGGGTTCACAGGACACCCTTATCCCTTCAAAGATATAAGCTCCATAGCGGTGGCCTCAAGTCTCCACTTGCGGAATTTATAGACATACCTTTCATCATAAAGTAGAATTGAGTGTATTTATTTGCACAGAAGGGAAAATCATTGACTGGTAAAAACAAAAGGAAATGAAAGAATTAATTAAGGATGGTACTATATTCATCCCTTATATGACTAGATATACCCAATCTTCACCAAAAAGACATAATTACCCTCTATATTTAATTGCAATTCAAATCGGTGGTACCAAATTTATTTACTTTTTTTTTTATACTATGTAGGATCTACCTATCATTAGTTAAGAATTTCGTATGTTTAGTTTTTTTTATTGTAGATTTTCCAAGTATATTAAAGGCATGTTGTCTTTTTATTTTTATTTTTTATTGTAAGATATTACTTCCACAAAAATTTGTGTTGTCAAAAACTAAAATTTAAAAAAAATATACACTTCTTCTCTACATTCTCAATTAAATTTATGAAAGTAGACGGAATTTAATTAAATCAAAACGTTGCATAAAGTAAGAATTTTTTTTTTTTTTGAAAATGCCAGTGAAATTTTATTATTTTGGATTGATGAAAATTGATATCATCCATGAACTGTTTACAAAAAAAAATCAAGATATCTCATTGTATATAATAGTTTTAGTGTATTCCTAGATATTCCCGTAACGTATTACATGCTATGTATAAGAATATCTCACCAATATAGTAATGAAAAAATATTAAATTTTTTGTACGGTAAATAAAGAGACTTGATATATATTTTACACTAATGGAATTAATAAATAGTTCACCAAGAACGTGAGCTTTTGATATAAGAATGACAAAAAAACAAATATGTTGTTATAAGATCAATGATGAAGAAGAGACTTTTTTTTTTATACTATATAAAAGAATATATTTTTTTCTCTTACTATTAGGAAAATAATTTTACATGGAGCATGTAAAACGTTATAAGAATATTTGAGAATTCACTTTTCTTACTTTTCTTTAATACGCTGAAAAAACTTGTGAAATGCTTAATTATGGTAACTATTTAAAAAAAAAGAAAAGAAAAGGAGGAGTGGGGCCATTTCCTGTAATTGAAAGATTGATGGTGGATTTGTCTTTTTAGTATAAATGGGTATGGATTTAGTCATATAGAGGGTGAAAATGGTGCTACCCAAATTAAAATTTCATTTATTTAGCGAAAAATGAATGATTTAATTTTTTTTTCTTAAAAGTAATCGTATGTATTACTTACAAAAATGAATGAACAGAAAACTTATCCATTATTTATGAAAATGTTCAGACATAAATTGTTGTCTAAAGCAAAAACATTTTCAATTGATTAATTATTTCAAGTAATATCAACGGCCATTTTTAAGAAAATAATTTTCAAATCATTTTTTGCAAAACAAATAGGGTCTAAGTGGATAAAATTAGGCTAGTCCTAGTTATGGCAAACGGCCAACGAGCATGCTCAAACTTGACATGTCATGCCTGGGCTTGGTTTTTTTTTTTTTAATTATTTTCTTCCATCTATAAATTATCTTAGGATTCGTTCGTTTTGTGGAAAATGGACCATTTTTGGAAAATATTTTCCCAAAAGTCATTTTCTAGGAAAATAACAATATTTTCTAGTGTTTGGCTAAAACCTGAAAATATTTCGGAAAATATTTTCTGGTGTTCAATAAGGAAAATATTTTCTAAGATTTCACCACTTAGGTATGCATCACTTACGGACCTATAAATCCATCAAATATGAACTTGCCTTTACCAAGCAGACTTACTTCATATCTTTCTTCCATCATTGTCGCAAAATGCTCATCTACTCTAAAAAATGTTCGTATGAATTTTAAAAAGAAGCAAAAAAGAAAGGAAGCAAAGCATGTACAACCCTCATGAGAATCTTCTAGTTGAATGGCCTGTTCTTCCCCTACGTCTTTTGTGTTCTAATAAACAAAAGAAAAAAGAAGCAAAGCATGTAGAGCTCTTTGCTTGAACAATGTATAACTGCAAGGTATAATAAATAAAGAAAATGATAAGCAAGAGTAGAGAGCGTGATCTTAAGATCGACGAGCTCGAGGTTCGCCTGGCAACGGCTGATGACTAGCCAATAAAGAAGAAGATGGAAAAGAAAAGAAAAGAAAAGAAAAGAAAAGAAATAGAAAATAAAAAGGAAATTAAAAGTAATTCGAATTAAAAAGAAAAAGGAAATTAAAAAATAATTCGAACAAAAAAAGAAAAGAAGAAAAAGAAATGGGAGGAGCAAGTGAGGATTTGTAGGCTGCGTTTGGTTCAGTATTTGCAATGGGCTTTGAGTCCAATGCAAATGTTGAAAGCCCAAAGCTACTTGGGAAAAATGTAATTGTGTTTGGTAAAATTTTTTTGCAAATGGACTTTGAGTTGAATATGCGTTTGGTAAAAATAACTTTCGTAAGGGGCTTTGATAGGTATAAATAAATAAATAAATAAATAAATAAATAAATAAATATAAATATATATATATATATATATATATATATATATCTAGATCCAGGAGGAAAGTATAGATAGTCTTTGTAAGAACATACACTTAGATCGAGAGCCATTCGTTGGCATCCTTCTTGTTTCTGAGTGGTCCAGCCGTAAGTCCCCGAGTGGGTCATTAGACCGTTGGTTTAGCTCGTAACAGCTTCGAAGAAGGGTTAGTTCCGATCCTAAGTATGAGCTTACATAGAAGATCTACATCTTCCTCTAGTTCTCTATCACAAATGGACTCGAGATCCAAGTCCTATACATAGAGAAGAAGTACGGATAGAAGATTTCAACAAATCTATAGAAAATTGGGAAATTCCTAAAATACAACTTAAAGAAATATACAAACAATCAAAGTTGAAGTTTTTCAAAAAATCAGACTATGTCATATCCACCGAAGAAAGAGATGTTCCTCTTTCTAATTCCTATGAAAAAATACATCTTTTGAATAAAGAGTCCATCCAAAAGCATAAACAAAAATACAATTACATTCATATAGGACTAGTCCAAGTAGGAGTCAAACCTCTTACAAAAGAAGGCCTTAATACTTCCATTCTCTTAGTTTTACGAGATTCACGTCTTTTAAACTACGATGAATCCATTCTCGATGCTTTGTAGAGACAAGTCTCTGCAAAGGACCCATACATTTTGACTGTTACCCCAATTTTTTTGTATCTCTCAAAGATAAGAACATTCTTAGAGCCCTAACACTCCAAATCAAAACCCATAATTACAAAGTGGTAGATGGTTCTATTCCTTTAGCCCTTGTTTATAGAATTCATTATAAAGCCATGTTCTCCGCCTTTGGAGAAAATGCTTTCAAACATAGTCCTCGAGGAGAAACACTTCTCCTCCAAACTGACATTTCTAGAGCTAATACAACAATTCCTAGGTCTATCAATTGGAACCAAGTTACTTTCCCGAACAATGGGAATTAGAAAACCAAATTCCCCAACAAGTTGTTCAAAATACGATCCGACTAATGTCATTCAACATCCGAAGGAAGAGTGACCATTAGATTTCCTAGAAGATCTTTCGATTCAAGATCTAGTCCTTCTTTTCATAATTCTTATACAAGGTCCATAGATCTTAATCCTAATCTTCCTCCTATAATCACCATTCCTCCTAGTACGCACAGAAACACTCCTCCTCCTAGTGTACATAGAGATACTCCCACACACGATACAACACCTTTACCTCCTTCCACCAGTAGAAGTAATCAAGAGACACCTCTTGAACTAGAAATTAGTGGTTTAGATAATAGATCAGGGATTTCCAGGCCAGTTTATCAACAAAACCAGCCTGAACCAGTCCTAGAAAATACAGATTCCCCTCATCATTCTCCTACTTATTCCCAAATGATAGATGCTGAGCTTAATGTTTTAGAAAAACATTTTGAACCAAACAAAACTTTTCTTAATAAAGAATTTAATTCTGAAGACAACAAACAAATCGAGAATGGTTCTTCAAAACCTTTGTGACAAAGCAAAAGACGTCAAACAAAAATATTACGACTACATATACGAATATGAAGTCCATATATTTTTCTTTGATTGGTTAGAAGAACAATTCCTTGAACCAAAAGAAATACTTGTTTTAGATCATCATTATAAATGAAAACTTGATAATGGTGAAACCATAGAATCCAATCATCCACCCCTTAGAAGAATAAAAATACAACATGGAGAAAGTGAGGTTACAACTACTCCTTTTAGGCTTCCGAGATCAAGGAGACTCTCTTTATACTCACAAAGTCATTGAACAAAACAATTACAATAATCAACATTTGGCGACCATAGGAAAACAGTTGAATAGGATAGAATCCACCATTCAGAATCCTACTCAACTCGTCACACCACAAGTTGACACTTTCAAAAAACCCATTTTTAAAGCCTTTGAATTCCCAAAAAACCTTAGCCCGGAGTTTGCTAAAGCCATAGAACAAAAGAAAAAACTCCTAGGAAAAGCAAAGCTAGAACCTACTCCTATTATAGACACCCCTAAATTCCAGAATCTTATCATTAAAGACACCCCTGACCAACCCACTATCAGTACATTGACCAAACAATCTGGTGACTCTGATAATGAATCGGTCGCTGGGATTAACAGACTCAATTGGAGACAACCTCAGAAGCTTTATTATAGTAGGGCTACTCCACCTGACATTGCACAAGAAGAATCATCACAGAAAATACAGAATAAATACTCTCCTGATGCCATTTATGAATGGAATATAGATGGTGTTGCCGAAAGCAATATCATGAATATTCTTAATAACATGGTCATGCTTGCCAATGCCTACAAAACCCAGCAAGATGTTTCTGATCATGCTGTTGCTAATCTTTTAGTAGCCGGATTTATTGGACAACTAAAAGGTTGGTGGGATAATTATTTGACTGATGAACAAAAAATACAAATTTTAACTGCCTATAAAATAGATGATTTTGGCCAACGCATGGATGATGATCAAGGACATCTCATCCAAGATGCAGTGAATACTCTTATCTATTCCATTTCACAACACTTCGTAGGAGACCCTTAACATATTAGAGATAGGAATCAAGACCTCTTATCCAATATGCGTTGCAAATCCTTAGGAAGGTTTAGAGAATACAAAGAACTTTTCCTTCAAAGAGTTCTCATCAGACCTGATTGCAATCAACCCTTTTGGAAAGAAAAATTCTTAGCAGGTTTACCCCAAATTATAGGTGACCAAGTTAGAGATAAAATTAGAGAAGAATACAATGGCCAAATACCTTATGATCTTCTTTCTTATGGTGAAATAATCTCTTATGTTTACCGTCAAGGAACACAAATGTGTAATACTATCAAATTACAAAGACAGCTCAAGGAAGAACAATCTCTCACCAATAGAAGTCTAGGAGATTTCATGTGCTCAATACGACCCTTCTTATAATGAAAAAACAAAACCAAAATGTAAGAGAACTTGTCCTTCGAGAAAGAAACAAAGAAACATCACAACAAATTTCAACATCGTAGGAATAAACAAAGACACCCGAGAATAACCAAAATAGACCTCATAATGATAGAAAAATTTTAAAGACATCAAATGCTATTCTTGTGGTAAAAAAGGTCATATTTCAAAATACTTTGTAGGATTAATAAAAAATTAAATGAACTCTCTCTTGATGACAATACTCTTAACCAGTTAAATAACATATTTATAGAAAATGATGATACTTCTTCTGATGAACTTCTTGAGGAAGAAGGTCTTCAGATTAATGAAATAGATTCCTCTTCTGATTCTGATTATGAATACACCTCTCCTGAAAAACCCGTTCTTGAAATAAACATGTTAACAAAAGAGGAAGAATTTCTCCTTAGCACTGCTGATAAGATTACTGACCCAGAAGCCAAGAAAGAATACTTAGATAGACTTCATTCCTCCCTAAATATTACCTCCAAGCCCAATACTTCTTACAATTTAAAAGACATCTTGAATAGAAACAAAAAATCACAGTCTAGACCCGTTAATATAAATGACCTCCAAAATGAAATAAAACAACAAAAATGAGAAATTCAAGCCTTGAAAGCAACACGGTTAGATATGAAAAAAGAGATTTCGATATAAAATCTCTCGTCATAAAAGGAAAGATAAAATTAGAAGACCAAAACGAAATCACCAATACTTCGATATTCTAGATCCAAATTTTCCTTATGTTATTAACAGAAATAACATCTAAAAAATGGATAATAAATATTATGATAAAAATCAACAATGAGTTTATTATTGAAACAACAACACTCTTTGATACGGAGCCGATCTCAATTGTATCAAAGAAGGCCTTGTTCCAACAATATACTTTGATAAAACTTCCGAATCCCTAAAATCAACATCGGTGATAAACTTAATATCCAATACAAATTACCAGAAGCCTTAATAATAAAAGATCAAATGTCTTACAAAACATCTTTTCTCTTAGTAAAAAATATGAGACAACAGTAATTCTTGGAACACCTTTTATTCAATTAATCCAACCTTTTACAGTTACTAATGAAGGCATTGAAACTCATGCTTTAAACAGAAAAATCACTTTTAACTTCGTGACAAAACCACAAAAAAGAAGCCTAAATATTTTACAAGAACATTCTATTTCTGAAATAAATTGCCTCATAAAAGACAAAGAGACCCAACTTGAATTCTTAAAAGAAGATTTAGAATTCAAAAGAATAGAAGAAAATCTTATAAAATCCAACATCGTAGAAAAAATAGCCTCTCTACAAAAACACATAGAAAAAACTATATGCTCTACTCTACCCAATGCATTTTGGGAAAGGAAGAAGCATATCGTTGATTTACCTTATGAAAAAGATTTTTCTGAAATTAAAATACCTACCAAAGCCCGCCCGACACAGATGAATCAAGAAGTTTTGAAATTCTGTCAAGCGGAAATACAAGACCTCTTGAATAAAAAACTCATAAGAAAAAGTCAATCACCATGGAGTTGTTCTGCTTTTTATGTCAATAAAAATGCCGAACTAGAAAGAGGAGTTCCCAGGTTAGTTATTAATTATAAACCTCTTAATACAGCCCTTAGATGAATAAGATATCCCATACCCAATAAAAAAGATTTGCTAAACAGACTTTGTAGATCAAAATTATTTTCAAAATTTGACATGAAGTCAGGATTTTGGCAAATACAAATCTGTGAAAAGGATAAATACAAAACAGCTTTCACTGTCCCCTTTGGTCAATATGAATGGAATGTTATGCCATTCGGTCTCAAAAATGCCCCTTTAGAATTCCAAAGAATCATGAATGATATCTTCAATCCTTATTCAGATTACATCATAGTTTATATAGATGATGTTCTAGTTTTTTCCTCTAATATAGAACAGCATTTCAAACATCTTTCCACTTTCATAAAAATAATTATACAAAATGGTCTAGTAGTCTCTCCCACTAAGATTGCACTATTCCGGACTGTGAGATTTCTAGGTCATTACATCCATTTAGGTACTATAACCCCAATAGAAAGATCAATTTCTTTTACCGATAAATTTCCGAGATGAGATTAAAGACAAAACTCAATTACAAAGGTTTTTGGGTAGCCTCAATTATATTTTAGATTTCTTCCCCAATATAAATATCCTTTGCAAACCTTTACATCAAAGGCTTCGTAAGGATCCTCCACCCCGGACTTCGCTCCATACGGACATTGTCAAACAAATAAAATTGCATGTAAAAGATATACCATGCTTACACCTTGCTGACCCTTCGCTTTCAAAATAGTTGAAACGAGACGCTTGAATTAGGATATGGTGGCGTTCTCAAACGGGTCAAAAACAACAAAGAACAAGTTGTTCAATTTATATCAAAACATTGGAATTCCACTCAACAAAATTATTCGACAATTAAAAAAGAAATACTTGCTATAGTTTTATCTATATCAAAATTCCAAGGAGATTTATTAAATCAAAAATTTCTATTACGAATTGATTGCAAATCAGCCAAAGACATTTTACAAAAAGACGTTTTAAATATTGCATCAAAACAGATTTTTGCCGGATGGCAAGCCATACTTTCAGTATTTGATTTTGACATTGAATTTATAAATGGTTCTTCAAATTCATTACCTGATTTTCTCACGAGAGAATTTTTACAGGGGATACCAATATGCCAAGATCCAAAAAAGACAAAGATAAAGGCAAAGGCAAAGGCAAAGCCACTGCCGAACCCTCCAATACACCACCAAAGCCAAAAGGCTTAACATCCGTCAAGACATGGCTCCAAATGGCAGAAAACAACCAAACATTCTTACAGCAAACACCTTTGACAACATAACCCATATCATCTGAACCCATGCTAGCCTTTAATTAGTTAGCCAACATACTACCAAAAGAAACACTATTGTTACTTGCCCAGTCTTTACAAAACGTAAAGAAAGAGCCATCCAGTGCCATAGAGGTAAGTAACAATCCTTCCCCGCTTGCTACACAAAAACAAGCGGAATACAAAAGAATTTCGAATGAGGTGGTTATTAAGCCTCGGCAACCCCTCTTTCTCAAAGATCAAAATTTTTCCCCAAAACATCTTTTCAAAAAATATTGATTTGTGGAAGATGGATTCTTCGATAAAGATCCAATCAAATTTGCAGAAAACATATTTCCAAAAAATTGGCTTTTCAAACCTCACAATACAAACAAAACCCTTGCTTATTATGAGCAAATTTAGTGGAAACAGAATCGGCAAGGTTCACTCACTTTGCTGAAAAAACCAATACAGAAAATATCCTTTATTCCACTATATCCATCGCAAAGTTATACACCCCTCACCTTTGGGGAGCCTCACCCCATACACCTAGGAAATTCCAAACCAGATTTACCCAAAGCCTGCCATACTCCTCCTCATATACATACGGGACTACCAACAAGCTTGGTGGAACGTCTTTTTCGAGACGAGAATACAAATTTCCAACACTCCTGGTTATTATTCTTCAAAGACAACTTCCCAAGACAAAGCCTACCAAATCTGGTTTGACTCCTGGTGGGATCTCTTTGGTCCTTTGGACATAATATTACACCCCACAGTCAAACAAGGATACAAGGTTTTCAGTGAAAAATTCATACCAACACCTCATGATATAAGGTTCCCATGCCTTATGCATTTCTTTATAATATTCAGAATCTCTTGGGTAACAACATGGGAATTTGAATACAATACATCCAATAAACCAAGTGTACCAGTACTTGTCTGAAAATACAAAACAAAATGGTGGGATGGATTCGGATTTCTTGATCAAGGATCCGAAGCTGCGGTTAAAACATGGCTAAATAGCCAGAAAACCCAAATAATCGCATCCCCATCAAATACATCGTTTTTACAGGAAAAATCCATGGCAAGTGCAGCACTTGCAGCAGTCCAAAACAAAGATGAATACTGCAACATCCTCAGGACGATGCTCTCAGAAGCGGAAGAATCACAATGTGGATCTTCCAAATCTCAATACAGTCAAGAAGGATCCTCCCAGTTATATCATAGTGGAAACACCAATGAAGACGACTGCTACGGAATAAATCTGGACAGAGATTAAAAGACATCACATGCAGATACTATTACAAACGGCGCAAAAGGCTACACACCGGAGCGTAGTAGACATACACTGTTCATACACTGTTCACTGTTCACTATTCATACACTGTTCACTACTGTTCACTTTACACTGTTCAGCACTAACCATTTTTTGTAATACAAACATGAATACTCCCTGGAGTGCGGATTACCGCCCTAGAGGATGACTTGATGCTTTAGTTTCCGCATCCTTCAATACATGTAATTTCAGCTTTTCAGCTTTTTATAATACAAGTTCATACCACCTTCATGGTTGGTTTTTGCTTATGCATACTCTTACTTTATATTTTATATATTGCTTTCGGTCTTTACATTATCCTTAATTCTCGCGATTTTATTTAAGTCATTTACCTTCTTGTTCTTATACATCGTTTCTGCTTATTCTTTTTTTTTTGAAAATTTAGCTAAACCCTTCGCCAGTCCGGCGAAGGGCTGCGGACGTCGGCGAGCTAGATCTGGCACCGGCGGCCGTCGATTGAGGTCGCTTGAGGTTGGGCGACCTGGGTCGCGCGACCCATCGTGCGACCCTTGCCTGCGGCCGTGAGACCTCGACGGCGGTCGCCTGGGTTGCCCGAGGTCGGGCGACCTCAGCCGACGGTTGCCGGCACCAGATTTGGCTCGCCGGGGCCGTCGCCCTTTGCCAGTTCGGCGAAGGGCTGCTCCTTTTTCATTTAAAAAATAAATAAATACAGGGGTAATAACGGAAATATGAAAAATTAATGAGGGTAGTTTAGGAAGAAAAAAATGTTTTCAGCATTTCCAAGGGCTGGCTTTCATTTGAAAGCTCCTTGAAATTGGTTGCCAAACAACCATATTTTGGCTGAAGGGGCTATGGGGGCTAAATGGGCTTTCTAAATGTCCATCCAAACGCACCGATCTTGAGATCGACGAGCTCGAGGTTCGCAAACGGCTGATGACTAGCCAATAAAGAAGAAGATGGAAAAAAAAAAAAAAAAGAAAAGAAAAGAAAAAAAGAAATAGAAAAGAAAAAGGAAATTAAAAGTAATTCGAATTAAAAAGAAAAAGGAAATTAAAAAATAATTGGAACAAAAAAGGAAAAGAAGAAAAAGAAAGGGGAGGAGTAAGTGAGGATTTGTAGAGGTGTGAAATAAGAGAGATCAAGTGAGGAAAATGTTTTCCATTTTTCAAAAGTGGAAAATATTTTTCCTTAATTTAGAAGACTTTTAAAACATTTTCCCCAAGGAATTCATTTTCCGTTAAATGAACGCCGAAAAATCCGAAAAACATTTTCTCGAAAATTATTTTCCGCGAAACGAACGGAGTTTCAAGTAACTTAAAGAATTAAGGGAAAAAAAATTATAAAACTTTCTAATTTGAATTATGCTTAACCCGTCATAAATTGGTCAATAAAAATCGCACCAATTCAACAAGACAATATTTTACAATATCAAAGATAAAGTACGAATATACAGTGCATAAGACGCATATGTTTGCTAATAAAATAAAATAAAATAAAATAAAGGTGAAATATGATATTCCATGGCTATACCTGGTCTAACGGCCTGGGTCTGTGCACATCCCTCTCTCGTTAGACACGGTCACCTCCCTATCGATTGGAACAATGCTATTTGTATGGCAACAAGTGTGTAGTTCTGGCAAACAGTTCATAGTGAAAACTTTGTTGACACATTTGCACACTCTACGACGGCTTATAATTTCAAAATATTCTCATATGTCATTTCTTTATAATTGGTTTACTCAAATTGGTTCATTGTTTCTCAAATTTAAAAGTGGCCACGTATCGTAAATAGCGAGGGGACTACATATATAAAGTGGGAATATGTTAGAAAGTCGGTGTTTTTGAGAATTTAAGAGAAAGTGATGAAGGTGAAAAAAAAAAAAAAATTTCTGATTTTCCTTTTTAGTTGGCCGGCCAACCGTTGAGGCCTTTGAGGCCCATTAATTTTATTGGGTCCAATCTTGCCGTGGATGGGCCGGCAAGGCCCGTTGGCCATTGCTTGCCAGGCCCAGCATCAACCGCATTGAGCTCAGGCCCATTTGTCAAGAGCAACAGATTGAGCTCCTTTCTTATGTCCTTGTACCGATAAGCCCAACAACCGAGGCCTTCAAAAAGCCCATCCGGTTCTGATCACCGATGAATGTGGCCCAGATCAAGCTTTACAGCACAAGTTATGATTTGAGATTGACATTAGACGCGGACATCTTCACTTAGCGATGATGCCCGTGATCGAATCCCACCACAATTACGACAGTTGGAAGGCATTTTTGTAGTACGCTTGGGCATCAAGTGTAATCATGTCTGTGATCAAGCGTATTATCGAAGTAATTCTTGTATGGAGAGCTCGATATCAAATGGAGAAGTCACGCATGGAGACCAATTGCGAAAAGGGTGGTTGATGTGGAAAAAATAGGCAAAATAATGATCATCTATCAATATTCAATTTTGGTTGTGACATTTGAGAATTTCTGATTAATACCACCTAAAACACAATACATTTGTAATAACATGATTCAAAAAAGAAAAACCCAGTTAAAGTTAATTTTGTAGAGACGTAATCGAGAAATTATCAAGATAGAAGGGCTCTAAAGAGGCAAATTCTTGTCTGAATCCATGTTTCTATGGACTGAGGTTCATCATAACCATTGATCACATGGACCTTACATGATTGACAATTATGATTTTTTTAGGTTCAAGAAAGTTACGGCCATCTACTAAGCTCGTAAACTTTCTATTTAAGCAAATGAAGCTCATTTGGGAACATAAATGGCATTACATGGACCACAAACCCAATCAAGATTTCCCCAATTTATGTGTGCAGCATTAAAGTAGGGACATGATAATTCAAGGTCCAAGGGAAAGAATAATTAAACTATTCCCCAACAAAAGCAAGCCCCTCTCTCTGACCACGTCCAATGGGGGGAAAAGGAAGTAGTGAATCCCTTATTTAGCAAGCATAATTATTCCTGTCTCAAAAGGGAAATTGAGAATCAAATCCTCATCACCAATCAAATAAAAAAATCACATCAAAGGGTTATGCAAGGACTCTGCTAATGACCAAGAGTAGGCCTGCCCATGGACTGCACTGAATTATTATATTGGTCAACACTAACATTGATTGATACATTGCATCAGGCATTCTTTTGCTTTCTACCCTTGTGGATCAAATTTTTGAACAAGGTATAATCACCTAAGAAAAATGTCTTAAGATTATCAAATTGATATCAATTTGTCACAAATTTTTCAATTTTACTAGTTATTACTAAACTTTTTGACAATTTGTTAATCTAGTCATTTTGATAAATTTTGATTGAAAATTGTAGAAGTCGAAAGCCCTTCATGACATGGCCGGCATAGGACGATTGGTTATGACATTGACAATTTTTACAATCTTTTAAAAGCAAATTATGATTTTTTTTTTTAAAATTGTAAAAATTGTCAATGACATCGATTTTTCTTCAAAATTGGCCAAAAGGGTTATATTGATAAATTGTCAAAATATTTAAATCTAAATTAATGATTTGAAAACTTTATAAATATATTGACATCCATATAATATATTTATGATTTTTTAAAATAATTTTCTTGATTAGTGAGTGTCATCCAATATGCATCATGCTTTCACAAGGCTAATCAGAAAGCCTCGGCCTTTTCTTCTTCTATCTTTTTTTCCCTTTCACCCCCATTTTCCAGAATCGAAACGCCCGGTTTAAATTCACGATCGGCCGAAAGCACAGCGAGTAAAGGCTTGGCCCGGTAAGGCAAAAGCAATTCATGTGAAAAGCATCCGTAGGATATCTTAGCTATGGCGAAAATAGGTGATGCTACTCCTACATCGTGACCAGTGACCACCTTACGTAAAGAATCAAGAAGTGATAATGAATTCTCATTATGCTCTCTCTCTCTCTCTTCTCTCTGTGTGCTTTGCTAGCATTTGCATAGGATGGCCTCAAAGAGAAAACTAATGATTCGAGAGGGAAGTATATTAGCATGCCCCTCCACGATCAGTGACTAAGCATAAGCCATGAAGTCTGTACCATAAACTTTGCTCTTTGCTCTCTCTCTCTCTCTCACACCCTATTCTCTGTGAAGGACATCACGAACTTGCAGAGAACTGCACGTTGCTCGAGGATGGGTTCGCCTCTCTCCGTGGCTTCAGCCATCGTTTCTCTGTTGCTGCTTTCTTGTCTCGGCATTTCTCCTACAGGTGAGGGCGGTTCTTGATGATATTTTCCTGTTTTTCGTTTGATTCTTGCGTTAATGGTCCGACCTGTTTCTTGATGCGTTTGTTGTTTAGGCAATGCGGCCCTATTTTCATGAGGTTTCGGTTCGTTTCCGTCTTGTATGATTCCTGGAGAGAGCTGAGTAAATCTAGTACTAGAGAACTGAATGATTTTTCCAGACGCGTTTCTTTCTTTTATCAGAGAAGCTGACTTTCGGAGGAACTGTGTTTGAGGAAAAGTTTCTCGTGTTCTTGTGCAATTAGCCAAGGAAAAGCAGATATGCATTCCACTTATGGGAACATTTTCTCAGGATTTAAACCAAAAATTCGATCCATTCGCCATGATCACTTGTAAACATACTTTTGATGATTAAGAGAAATGCATGCGAAATTCAAGACTTCCACAATACCACAAAATTCGAATGACCGGTGCAGGAGCCGATGTACCTTATATACATTTTGCATGACTTAGGGCCCATTTGGTTCAACTTTGCAGAAATGACTTTGAGAAAATGCAAATATCTTTGAGGTAGAGGGGTTTTCCGAAATGCTACACCATTTGGTAAATTGCAATCTCAAATAGCATTGAAAAATAACTTTAGCATTAGTCCTGAGTGCATTTGGTATGATATCAGCAAGAAAAAGTGCAGTTCCTTTAACGGGCAATAATTATGGCTTATATCAAAAGAGTACTGGACTATTGAGATGACCGATCAGGATTGAAATTCATGTTCTCTTGGATCAATTGTTGTTGCAGAAGCGTATGATCCGCTCGATCCTATAGGAAATATCACGATCAAATGGGACATACTGAGCTGGACTTCGGATGGTTATGTGGTGAGTGCAAGGATGATTTCACATACCTCTTGTTCCTGCGTTTTCTGATGTGCCTGCACTGGTTTAAACAGGCCATGGTATCGATGTATAACTTCCAGCAATATCGCCATATTCAAGCTCCGGGATGGCAATTGGGGTGGACATGGGCCAAGAAAGAAGTGATCTGGAGCATGTCGGGAGGCCAAACCACGGAGCAAGGCGACTGTTCAAAGTTCCACAGTTCGATCCCGCATTGCTGCAAAAGAGATCCGACGGTTGTCGACTTGCTGCCCGGGACTCCGTTCAACCTGCAGACGGCGAATTGCTGCAGAGGAGGAGTGCTAAGTTCATGGGTTCCAGGACCCACTAAATGCTGTGAGCACATTTCAGATCACTGTGGGCCTCGCCGGGACTACTAACAAGACTGTGCGATCGCCCAAAAAATTCACCCTCAAAGCCCCGGGGCCTGGGTACACTTGCGGGAATCCGAAGCTAGTGCGGTCGACAAGATTCGTGATGCCTGATAAAAGAAGAGCGACCCAGGCAATGAGTAAGCCAATTCTCATATAAAATTAAGCAGCAATGCTTCATCCTGAATCCATCTGACGTTTGAATCGCTTGTTTTTGGCAGTGACTTGGAATGTCACCTGCACATACTCTCAGTTTCTCGCGCAAAAAATGCCTACCTGTTGTGTCTCCCTTTCATCGTTTTATAATGATACAGTTGTGAATTGTCCACGATGTGCGTGTGGCTGCCGAAACAATGCAACGGATTCTGGGAGCTGCATACAGTGAGCTCTAGTACTTTCGTACTTTGAACTGTGTCTTTCTGAGATTTCCATGCAGGATCTTGTACCAACCTGCTTTTAACTCATCGATCTGCTTTCCGGCATACATTCTTACAGGGCTGATTCACCGCACTTGGCTTCTGTTGTTTCTCATCCGGGCAAATCCGCTAACGCTCCTCTACTACAATGCACCAGCCATATGTGCCCAGTCCGTGTCCACTGGCACGTCAAGCTCAATTACAAGGAGTTCTGGCGAGTGAAGATCACCGTCACAAATTTCAACTACAGAATGAATTTCACCCAGTGGAACCTGGTCGTGCAGCATCCCAACTTCGATAACCTCACCCAGATCTTTAGCTTCAACTACAAGCCGCTGACTCCTTATGCCGGGTTAAGTATGTCAAGCCTCTAAAGACCTTGTTAATGTCGCTAATTTGATGAACAGTTTTGGAGTTGATCTTCTGTTTTCTGCAGATGATACTGCCATGTTATGGGGAGTGAAGTACTACAATGATCTGCTCATGGAAGCAGGTCCTTCTGGGAATGTGCAATCGGAGCTTTTATTCTGGAAGGACAAGTCCAGCTTCACATTTGATAAAGGATGGGCTTTCCCTCGGAGAATATACTTCAATGGCGATGACTGCGTCATGCCACCTCCAGATGCTTACCCATGGTTGCCAAATTCAAGTCAACGATCCGTTATCTCGACTCTATATTCAGTGGCGATGATCTTGGTGTCAGGTTCACTATTATGGGCTCATCGATGAGTTTCAGATTAGGAACTATATGCTATTGCGGTGAAATTTTTTAAAATTGCTACAGGGTTCTGTTCTATACTGAGAGGACTATTGCTATTTCTTTTGCCAGTAGATCAGGGGGCCAAAACCGAAATTCGGGTGCAAAATACATGTTTTATTTAACATTTAGTCTGGCGTGCTATATGGATGAGATTAGGATCAGTTGCCAATTTCTCAGTAATGCTAAATGCGCCTTACAAAATTATGTCAACTCAATGTTCTTGAGTACATGCCATCATAGTATTAATGTATCTGGCTTTGTGATACTGATTGGATGAAGAAATAGCATCTATATGTTTTGCTCCACCAGTTGTGCTATGCGAATCTTTCAATAAGGTTACTGAAATCGGCTAGCAATAGCATGAGTTAGAAACCAATGAACTCGTCACCCGAGCTTTGTGGAAAGACTTCGTTGCACACTGAAGGCGACATAACATGTCTGGAACTTATTCCATCAAGGAAAAGGAATGATAGAAAGATAAGTCCATTCTTAAACATTCGGAGCAAGCTCATCAGCTGATGACCTAATACTCTGTCGAAACAGTCGCATTAGTACCTGTACAAGTGTACAACGGCCTCCCAATCTTTCATTTGTACTTCAAACAATAGCCAGATCAATTTCATACATATCCCTAATAAATAATAGCTATCCATCATGTTTGTGTGGATCTTCATCCGTTTGAATTCTCTGAATCAGACGCTCTTGAAACCCAGTACTAGACTCTTGTCATCCTTCCATTGTAATCGTTAAAATTATCAAGATGTCACCAGAAGACTAGAAAGCAAATGGCCAAGAGGGCAGCTCGTGATGACACCGGAAATAGATTCCCAGGGGCAGAATTCGGTAAATGCGGGTACTGATCCGGAGACGGCATCATGCATTCCTCCCCATTGAAATAAATTTTCCGTGGAAAAGCCCAGCCCTCTTTAAGTGTGAACGTGAAAGCATCTTTCTGCAGAATGATCTCGGACTGCACGTTCCCTTCTGGCCCAGCTTCCGTGATGAGGTCATTGAAGAACTTAATCCCATAGAACATGCCAGTGTCATCTGTAGAAGATCTTACAGTTAAATAACATTGCCGAAGACTGTTTTCCCAAAGAAAATGCATAGGACACAAGCAAAACTTTCTTCTCTGAGACTTACTCATGGATTTGTATGGGACGAGCGGCTTGTAGACAAAGCTGAAAACTTGGGTGACATTGTTCAGATTTGGATGCTGAGCAACGAGTGTCCACTGATTGTAGTTAACGAAGTAGCTGAAATTGATGATGGACATCTTTACGCGCCAGTACTCTTTGTAGTTGGTCTTGACGTGCCAATGGACTCTGATGGGGCACATGTGCTGTGTGCACTGTAGTATCGGATTGTCGATTGTTGGTGTAACAGCGCTTTGTATATTTGGAGCGCTCCTGCATCAAGAGATGAGTGAGAATTTGTATCTCCCGGCCTAGAATGTAACTCAAACTTACATATGCAAGATCGCGTGGTGCACTAAATTATAGGACAAAATAAATGGAATGTCAATGCATCTCTGTATTGATGCTTTTGAGATAGCAAATGAACTCACTCGACGCATGTGTTTTTGTTCTGGCAGCCACAAGCACAAGTTGGGCAAGGAGTAATCGTGGAGTTGTAGAAAGATGACATGGAGACGCAACATCTTGGGTGCTGAGATGCCACCAGCTGCGAGTATGTACATGTGATATTCCATGTCACTGCAAATCCCGGCAAAATATTAGATGGTCTGCCATCCGAGGGAAATTTCAGAGGGGCGATGCTGCAATTTCAGATGAAGTGACTGTCCTAATTCATGTATGCTCTTTCAGACACCAGCAAGTGCATCACATTTTTCGTTTTTAAGCAATCAAGCCTTAACTTTCGACGTGTTCTTTTGATTTCATTGCTTTCTTCTCTCCTTAGTTAAGTGAACGATTCAATTCAGCTATAAGAATATTGATACTAGACTTACTCAGCGCTTGAGTTTTTCTGCGATCATCTGGTGACCGAAAAATAGATGATGGAACAATCTTTGCTTGGCTGCAAGAATAGCCCCCTCCAGGAGCTGCCAGAGTGATGTTCTTGGGCAGTTTCACTGTCTTATTCGAAGTACCAGAAAGCCCGACACTGAGCTGAAACGATGAGACTGCGGCTGAAGGGTCTTGTCCCCATGATGCCACGATTCCGCCCTTACAGCAATTAGCAATCTGCTGGTTATAAGGTACCCCGGGAAGCAAGTCGACCACAGTGGGATTCCTCTTGCAGCAATGTGGTATGTTCCCCTTGAACTTGGAACAGTCTCCTTGTTCAGTGGCTTGAGCTCCCACCATGGACCAGATCACTTCTTTCTTAGTCCAGGCCCACCCCAGTTTCCATCCGGGGCTCATTATGTGTCGGTACATTTGGAAATTGGTCATTGTCACCACCGCCTGATAACATTGACAAAAAACCAGAATGCTTGCACGTATTAGTCCAAAGTCTGTTACTTGACCAGTGCGTCACGATCTTACTATCTTTCAAGTTTCCCTATATTTGGGCAATACTATTTTGTTGTGTCCTGCAGCTTTATCAGTATATCTTATGTATGATCTGGTGGAGATGATTACTTACTACATAACCATCGGCGGTCCAGGACATGATGTCCCATTTCATTGTTATGTTCCCGTTAGGATCCAGAGGATCATAAGCCCCTACAATCAGGCCATGCCAAAACAAAAGTCAGCAAAATCCCTGTAATCGAGCATGAAGAAGATTAACATGTTGTAACATAAGAAGCACGTTAAGATTAGCCGCTCACCTGCATGGGAAAAGAGGATCACACATATGACAGAAAGGAGAATGCAGTGAAGCTTGCTTCTGCGAACCATTCTTCAGGTTTCCCAATGTTCCTGGCTTCCACAGAATGCCGACAGTGAAGATTTGTCGGGTCCAATATTCAGTATCTGACTATTTATGCAGATTATGCTGTTTAAACTGGAGATTTTATAAAAGATGGCTCACCTACTGAGTTGTTGCACACCGTGGGAAATATTAAGGTCGTTTTCCTGACTAATGTTTTGTATTCTGCGTATGATATGTCTGTTGCAATCGATTAAGACTTTCCGAAGCCAACTCAGCTGATCAACGACTCGGAGCACATGGGAGATGTTAAAATCAGAATGTCTGGAATCATAATCGCCCCTTTGGTCAACTCCCTTTGATTGATGTAGGCTTCTCACAGACTCTTGACAGATGCAAAGTGCGAAGTGCCAAATCTATTTCTTTATTTGCAGCTGTGTCACGTTGGCCTACTCAAAAACAGTAACGGTACAGTACCCAAGGGGATTGTACATCGCCACAGGGCAAGGGAGAAAAACAAAGTACATGACGAGTATTGACTTGAGTCTGCATAATTTTACCTAAACACATACCATCTGACGCTGTAATGCGAAGTGAATTTCTCGTGATGTGGGAGCGTAACATGTGAATATCATTAGCACAAAGTACACGAAACGGGTGTGATCACTTGACTTCTTAATTAAAATATGCAGCAACAGATTGAAAACAGCTCCTCACTTTCCTCAGGCATATTCTAGCAATGATTAACCAGGGTCTTCTGGTTGCTGGTATCAAGTTAGACTTTTGAGCTGGCTGCTGGGTGAGGTGAGAGCTGGAATAGGTCCTCAACTCCCCTTGTGATGAAGACTCATCAACTGTCTAGAATTCCACAAAGATGGCTCAGCATGGAAACTACACCAACTTTAGGCTGATGGGGGTCTAATTGGAAATTTATCACTGGACAGATGTCGTCGGTTTAGTCATCAAAACAAGATTTTGTCTTCAATTTAGCCCACTTGGGTGCTGCGGTCAGATGCAATGATACACGAGTTCTAGATGGGTTATGCAGATCTCATGCTAATTGCAAGAAACACATGTATTTTTATCATCTTTATTACAACTTTCTGTTCGGGGAGAATCTTTGATTTGACCAGTTGCAAAAGTGACATGTAAACCTCCAAGATCTGGTTCATTTTGACCCATGCTAACTGCTAAAGCTTTCATGGGCCGTTTTTAAGCCCATTCTGGTTTAACTGGGCTCATCTTCCACATCGCGAAGAAAAGAAGATGAGGCCCCAAAGTCCAAAGCCCAAAGCCCAAAGCCCATTGTCCCACCTGTCCGTCTCGGAACAGCAGTGAAGAAAATGGTAGGGAGCAGGGGTAGTCAAACAAAATCGCTATTTTATAACTCAGATCGGTGTATCGTAAGATCGAATCGTAAAATCGTAAGATCTTAGAAAAATTGAGAAATGTCTCTGGAAATGCTGTAGGATAGGAAGGAAGGAATATTTCTATGAACATCTCTCCTATGCGATGAGATGATTTTGAGAGAGAGAGAGAGAGAGAGAGAGAGAGAGAGAGAGAGTTCATAGAATTGTACTGTGAGATCGAATTGTAAAATCATAAGATTTTAACTGCGTTTGGCAATCATGATAAAATTCGTAATAAGATATGATTTATCCTATCATATGTTTGGTACTTACTTAGATAATATAAAGTTGGATAAAGAGGGATATATATTAGATAAAATTACCCATAAGGGAGGTTTGATAAAAGTGGATAAGATTTCTAATGTCCATAATAAAAAAGTTATTTTCTTTTTGAAAAAAAAACTTATTAAACTAACAAAATTAAGATTATATTTTAATATAAATAATATTTGAATTCTAATATAAGAAATTCAAAATAACAAAAAAAAAAATATTTTTATTTAATCTTATTTTTATTCATATATTCAAATTTAATTCCTTCTTATAATATACATTCAATCTATAAATATATTTATTACATATTTGAGATATTTTTACATTTTAGGTATAAGTTTACTATTTGATAAAATTTTATTAAATGGTGATGGAAGGGAAAAAAGTAAGAGAGAGAGAGAGAGAGAGAGAGAGAGAGAGAGAGAGAGATTATTCTCGTCCAAAAAATTAAAGGGCAATTATATAAAGATAGAGCTATAGAGAGAGATGCTCTTAGGAAACTAAGGAAAAAGGAGGGGATGAAATATGGAATGTTCTCAATTGAAGTTTCTTTGTTTTAGCCTAAGAAGATGGATACTGTTCTTCTCGTCCACAAAATTAAAGGGCAATTATCTAAAGATATAGCTATATATATTAATGTTTATATGCATTTAATACGTTTTGTGTGCTTTACACTAGATAAGATCAAATTTAATAATTTATGAAAGATAGAGGTCAAGCCAAACATTATCTTTTGTTTTATCATTCTATATGAAACATTGTTCATATGCTTCATATACATTTAATACGTTTCATGTGCTTTACATCAGATATAGATCAAATTTAATAATTCATGACAAATAAAGGTCACCCCAAATATTATGCTTTTTATCATTCCATATCAAACCTTGTTTTGCTATTCAAATTGAATCCAATAAGGATCATTTTGCATGACAACATTTGATTTTCACTGCGAAGTGTTTAAATTTGTTAATGACAATGGATAATAAACAAACTCGTAAAGGATCGTACCCTCGGTTCTAAGGAAATGGATGGACATTTTGGGTTTGGACCCGATCCTATAGCAAAGAAAGGCCAATCTCAGGGGGATTGGATTCTTTGCCTCGCGTCATTGCTTCGTAATATCGTGCAAATCTAGTGATAATTTAAAATTCGACATTGGAATCCATGACTTAAGATTCATTGTCGTCCAAAAGGATCTCCTTGTTAGCAGGAACCAAGACCCAAAAGTCATTGCGCAAGAAAACTAAGAGATTTCAGGATCTTGATCCGAACGAGCACAAACCACCAACAGCATCGGAGGTTCCCACCACCTCTCTGAATCTTCCGCCAAGCTTGCAACACCTTCTCATTATCTAGGGTTAATTTCCTAACAAGAATCCCAAATTTTAGAGTATATTTTAATTCTTTCCCGAAATTTTCTTTTATTTAGAAAATGCCCTCAAATTTTTACTCTAATCTCAATTTTACCCACCATCCAAAAATCGCTACTGTTTTTATTTATTTATTTATTAATGTTAGGAGGCTATTATTATTTTAAAATTTATATGAATGTAAGGGTATTGATAAAGACACATGTTTAGATAATGAATTTCTAACTAGTCTCGATGTTAATGATTTTGAAGAAGCTAGTGGTGATTTTTGGACACTTGGACAGATTTGAGACCGAAGTGAAAGTTAATGATTTTTTGTAGATAAAAGAAAGTTCCGGACAAAATTGGAATTTGAACTAAAGTTTTGATTTCTTTTTTTAGGGAATTAGGCCAATTGTGATTTATCCAAAAGTCCACCGAATTACTCATCTTTTTCTGGCTTATTAGTTTTAGATATTCCGTGACCTTCTTGTAATTATGGTTTACTGGAACTTTAATTAGAGAGCTGTTCTCATCTCAATGTTTCTCTTTTTTCTGTTTTTTGCCCGCAAATCAACAAAAATTACATCAAACATCTTTTTTCACTCACGTGCGTCACGTGCCGCCACTCCAAGCGTTTCAAATGCCTCTCCCTCCACCTCTCTCCGGGATTTTTTCCGGCAATGGCGGATTCCTCGGCGGCGCCGGCGCCGGCGCCGACGCTGCTCCTGAAGGACGAGCTTGACATAGTGATCCCGACCATGAGGAACCTCGACGTCCTCGGGCCCAGGGCGTCCTGCATCTCATTCAGGGACTCCGCCTGCCGGTGCTTCGGCTTCCTGCTGTCCAGGAAGAAGTACATCTTCACTATCGACGACGATTGCGACAGCCTAAATTCTCGCGAATCCAGTCGGGGTTCGGGCCAACGTTGAGCTTTTGCATGTGGGTTCTGCGTCTTGGGATGGAAAGTTTTGATCTTGATGTGGTTTTGGTGTCGTGTAATTTGATCTTTGATAGAATTAAGATGCTGTTTTTGTCTTTGTTTGAAGATACCATTAGATTTTCATTTCTGTCGGTTTGTTTAGATTTGAGAAGAAGTTGAGATTGTTTTGTCTTTACCAATTTAGAGAAACTAGTATGACTTGGCTAGTTATGAGAAGAAAGACACCTTGTACCTCCCTTCTCGTCTTGCTTTACAGGCTGAATTGAACTTGATTGTTGGCTGACCGTTTTCGAGCCTTGAGATGGTTTCGCGGCTTGATCTCGCCATCCTCAAGAGATGTAGCTGTGTGATACTGACTCATGAACATGCCTTAGGACCCTTTTGACAATTGGGCGCGCAAGTACTTGCACGCTTTGAGTCCTGTCGGTCTGTGAAGTATATGTTTCTGGATTCTCCTCGCTGAACATCTGCTTAATTAGACTTCCGGATCTTGCCCAATTTAGGACCTGTGATCATCTGGCGTGGATTTAATTCTGTCGGTCTATTTCAGGTTGCCAAAGATCTGAGTGGAAAATACATTGATGCACTCCAGCAGCACATGAAGAACCTCCCGACTCCTTCGACGCCGTATTTCTTCAACACATTGTATGATCCCTACAGAGACGGTGCCGACTTTGTCCGTGGATACCCGTTTAGTCTTCGGGCGGGTGTTCTGACTGCAGTGTCTCATGGCCTCTGGTTGAACATTCCAGACTATGATGCCCCAACCCAGCTAGTTAAGCCTCTTCGAAAGAAACTCAAGGTACATCTGCACCCTTCTTCACATAGTGAAGCGGAGCAGTTCAATTCATTGCATATCTGCTGGATACCTGGCGCATGCGATTCGAATCCCAGATATGTGGATGCAGTTATGACAATCCCTAAAGGAACTCTTTTCCCCATGCGTGGCATGAATCTAGCATTCAACAGAGAATTGATCGGTCCGGCGATGTACTTTGGACTCATGGGCGACGGTCAGCCAATTGGGCGGTATGACGACATGTGGGCTGGCTGGTGCACAAAGGTACTGGAGCAACTGTTTTGAACGTGTCCTGAACATCATTTCTCGGACAGTCTTTTAAAACTGATTTCTGAATATAAGCTTGCAGGTTAGTATTAACCCAGTCAATTTGGAAAACCCATAGAGAGTATTCTAGGATCATTTCTGACATCGAACTAGAAAGAAACATGATTGAATTACCGTACTTAACAGAAACATTTATCCAATCTCTATCTGCCTGACATGCTCCAGTGGCGAGCACAATATGCGTTTTCTTCCCCTAACTAGCTTGAGAACACAAGTTTACGTGGGTATCCCATTCTGGTGCATCTTTGCATCACTCCTTAACAGACGTAATTGACTTGCAGTATCATCCAAAAGCCTGTACCAGTTCTTATTTCCATTGGCATCGCAGGTCATCTGTAACCATCTAGGCTTGGAAGTGAAGACCGGATTGCCTTGCATTCGGCACAGCAAAGCGAGCAATCCCTTTGTCAAGCTTAGGAAAGAGTATAAAGGAATCTACTGGCAAGAAGAGCTGATCCCTTTCTTCCAATTCGTCGTCCTTTCTAAGGATTGCACCACCGTCCAGAAATGCTGCCTCGAACACTCCAAGCAGGTCAAGGCAAAACTCGGCAGGGTCGATGAATACTTCGTCAAATTGGCCAATGCCATGGCGACATGGATTGAAGTGTGGGATGAGCTTAACCCATCTGGAACGGCATCTGCTGCATTACCAAATGGAGCAGCGAAATAGGAGTTTCAACGTTATTCAGCCTGAGATCACTCTCTTAGTTAATTCTTTTGATAGGTAAAAAGGGTGGGCAGGGGGGCAGATTAGCGCATGCAACCCCCTCGCCGTCATCATGTGAGCTCTATCCAGGTGACTAGAACATCTGGTTTAAGTCATAGATTGTCTAATATCGATTCAAAGGTTTTGCTTTAGAGCTTGGTGAGTAGCTTTCTGTAAGTGTTATCCTCAAGAACTTTTTTGAAGTTGGAATTTTCAGGTCTGCTTTTTGTCATGGGAACAATTTAGAAAAATCCATGGGATTTATGCACATTGTATGTGGTGAAACGTTGGTCGAGATTGCTATGTTGAATAGCTCTTTTAACAATTGAGATGTTCATGCTTTAGTCCATGGCCGTGTGACTAAGCACATCCCAAGCACATAACAATCCCTCAACTTTCCACACGACAGAATCAACAATTGTGATTAATTTGGTATGTGCAACCATTTACCTTACTATGCGTGCAAGTTGGTGATCATTGAGAAATTGTACTCGCATTGATTTCAAATGCAATTTTCTTATTCTGCTGGTAGTCTTGTAGAAATGACTTTTTCTGTGCTAGGCTCAGTTGAACAAGTATAGCCTAATCTTGCTCTTTATCTCTCTATTTTGCCAATGTTGATGGTATAAGCATGGTATTGGTTGAGGAAGGATATAAGCATGGTATTGGTCGATGGATGATTCGAATTTGAAATATATTTATCACTAAACTCACAAGTTAGTGGATGCAATTTCAAATAGTCGCAACGGAAAATTAAAAAAAAAAAAAAAGAAAAAAAAGAGAAAAAAAACAATTCGCCGTTGCCGGGGATCGAACCCGGGTCACCCGCGTGACAGGCGGGAATACTTACCACTATACTACAACGACCTTGATGCTCTGCAGGGGCAAAATCATTATACTTGTTGCTTTTCCTTGCTTAGCCTTATTCCCCTTTCACTCGATTGCAGCTACACTAGAGAAAGTACACGCGAGAAGGTCACCTCACTGACCCTCTGCTTTCTGCCAGCATCTTGATCCTAACTGAACAGACGTGGCCTAAAGTCGAAGCCGCAATCAATCACGGTACAAAGGTCATTGTCAGGAAGTGCCTTTCTTTCAGCAGCATAGCTCCTACAGTGTCTCGAAAGCAAAAGGGAAAAGCGTTGACAGCATGGGATGTCATATATAAGAGAAGGACCGGGAGAAAAGTGATACCGTAGCATCATGAGGCAAGAAAGACATGCTCCTATCCGAAGCTTGTCTTTCACTGGCATGACTTGGACATTTCTCAGGAGCGTTTGGACGTTAAGAAAGAATGAAGTCGCGTAATATCCAAAATCAAGCTAGTGAAGGTGCAGCGTGACGAATTTCGGTCTGCAAACTCCGAGAGATCGAAAGGGGTGTACTCAGATAGGCAGTAGTGCTTCTTGTTTCAGAACTTTGATGGCTTTAGTCATGGAGAATCTAATTCTCAAGAAGTTCATCAAACCGGGAGTGAGGTCTTGCTAAACGTTGGTGCGTAGGACTATGCAATGATGAAACGAGAAAATGAAAACGGTCCAACACAGTATAAACTGGAAAACTTGCATAGACAATTTCTGGTTAACAGAGAAAACAACAGATGCCTGGTATGCTGACTTCCATTAGATAATATAAGCAACACTGGTGAGTGAAACAGAAAAACAGGGGGGATGAAATTGTCTGCATCCACGGAAGTGGAACACGTTCCATCCAAAAATCTTCGACACTGAAACTGAAATCTGAAAATCAATACGAGCGGAGTCACACTGGTTGAGTTAGCCGCCAGATAATGGCACTCAAAGAACAGTTGTATGGCACCGTCAGTTTGAAGAAACTTGAATTGCATAGACAGAGCTAGTATCTACATCTTGCCTCATCCTTTCGCATTCTAAACGGACTTTGAGGAACCTGACGGAGGGAGGAAAAACACCAGGACGTTGTAGTACTGCCTTGCCACTTCGTTAAGGTTCATTTTGGAAGATTTAAGTAGTCTGAAGGCAAGAGAAAGCATTGTTTTCCTGCTTCACGTGCATGGATTGTCTTTGATGCTCTACGCGCTGAAGTTGTGAAGACAGCTGAAGCAAATTGATTGTAGGTTGATCATCTCCGCAATGAAAATGGTCTTTTGCATCTAAAAGACCTGATCCAAACCCACCCGAGATCGCGTAGTTGGAATTTTCATTGTCACAGATTAGGATCGGGCCTTGATTTGCTTCTGCAGAATGGATTCCTGATGAAGGGAACTTGCTTGACCCTCCATTTTCCAGAGCGAGCGAGCTCAAGCCCATTAGGTTTTCAGACACCGGGCCCACGACATATCGCGACTGGCCGCCGTGCATGATCAGGGACTGATCCATGGGAATTCCAGACGTTTGGCTAGAAGAATTCTGAGAGTGAGATGACAGAAGAGAGAGAGCACGACGAGATTCTGAAACTCCCGGCAATCCTTGAACTGTTGATTCAGTGTCGAAAATGCCATAGTCTTCACTCCCCAAGGGGTCTGGAAACAAGGAACGTGAACCAGAATTTTGTCCTTCGTGCTGAAATCGGCAAGCTTCGCCGAAAATGCCCACTGAGGCGGAATTACCTCTATTATCAAGGAATGGAGACAGCTGTTTTCCAAAGCCGTAAGAGGGGAAAGGCGATCTGGGATGCACCCCTGATAGTGTACCATAATCAGTTCCATGTTCCACTTTAACACGGTTGCCCCAATCATTGGCTTTAAACTTCTCAGGATGCAGATGGCCGCCACTAGGAAGTATGTCCTGGCAAATAAAGGACGCAGTCGTGAACACATTCCCTGGAAACCTGTTTCCTGGAAACCATGCATAAAGATTGATTATCATTATGAAGAATCAAGAGGCAGCCAAACTACCAAAATATTAGCAGAAATGAACCAGTGTTACTAAGCATGTCAATGAAAATCATTAATGCATTGCCTGAAAGACTTCTGTATTTCACTACTATATAAGGGTGCCCCGCAAGTTGATCTTGACAAGGGAATCAGACGAGTGCGTGATCAAAAGGATGGATTGTTCTTGTGAAATTTTGCTGGCTTCATAGGAGGCGTGTTTAGAGGAATCTCTGGTGCCCAGGGATAATGAGTTGTCGGTAGATATTTTACTCCTTAAAGTAAGTCTTAAATCTATTCTCCAATAGGAATAAATTAATCAATTTTTTGGATCAATTCCTCACAATAGCAGAGTGGATAAGTTGTTCAATTGCAGCTAACAGCTATCAGTTTCACCACATTCCGTTTACTGGACCTTTGGGCCACAGCTAAGCTTTGCAACGTAATCCAAAAAAAAGCTATCAATGGCATTTTACACTCGGTGGAATTCAATGTTTCCGGATGAATTCCAAAGCAAAAAGTGTAGGAGAAACCAATATTTATTGATGAATTCCGAAGCAAACAACATCAGCTCAGGTCAACATTAGTGGAATTCAGAATTGTATTAGTGTTCTCAGGATGACTCCAGTGCAGAAAATCTCCATGAGTAAGGAAAGGATAATACAATCAGATAAAGGATGATGTGATGAGGATTTGTGCAGGTGAAAGATATGAACATGCAATACTTGTCACAGAGAGAGAGAGAGAGAGAGAGAGAGAGAGAGAGAGAGAGAGAGTTGAGACTCTCAAGTGTAGAAGTTATGCTCATACCGCAATATGGGGGCAAGAGTTTTCCAGCCTTTGCAGGGTGAATGCCGTTTTGGGGCTTCCTCCGACGTTCATTGTGGCCAGCAAGACGTTTACGACAGCTGCGCTTACCATCATCAAATTCAGCCAGCAAATGGAACCTGGATAGTCAAAAGCTTGAACACATTAGAGTAGCGACAAAGTACAGAAGCAATTAAACAAGGGAAAGTCATAGAGATTTAGATCAAAGTGGAGATGCCCTATGGAATATTTCTTATAATTGCATTTTTGAATGATTGGCTTAGTTTTACAGTAGAAATTATCTTTTGCAGAATCTCAGTGAAGAGAAAGCTAAAAAATAGTTTTTGTGAGAAACAAGGCCTCCAACTGCACAAATGAGTGGCATCTAACCAAATTATGAATTTGAATGTCAGATCTGTCTTTCATTCTTTTTGCTCAAATGCAAGCAATTGACGCTAAATGGTTTGATCAATCAAGAGAAATCAATTTCAAAGGCGAGAGAAGTCCATTTCATGCTCATGCTGCAAAAAGCAAACTGTTAAAGAGTTAAAAGGAGACAAGTACAGAGTTATGAATGCACTATTTGATTACTGACAAGAACTAGATCAGGCAAAGGTAAACACAAAAGACCGAAATACTAGCCAGATGTTTGAATGTACAGATGTGGTGCCATGAATGAAAAAGAATGCTAGTGATATAGAAAATCTAGCAAGAAAATAAGGATTGATGAATAAGACCGACCTACTACACTGCTGGCAGAACCTCTGTTCTTTGCCGTTCACTATGACTTTTGAAGTCTTTGAGTGAGCCTCACAGACTTTATGCCTCTTGTGGTAGTCTTTGGAGGAGCTAAGGTCCTTGTTACAGCCATAAACTTGGCAATACGCGTTCTGGAAATTTGCCCCGGTGGGTCGAGCTCTCTTCAGCGGCGTGGACGAGTCGGACGACGACAACACCGGGAGTCTGGATTTAGGGGTGTCCCTGTTATCGGAAAACCTCCCAAGTTTCAAATCAAAGAGTGACGAGTCCCTACTAGTGGAGTCCATCACATAGCTTGTGAATTTTGAGGATTCCTCATCGGACAGGAAACTGATTGGAGAGGTCATGATTGAGTTGATGTCTCTTCCTCCTCCAGCTTTGTGGCACCAGACATCCCGGATTGGATCCCTTGGGACTTGCTTGGTCATGTCTTGAAATCCCAATTCACCAAAACCTGGACTGATGCTATGGTTTGCCTGTTGGGCGGAGACAAGCATGCCGTTATTACTGAACCCAGATGGGGTTCTCAATTCCCAACCCAAGAAAGCATTTTTGCTCCTTGCAAGAGCATCAGAGGATGACATTGTCCCATCTGACTGAACCCCCTTCCCCCCAGAATTGAAACTCCAGGATTCCATAAGAGAACCGGAGACAGTCAGAGAGAGAGAGAGAGAGAGAGAGAGAGAAGGATTGAGAGATGAGATGGAGAGAACAGACTCGAGATTAGTTGAAATCAATGCGTACTGACCCACATCAGACTCCGCCAAGGAAGACGGTCCATGGCACGCACTAAATAGCCCCTCGAACTCCCTTTTGCCAAGTAACGAAACAGTCGAGTGACTACCCGTGCACAGAAAGTGGCTCCAACAAAAGCGGACAAATTAACCAAAGAATACTTGAGCCTCAAGCAGAACTGGACTGGAAAAGACAAACACTACTCATCGAACTGAAATAAAAAGAGCATCCCATGTCAGAAAGATCGAGCACAGAAGCTCCCGAAAAGCTCGAAGCTGTATCTAATCAAGAAACAGACCCAAGAAAGTGTATCTGCCCAGTCCAAGAACGGTAGATTAATCCAGGAAAAAAAGAAAAAAGAAAAAAGGAAGAGAGGGGTTGCTGCTGTTCAAGAAAACAGAACGAGAAAGGTAATTACAGGGACGGTGAGATAGGGAAGGCTATCAAAAGCGGCAAGAAAGGGAGGGGCGTAGGGAGAGAGAAATCAGAGAAAAAAGATGAGAACTTTAGCACTGTGGAGTGAACAGTAGGACTGAGAACGACGGGGAGAGAAGAGCATAGGGTTGGGAGACTGAGGAGAGCATATCAGGGAAAAGATATTTGATGTCCCCCAAGCTTCATGGGAAAATCAGTATGGTGGTTGCTATTTCTAGAGAGAGAGGAGAGAGAGAGAGGAGAGAGAGAGTAAACAAATCAAGATGATGGAAGTTAAACTTCCTTTTTGCCTTGTTTAGACAGAGTACGGAACTTGATGATCTCCTCTCCCACACTTGGTCAGATAATATGCAGAAACCCTTTTTTTTTTCCCCTGCCCAAACCTTAACAGTGGTCCCTTTGCAATATCCTCACTAGAAGACAATCCTAAATGACAGTTACCCCAAATCCTGAACAGCAATTACTGGTTAAGACCATTGATTTGTTCCTTCTCCAATTTAAAAATTGATATAGGATGTCACACAACATATCACAGCCTCACAGGAGAGACAAAAAACCCAGGCGTCTTGTAATGAGTCTAAGAGTCTCAGGTTCAAATCACGGTCTTACTTCTTTCAACGCTTCAATGAAGTAATTAACCCAACCAAATCGGAAAAAAACACATTGAGTTCTCATTTTGGAGGCGAAACTGGTGAACAACTTAAGTGAATGCGGTGTGGGGACAAAAATTGCTGTACATTCGAGTAAATAGGAAAATTGAATAGGTATTGTCTTTTTTAAGGAATAGGTGGAAGCAAGCAGCGTAGTTTCGTGTTGGAATGAAGCAAAAAAAGAAGGGCAACAGCATAAGCTATCCACTGCCGGGTTTTTAGATCCCTTGGGGCTGCAAAAAGAGGGCACTAAGGGTGTGGTGTTAAATGATGATTTATGGGAAAAGGTCCATACTATTAGTAGAAAAATCATTCTTGAAAACAATAAAGAAAGAATATTCCCCTCTCTTGGGAGCAAGAAAAACCTACACAAGGCTCCATGCAAATTAAGGGGGAGAGAGAGAGAGAGAGAGAAAGAGAGAGGAATTATAGGGTGAGAGTGATGCACAGGGGATCTCTATGCAGTGTCAATCTCAACTCCAACCTCTCAATTATGTTGGGATCAAGAAGACAGGCCCCACAGTTATCATTAACCTCACTTCTAACTCCACCTAACGGTCCCCCATCCCCTGTTGAAATTGAAATCTAGCTCCAATTATTTGAGTGTGTCTACATCACAATTCACAACACATGTCAAGTGTTTCTTCCTAGTGGACACTATTGGTTCTACAAGTAAAAGGGCTTTTTCATGATATTTCATCCAAATTGATGGAAGTGGTCAAAAATTATGATTTGGGTCCTCTAATATTTTATAAAGGATTATTGCTATGGTCCTATTAATGGGGCATGACCCACGTAATCACACGCGGTCTGCATGATTATAATATTAACAAATTTGAATGGTTTATATTCGAATGTCGGGTTTAGATAAAGTACATTAGCCGAACATTATTACTTATTGTTCCGTGACTTGACAAGCTACTATATGAAGTTACATATTATGAAACACCGACACTTTTCAACACTTTGACACGTGTTTGACACTCTCCAGCACACTTGTCGAAAAATTGACATTTGATCAACTCTCTTGATACTCTTCGACACTCAAGTTTGAAATTTTGACGTGTGAGTTCGAAATTCCGACAAACATTGAGCAATATTAAAATTTTCAATAAATAAGAGGTTAAAATATAAATATGTAAAAAATAAAAGAATAATAAAAAAGAAAAATAAGAAAAATCAAGTTTTCTTATATATTCCGACTTTCATTTCCTGCGATACACAAGTCATTCATCCCCCCAAGTTTGTTTTTTTCTCTTATCTTTCGATACGTTCTGATATGTGGGTCCATAATGTGGATTGTTTATTTTTCTTCCTCGAATGGAATGATGAATAATATTAACACATGGTGGATTAATGTTTTTAGTGTAAATTTATTTATTTATTTGTGAATGTAAATCAAATCAATTTGATTAAAATAATCATAAAAATGATAATGTATCATGTATATATAAGAATATATATTTATTATACAACGTGTCTCAATGTGTCGAAATTATTTATTTTTGAAGAAATGATGTGTCGACGTGTCGTGTCGTGTCTCTTATTGTGCCGAGGGTTTAGACATTTTTGCAAGGAGGCCAACTCCATCTACCGAGGGCTTAGACAGAGACTAAGCCAAATCATGCAATGATTCTTCGTGCCTGCCTGTTCTGCAGGTCTAATAAGCTCTTGCCAAATTAGCAGGAGAATGAGACATATCAACCATGGATCACCCAAGGCAGACAAGTCAAAAGGAAAAAATTGCCCAACACAAGATCTTTGACAAAATATTTAATCAGTGCATGCGTGGGGATCACATTTTTTTATTTGGCTGAGAGAGAGAGAGAAGGAGAGAAGGAGAGGGAAAGAGACTGCAGAAATGATTATCTCCACTCAATTCATAATGAGAGTGTGAACATGTATCCACTTTATTTTAGAAACGTGGGATGGGTGGACAGGGTTCAATTGGAGAAAAAAGAGCACATATCCTTAAAGCAAGTCAAGGATTGGAATCTTCTTTTTATATGATTTTATGCTCCTTTTTTAAGTTTCGATCCCTCTCATCCCATTTTCCTTACCGAGTGAGTATTTATGGGTATTGGGTATATATATATTTTTTAAAATTTACTATATGAAATGGCGAGGAAAATGCAACTTGAAAGTCACAAAAGAACCCAAAAAGGGAGTAATAGAAAAAAGGAATGTCTTACAAAAGTAATACTTAAATAAAAACGATCTTATTTTCTTTTAAAGGAAATTTTCCTTTTCTCGACGATTGAGTGGAAGTTTTATTTGAAAATTTTAGAATATATGACTAGGATCATGTTTTTGTTTGACCATATTTTAGAACAGTGAATTATACTAGACATTGCTCATATGCAAACTTAATCAATATAAATGTAGGTGATATCATGATTAACCCGTCAATTTGAGACATGGCGAGATGAAGCTTCTCTAACTAGGAATTGCAAAAAAGTATATGGCTCGTAATTTTGACTCACAAATAAGACCTTAGCTCAATCTCTCTTTTGTCTAATCTGTTAGGTGTTTGCAACCTCATGTTAACACAGAGATGAGAGTGATGGTTGGAGAGAACGATGAGGTTTGACCTTGCTATATAGGTGGTGACCGACCGGAGCTTCGAGGATGGCGATGGACGTGATGGCATGGTCCAAACGAGGCGATGGGAGTGTGGTGTTCATGGCTTTAGGATTGGTTGGAGAGAGAAAAGAAGAGGAAGAAAATAGTTTTGTCTTTTTTTCTTCTTTCCCCTTTGTTTATGGTGTCTGCCGCATTTCAAACTTTCGTGTGGGCCACATTTAAGTATAAATTAATTCTTGATTTCTTATTAAATCCATTGTCAGTGCAAGAAATGATATATAGAGTTTGATAATAAGCCTATTTTCCAAATTATAACCAGTCCATATCGATAGTAATGGAAGTGGGATGTTTAACAAATGGAATACATGGACCACACAATATACAAAAACCTAACCCAATAAAAATTTGAGAAAAGTCATGAAATATTCAAAATTATACTCACTATGAATTTTTTTTGTGACATTAAAAGCCTCAAACTATGCTCATTGTGACTGATTACCCTACACATTTTCTTGTGATATCAAAAATCCAAAATGTGTACTTATGTAACATATTTATCTTTCGTTAAGTTCTTTTAGATTATTTTTTTAGCTAAAATAACATTGTTTTTATTTGACTTAAACAACGTGAGTGCCATGTCAAGATCATTTGGTGTTTGGTGTCTTTGTATGTAGATTTTTAACTTTGACACAAGATAAATGTATCATGTAGATACACGTTTAAGATTATTGATGTCATAGAAAAAAGTTTATATAAATGTGTCATATAAGGTATAATTTAGCACATTTTGGTGGCTTTTGCACATTAAAAAATTGATTGAGTAGAGGAAGAAAATATGGCCAAATCATGGGAATAGAGACTTTGAATGGTCAAATTAAGTCAAGGGAACAGATTAAGTTGGAATTTGATGCTGCACTTTTGCTTTTTCCATGCAATTGCAATCATTACAACCCAAGAGATTCGACATATAAAATAAAAAGTTGACCTTGTGAACAAATGCAATCCATGTACATAATATCTGCTTTGGCCAAAGGGAAGTACATAAATCTTGATTAAAGACAACCATCTGCTCCCACTTTGAAGATTACGTGCTGCACGCCTGCCTGAGATCCAGCTCTCAACTAAATTTTGGTGAGGTAATCAAGATGATTAACATGCGATCTTGTCATCTTCTCCCAGTAAAGTCTTCATTTAGATGTTCTGTACGGTCAAAGGTTCCCATAACTAGAAAAAAGGAACCAAAATTAAAATAAAATTGGGGAATCTGAATATATTGATTTAAAAGCTGTTATGCTTCTTATTGGATTATAGTGCAAGTATCACATTCATTCCAGTGAGGACTAGCCAAGAGCACAATCACAAACAATAATTCAGAAAATAAGTTCTAATCGTAATGAGATATTAAAATTAAAATTAAATAGAATGGAAAAATCATTAACATGTCCATGCCAAAAAAACAAACGTTTGACTCTCCTCACTAACTTAGTACTCAATTGAGATATTGAAACAAGGAAATGGAAAAAAAAAAAAAAAACATGGATGAGTGGAGCTTTGTTAAAGTAAATGACACTTTATTAAAATAAAGTGAGAAAATTCAGGTGTGGCATCTATTTTTTTTGGAATTGGACTTTACAACCGCATGCTCTATTTGTACCCGCATGCTCTATTGATGTCGTGACTTTTAGAATAAACAAAGAGATACCAAACAAAATATAGTACATATAAATTTAATTATATGCATTGCATGGGGATCACGGCTGAGGAAGAGTAAAATAGAGAACGAGTCATGTTTTCCTACGAACTTGGTTGGGGCAAACTCCATTTAATCATATTTTTGGTTAGTGACTTACAAGTTACACAATCCGTATAATTTCGATTGAGTTTACATGTGAAGGATGTCCATAACTTGTAACCAATCAATTAGAAGTATAGTTGAAAAGAGTTTCCTTTGGGTTAGGATTGGAGGAGAAGAACATTGTCCAATAGAGATATTTATATATTGAAGTAAGAACCGACTTTTATTTGACTTTCTATTATCTCTAAAATTACCCATTCATCAAAAATTAAAACTACCTATTACTTTCATTTTCATAAAGTAGTGCCGTGAGATTTAGTGGGATCTATTTTAAAAATTTAAAATGTGAAATGAAGACATATATTATTCTATTACTCCATGAAGGCATGGTTTAATATTAAATTATTTTAGTACTCCTCCTCACACTTACTTTGTTCTTTTTACCTAGTACTAAGCGACACAATTTAATTGGGGAGACAAATGAGGTTTGGAAGTATTTGAACTTAAGACTTTTAGCTCTAATACAATGTGAGATTTTGTGGAACCGCTGCCAACAATTCTAAAAGTTTAAGCTATTAAATGAAGGTATGTTTTAATATTTAATTATTCTATATTCTATTTAGCACGTGTGATACTGGAGGGATGCAAGATTGAGAAGGAAATCCAAATGCGAAAAGAGATATGCTTACCACATGAAAAATTCACCCTAGGATACATGTCATCTGACTCGACACTCAATGAAATTCACCAAAAGATACAAGGTTACAAACAAACCAAGGGTTCAATGATTGAATTCATTAATCAAAACAGTCTTGCCCTCGAGGAAGCCTTAAAAGGGTTTGAATAGATTCGACCTGGAACAACACTTCAAGCATAGCCAAATTTCAAGACTTCTAACCTTCAATTTTCCAAGATAAAGACTAGAAATTAGCCAAGATGTAAATTAGAACATTGACTCTCAACTCAAATAACTTTAGAAACAGAAAACAATGCATCGGCTCAACAAATACATAGAAATACCAAAAGACTCATTGTGGAATAAAAAATTAAGCAGCATATATTAATTTGACCATAACTTTTTCTAGAAGGCTTTAAGTTGCACGACGCATGTCACGATTAAAGCTAGACACGTAGAGCTTTCCAACCATACAAATGGGACCTGATTGGAGTACAAAAATCTTCGTAAAAAAGGAGAAGAATTAGATACTCGCAAAATGCCAGCAGAACTGGACTCAGCCTCAAAGCGATTTTGCATTGATTGTTCGATAAGGTTCAATCTTCCTGAGATGAACCTTTATAAGGGTGTGCACGATCGTTGGTCGATTACTTTAAGAATAGTGGAATTAAAGGTTAAAGCGGAGGGTATAAACTTTGCATGATGAAACCAGTTAAAGAGAAACTACGACGAAAGGCCAACGTTCCTTTTCTTTGGTGATAAAGAATGAGCAATAGATTGGCCACTATTTTACCGCTCAATAAAGAACATAATACAGGCAAAACACATTTAGAAAGTAAGTAGGGAACTATCATGAGTCCACATGGCAAAAAAAGTATGAAAAATAAAGGGAAAAAGTCACAAAAAAAAAAAAAAAAAACTATCAAATTATGTTCATTGTGACACATTTACACTAAAATTTTCTTTTTGTGATAAAAAAAATCCCAAACCTATTTACCTTCTATCAATGAGCACTATTGAAAAATTTGCCTACATGAATGGCAAAAGGCAAATGGTGTTGAAATGGTGCCTATGCGACTTAAGTAAAATAAGATTGATGTCGTTCTACCTAGAAAATCATCTAATGGAATATTGGCGGAAAATGAATATATCACAAGAGTACAAGTTTTGGGATTTTGATACGATAGGAAAAAAATTAGAATAGATATGTCAAAACAAGTATATTTTTGGATTTTGGTGTCACAAAAAAAAAAAAGTTCCAAATTAGATGTCATAATAGATGTAATTTGGGGGTTTTTTTTTAATGGCTTTTTTCCAAAAAATGAAAAGGAAAGAGAAAAGAAAAGGTATGGATGGTATCATAGGGTATTGACTTGACAGCGTTGTGTTCACTCTGATAATCATTTAGATGTTAGGTTAAAACGAGCTCATGCCCAAGCCCAAAATAGGCCACAACTCGGGCACGGCCTTGTTTGAAACAGGCCTGTGCTCGGGTCGACATGCACCATTACCGACCTTTAAGTTCAACTCCTTTCACAATATCTTTTCAATATTATTTAGTAGTTAAGAGTGGCGCGAGAGTGATACACTACGCATAATTTTCTACGACTCATGCCCCAATCGAGTGAATCGTGATTTCTCCTAAATAATGGAATCATAATACAATGGATGGGAGGGAGCAATTGAAAGCTCCACCACAACAATCTTTTCTTGGTCGATAGATCGACACCAAATCATGCTCCGCCACCCTCCCAAGTAGAAAGCTGTCTTCTAGCCAACCACCCATGGGGTCGTAGCTTGGTCCCCCTACAACATCGCACCTTTCATTCATTCAAGTGAACCGCCCTTCTTTCTCCACGTTTCTATCTCTTCTCAAAAATAGAAGGAAAAAGGTGAAATTATACCTTCATATAGGGAGTTATTTCAGTTCACACCCCACGATTTAGGTATCTCCCAGATTACTATGTTAATTAATGCCATATGACTAACAACTATTTTTTTCTTTTTGATAATCAATGACTCCACCACGGGCCCCTTGTGATTAGATGGCACCGAAGGGTCGGGCCTTTATATCTTAGGAGAGACTAACACAGGACCTCACCACCATAGCCCAAAACTTAAGACGTGTTAGCAGTTGCAGAGTTTTGACCCTGGACTTTTGTGATGAAGTGTCCAAAACCAAATCAACTCAGTTGCCTACCAATGGATTATGATTAACAACTCTTCATTATATGAGAAATAGGAAAAAATTATCGTGCATTATAATTTAGTCTAGGATATGCAGACGGTCTAAATACCTTCGTCCATTCAAATTGGTTACATTTTCTCAAGTTATAATGAATTTCTAATTAGATATTTAGATAGCAAACTTCTAATTAACTACGGTAGTTCATCCGTAGTGACCTCATGAATTGGTTTACGAGCATCATAAGAGGGCAGCTAATTACATTACATCAAAAACAAAGTCACTAAATCATGTCTTGCCACCTGTGTAGCATAGAAATTGTGGATGAACTTTGGTAGCTTCCCTCCTACATCATAGCTCTGAATCACACGCATGCTCAACATTACCCCATATTTCAATGGGGTTTGGGGTTGGGGTTGGTCCACCCAATCTGATGAACACTCAAATGACTCAATTTAGGTTATTTTCTAACCTAAGTTGAAAATCAATTTTCTCAATCTCTGCGTCAAGAGTATAAAAAAAATGGGTCAACGCTATCTGTCTTCACCGCTGCAACCTATTTCCCGATTTCAATTATTTTGGCTCAGACGGAAGTAGTTGACTGCTGAGAAATTGTACTGCTGGATTGTGTGGTAGAAAAGAGATCCAAGAGTTTTGGATCAGTTCAAAAGACTGGTCAACAGGTCACGCTAGGGTATATTTATACTTGGATCATTTTAACGAGCATATTACAGGCACTTGATAAAAGGAAAAAAAAATTAGAAATTTTTTTGTTAAAGGGTGTTTTCGGATATTTATGAGTAATATATTAAGGAAATCTCTTTTTTCAATGCATCAACTATTCTTGCAGGGCGTGTAGTTGGTGTTTTCAATATTGAGATTTCCCTTATGGAGCATGTTTAACAAGTATTTGGGACGTGTGCACTCATGCTTTGATTATAATGCATTGATTATAAATAATAAAAAAGATATTAATGTATTAGAAGATATAAAATCTTTTAAATTTGTTGCTATTTACCAAGTGTTTCCAGGAGACTCGTGGAAAACTGTAATTATTGCATCAGGTTCAGTAAATCAGATGGGGGTTGCAATTAAGGAAACTTGTCTCTCGTTTGCGTGTTGGGCCCCTTCGTCACAACGAAATGCCAGAGCAATAAGTAATCTGTAGCATGGCAAGATCGAAGCCAGAGTGCTTAAATATGGTTGGACAACTCAACCCCCACCTGGTTTTAGCAGAAAATTATGAGATAAGGCAGGAATGACGGTGCCATTATAGTTCTCTCTATTGCGAGAATTATGAGAAGTTGTACTGCGCTTACACGGAATTAATGTTCTATGCGCCGTTGTTAGAGATGTGCATTTATTTCCACGAGTAGCATTTAGAATATGACATGGGTATTCTTAGAATATCGTTTGTATCCAACAAGATTTCTTAGAATTCGTTACGTGCCAATGTGCCAGTAGGGTATGCTAAAAGTATATACTAAAAAAGCAGTTGCTCCTTGGGTTGGCAGTTATAAAGGTCAACTGCTCTATAAGGAATAATTGATCTTAGAGGTGTTGTGCGTCCAAGAAGCAATGGATATTGATATTAGAAAGGGAATGATCACTAAGTTCGAGGTATGTATTGGGCAATGGAGAGGGAAAAGGTGAAGCGACGCTTGTTTGGTTAAGAGCACGGGAAGAAAAGAGATGGAAGTGGCACTGAAAAACTAGCCAACGCGTATGAGGAAGGTATGAATGTGAGGTGATGGTGGGTGCGTTGAGTTTTGAACTGTTGGCAAAAGAAAGAAACCCCCAAGTTGCAGTAACTCTTGCTTTGTAACTGGAAATCCCCCATGTGGGGTTTGATGGGTGAAGAGGGAGCAAGAGATGTGGATGCCACCTGCAATTGAAGCTGTGAGAGAGAGAGAGAGAGAGAGAGAGAGAGAGAGAGATTGACAAAAACAACCACCCACTACTGCAAGAAAGGGCCCAATGGCAGATCCACTGTTACTACCCTTCCTCTCAATCAATCGAAGCTAAAATTTAAAAAAGCAAAAGAGAGAGAGAGAGAGAGAGAGAATGGAGAAAAGTGATTCCTCAAGAAAACCCCAGCTCATTTGTCCCTCTCAAGAAAGAAAGAGATGTGATGGGGGCACATGAGGGCGTTGATGGGGAGGAGGCAATGAGCCCACGTTGAAGAAGACCCCACTCCATTTAAGTCCCTAGGCCAAAGGGGTGATGGTTGCAATTTTGGCCCTTTGTTGTCTAGCATGGATTTGAGCATGCTTGAGTATTATTATCTTTAACTTGGTGAGTAAAGTTTCATCCATGTGCTTTTGAGATGCAACATAGGCCAAAGAGTACTCAGAAAGAGGATCTAAGTTGACCTTCTTTTATAGTCCTTTCGGTGGTATTTTTAGAGTGAAATTATTTCGTCCACTGTTGCTCCAAAAAAGAAATTGTCACATGTGATAGATTTGTCCTTGAGCATACTCAAACACTAGCCATTTCACATGTAGGTTTCACCACTAACGTGTCGGTGCGCTGGGCTGATGTGGAGAATTGTGTTCTTAGAATTGCTTGGGGAGTTGGATTAGTTGCTTGTACATCATTTAACCATCGAAAGGAAACACATTCAATTCAATATATGTACGAGTATTCCAATGGGGGTACAATACACTGGCTAATGTCATGGGAAATCTCAAATGATTGGCTCGAAATATGGCTTGACAAAATGTAGCATATAATGTCCGAAGCAGGCTAGTAGAGCTCATGTAGCAGGCTAGTTGTCCAAATTATCCCACAGCTGTCACATGCAGTGAAGCATTGAATTCGTGGAGAGATGGGGAAGGGGGTTGAAGCTGTGTGGGGGAGGGACCCCATTGGGAAAACAATTGTCTTTTTTGTTTGCTTTCGCTGCAAGAACTTTCCATGGAAGCAGTAAAAATTGACTCGGGAACGTCTCCCTCCGATCGCACACACCTAGGAAGAATACAAGTGACACCCAGGTTTGGGTACTTTCTGACTCAGACACACGTAAAGCGCCAAAAGGCAACATCACATCAAAGGGTTTCTGCTCATTTCCATGCACGCCTCTCGCATTTATCAGGCCTCAACTCTAACTAATGTCCAAAAACTTTAATCGATTCATTTCTTTCTTCGGTTTCGGTTTGAAATTTTGGAGATAACGGTCGCGTTGTTCGACTCTAGGACGGTATCGTCTTCGGAAATCGCCGGTTCGATTTCGTGCTTTTGAGTCTCTGAGCTGAGCTGATCGGAGCTTCACCAACACATGCCGCATTCACGAGACTTTCTTTCCCGGCTTTCCGGCATGCGTCGGGCATTGAGTCGCGAAGCAGATCCTGCATCGTGTTTCGAACAACTCCAGCGTCTCGGCGAAGATCTTCATTGTGAGCCAAACCTATGGAATCCGATCGAGGCTTGGTCTGCTCCGAAAGTTCCTACGCAACGTTTTTTTTTTTTTTTTGGGTTTGGAATGAAGTTGGGTCAGTTCATGGGCCATGTCCAGCCCCCCATTTGAGCAGCTTGGGCCCGAATCAAAAGCCCAACACCGAGGCGCAAGAGGTAAAAATGGAAATCGCTTTGAATTGAACTAAATCTCAAAACTTAACCTATATTTATGCCCTCGTTTTTTTGGCTTTCTATTATTTAATTTAGGGGTATTAAGAGAAGGCCGAATAAGCGAGGAAAATTACACTTTCAAAGTATGACCTTCTTAAATCGTGGGCGGTGTTAAATATGTGCTTAATTGTATTTATGCCTTTATTTCTCCACTTTCGATTGTTTTATGCAGTCATATTAAGGGAAGGTTAAACAAGTTAGAAAAATGATGTGCTTGACTTATATATATATAATTTTTTTTAATAAGTTTGAAAGGTTTTATTCTATTTTTTTTATCTTTATTGCCAAAGCTTAATTTAGGTAACTACCATCAACACATTAATGAAAAGAGAAATGACACAAATGGTCCTTGAACTTTGGCTTAATGTGTAATGTGATCCATAAATTTTTAATTTATTGAATATGATCTTTAGACTTTTGGCACATTTTCAGTTTAGTCCCAAAATTATATGAAAATTATAGTTGAGAGAATAAATTGAACATGTAATCAAAATTTTAGAGACTAATTGTACATTGAATTACAGTTCAGGGATTATATTGAACAAATTAAAAGTTCATAGACCACATCACAATTAGATCAAATATTAGAGATCATTTGTATGATAATCCCTTAATTGAAATAAAAAGCTAAAAAAAAAAAAAGACATGGTAGTATAGACAAAAAAGACAAGAAGTAGTTGTAAATAAGAAAGAGAAGAACTTGAGATCGATGCACTTGAACGACCCATTTCGATGATTCAACTCACGAACGCAAGCAAAGTTGGTTTCTTGACAGCAGACCTGTCGACCCCTCTCCGTCCTTTTCGGTTTAAATTTCCATTTAGGTTAACACGGTCGTGTTCTCTGTTGACCGAGGTTCTTTCCCTTTTCTTTTTGTTGCTCTTTCATTGATGTTAGCATTGTTTGAGAATCTGTCTGATCGTGCGGATGCGCCTCGCACTTGCAGTGAAGTACGATCTGAATTTGCTCGACCATTTTCCTCTTGTTCTTGGGTGGTCCGAATATGTTCTGGGCCGCTAAATCTGTATCTTTTTCTGTCTCGCTTGTGTGATTGATGATTGAATGCGTGTTTTGCTGTTCTTTTTTGGGAGAATTACCAAAAAAATCATAAACCTATTGCAATTATGCCAATTCAGTCATAAATTTTTTTTCTGGTCAATTTAGTCATAACTCTTTTACAATTGTGCCAATATAGTCTATCCTGCTAAAATTGGCCAGTTGGCACTGATGTGGACACCGGTCGGGGATAACGCGGCGTGACAAACGCTAATGTGGCAATTTTTTAATTTTTTTTTTTCGAATTTTAAAAAAAAAATTTCCCACCTTCTTCTTTTTGGTCAACCACTAGCGAGGACCGTCACTAGATCTGGCGACCTCTCGTGCTCCTAGTCATCGACGACCCAAGCTAGGGCCCCACGCCCCCTTCGGACTCGTTTGTCGTCCGCACCCTCTTTGGGGATGCCCTTGAGATCTGGCAACGGTCCTCATTAGTGGTTGGCGAGGCCACCGTTGTTGGGCGAGGCTTGCCTTTGCCAGTGGCCGGCGGGGGCAAGCCTTGCCAACTCTCGCCGGTCGGCCAAAGGAAGAAGAAGGCGGGAAAAAGAAAAGAAAAAGAAATTCAAAAAAAATTTAAAAAAAATTGTCACATCAACTTTCGCAAGCCAACTATCCTCGGCCGACGTCCACGTCAGCGCCGACCGGCCAATTTTAGCAAGATGGACTGAATTGGTACAACTGTAGAATGTTTATGATTAAATTGGCAAAAAAAGAGAGTTTAAGACTGAATTGGCACAATTATAATAGGTTTATGACTTTTTTGGTAATTCTTTTGTTCTTTTTTTCCTTGCTTCATTGCAATTATCTCGAGGAATTCATCTTTGCTTCTTGGGAGTTCCGATTTCTTTCCTCTCCTAAAGAATCGCATCTTGTTCTTGTTATTGATCAGTCTAGAAAATGAGAGAAAAATTTCCTCATTCCGTTGCATTGGAGTGAAGAATGTGATAGTATCGATGTCTTTTGTGATGCCAAATCCCACGCTTTAAACTCACAATTAGTTCATGATCTCTGGTTAATAGTTCAAATCAAGTAGAAATGGAGGCTAAGGGAAGTGCAAGCTGTTGTAGATGGAGAAGGGAACCTTATGAATCTCCAAGTTCCGTTTAGAAAGTGCGATTAGCACTGAAGGATCATTTTAAACTCATCGCAATAAGAAATGCAAGTTCGATTGTATAATCTTTTTTGTTTCATTATTGCTTACTCACAAGACTTTGCTTCATTGTTTCAGTCACCAATGCATAGTGCACGTACTTGCACACGCCTCTCGCATGAACTGATCACTCAGTTCACTCCCTCTTACCCTTAGTTGTTTTAGACTTGCTCAAAATGGCAGCCTAGATCCTAATGTTGGTGTCTACGGTAGTCTCAACCTGCCCGAGAGTTCTAGGCATTTGCAGCCACAAGCTGGTGAGCTTGATATGGTGGTTAACTAGGTAGAAATCTGAGGGAAGCTAATTAGGTATTTGAGAGAATACTAGATAGATGTATGCTATGATAGTCCTAGAGACATTCGTAGAGAGAGAAGAAGAAGTGTCAATTGTAAAATAACAAGTCCACGTCACTATCCAAGGTTCTGGGAGTGTTAATATCACTTAAAATTATTTATATAATTTGCTCTTGTCAATCAATTGGTTTATCTTTTTTTGGAAACATTGATATGATTGAGGTCATCCTTCTAATTTGTTTTACTATGTGGATGTCCTGAAATAATCCGTTATTGATAAGTTAAAAGCTTTAACATATATGGTAACGATGCAGAGCGGTCAATTATAAATTACATCTCTTGTGAACTTTCATTATCTGGTGCACTATAGAAAGTTGGTGCGAAAGAGTTCTAATATATGGAGCTTGAGTAAGTGTGATGCATTTTACCCCCTGCTTTATACATAGAAATCCAATGATGACACCACGACAAAGAAACAAAAGAAAATCCCACCTGTAAACCGGTCCTTTTGCAATCGATGAAAATTAAAACATGGACCCTTTTAAGATTACTTGTAGGGTCATTTATAACCCCTTTGTTCTGCTTCGGTTTTAAGCTTGGGGTAGTTATATGTGGGTAACTTGCGGGAACATAGCTAACAAGAAATTGAAATATCTGGGCCTAAAATGGGTTATTTTGACACATCTACTGCTAAATTTTTTACCGATACATGGAGCTTTACTGATGTCGTTTTTGAGACGTCTATTCCTCTAAATATAGGTGTTAGGTTCCGTATGAGAATCTGAAACGATATATTTAAATGGGAAAATGACAGTAATAATCTTTTAACTTCGATTCAAAGTTTAATGCCATTTAATTTATTAAATATGGTCATTGAACTTTAATTTAATGTGCAATGTCGTCCATAATTTTTTAAGCATTTTCATTTAGTTTAGAGACTACATTGACTATCAACAAATGGTTCGGGAAGCACATTGAAAATTAAAAATTTAGGAACGATAGCGTACATTGGGCCAAATCTAAAGGACCACATTACACAAATTGAAAATTCATGGGCCACATTACATAATGGATCAAAGTTCATGAACCTTTACGCTATTATTCCTATCTAAATTTAGGTTTACACTTTGACCGCCCCACCTTTGGCTTCCGATACCCCTTCATGATAATATGTTAAAATGGTGGGTAATGTTAAAGATGTGCTTAACTATATTTATGCCCTTATTCATTGACTTTCTATCGTTTAATGCAAGAATATTAAATGAAGGTACGTAGGACCTTTTGAAATTCTAGAAAGAATAGGGAGTTCGGCTACGCATCTTTTGAAATTCTAGAAAGAATAGGGAGTTTGGCTTATCAATTGACACTTTTGCCCAGACTTGTTCAAGTACATAATGTATTTCATAACTCAATGTTAAGAAAATACGAACCTGTCCGGGGCACATGCTAAACTTGAAGAGATCGAAGTGGATGATAGAGTGTCATATTCCGAGGAGCTGATGTGGATTGAGGATAAGAATGAGCAAGTGCTGCGGAATAAGGTCATTCCCTTTGTTAAGGTTATTTGGCAACACCATGGAACAAAATGAGTAGCTTGAGAAAGGCTTTAGTACCCGCATTTATTCGAGGAACTAGGTACGTGTTTAAATTTTGAGGATGAAATTTCTTTTAAATGGGAAGAGTTGTGACATCCTTAATTCGAACTTCTATCTCGGGCACGAAGAATGGACTAAGGATTGGTGCGCTGATAGTGGGACTAGACCATGAATCGATCCAAGAATCGATCCAAGAATTGCTCATGAGTCAACTAGTTGATTGGGAAAGACGATTAAGGATCGAGAACACGCTCAACCAGGGCACTCGACCTTAAAGATCGATGTGGGATGATCACGCGATGTCATGAATTGATTAATAGACAGGTATGGATCGATTCAACACAAGTATGTGCCGATTGTGAGTGATTTCATACAGGTACTATACTTAATGTGAACGACCCTAAATCAATTCCATGTGACTGTGTACCAAGGTAAGTTGATTGATTCCACACGATTACATGACAATAGAGGGTCATCCACAGATCGACTAGGCTCAAACATGAATTGGTTTCAAACCAATCATGAGTCACGCGTGGGACTCTGGACAAGCACTGAACCCTACTTGAGTTTGGCCACTCGAGCAATGCCCCAAAGCCGCCCAATTTGTGTAGGCCACGTTAAGGCCACTTCCGATCAAAATTTAGCCACAAACCTCGATCCGATTATGGGTGTTGATTGTGGATAAACACGAGATATTCCCATCCAGTTAAAGGCGACACTTTGTTAGTCCTCATAATTGCCTTTAGTTCCCTTGACTTTGGTCAATTCAAGAGAAGGTGACTCATCATTCAGGTGTCAAATTAGGAGATTGGTTCTTGAAGCTATCATTTCTTCTGGACAATAGCACATTAAGGCTTAGATGACTCACATGGCAAACTTGAAGAGCAAGCTTGGCTTCTTAATGGATAAGAGGTAAGAATCATCATTTGAAGTGTGAGTCACATACTTATGTGTCCGATTTAGAGATTTAGGCCGTCATTACCCAAGAAATAAGACTTGCCCATAAAGTTTCCTGTAGAAAGGCTTCTTGAGATTAAGACAAGAGAGCTCAATTATTCGTGGTTTTGAAGCACAAGGAGGAGGCACCGCTTTAATGTGAAAGAACTTGGGAAATAAGTTGTCTTGCCTAGAACAAGTTTCATCATTAGTCTTTAGAAGCTAGTCCATTAAGGCCATAGATGAGTCAGAGTTTATGTGCCCACTTACAGGGCATAGGTAATGATTTGCCCTAAAGTGAGACTTGCCAATCGAGTTTATTCCTCTAGAAAGCTTTTGGAAGGTAAAACAAGGAAGAGACCAATAATCGGTGGTCTTTCATGAAGGGGCGCCACTTCTGAGAAGAGAAAGGGAAGAGCTACTTGAGGACCACGTTTAGCATTTGAAAGTTAGCCAATTAATGCCAATGAGCTTATGTGTCCCTTAGACTTAGGCCATGATTAACCCATCTTGAGAATCGGAGGATAAATAATGCCTAAAGATAAGTTCTTGTAGTGACACTTGGATAAGGAAGGATCTTGCAAGACCATTAGGCAAGCCACCTAATTTCCTTAGACTAGTCACATTTTCAATTAGGGTCATCATTAGAAATTATTACTTAAGACAATAATTGAGATCTTGCAAGAACATAAGAGGCGTCACTTCAAAAGAGGAGAAGGGAAAAGCTTCGGTTATAAATAGGAAGAAAAACCCTTCATTTCTAAGGTTTGCCACAACCCCCACTTCTCTCCCTCTCTTTTTCACCTGCCCTCACTCTCTCAGCCCCTTCTCCACCCACTGTTCTCGCCATCGCGAGCCCCTGCATGCTTCCCTTTGCCACCGTTGTGGACCCTCGTTCCGGTCGAGTAGTAAGTAGATCCCCTAATCGTTGGATAAGGCGTTCCGTTGTGTAGTCCGGACATGGGTTCTATTCTTGTCGTGCTTGTAGGAATTCGCTATTACTTGCTTCTTATTGTGTGAACTCACGTAGGTTACTCATGTACTAATTTTGTATGGTTGTTCATGTTGTTGATTGGATATGAGGTTCGGAAATGCGTGGGGTTTGTGTCACGGGCTTGTTGTGCTTGCGAGGAGATGTTATTGCTTATTTATACGATTTGCTCATATATCAATTTCTACGCTTGAAAGCATGCCTTGAGTTTTGGAAAGAGGTCTCGTTGGTCTTGAACATGCATGGAATGCATGACAAACCCGGTCTCTCTTGGTTCGACGTTATTTAGGCTTAACGTTTTTGAATCAAATTTGGCCTAGGTCGATGCTCAAACGTATCGAACCAAGCCATAATTCTTGCCCCGTGCTCGGCATATTTTAATAATACAGTTATGATAAGTCACGACGCTCACTTTGTATCATACACCTTTGAAGCTTCTTGCATCGGCTTTAAGCTAAAGATAAGAATCGATTTGTGTGCTTGCTTGTATGTATGATCACTGATCACACTAGGAACTAAGCTGTTACAGATGGATTTTGAGATGATGACTAATGGATTTAGGATGCTGTTCACGAATGGAATTCGAGACGAAGCCCGATGGATTTCGGATGTCGTTCGTGATAGATTTTGGGATGATGCCATGCCCGATGGAGTGGGACAATACTCGGTCAATTCCAGAAGAACCAATGGATTTCAGTTATGTGATGTAATAATTGGAAGCTGTGTGATGTATTATTGATGCCCTTGTGCATAAAATATGGAATATCATGTGGCTCTTAATCATGTTTGCATTTTAGGCACTTGAGAGTCACATGCATATTTTAGATGCTATTATTTGGCACGTGTATATTGTATATGCTATTATTTGGCACATGTATTTTTTATATGCTATTTTTTGGGCCTTGAGATTCATGTGCATATTTTATATACTATTATTTAGGCATTGAGACTCACATGCATATTTTACATGCTATTATTTGATCTTGGTCATGCTTGTTTTATAAGTAGTCAAAGATTCTCGCATGTTTTAACCAAGGTGAAGTAAATGTTTTGACTATTGATTTGCCATCAACATTTTTAGTGTCAAGAATTGCATGTTTCCGATACGAAGCATACTCCTAAACGAGGATTAAGGGATTTATTTAATGAGCTTCGATTCACTGTTGTTGTTTTTCCTTTTTCTTTTAGGCTTGTAGGTATGGATACCCCTCCTAGTCGCTTTGGTGTGCCCATCGACTTGAAAGTGAATGTGTTGGAGTGAAAAGGTTCATGGTTCTCACGGTTGTCTTCTCCTTTTTCTCGATGTTCTTTGCCTTATCTTTTTGTCGCTCGTTCATTGATGTTCGCATTAGTTGAGAATTTGTCTGATCGTGCTAATGCATCTCGCACTTGCAATGAAGTACAAGCTGAATTTGCTCAACCATTTTCCTCTTGTTCTTAGGTGGTCCTTTTTCCTTCCTCGAATCCGTACTTGCTGGCTAAATATGCAATTTTGCTTCTCTCGCTTGTGTGATTGACGATCTAAATGCGTATTTTGCTGTTTACTTTCCTTGCTTCGTTGCGGTTATCTCCATCAAAGGGGAGTTATCTTTAGTTTTTGGGAGTTTCGATATCTTTTCGTTGAAAAATCGTGTCTTGTTTTTTCATTGATCAGACCAAGTTTGGAAAATGAGAGTTAAATTATTATCATGTCGTTGCATCAGAGTGAAGAATGTGATAGTATTAAAGTTTTTAGTAATTTCAAATCCCACGCTTTAAACTCACAATTAGTTCATGATCTCCGGCTAATAGTTCAAATCAAGTAGAAATGGAGGTCAAGGGAAGCGTAAGTTATCGATGGTGGAGATGAGCACCGAAGGAGGATTTCAAACTTCATCGCAACAAGAAACGCAAATATGATTGTACAATTTTTTATTGTTGCTGACTCGCAAGACCTTACTTCATCGTTTCAGTCACCATTTCACGGTACACTCACTTGCACAAACGCCTCTCGCATGCATTGATCACTCTCACTCCCTCTTCCCCTCTGTTAGTCGTTTACACTCGCTCAAAATGACAGCTCGATCCTAATGTCGGTGCCTATGGTAGTCTCAACTTGCTTGTGAGTTCTAGACATTTGCAGCTTCAAGCTGGTAAGACCAGTACAGTGGTAAACTAGGTAGAGATATGGGGGGAGCTAATTATGTGTATGAGAGGATACTAGAGAGATGTATGTCATGATAATCCTAGAGATATCTGTGGAGAGATAAGAAGTGGTGTTAATTGCATAGTAACAAGTCCATGTGACTATCCACGATTCTGAGAAGTGTCGATATCACTGAAAGGCATTTGTATATTTAACTTTTCTCATTCAAGTGATTTACGGTTCTTGGAAACGTTGATATAATCAAGGTCGTCCTTATCTTTTTTTGACTATGTGGTTATTCTGAGATAATCTGTCATTGACAAAATAGAAGCATTACCTTATCTAGCAGCGGTGCCAAGTAGTAATTTATAAATTACATCTCATGTGAACTTTTATTATCTAGTGCACTATAGAAAGTTGCTACGAAAGAGTTCAATAGAGCTTGAGTAAGTGTGACGCATTTTACCCATTGCTTTGTGCATCGACATACTTAAAATTAGAATAACATTTTGTTGTGTGGATCTGAGGCTTCTTGAAATCCAACTGCGACACCATGACAAAGAAACAAAAGAACAACCCATTTGTAGTTCTTTTTGCAAGTGGGGTTTTTCTTTTTGCAATCGATGAAATTGGGAAAATCTCAAATAAGGACCCAAAGTGAGCCTATTTTCTCAAATAAGAATTTGAAGTAGACGTTGTCCCAAATAAAGACTCGAAGTGACTAACAAGTCTCATATAAAGACTTGAACCCGCCGGCCGGCTGACATTTTTGGTGGCCGGAATATGGGCAATTTTGTCCATAAAAAATATAGATAGAAATTAACAAACCCTCCCAAACTCTTCATCTCAAGTACCCAACCAAGAGACAGAGAACATCTCGATCTCAAGTACCCACATTTTAGGCACAATTCGAATCCACTTCCATGGACCCAACCATGAGACAAAAAACATCTCCATCTCGAGTACCCACATCTCGGGCACAATTCGAATCCACTTCCACGGACCCAATTGAGAGAGAGAGAGAGAGAGAGAGAGAGAGAGAGAGAGAGAGAGAGGAGAGAGAGGGATGGAGGGCACGTACCTTTGGAACTTAGGGAGCCAGGGATCTTGCTCCATTAATAGAGAATTTGGGTTCTCCAAATGAGAGGGGACAAAGAACGTAAAAGATGAAGAGTTGAAAAAGAAGAACATGAAGAGTTTTGGGGTTTTGTTTTTAGGGTTTGTTAATTTCTATTTATATTTTTTGGGGACAAAATTGCCCATATTCCGACCATTGGAAATGTCACACACTTGTCAGCTGGCGGGTTCAAGTCTTTATTTGAGACTTGTTAGCCATTTTGGGTCATTATTTGAAATAACGATCACTCCGGATCCTTATTTGAGAAAGTAGGCTCATTTTGGGTCATTATTTGAGATTTTCCTGATGAAATTTAAAGCAAGGATCCTTTGAAGATTCCTTGTAGGGTCATTTAGGGTCTATTTGTAAACATTTTTATTCCTCAAAATTTATATTCTTTTATTCTCCGAAATTGAAAAAGAATAGAAATCCATTTGGAATAAAAAAGTGGTCGGGGAATAGATTTGAAATAGAAATAAAAACTAAAAAAAAATTGCTTATTATTCTAGAGAACAATTTCTATAATAGGTCATTTTCTCTCTTTTCTTTTCTTCTTCTTTCTCTTCTAACCCGATGCTAAAGCCTCCCGTGGCCGGCGACCTTGTTGGCTCTCATCTCTAGCTAGTTGTCGGCCATTGCCAAGACTCGGCAATCGGCTAAAGGAGGAAGAAGAAGAGACAAAAAAAAAAAAAAAAATCTCAGAAAATCATTAGAAAATTAAAATAAATTTTACATGAAAGGAATTTTTTTTAGTTTGGGGTATTGATTCTTGGGTAACTTGCAGGAACATAACAAAGAAGAAATTGATATATTTTGGCCTAAAATGGAGAAATTTGAACTTGTTGCTATTTAGAAAATAAAAACTAGTCTCTTCTACATCATTGCTCTTGTAACAACTCATCTCTCAAAAGCTTACTTTCTTGCTGACCTTTTATTTTATGTTTCTATTTTTAATTTCGTTCATCTAAAATATATATGAAATTTCTATATTCACTCTATCAAATAATTTGTCATTTTTCATTATTATTAACGAGATGCTTTGACATGGAGTGTGTAAAACATTATAGAAGTGTTTAGGAAAATACTAAAAATATTGGCATAAAAGAGTTATGCACAATGAGACATCTTGATATTGTTTGTTAAACAACCTGCAAATGAAATTCATTTTTGTCAATCCAAAATAATGAAATTTCAATGGTATTTTACAATTTTATTTTATTATATGCAAATCTATGACATAATCAAATTCATTCTTTTGAAGTTTCACGAATGAGAATGTAACCATGATTTTCTCTTGGAAAAGCATTAACGAGTTTTTTTTTTTTTTTGGGTGCTTGCATCCAATCATCCCTAAACTGTACATGTATATAAAGACAACTAATAAAAAATATTCGATGGTGATAAACACAACAAAAAAGTAAAAGCTTATAAACACGTGATTGTGTTAAAAAGTTATCTATGTTAAATCTTTTCTAAATTTTACTGGGCAATTAATCCATAAATTGGCTTGACATTGTAAAAAATAACCAAGTTTCTTCTTTTTTGTCAGTAATAACCAAGTTTCTTCAAAATTTCTCTTTTGGACAAAACAAATTTTTATGGAAGTAAATCTAAAAAATAAAGAGAAAAAATAATGCATTTGATATATAAGGAATATCCACAATAAAAACAAGAACAAAATATGAGGTATTCTTAATTATGGCAATTAAATCCTACAGAAATAAAAGCACTAACAAAATAAGGAAAATGAATCAACTGGGTGCTACCACTTTAAATTGCAATTAAATAATCAAGGGTAACTTTGTCTTTTTCACCAAAATGGGTTGTCTTTAGTGTAAATTCAGGGTGTTTTTATGATAAAAAAAATTGTTTGGGGTATCTATGTGACAATGGACAACTTTAGGGTTTCTACTGATATTAAAAAAAATATATAGGTATTTATGTTCTAGCAGGGATAGTTTAGGGTTTATTTGCCAAAGAGAAGAAGCTGAGCTCCAAGCACTTGGAAAATCCATTTCAACAATCAAGCGGCAAAGTTGATTTCTTGAGGGTAGAACTATCCACTCCTCTCCATCTCTTTTCGTTTAAATTTCATGTTGGAATAAAAAGATTTATGGTTCTCACTGTTATCTTCTCTGTTTCTCGATGTTTTTTGTCTCGTCTTTCTGTCGCTCGTTCATTGACGTTCGTATTAGTTGAGATATGTCTAATCGTGCTGATGCATCTCGCACTCGCAGTGAACTACGATCCGGATTTGATCGACCATTTTTCCTCTTGTTCTTGGTGGGTCCTTGATCCTTCCCCGAATCCGTACTTGCTGGCTATATCGGTAATTTCGTCTCTCTCGCTTGTGTGATTGATGATCCGAATGCATATTGTGTTGTTCTCTTTCGTTGCTTCGTTGGAGTTATCTCCGTCAAAAGGGAGTTCGTCTTTTGTTCTTGGGAGTTCCGATTTCTTTTCGCTCATGAAAAATCGCATCTTGTTTTTTAATTGTTCGGGCGGAGTTTAGAAAATGAGAGCAAAATTTTCTCATGTCGTTGCATCTAAGTGAAGATGCGATAGTAACAAGGATTTTTGTGATGTCAAATCCTACGCTTTGACCTCACAATTAGTTCATGATCTCTGGCTAATAGTTCAAATCAAGTAGAAACGGAGGTTGAGGGAAGCGTAAGCTGTTGTAGGAGGAGATGAGCACTGGAGGAGGATTTCAAATTTTATCGCAACAAGAAACGCAAGCTCGATTGTACAATTTTTTATTGTTGCTTACTCGCAAGACCTTACTTTATTGTTTCAGTCACCATTTCACAGCGTACTCACTAGCAGACACGTCTCTCGCATGCATTGATCTCTTAGTTCACTCCCCCTTCCCCTCTGTCAGTCATATTACACTTGCTCCAAATGGTAGCCTAGATCCTAGTTTTGGTGTCTATGGTAGTCTAAACCTGCCCAAGAGTTCTAGACATTTTGCATCTACAAGCTGGTAAGTCCGATATGGCAGTGAACTAGGAAAATCCGAGGGAAGCTAATTAGGTGTATGAGAGAATACTAAAGTGATGTATGTTATGATTGCCCTAGAGATTTCTACAGAGAGAGAAGGAGAGGTGTTAATTGCATGGTAATAAGTCCACGTGACTATCCACGGTTTTGGGAAGTGTTAATATTGCTGAAGGGTATTCATATAATTAGCTATTGTCATTTGAGTGGTTTATTATATGGAAACATTGATATAATCAAGGTCGTCCTTATAATTTTTCTATTACTATGTGGATGTCCCGAGATAATCCGTTATTGACAAGTTAAAAGCATTACCATATTCGGTAGCGATACTGAGTGGTCATCTATAAATTATATCTCATGTGAATTTCCATTATCTAGCGCAATATAGAAGGTTGTTGCTAAAGAGTTCAAATAAATAGAGCTTGAGTAAAAGTGATGGATTGTGCATCGACTTAAAATTCTAACCCCTTAGTTCTGCTTCTTTTTTAAGCTTGGGGTACTGATTTGTGGGTAACTTGCAGGAACATAGCTAAGAAGAAATTGATATATTCTGGCCTAAAATGGAGAAATCAGAGAAAAGAAGCGGCAGTGGCAATGACAGCATTCCCTACTTGTCTCTAGAGATTATATCAGAAATATTATGCAAGCTTCCTATCGACTCAGTCCTACGCTGCAGATGTGTTTGCAAGGCCTGGCGTTACCTGACAAAATCTCCCGCTTTCATCGAGCAGCTTTTGAGTAGCAATGTTGACAAGGCACCGGCTCTTCTCCTTGAAACGTCTTGTGTAGAGAATGAATCCACAAAGCCATTTCTTTTGGTGGATGTTGAGCAACGCAGGTTTAGACACATTCGCATTGATCCACTAGAAGGACTTTCGGCCATGAGCACTTGCCGAGGATTGGTATGTGTAGGTTCTCTGTCAACTCTTGATCCTGTTTATGTTTTCAATCCCATAACGAGGGAGTACAGAAGATTGCCAGCATCGGGAGAAAAAGATATTGAAGATCATCAAGCTGGACTCGGTTTCGATCCTTCAACAGGAGAGTACAAAGTTCTGCGGACATATGTTGATGATGATGAAGGAAAAAGGTGCTTCGAAGTGACTACACTAGGAGAGAGTTCGTGGAGGAAATTGGATGTACCTGATCATTGGCAGGATTATTTTGTATATGAACCTGTATTCTGGAACAAGGCCATTCACTGGAAAGCCTCTACAACAGCATGTGACTTCCTCTTATCATTTGACGTATGTCATGAGAAGTTTCGGAAGATTTCATTTCCCAAAGGTATTGCCGGCTTTGGCATCAGCCCACGTGCCGAAGATGTTGGCCAATTCGGCCTCGAAGTACGCCACGATAATGATGGTGAATTGTTCCTACCCCCCCAAGGTTTTGTCCCTGACCTCACGTCAATCATCAAACCCACGGAACTTGAGCTGCTAGGATTCGGAGGATGCTTGACCATAATAGAACATGATGACGAGGAGATGAGACTATGGGAAGTGACGGGGGACAAGCTCGAAGACCTTTCCATCTGGTTTTGGGATGAACACGATACTCACGTTCTGTGGAATCCCTACATGACTTATAAAGTCATCGGTAGGTGGAGCCCGGAATGTTATCTGTTAGAGGTGAGTATTTGTCATGGTGACGTTGAGAACCGAAGAAAGCACTTCATATGGTTCCTCCCGAAAAGGGCTAATTACATGCCACTGGACATCCCTGGCCTCCCTTCGATGTTCATTACGGTACGCGGTTATGAGCCTAGCCTTGTATCACCTGAAACTCTGTGATTGAGGGTTGCTCTTTTTATCTCCCGGAGCTAAACTTTTTGTTGTCTTCAGTCTGACCCTTTGTGAGTACTGTGTTTTCTCCCCCATTTAGCCATATCTGTAATTATTCGAGCAGCTCCTTTGCAGAAATGTTGCAAGGGATAAGTACCGGTAGTCTAGGAAGAACTGTTTTCGTTTAACATTGCCAATTGCAAGTACTGAAGGATTCTTTGTGCTATTTTGTGGATTCATTTATGTTCTTCCCATAGTTATTGGAAATTTCATGTAGAGATTATTACAGCAGGTTCTTTGGTTCAGAAGGAGAGTAAACGAAAGTTAGTAGGATGAGGGAGATCGAATCTATACTATAAATGAATCTACTTGTGCAGGCAGAAATCTTTAGCCCATGCACTTAAAAAGAAATATAATAAATCGTTGGGAACCATGACCAAGTTAATCATGCTTGATTGGGTATTATTGATATACCTGGTATGCTCAATACCTGTCAGAGAACGACATTGAGGCACAAGAATATGATCTGATTCCTTTGCATCATCACCAAATGCAAACACTTCATTATTTCAACACTCGCTCGATATTTTCTACACAACATGTTTATATGGTCTAATATCTTAAGGTGAACTTCCTGTCGTAAGAAGAAACAATAGTTTGCGCTGTGCATCGGTAGAAATGCATGTACTGGGGATTACTACGCCATTAGTGCCAAGTACTAGATTGACGGGGATTGGGGGCTGACATTGCAGTCTATCATTAAGTAAATTGTATGGAAGGACTGTTTTGGCCATTGTCCTAGGGCATGAGCGACTAAAAGAACTTCTTACAGCCTACAATTTCGGGAAAAAGGTGAATCAAATTGATTGATCGGCGGATCAAAGTAGGGCTACTATCACTATTAGTTACATGTTCGATAATATCTACATGTAAAAGGATGCGTGAAGAGTTCCACATTGAAGTGAACGCCCTGAAACTTTCACTGAGATAGGAATTCACCACATTCTTATACATATTATCGATTGGAGTTAATTAGGAGTTCAAGAGATATACAATGAAGGATTAAGATTCAAACTAAGTTCCTAGATGGCACAAAACCTTGGTCCGAAACGCATCTAAATCGCTTTGACCACATGGCAGGTCTAGTCATGTCCACTATACAACGACAACCGTTCATGCATACCACACTTGGGACAGAGCTCGGTTAAGCAAAGTCGGTCTCCTGACTGGTGGTACTGTCGATCTCTTCCTTTCCCTCTGAGAATCTCTCTGTTTGAATTGGAAATGATTGAAACTTTACATGACTGTTCACTTTTTCTCTTGTTCTTGTTTTTCTTTTTCCTTTTGGGTTCTGTAAATAATGGCTTACCGAGCTAAGAATCTTGCCGGTCGCGTCAATGCACCTTGCATTTAATTTGATCTGAACTCATTTGGGCATTTTCCTTTTGTTCTTGTCTGATATACAAGCTCCCAAGGGCTGATGATAAGGAGTTGTTGGCTGAAGTTCATGCTCGCATTTGAAAAATGTGTTTGAAAAATGTGTATCTGTGGTTTTCTCTCCCTTGTACGGGAACACGAATCGTTGTTTCTTGAAATCTAGAAATTGTTTCTCGTTTGAAGCCATTGAGTAGAGTGCGTAAATGAGACCAAATTTTTTTCTCTTTTTTCATTGCACCTGTCTGAAGAACGAGAAGTGTGGATGGTGACAATATCATTGTGAAGGCACTATATAAGAGTAGGATTCATTTTAGAATCTACTTCGAATAATGTGTGCGCCTTTTCTCAACGCTAAATGCAACACTAATTGAAGGACTGATCTGATCATTGACGGTTTCCAGGGGTGTTGATATTGTTGAAGGGTGTTCATGTAGGTTGATATATTCGTTCTAGTGATCGCTTTGGAAACATTGGTATAATTGAAGTTGCATCCCCACAATCTGTCCTGTTAGGTCGGTGTCCTATAATGATCAGATTATCTTTACGATCCAAAAGCTTAAACGGAATAAGATACCGAAAATGGTTATTATACTACATCGGGTTGCCATGGTGCATCGGTCCCATGCTTCATAGGTGATATCCTGAACATACTTTCATTAACTGTACCATAATAAAATCCACAAAGAGTTCTGGAAAGAGAGATCTAATGCAAACTATTTGGCATCGAATCGCACTTCCAATTTTGGAACAACATGTTGTGAAATTATTGGGCTTCTTGAAATCTAACCGTCGGACCGCAATAAAGGAAATTGAACCACAGAACACCAAACAAAGATGGAAAAGATAGATTGCACTTTACATTCCTAGTATGTTTTCCTTCGTGATATCCTCTGTTTACGATTTATCATGCTTGTGGTACCTAATTCATTTTTTTCAGTTACAGGGTAGATCGTGCTAATTCGATGTATTCTTCCCTCCAATGGCGAATCCAAAGACAGCGAGCTATGGCAACAACATAAGTATCCCTTACTTCATTGTTGATGTCAAATGCGAAATACTAGTCAGGCTCGCAGCCGATGTGTGTGCAAGTCATGGTGTACTAGACGAATGATCCTGTCTTCATCGAGTGGCTGACGCCCAGGGCTCATCGTCCAGTTGCTCAGTGTGCCAGGCGACCAACTCAGGGGTTTGCTCCATTGGGTGGATCCCAAGGGATGCAATCGCGGGGTTCAGAACAAGCTGCTTCAGGGACTATTGGTCATGGGGTCTTGCCGGGGATTGCTTTGTCTAGTTTTCCCTGGTCGCTGGATCCTGTCCTCATTTGTAACCCCGTAATGAGTGAGTACCGGCAATTGCCCACGTCGAGAAGAAGGTTCATTTATTGCCATCACGGGGTCAGTGCAAAATCCTGTGAACTGATGTCAAGGTCGAAGACAAGACATTGCGGTTCAAGGTGATTACGCTCAGGAAAAATAAGTGGAGTACATCACCAATTACCGACAATGTCTGGAACCACCATGAATGCGATCTGATGTCCTGGATCATGGCCATCCTCTTGACTTTCCTGAAGAATTTGGGGATGTCAATTTACACGTCGATGATGGTAGTAAAGGCATCACATCACCGCCTCCAGGGGATCCTTTCCCGCATATCCGCTGGTCCGGAGAGCACCTGACCAAGCATTTCGAATAGATTGGCTTCGGGGAGATCCCTGATCGTGGTCGAACATAAGGAGTGAATGCTGATGTTGGAAGTGACCAGAGAGAATCTGAAAGTTGTCAAGATCAGCTGGCGGAAAGAGCACGACACTCACGTCTGGCGACCCCGGGTTCTTATCTTCTCCAGCTGAGCACTTGCTGTGAACCTCCCTCGGAAGTTCAACGCAATTCCTGGCTTTGAGCCTAGCCTGGTCTCTCCTGAAACTACTTGACCGAGAACTGAAACTTTCCTAACATGGTGGTCCATGCCAATCGCCTTTGTAAACATGCACGTCTTCCTGTTTAACCAAACTGTGATCATTTTGGATGTTTGTTGAAGAGATTAAAATCAAAGAGGGGGACTTGTTTGAAATCTCACTTAGCCTTACCGAAGTTTGCAGGAGCTCTTTCTTTTTCGTGTCATCAAGCGAACTCGATATGTTCTAGTTAAAATCGACTAGAAAAGGCTCTAGTTTCGCATTGGGACCCCATGTTCTGAGTCGATGCAGCGAGGCGTATCGGAAGTTCTTCAACTGGGGAAGGAGAGTAAATGCAGATCATCACGTTGTTTATGTCCTTCTAGGTTATTTATAATGACAATAAGATGTTTCAAATCTGCATAGTAAACCTCTCAATCCAATTCCGTGCAGAGATCCACATTGTAATACACCAGAAAACATGTCCTAAGGTCCTGACATATTGTTCATGGAAAAAAAGACACAATTTTCAGGAATATTAACAGATACCCAGAATTCTAAATATTAAAAGGATACGAAAAGAAGAAAAATTCGTACATTTTTTTTGGTATAATTTTTTCGTGTCCATATAAATGGAATACCTGAACATGGCCATGACAATGACCTTGATCCACCCGCACATACACAAAGACCAGTAGCTATTGCTCATGTCCTTTTAGAGATGTCTATTCCTACATTGATATGTGCCAGCTCCATTAGGAGAATCTGAAACCATATCTTTAAATTTGATGTAGCTCAATCGCGGGCCCTATTCCCCTAACCAGATAATGATTTTAGCTAATAGGAGCTAATTCAAATGGAGCAACTAACTAGGCTTGCATTTGAAATTCATGGGATTTGGAATATACAATCGAATTCTAGCTAAAGTTCCTCTTTATATGGCAAACAAAAAATTGTATGTGATTTTAAGATGTAACGGGAATTTGGAATTTCATTCGGCTTTTGACGATTGGATGAGTTCATTGCGATGGCGATAGCTAATTGGTTTAGTGAAGATTATCCCAAGAGAAATGGTTTTTCATCATAAAATTACATTTGGGGAGTCATCATAAGTATAAATATATAATTGGCAATTTCTATAGTCAAGTTGTGTTATCAACAAAAAAAAAATGATAATTTGTTCCTCGAAAAGTGCAACTTAGAAAATGACACATCCTATTCTAGAATAGACAACACCTATGATACATAAATTCATACACTTTAAAGGCTTTTAACTTTTGTAAAACGTCACATAACTACCACGTCGACATCAAATCACCGTGGTAACATCAAAAAAGTAATTTGAAAACTAACTAATCCTAGCTAGTTCATTATAGGGTCAAGAATCGTGATGCTACAAATAGCCAATATAGGTGTCTTACTTCTAAATATTTTTATGCCTTTTGTCTTTTTATTTAAATTTTATTAATACTGAGTACCTCAAATGTTTACAAATATACTAATTCTGACATTTAAAATCATCCACTACTTTAGATAGTGTGTTTAAAGGGAGTACGTGTACATTTCTTTTGATGGAAAAGTTGTATATTAACTTTTACCAAACACCATTACCTATATGAAAGCCAAAAAAGGCTACTTTCCACTTATCCTTATTATGGTTTCCTCGAGATTAGAACTTAATAAAAGATAATTACAAACTTGAGAAACTTATAAGAAAATTATATAAGATTTAATCTTTCAATGCTTAAATATTAAGAGTTTTGACAAATTAAATCGGAATCAAATTGCGAGAGTCATAAAGTCTTTAACAAATAAGAAGTAAGTGAAAAATTAAAAAAAAAATTACAGAAAAGAAATCCTAAGACACTTTTCACGCAAGAATCTTCTCTTTTTTGGGGCAGAGCACTGACCATCATTTATAATTTAAAAATAAAATAAAATAATTACTTTAGCTCCTCTTTTACCGCTGGATTAGAGCCGGGACCCCATCTTGACACGTGTCCCTGGCAGATCGAGAAGCCGTAATTTCGCTACTTTTTTCCAAACACCCGTCGGCCTGCGTTCACGCCTAGGTGGGAGCAGCGCGACCCACCAGTCACGGGGCGACACGTGTGCGACCACTGCGGCTCCTTAACTGTGTCCCAGGCAATTCTCGATTAATCAAAGTCTAATTCAAAGACAGATTTCTGACTCAGACAAAGCAGGAAAAAAGAGTCACCTTTTGTCCTTTGGTTTCTTCTGTGGATCTTAGTAGAAGCACTTACTAAGAAATCTCTTAACAAAATAAAATAAAAAAAATTCTTTGATTTGATTTTTAAAGGGTTGACAAAACTTTTTGTTTTTGGGCAAGTGCTGAAAAAAAGAAAAAAAAAAGCTGCAACATATAGGCTAAATAGAGAATAGATGGTTGAATAATGAAGCTCCAAGTTAGGTAAGTAGGAAATGAGATTTTCTTGTCTTGACTTGGCAAGTCTTCGAACTTCCTTGTTTCTTCCGCACTAACTTGGGTTAATGGAGCGGCGTGCTTTTAATTTCCTATCTCGAGATAGACATCCCTATGACTTTAGTTATAGTTATCATGTGGGTGGATATGTTATTTTAAGGTCACATATTAAGTGATGATATTTCCCTACACTTACCATATCATTAATTACATCATGCACTCGAAATGAATTCGCACTATCATATCGTACTGGATGTGAAATGTGGAATTTATTAAACATGCTTATATCTACTAATGAGAAAAATCCACACACTACTCATATGTGATTAAAATTACGTCGTTCTTAGGGTACATGATTAAGGTTGTCATAAATTACATGATTTAAGATTTGTCAATAGATAAGCTAGTGTATTAGATTTTGCGAACTGAAAAAGAAGTCTGTGACATAAGCTAAAGTTGAACGTACAACAATTTATCCCAAAAACTAGAATATAAAAAAACAAAAGAGGAAAAGAGGGATTCAAAATTTCTTAGTGAAGAAACCGAATGGGTTTTTGACACGTGTCCAGTCATTATTTAGTTGCTTTCTCAAGGATGATGCTTTCATCCAAAAGACACAAGGTGCAAACCTTGGACAAATCCCTTGAACCACTTTGTGTGCTATCGTACAGGAGAAAAAAATAACGCGTGACGTGACACAATGAATGACAGCATGGGCATCTCGGACGACATGACTGGATAATCTGCATGGAGTCTCCTCTCCCATCTCTTTCTTCTTGACTTAGCCCCCAAAAGAGATTTAAAATCACTCACCAAAACTGCTGTGGGGGCTGCCAATATTAATCACTCCAGTCCAAGCAGCAAACTTGTTTGTTATGAAGGTTTGAACAATTGATAAGACCAAATTCGATGGCATGTCCTGCTCGTTCTCATCCTTATGGATCCATTTTGAGTCTTTTCAATCTTTTTAATAAATTTACACTATCAGATTTCTATGACTCTAATTCAAGATATTATTTCGCTATAATTTTTTTTTATTAATTCTTACGGAAATCTGAATCTTTGAAACATAATTTTGTATGTACATTGCGGTAAATCTAGTGACTATATAACCTTTATTCACGCCCATCACTATAGTACCTTGTCACATACTATGTACCAGTAGAAGTACATATAGATTTTGGTGCATGGTCAAAGGGATCTAATGTGATTAGCACTATGAGAAAGCTCATCTTAGATAGATGAATGTTTGGGCCGATGCGCATTAATATAATTGAACAGGTCTAGGAGGCGAGAGAAGAAACCGATGCACGAATTCGGACCATACAGGATTGATTTATGTTTGCACTGTGGAAGACACTAGGCTTCCAGAGAGTTCTGAGTGTTTGTGGTGGACTGAGCAAGAACAAAACTACATCACAATTTCAATGTAAGACATACATCTATCCACACCACCAGTAGAGACAAATATATATACTGGTAATACAAGCTAGTGGTTGTGTGTTGTGCAGTACATGGAACATGTGAGTGTATATATATATGACCTTTCACACCCAAACACACAGACATCCAGAGACATATGCAAGCCTTCCCAGGGTTTCCATTTCCATTTCCTTCATAGAATGCACCGTTCCTTTCTTATCTCTTTTTGGGTACTCTCTGTTCTCATGGTCCTTTCATAAAGTTTTCTCATCTCTTAACCAAGACTGGTAAGAGAGAGAGAGAGAGAGAGAGAGAGAGAGAGAGAGAGAGAGTTTATTAGTGGGTGAGGGTGTTAAAAAATGGGAAGAGGGAGGGTTCAGCTGAAGAGGATAGAGAACAAAATCAACAGGCAAGTGACCTTTTCCAAGAGAAGGAATGGGCTTCTCAAGAAGGCTTATGAGCTCTCGCTCCTCTGTGATGCTGAGGTCGCTCTCATCATCTTCTCCAGCCGGGGCAAGCTTTACGAGTACTGTAGCAGCTCTAGGTATTCTTTGTCTCCCTGCTCCAGCTCTGGATCTCTTTCTTGAACTCTTCAAATCTGATCATGGCTTTATTTTGGTTACTTTTGATGCTCTCCAACTCGAGCACCTCATAATCAAGAACTATGGTTTCTCTAGATTTCTTCTTGTAAGGGTTTTCAGTTTTATCAAGGGTTTTGATCCCTTGGTGTTGGATCTTGTCTTTTGAAACTCTGAGTACCTCTCAAACTTTTGCTATGCTTTTTGGGTTTTCGGTGTATTTGATCTTCTTAGAAAAGAAATTTAAACAACGGAAAGCTCGGTCCACTAAAGATCAGATTCGGATCTCATCTCTTCTTGCTTTTCCTTTTCTTGCTATTTTTTTTCCCTATAATTTAATTTATCTCATTTGTGCTCAAGGAAAGGGTTTTCAGGATTAATGATGATCAGCCTCTCAAAGGGTTTATTTCAGTAGCTCGTGTATGATATTTTCTCCCTGTAAATTCCACTAGCGATCGCCATCAAAGTTCATTTCAAGATGGATGCCTTCTCCAGCAAATATATCCACAATACTTAATATACTTTTTCCTCTTAGTCTCACTAAAGAATTTCACATGTGCTGTTAAATTCAACACAATTGCAGTGGCAGAGAAAAGGCTGCTCTTTCTTTGGTCTGATGCCCAATGAAAACCCTAGAAGCACGTGTAGAGACAACGTGGGGCTTCATTACATATACAACCTTAAACAACTGGAAAAAGTCAACTCAATCCGTCTACAAATTCATTTCAAATTGATGTTTTCTTCGAGTAGTTACTACATATCAAATGAGAAAATATTGGGTAGTTTGGCCACTCCATGCCGGCGTTCCTGAACCAATCAGGAAGCAATACTTGGAACCCTGTCAATGAATAGGACCGGCTGCTCTTTTTACACAAAATTACTTTTGTAATGTACTAAAACATTACAGATGTGGAGTGGCCGGATTGCCCAATATTTTCTGTAGCAGTACGTATGGGTACCCTTGTTTTCTGGTTTACTCTGAAAATATTAACGCCATTTGACCCTAATGAAACAGTGGTTACCAGAGGATAACTCTTTGTTTCCCTATATTTTGTAATGTACTGAAACATCACAGCCGAATTAATGGAACATGTTCAGATTTTTACCCATGACCCATCCTGATTTAAAGCCTTTTTCTATAATATATTGTTTAGGATGCACCTATGCATGGGTTGCAATCAAGATTTTCACTCTTTTCTTGATATTTGATCAACCATCTTGAAGTAGACATTTCCCTTTCTTTGGTTGTCACCGAATGTGACTCGAAACTTGGAATCACTAATGAGGTTGATAGGAGTAAGAGGAAAATCGAATAACGAGATGGATTGGAGACATGTAATGCGTGCTTCTTTATTCATAATCGACTTGCTTATATATTATTTAAGAGTTGGAATTGAATGCACAACCATCTATTCTAAAAACTAAAACTGTTAGAGAACTAATTTCATTCTATTTGTTAATAATGTGTAGGCTGGTAGGATGAAGACTCTCTAATTAAGAATGCAAACTTGATATTCGAGGGGAAAGTCATGGAACTAGAAACTAATTCTTTAACAGTATGTTAGAGAATCGGATATGCAATCTTTTGTTCTAAAAATTTAAACCGTCAGAGGACAACACACATTTTATATCTTATCTATCCACCAAATGAAAAAGAAAATGAGCGAATTCTAAAGCCGCTCATGAGAATTACCATATATAGAACAAAGATCTATTACTATTTACATAGCGCATGAGATTCATTGGATAGATCATTCTCCACCTCGCCATTGGCTCACATTAACTATCCCTCCCATCCCCAATAATAGCTCTTTTGGATTGTTGAACGCTATTCCTCAAGATGTTTAGATTATGTCGTTCAGCTCGAGTTATTTCACCATCATTTGACAGCATACTAAATGGAGTCAACCTTAATATTCACATCGATTGATCAAGAGGACTAAAAGCGATTGATTGTCTTATAATTATCATACTTCCTTTCCATTGGCATTGGCATATGGTAACAAAGGGAGATCTAACATAATTATCAATAATGATTGCTAAGACTATGTGTGATCTTTTTTCTCTTTGAAGCCGACAAGAAGTGAAGGAGTCACATCTCTTAAGTATCTGTTTACATAGACTCATGTGCCTTTCTATGTGCTTTTGGATTTGAACTAGGCACATTTGAAGCATAATATGGTTTTGCATCATCTCCCATATTCTCTATCTCTTGTAATATCCTAGTGTTCTTTTGCTCAATCTTATGTTAATTTCCTCTTTCCATTCACCTTCTTGCCCTAGCATGATGAAAACACTTGAAAGGTACCAAAAGTGCAGCTATGGTGCTCAGCTCAACCCAAGCCGCTCAATCGAAGAGACACAGGTACCTTTGGTCTTTTCTTTCTTTGTTCTTTGTGCACGTGCCCGCCTGCACGTGTATGTGTGTATGTGTGTGAGGGAGAGAGAGAGAGAGAAATCTTGTTTCAAGAACTCCATTTCTATACGCTTCATTTATGAAAATGATAGCAATAACGAAGTGAACTTCATTTGGTGCGCAAAAAATGGCTTAGAGTATACCACCTCACCACTACAAAAAGATCAGAGCAGGATTTATCCATAGAATGGTGCTCATTCACTTACTAGGGCAAGAGTTTATCAGGTTGTTGTGCTTACTTGTTCAGTATATGAAGCTTTAATCCTAATTATATTGTCAAGCAGAGCAGCTACCAGGAATACTTGAGGCTGAAAGCAAGAGCTGAGGTCCTCCAGCAATCTCAAAGGTTTGAATCTCTCTCTATCTGCAGTTGAGATTCTGCTAATTATCTCCACAAGTTTCAATTTGCTATCATGTAGTAGCAATAGTTCGAGTCACTTTGTGTTTGGTTTCAATAATTTTGGGCCTTCAGAAACCCATAATAAGATTGGCAGAATTTTTTTGTCTTGCTCTTTTAATTTCAGTTTCTACATCTACCAACTCCCACTACATTCATGAAATAACATTGCACTTATTAATGTGCTTGAAATTCTCTGGCGTACTTACTGGAGTTTAAATGTGAGTGAGCCACAGGAACCTGCTTGGGGAAGATTTGGGTTCACTAGACAGTAAAGAGCTTGAGCATCTGGAGCGTCAACTGGAGAGTTCATTGAAGCACATTCGGTCGACAAAGGTAACTTGTGAAAAGAGAGATGGTTATCAGAAAGGAAGCTCTCATGAGTAATGAGCATATTTTTTTAACGTAACCCTCTATCACTTGGACGATTAAATTGCTCTTAATTAATCTTGCAGACCCAGTCCATGCTCGATCAACTCTTTAATCTTCAAAACAGGGTATGGATTAATTAATTATCAACTATTTTAGAATGGAAGTCGGTTTCGCTTCCTTCCTTTCTTCTTCTCCTTGCTCAATGTTGGATGGTGCATGTCTACTTAGGAGCAAGTGCTACTGGAGAGCAACAAAATCCTTAGCAAGAAGGTATTGCGCCTAATTGTGCACCTTGCCTTCTGTTCATGTTGCAGTAATTTTCTCTTGAATCTTTCCTGCTGTCCATTTAGCCAAGTATTAAGGAGAAACTCATGCTTTTTACTGAGTACTGTTGAATGTTTCAATTAATTTAACCAGGCATGGAGTTTCATAGAGCTCAGATAATTATGAGTTCTTGGAATTGGGGGTAACACACTGTTCTTAGGGGCTGAAAATGCAAAGTTACTGATTATTGCAATGAAAAATGGTTTCCTGCAATCAATTGATGGATTAAGAAACTAGGATGGACTCAATTGAACATGCAAACGATAGCTTCTGTTATAATTTATTGCTATTTTATCACCCTAAATCTTGTTTCTTGTGCAGCATTTTCCTCACACACGCATGCGCACACACTCTCTCTCTAGAGTTGCCAAACTGCTCTTTGAATAAAATTACCATACCAAAGATTGTCGCGGTATTTTTATGTTGCATTTTGGGGCCAGTCACACAAACTTACTTCATGATGTCACAAGATAGCATGTTGTCGGTGTAATAATCACATTATATTTGAATAATGAAATCTTGAATAGAGATATTTCATAGCCATTCATTCGGTTGCCAAGCTTATAGCACTAATAGACAGCATTAGAAGTTGCTTTTCCTGGAAACTTATAGTTGTGATTGTATAATAGCCGTGGTATCTCCTTCCTAGTCCTGAGCTTACCGGCATAATCCACACATTAGTTTAGAGACCTTGATGTCAAGCAGCCTAATTGATGCAGTAAGTATAGCAGATTAGTGGCAAAATACAGGAAGTGACTACCTTATATTTGATTCTTCATCATGATGCCACTGCTTCAAATACACTTACTGATTGGATTTGGAAATTTCTGTTCTTCACAATTAGCTGGAAGAAGTAAGTCCACAAATTCCCTTTCAACTTGCCTGGGAAGTCGGAGGTCAAGGCGGCAACGGCGACGGGGGCGGGGACGGGGGCATTCCATATAGCCTATTTCCTCCTCAATCGGAAGGGTTCTTCAACCCGATGGACGGCAACCTCTCATTGCAAATCGGGTAACTACTCGCATCCTCATTCGCACTTACTAAAACACAACGTGTACAAAACATCTTAGTGCGTCGTGACACAATGAACAACAGAGTGGATTTTCTTTTGTTTCTCTTTTATGTTCTTATTTTCCAGATACAATCCGACATGTCTGGACGAGATGAATGCTTCAGTTTCGAGCCAAAATGTTGCCGGATTCATTCCGGGATGGATGCTTTAAACTTACTACATCAACTTGGAGTGCGAATCGAGCCGGTGAAATCTGTGCGTGTGTCCCTCGTAAAATTGTGATCCGCAAGACAATAAGTACATAATATTTTGGAGATGTGATGACATAAAAAGAGGAAGGCCACGCTTTCCTCTCTCGTGATCAGAACTTTGATAATGTCTGTATGGCCCTGCACTGCAATCGAAACGAGCTAAGCTTTGTAGTTCTTTTCGAAGCCTGCAATATTGAGCTGCATAGCTTGCTGTCATAATGTATGGTCGAACGTAGCGCTCGCTTTAGAGTCCCTTTATCCGTTGCTTGGGTTTGAATGATTCCCCTCAAAATGTTCATTTTCCGTACGTGAAGTTTGGCCGATCAATCAGCTCCTTTCAACCAGAAAGCACGGTTTGCCTCCGTTATCAGATTGTCGACCCTGATGTCTTTGTCAAAGTGCACAGTTTTTTGCCACCGGTGATTTCGCTGCGCGAATCAATATTCATGTGGCCACGATTATATGACCAGTCACGTGTCACATTCCGGCTTACTTAATATTCATTACAGCTCATCTTTACAAGACCTTCGAACATTGGATGACAAAAAAATTCTTAATCATAGCTAAAGAGCTCGTCTTTATACGAGGTTCCGACATTGAGTGACAAAGGGTTTGGAATGTTAGCAAAATCAGGAGACTTTTAACAACAAAGAGGCACCAACTTTTGTCTGGGGGCCATCTGGGCCTCAATCCTCAACTTTCAAGTGACGTATCCAAAGACGCAAATTATCACTTGGGAAATGACTTTGGCTTTAGACTTTCAGGTGTCACGTTAAAAGGCCACTAATTTTTTATCTTGGGGACAATTTTGGCCACTTCAAAGATTTTCTTGAAATGTGTACACGTGGCATCTAAAATGGCAAACAGACACTTGACATGACTAGACAGGTGTCATGTTTGTGAAAGCGAATCCCTTAAAATCGAAACGACTTTACCTCCCACATAAAACAAAAACCTCGTTTTCAAGCCAAATATTAGGGTTTCAACCCAGATTGAAAGGAGCACCTGAATGGGGGCTTAGTTTTTTTTTTTTTTTTTTCACAAAATCAGAGCATGTTTGCCTTTCTCTCTCTCTCTCACCTTAGATTTGAGGTCGTGGAAGTCGTCAACGACATAAACGACCTCATATCTAAGGTCTTAGGTGGTTGTCGACAGACCTTCGTCTGTAGGCAACGACCTTGACCCCAACCTCGACCGCTAGGCAAGCAAGCAATGCGCAAACATTGTATGAACTCGAAAGGCGGACCGCCACTCCAATGATCAGTACAATCATCAATTCCCTCCGTTAGTTTAATTTTCCAGCACATTGATGGTAGCTTCACCGTAACATGTCGTATGATTGAATACGACTTTACGAATTCTAACAACTATTGAGGTGTCTGACCAAAATAAAAATAATAATAATTAGTGAGATGAAAAGGTAGACAATTACCGGTTTGTTAATTCAGTTCTTTCTTTATTTCTTTATTAGAGCTTCCCCAAACTAGAAATGTGCAAAACCAACTGCCTAAATCGAGAACCGCCCAAACCGGCTAGTTTGATCCGATTCCTGATTCCTAAAAGTAAAACTGGTGTTTGGATGGTCTAGTTCCCAGTTCTATGGGCGGACCACACTAGACTGGATCGGACCGACTAAATATATATATTTTTTTATTTAATTAAAAATTAGAAAATATGAACTAGACACTATCTTGGTGTGATTCCAAATAGTGGGAAAAAATTTGATGGGAAGAAAGTAACGAGGAAAAAAAGCAACCGATTTTATTGGATTGCACCGAAATTGGACCAACCTATGGTGTAGTCTAGTTCCTAGTCCTAGGACCAACCAATCTGGTCCCTGGTTCCGATTTGTGTAAATTAGTCCTCCCAGTTCAATTTCCAATTCCATCTTAGAGCCAGGCCAAACTAGGTGGGACCGAGAACCGACCACCCTTACCCCAAACATGATCGAGAGCAAAAGAATGCTCGTGTGATACCTTAAAAGCACATGATTCAGCTCGCCGTGTCGTCGTTCTTTCCGTTATTCCGATCAATATGATGCTCGAACAATACATTGCGCGTTGGAGCGATTGTCGTATGCGATCTCTAGTGATGGCCACTGAATCTTCAGAACCCACTAAGAGAACGAAACATTCGGATACGTCGAGCTTGCACACATCAAATTCTCGAGGCACTTTGTATGCAGTCGGCTTTAGGCGGCGAACACGACGCGACGTCGATATATTCCTTTTTTCTCGACAAAGGAAAGGTGACAAGAGCAGCTCGAGTGCGCGAGAGAAAGAAGAAGAATAACATAGGGATGGTCATGTGGAGCTAGGTGTTGGACCATCCCCCCTTAAGTTGTTCCAAAGGCATTTCCTTTCTCTCCTCTCACCTCTATCCAAATTTGGGCAATCAAACTGTCGATGTCGACAGCAAAAGCAAAGAATCAATTGCTTGCCCAAATATCATGCTGTTGCCCCGACCGGGCCAGGCCGGGCTGTGGGGCCCACGCCTCGCGTGAAGAAGACGGTCCCCCCCACCACCTCAACCGCGGCCTCTCTCTCTCTTTCAATGGCCTCGTGGCCCTCTCGAGAGCAAGCACCGGCCCGCGTTCCCCTTGCCGGTTGCGACGATTCGGCGTTCAAATCCACATATCGAATTTGCGATATTCTGACTTTTATTCGATATTGAGCGTATCGAATTTATTCTAGGTGCCTTACGATTGGAATTCTAGACCGCAACGAGAAATCCGAATGAAATAATTACGATATATCTCTTGCTTTACTCCCATGCACGTTTTGCGAGGCTGGATTTTGGATCCCTCAAAATCCAGAGGGCACCAATATGGTACGGAGATAAAATCCAGCTAATGGCGACAAGAAAATATTTTGGCTTGGAACCTACCTCTGTGGCACTCGATGGTTTTTCCTCTTTCCTAGAAAAAATTGCGTGGGACTAATTAGAGTTATTTTTTCTTTAATTTAGTTAAGTAGTCAGACTATGCATAGAGAATCTTCAATGGAGAAAATTTCAACACTTTGGTGGCCCTAGCGACAACCTTAGCATCTATACTCATAATCTCATTGTACCGTCTAATAGACATAGAATTAGCCATATTCTTTACTTCATAGCTTAAGCTATGTCAAAAAATAATCCAAAAGTCATAAATCTATTATGTGCCGGCCAAGCCAAAATATTTTAACTGTATCAATTCAATCCTAAACTTTTTGATGATTTGCTAGCATAGTCCTTTGCAATTTTTGGCCAAAATTATCCAAAATGACTATATCAACAAATTATTAATAAGTTCGTTTCGACAGTGACCTCTTCCTCGCCTGTGGCGTCTTTTCTGGCCAGTTGACCATGCCGTGCTTCTTTTTGGTCTAGGTATTAGAGTGTTTGTGCCGTGTTTTGCGGCTTTTTCATCTCGTCACCTTTCCACTCCTTTTGTTCTTGCATTTGGAGTGTAAGTTTCTGGTGACGAGATAAAAAAAAAAAACAAAACAAAACAAAGAATCTATTCCAATGAATAGGTTCTAGGTTCTAGGTGGAATAGGTAGAGAACTTAGAACCGCTCATCCTCAATATAGATACATTTTAAATATTCCAACATTTTAGTACATATATATTCACCTAAGATATAAAGCTACATGAAGAGTTAATTTCGCATGATACTCTTTTGAAAATCAAATATCTTAATAAGGCAGTCCTTAAAAAGTTGTCTCGACGTAAATATAAAAGACTTAGACAAATTTAATTTGAGATTTGCAGACGATGCTGTAGAAAAGTCAAAGAAGGTTGCTTGAGGTACAACCTCTTTTTCAATTCATAAACTTGCAACGTAAAGGAAATGATATTTGCTTGGAATTGTTAGAATTATGATGACGATTATGATGATCAGTAGATTATCAGATAAAGAATAAATTACCTCAGAAATCGAGACAAAAATTTGCAATAACTTAATCCGGGAGAGGTGAGGTTTAAAAACATCATTAGAAATTTCATAGACATTAGAATATCCGTGAATAAGTCAAAGCCTGGCTTTGTGACGGACCTACAATTTGTTTTCTCGGCTAGGGCTAATATGATCCCTAATTATAAAGAAATTCAGTATATTTGTTTAGATATATAAGCAGTGTTCTTACACCTGAAAAAGGTTGAAAACAATATGTTTTAGTTTATTTATGACATTTTTATCCTAATTTTTTTATAACTTTTATCGATCTGTCAACGCAAGTATCTACATGTACTTCTTCTTTCTTTCTTTTTTTCTTTTTTTGAGGAATTCAGTGGAGGGAAGACTCGAAGAAGCAAGCGGGGACGAAAAACAGAAACACATTTCTGCTGTTGATCTAATCACAGAATCATTCGTACTCGACGACGTGAGATACCGAAGCTGCTGTTAGAAATATAAGTGGGAAGAATGGAATCAGATTTTAAGACATAAATACACCATTTTAAGGAATTGTTTATCCTACAAAATTGCTAATGATTACTGGTAAAGATCATTAAAGACTGTATTTTCTTTAAGAGAGAAACGAAAAATTGAAGGTAGGTATCAAACTAGGAACATTTTTTTTTTTTTGGTAAAGAGTAATAATATATTGAGCTTCAATCAACAAATATACAAGCTTGGGCACTACAAAACTTGCACTCAACAAGACACATAATGTCTAATCGAGTGAAAGGGCGCCAGAGACAAAAGCGCACCGCAAAGCGGTCAAAGCAAACAGGGGCAAACAAGCAGCCCAAAAGAGACGACCACGCAGGGCTGGGACAACCAACCAAACAAAACAACCAAACTAACCAACGGAAAGGCCACGTAGGACCAGGAAGACGAAGCTACCAAGCAACCAACAAAAAGAGAAGAGAAAACACCAGGGAAGGCGAAGAAGGCGAGGGATGGCACCCGCACGGCACGAACGAGGAGAACTAGGCGATCGCCATAGGAGCACTGAAAATAGACGGGTCAAGGTCCCAGTTCCGTTGTAACCTCCTATTTCTCAGACTATCTTCCACGTTTTTTTAAGGTTAAGGCTTTATCCTTAACAACTTTAATGAAATGCTTTATCAAACTAGGAACATTGAATATACAATAGTGAAACTTTTTATATAACAGACATAATATTTCAAAAGGACAACTTTTCTTTTTTTATATAAATTCAAAATTGAAAAGATAACTGTAATATAACCGTCATTCATATCTTTTCTAAGTAGGTAAAAACAACTCTTAGATCGTTTTACAAATAAACTATCAATTAGGGATAATCGGTAAGCAATCCAATCCAATGCCATCTGGGAACTTAGACCGGTTCCTCATTTTTAGGACCAGCAATTGGATCGACTATTGATGGATCTGAGAATTGGACTGATCCATTGGTCTTGTCCAGTTCCCAGTCAATCCAATGAGATTGACGAATTAAGATGGTGACCTAGCTTCCCCTCCCCTTTAAACTCAAGTCCAACTATTGGTGGAATTAAGACCCAAACCAATCCATCAGTCCAGTCTGGTTCTTGGGTGATCCAATGGGATGGGCGAATTGCGATGATAAACTAGCTTCCCCTCCTCTTTAAACTCAAGCATTTGCTCTTTATTCGCAAGATGACCAAAATGATTCAAAAATTGTAGGAGCATTACACACAAAACATATACTAAATCTTAGCCAAAAAGGTCAAGAAAGACATGTTTTGGTTGCATGGCTTGATTTTTATTTACAATCACACTTGTGATCTTTGTTGCCCATTTGATATAAGACTCGGCATTCGCATGAAATGCTGGAACAAAACAACAGACAAACCAAGAGTCCCACATAAAAGGTGTTTGCATGGAAGGCTGGACACCACAACAGAGACAAGCTAGACATGCCGAGAGTCCCACATCGAACGGGCACACAGAGATCAGATCGTAAAAGGAGATGTCAATAAAAGCCAAGTCATGAACCTATCCAAAGCATGCATTTCTTGACTTTTTGTCGAAATGTTTGCATCTCATCAACATTTTGAAAAGCTTTAATAATTAACACTTCGTTCGTTCTTCAGGAAAATGATAATATTTTTCAGTGCTAGGTTGAAATTTGCAAATGATTAGAAAATACTTTCCACTGTTTGGTATGAAAAATTCGATTCGATTTTCCTCTGTGTACTCATTTTTAATGAATTTTTATTTTCTCATTTTCTTATTTATTTATTTTTTAAAAATATTTTTTAAAATTTTTATTTTCTTTCTATTTATTTGAAAAGGAAAAAAGAATGAAAAAATTCGAATTTAAAAAATAATAATAAAAGAACTAACTTAGGAAAGTGTTTTCCCTTATTTTAAACATGGAAAATATTTTCCCTCATACTTTTTTTATTTCTTAAAAAAAAATTTCCCTAATGCATTTATTTTTCGTGAAACAAACACCAAAAAATCTAGAAAATTTTCTAGAATGAACAAAGCCTAAGAGTGCAAATCATTTCTTTAATAATTTAAAAAAAAATTGAAAAATTGGTCTAGTTCGAGCAGTGCAGTTTCATCATGGGAACCAGAAATTGGACCAAATCACCATTTCGATCGGTTCCTTTTGCTCACCCTACTATCAAGAACTATGTTTTATACTAAATTGAACTCAAAATTTGTCAACTAATCACTAATAAACTACATGGGCTAATACAAATACGTAGATTTGAAACGTATATTTCTTCTCTTTAGTCGGTCGTGATCTTAGCTAGCGTGTGTATAGAATAGCCACAGTCATCACGTATTACAATGGTATAAGCTAACAAGAATATATATGAGCTAATATAAATATGTAGTTTCGAAATGTATATTTTTTCTCTGTAGTTGGTCACGATCTCCGCTAGGTGTGTGTATCTATATATATTCTTGTTAGCTTATACAATTATGGGTACATTTGGTTCAACTTTTTCAATGGGTTTTTAGTCTCCAAAGTCCCTTGCAAAAATGCCTTAGACAAGCCTGTCCAATAAACTTTCAGTCGAATGTTGGGCTTGAAAAAGCTGAAATCCTAATGTTGATAAGGGCCAATTTTGGGCTTTCAATATTTAACCAAATGTTGAAACTACTTCTTTTTTCAAAACTACTATCATAAATTTTTTAGTTTTTCAATTTTATCTCTCATTGTTCCATAATTATCATGACCTTCACTAAAGTCGGCAAGGAGTTTATTTAAAAAAAAAAACAGATATGTCCGAAAACTCTTTAGGTCAAAAACATTTACATTTTTTCAAGACTCATTTTTAAAAGCTGAACCAAACACGGCATATAATACGTAATGATTGTAGGTGTCGGTATTAGATTTCGCAAGGACAAGAAAAGAGGGAAGAACGGGAAAGACGCGAGACGTACAGGTGAAAAACCTGAGGCGAAAGGAGCACGAGTGCATGCAGAGAGCAGAAGAGGGAGAGTTAATACCACTGACACTATTCACGAACGTGCGGATCCAATCAGCGGTCGACAGCGTCCTTTGACAAAACCACCCTGGTTTTTCTTAGGCTTTGCCGTTTCCACATATAGCACCGAAGCACCAAAGCACCAAGGAACCCACCACCAGACCAGTCTTCACCAGAGAGACCCCTCTCTCTCTCTCTCTCTCTCTCTCTCTCTCTCTCCGTGTCTGTCTGTCTTTCTTGTTGATCCACCAGGCTCGTCTTTAAGAATATACAGCAGCGAGCAGGCGAGACAACACCCCATAGCCCATCTCTCATCTTTCTCTCTCTCTGTGTGGCTCTGTCTTTCTTTTGTTTCTTGTCGTTTTGGGGTGTGTGTTGGGTTGTGTGAATTGGAGCGAGGATGGGGAGGGGGAGGCTGCAGCTGAAGAGGATAGAGAACAAGATCAACCGGCAAGTCACCTTCTCCAAGAGGAGGGCGGGTCTGCTCAAGAAGGCCCACGAGATCTCCGTACTCTGCGATGCCGAGGTCGCCCTCATCATCTTCTCCGCCAAGGGCAAGCTCTTCGAGTACTCCACCGATTCCTGGTAACGTTCGCTTCATCACCATTCGTTAAGTTCGTACGTTCGTTCGCGGCCATCTCCGGCGTTTCCATTCTCGAGGTTTCTTGATTTCTTTGAATATCGTCTCGCTTCGTGGATCGGTGGGTTCCACTTCGATTCTTGATGAGTTTGATGGGTCGCGGTTTCTTGTTTTGTGCGTATTCGGGTTTGCGTATTTGAAGGTGCAGTGATTCTTGTTTCTTGCCAATTCCAGAAAAGTTTTTCCGTTTGTGCTTACGAAACAGAAAGCATGTCACGACTGTTTTAGGGAGACCGCGTTTTTCCTGTGAAAATCCTTTACGATCGATCCTGCATCGAAGGTGCCGTACTTCGAATGTGAGATTGATATAGCATTAAGCTTTCTCGCCTCCGTGGCTCGATCCACACGTCATGAAGTGCGAAGGTGCAACGCGAGTGTAAACTCAAATTGTAATGCAGTGAAAGAGCTCTAAATGTGGATAAAAGGGCTCATTTTAAAACGAATTAATTCATCCCGACGTTCTAGTTCTTGGACAACGAAGATGTTATATAGAGTCGGAACTGCGTACGAAGAAAGCATGCTTACTGTTAACTAATGTTAGGGGACTCTCTGATCTAAGCTGCATTCGTATCTGTAATCTAAACTTTCGAGTGGACTGATGGTTACTGTATACGCATTGATACTTGTGCACAAAAGAAGAGGTTAGGTTGCGGATTATGGTGGATCTGTTCACTAGCATTCCAACACGTGGTTTTTCGAAGTTCCATATCGTCTACTGTTTAACCTACAATCCTTTTTTGTCCTATTTGACTTTAGAGATCAGCTTTCCGCGTCGAAAGTTGGAGAAAGAAGAGATTGTGGAAAATGCAAACTCCTTTTGCCTAATCACCAGCTGGATCTCTTCATAGGAAGGGCTAATCACGCAGTTAAAGTTCCTTTCTGGATAACCCAGAAGCTAAATCACGATACGATGTGTTTTCCAGGTTAAAGAGACAGGTCATGGTACAATTAATCTTCTTTCACCACTTTAGTCTGTAGCTATGGGCCACACCGCTCTCCTGGAGAACATTGAGAATCCTAGTAAAAATTGTTGTGACTGGTTTGGTTCTTGCAATGAAAAGACAAAAGAATCTCACTTTCAAGCGAAAATGATCATATGCTTCTGCTTCCACGCGTCGCAATTTGCTGTGTTTCTTTTTTAGATGCCAAGTAAGTATATGCTTTTTCTCACTGTGGTTTTATCTTTGATTTGAATCAATCATTCTAGTGATAATGTATTCGTGATCAATGGCGGGTAAGGGATTTAGAAGTGTTGGCAAAACCTCTATATAACAACTGCAGTTAGAACTCTAATTACAGTTTGTACAAAGAAGAGGCTGATATGCAATATAAATCGTGGGGTTGGCTGGATTGGAGTCTAAACTTGAGCGTCAAGGTGTATAGTATGAATTGGGTCGGACTCAATTGAGTCCTAGTAGGAAGTACAGGTTTTGTAGCTTAGAACAAATGAAACTAACTCGCTTTCGGGCAGTATGTTAGGAATTGTGCTAAGAACTTCGTCTGACAGGTTTTATCAATACTGAAAACAAAGATTCAGCCGGGAAAAGATAGGGCCGGGAAGGATTAAAAACATGAAGAGCAGCTCGAATCCTTAATTATTTTTGGTCGGAGAATCCTTAATTTGTGAGTCTCAAATTTAGGGAAGGATGATGTAAGGATGCTCCTATTTCTTTGGAACATACGTTCACTCGAAACGGTGGCAATGTCACCTGCCGAACACGATGACACAAAAGGGTGATGATGGTGCGAGCACGAAATTACCACTTGACCTAGTTGACAGACAGCTGGCATTTCTATGTTGCACGAGAGAAGGAAACAGGAAAAGTTTCCTTTTCTGTTCCTTTCCCATGATTGGTGATGGCCACTGATGCTGATCACTATTGTCAGGATTGCATACGGGATTATGTTCAATGTCCTCATGTTGTCCCTTTCGATGATCTTCCATTTGTTGTAGAGAAAAACTCTACGTATGAGCATGGCTTATAGCTAAACTTGCTCGCTTTGCTCGTTCTTAATCTTGTCGATTAACAGCTTTTAATCCATTCTTGAGCCTTGCTTCCAAGTGCTCGTCAACAATGATTAATTAGTTTGTGAGGCTAAGTACAAGTCTGATCTGATAATAATCTTGTTATCGTGATGCGAATCGTATAGCTATAGCCAAACTACGTATTCTTCTTCTTCTTACTTGTTTCAGATTTACTTTACGACATGGTTTGTGCCTCTTTCTATGCCTAGTAAACTTCTACTATGTTTTCCAACCGAAAAACAAAACTTCTACCATGTTCTGGCGAACTATAGACTTCTTTTCCTTTTGCCAGAGCAAGAAATGTAGATTAATCCAAAATGGTTTTCAATAGATTCTACTTATACATTGACTAGTGAGGGAGCTGTAATACCATACATGCATCTGCCTATGTGGTTATGATCTTCTTTAGAAGAGTTATTTCAATTTTATATCTTATAGGAGCATCATCTTATCACATTGACTAACTTTGTACAGCATGTTTTGATTCTGCTTCTTTTCTTTGGCAGCATGGAGAGAATTCTCGAACGCTATGAAAGATACTCATGTGCGGAGCACCAAGTTCTTGCAAGTGAGACAGAATCGATTGTAAGACACCCAACCAAAAACTTTAGATAGACCAATGGAGTTCCAGTTTGTGTGGCATACACAACGTTCTCCACAAATCATAGTGGCTTAACGTTCAATGCTTACCCATGGAGCTGCAATATGCAGACCCTGAACCTGTGCAAATCACTGGACGTGCGAGTCTTTCGATCTGCTCATAAATTAGATCTGATACCATGTTGAAAATTTTGGATGTGTGGGCTGCAGAAGCATAGTTTTGGTATTAGTTATAATTTTTGGTTAGTGACGTGTGCAAGTGTATGGTGTATTTTGTAAATGATGGACAAGGGATGAGATAGCAAGGGATAAACATGGGACAAGGATAATTTCACTAGTTTATGGAAATAATTTTACAATAGTTGAAGGAGATGTTGGTGAGGGAGCATGATGTGTGTTTTTTATGGTTAGCTCCCATACCCAAAACATAGAGCACTTGCTCCTTTATATAGGCTTCCAAAGTAGGTGGAGGAAGTCTCTAGACTTCTCTAATATAAGATAAAACTTCTAGACACATGAACTTGTAGACAATTCTAGAGACTTCTCTTAAATACTTTCATTTTCTTCTTTCTTCTAGAAAATTCATCTAGGGAATTCTAGAAAATTCATCTAGGGAATTCTAGAGAATTCCTCTCTAGAAGTTTACCAACTCTAGGAAATTATAGAAAATGGATCACCATTTCCAACATACAAGAACCATAGTAGCAAGAATGGCTTTTTATTGCAATTTCATATATAATAAAAAGAGCTTCTTTTGCTATGACAAAGCAGTTAGCACTAAATCCTAGATCATGGGTTTCAGGGTAGCTGGACTTTGGAGCATGCTAAGCTCAAGGCCAGACTTGAAGTTTTACACAGAAATTATAGGTATATATATGTATATATATATACTGAGACGAATTTACTGCAAGAACTGAAAATTCATCGAAGCTAACAAATCTTGATATTTGTTTGATTGTTACAGGCATTTCATGGGAGAAGATCTTGATTCTTTGAGTCTCAAGGACCTCCAAAATTTGGAGCAGCAACTGGAGTCTGCTCTTAAACACATAAGATCGAGAAAGGTACATAAGCAAGATCCATTTGAAAGCCAAAGTTACCCTTATCAGGTCCTGCATATGCCTGATTGCACTCTAAACTTTACTGAACAGAATCAGCTCATGCATGAATCAATCTCAGCGCTTCAGAAAAAGGTATGCTTATTAAATTAGTTGGCACGATATTAGAATTTTTGCATTAAACTCGGAACATGAATGGCTGTCTTTTTAATGTAGATAGACACATCTAGAACGCGCATGATAAAATTTCTATTTCTCTATTTCTCTGTTTCTCTGTGTTTCTCTATTTCTCGGAACAGGTTTGAAACAGAAATCCGTTAGGTAACGCAATTTGATTTTTCTATTTCTGGAACAGATTTCTGTTCCAGAAATAGATTTGAAGAAGAAATTAGAAGCTAAAATTTTTAACTTCTCAATTTTTGAAATAGAAATTGAGAAATCAATTTTTGTTTCAAAAATTTTGTCATATGCACCCCTAGTGACTATATTTAGGGTTGTCCAAGCAGAAACAGAAGAACTATGATATTGTACCATATAAATGGGTTAGATGGAACTTTAGATGGGTGAGAGATATTGACCATTACCTGATTGTTGTGCCGTGATTGACTATGTTCTTCACGTCAACAACAGATTAAAACCCTGCAACCGTTTTTCCAGATATTATTATAGTGGTCGAAGATTTGCTGACTGTTTTCGTCTTCACACAGGATAGGGCATTGCAGGAGCAAAACAACCTGCTTACAAAGAAAGTGAGTAATTAATCTTCTTCAAGGGACTCACCTTTTCAGTCAAATACATCTGGACATATAACAAATTAAAAGAAGTCAGTAGTCTTCCGAGCTTGCTTTTATAACCTGTCCGAGAACTAGGTTCCAGAATACGATGACGAAATTTCACTGTTTCTCGACCATAGACATATATTTGCTAGCCATGACTTGGCAAATGGTTGTGTGTGGGTCATGACTCTATTCTTTTTTGGTAATTGTATTGATATGGCAAAATTTCTCAAAATCTTGCAAAGCATTGGCATTGCTTCAAAGAGTGGCCTATTCCGAGAGCTGTTTTGAGAGCTCCCGATATGAAATGAATTTGCCAAAAAAAATTTTATTATTATATTTTTAAAGAAAAATCATCCTTTTGGAGATATATGATTAGAAAAATAGCACAAGCTTATGTATTTTTGACTTTTTTTTTTTTTTTTTGGCTGAAAACAGGTAAAGGAGAAGGAGAGGGCACTAGCGCAGCAAGCTCAGTGGGAGCAGCAAGACCATGCCCTTGACTCACCTGTTGTTCTACCCCACTACTTGCCATCTCTCGACATCAAGTCTCTCTCTCTCTCTCTCTCTCTCGTATGTGCTCACTCACTCAGACACATGCGGACACATGCTAGGATTCACTCATGTCTACACTGACACTAGTTACGCCATGTTGAAACCAATAAGATAATCTCAAAACGTGCTATTTTTCCCTATACAACAGTATAGCACTTTTCTAAGTACTTATAACAGTAAAGGGTTCGGTATGAGAATTCTTTTTGGTCCAGAGTCTAGCATTTTAGATTGAATGCAGTTCCTGTAATAAGTCAAGTGAATGCATCTAGTGCAGTAGACAATTGGGATATATCTCCAGTTTCAATTATCTAAGTTTTGAAAACTATGTGCTGCGAGTAGTTTGACAGATTAGCTGGTTTCTGGTGCCTGTTCTAAGTTATAATATATATGTGAAATTATGCAGTGGCTCTTATCAAGCGAGACATGACGGACACAATGACGGAGAGAACCTGACTCAGCCTCAGGCTGGTACACTTCTTCCTCCGTGGATGCTCCGCCATCTCAATTAAGGCTTTGACATAAAGGGAAACTTCTGCTGCTATATCTTTGATAAGCAATTCTGAAGTCAAGTTGATGAATTGCATGGCATAATCTGGGGCTCTCCCCCACCCTTGTTCTAGCGAAATAAACATATCTCTGCTTTTTGCTGCATTCAGTACTCCTAAGTTGGGTCCTCCGTGTATGTATAGCACCATTGCAAATATGCATACCAATGTACATGTATGCAAAATTATATATGGAAGTTAACACAGCCATAAAGCAGATGGAGAAGTATATTGTTTGCTAGCAAAAGAGATTGTCAAACTGTATCAAGATATTCTGATATATTGTCCTGGTTGAATAGGACAGAATTCTATCGTGTATTGCTAGCAAAACCCCAGATTGTCAAACTGTATCAAGATATTCTGATTTTGATTGTCCTGGTTGAATAGGACGGATGGAATTCTATCGTTCTGCGTTAAAAAGATGCAAAATATTTTTCGTGCGGGTAAATTTCCCTTAAGTGTTGATATGTATTTAAAAAAAAAAAAAAATCATTGGTCCAAAGAATGACCGGTGACATTATTTTCCCAAGTAACTTACCGGTAAGTTACTAACACTTTTATGGAGTTATTAATTTTATTTTTTTATGATTGGCAAATTACTAAGGTTTCAAATATTCTAAATCTTTCATGAAATTATCAATCTAACGTAAAGTGGTTTACAATTTTTTTAAAAAAATTAAATTACCTACTAGTTTTTTGCTATGGACTATTTTCTAAGCTACTTGACAGTGATTAGTTTTTTAAAGTTTACCGACTTTTCTATTGTATTACTAACTTTTTTCTAGCTTAATTGATAACCTTTACATTTACTAACTATTTTTCAGATATTACCAACTTTTCTTCCATTAAATTACCAACCACTTTTGTGTCATCAACTCTTATTTCACTTACTTATCAACATTTATTCCTTAGCCAATAGAGAGTCTTCGGTGTAACAAGCAGGTCGATTCTATATACGCTGACATGTGATTGTCCTTGATCCAATCCAACGGGAGATTGGTGGGGATCAGGTGCATGAGCTTTGGATAATCCTCGTACTACCAAATGGGCTAGGATCCATCCAACAGCTCCATGATCAATTAATAAAGATACATTTGCTATAATAAAGATACTTTTGGATCTTAAATGGAAATTTTTTTGGGTATCCCCAAACTTAACATGGAGGTGGACTCACAAGCCGCTATTTCGCTGTATCAAAAATCAACTCCTACTCTCAACTTTGGTGACATGTTCATTTCTTAGATTCAGAAATTGTTAACATATTTCCAGCTTCCTTGATGGCTCTTCACTTTTATCGTTGGCGGATGCGGGCGTAGATTGTGGTTCATCTAACCTTCTGTGGCCTCTCGCTACTTTCCTTTTCCTTTTGCCATTGTTTTGGTTGTTTCTGCTTCCTTAGGCCTGCTCTTGTGGTCCTCTTTTGCATTCGGCTCCTTCCATTCACTCAGACTTGTTGTCTTGTTGAGTGCAAGTTTTGTGGTACCTAATCTTTTGTAATTGTTGGTTAAAGCTATATATTCTTACCCTTTACCCAAAAAAAAAAAAAAAAAAAAAAAAAAAAAAAAACATATTTCCAGCTTGTTAGAATTATGTATAATGAAATGAAACTCATGTATTGAGTGGCTAGCAAATTGGGCCATTTACTCTTATGATGCGGATGACACCTTAATCTTGGATAGGCCACAAAAAGGTCTCATTCCTTTATTGATAGGAGATCAGGTTGGATCCAGTTTCGTTAGGCAAGTTTTGTTATAAATTTTGGGGAAAATCTCAAATAAGGATCTAAAGTGGCTTCATTTTCTCAAAAAAAGATTTGAAGTGGAGTCTATCTCAAATAAGGACCCGAAATAGTCATTTAGTCTCAAAAAAGGACTTGACTCGTCGGACAGTGAACTGATGCATTTCTTATGCGTATTCTAGTGATCTAATCAGGGTATTTTCATCCAAAAAAATATTCTCTTTTCGTTTTCCTTTTCCCCTATTCATCTTCTCCATCTCCGAGCAAACCTCCAGTATCTTGCCGGTGAAGTAATTGCCGGTGAGATCGAGCCACTTCAGCTTCTTAAGCCTCACCACCTCCAGTGGCAGCAACCCCATGAACTTGTCGTTGCCCAAGTCAAGTTCTTCGAGCTAGGTTATCGCCGTAGGACTCTGCTGGGGAAGATCCCGGAGAGGTTGAGGAACCAGAGGTAGGTGGGGCTACCGAGCTTCGGCGAGAGGGTCTCGGTGAGGTTGTCAATGGCGAGCGTGAGGTTGATGAGGCTGCAGAGAAGGCCAATTTTGGGTGGGATGTAGCCCGAGAGGCCAACAAAGATGATGTTGAGAGAGATGACCCACGAGTTGGCATTACACGTGACTCCGGTGAAGGAGCAATGCGAAAAGGGCAGTGGCAAGGAAGGAGGAGGAGGAGTTTACCCAATCGCTAATGGCGGCGAAGGGAGGCCCGACCAAGGAAATTTTGAGCTTCGGGAGAACGTCTAGGTTGCTCCGTGCGAGGGAAGTGGAGACAAAGAGGAGGAAGAAGAAGATGACACCATTGTAGGATAGTTTCATAATCAATGAGTTCGGCAAGGCCAGCAAGGGCTTGCCGACCTCGTTGACCATTGGTAAGAGCGAGCGAGGGCTTGCAAGCCCTTGCCCGCTTCCAATACCTGCTATCGGTGACCGGCATCAAGCCCTCGTTGGCCCCAGGCGAGGCTGACCCTCGCCAATCCCAAGACCTTCGCCAGCCCTTCCCCACTTCCAATGTTTTTGCACAATGCCTATCTTCAACATTAACGAAGAAGATGATGAACAGGGACAATCATGGGTAGATCAAGAAGAAGATGAACAAGAGAAGGAAAACAAAAAGAGAATATTTTGTGGACAAAAATACCTCAGATCAGGTCGTTGGAATACGCATTGAAAAGGCATCAGTACACTAGTCGGCAAGTTAGGTCCTTTTTTGAGACTAAATGACTACTTTGGGGCTTTATTTGAGATGGACTCCACTTCAAGTCCTCTTTTGAGAAAATGTGGCCACTTTGGGTTCCTATATGAGATTTTCCCTAAATTTTGGGCTTTGCCATTTTCGGTACTAAAAAAAGAAAAATATATATATATTCTTATTTTTAATTTTCCAACTTTTCGTGTGGTTTATTAACTTTTAGTTGCATTTGTTAGCAACTTCTCAAGTTTGCCACTTTTTAAAAAAAAAAAGAGTAGACCTTAATTAGTGGGACTTCCCGACTTTTTAATGATTAAGTTAAAAATATAGGTTATCAACTCTCATGTTAGTAATTTAACAAATTTTATCGACTATTTAGCACCTTTCACTTTTCGATCCTCATATGAAATAAATCTAAGTGATTAGTTAACTTTTTTCCAATTAAGTTATGAACTATTACTGGATTACCAACTCTCGTTTCAATTACTAATCAACATTCATTTGGTTTATTTAAATGGATTACCTAGCTGTGAAAATGATTGGGCAGTCACCAAATAAAGATAAGTGAGTCACGACAAAAGCGGTAAAATGATAAGAGAAGTTTCTTTTTTCTTTTTTTTGTCAATGATAAGAGAAGTATCGAAAAATCGGTTGATCATAGAGAGATAAGAAACTTATATGAGAGTTGTAACTTAATAGAGTAGTGGGAAAATAATAAAAGAAAAAAACTGAAATAGAAAATGGAAAATAACTCAAATAAGAGTTGGAATTCCAATTGGTAATCTGAAAAGAGAAAAATTGATAAGTAGCACAAAAATATTGATAATATCGTATGACAGTCGGTAAATCTAGGCATTCTATGTGACACCCCTTGACGGCCCCCAATCCGTTAGGGTCACCACGGATCTCTTGTAACACATCCTACTACATACCAATAAGGTAACCTTTTAATTTAAGTGAAACCATAGCTCATGGGGGGGTTGATGAGTAAAATAATTTTCCATTTTTTTTATAAGAAAGGTCCTAGTGCAGTTCATCAGCGGAAGTATAAACAAGTCTCACCATCTCTCCCTCTAATAACCATAATGCAATGCACACCAAAAGAAAAGATAAAGCCGATTCACTTTTATTTATATTTTCATGATGGACATTTCAGGTCGATACAAAAAGGCCAAGATTTTTAACTATACTTGGCTATCCCAAAAAGAGAACTCGACCCTATATGAAACATGTACATTCCTCCATCAACAAGTGTCGGCTATCTCCAAAAAGAAAGCATCAGCTCCCACCAGTCCTACGTGCCATCACACCCACCCCGGTGCATCGGGCGGCGGCGGCGGTAGCATCCCTAGCATCACCCCACTGCATCAAACGTGAACGAACAAAAACTCTTGGACGATAGGGCCATAAGCTAATCTCACGTCGTACATCACCAATACTCGAACTCAAACATACTCTAGACCAAGTATACTAATACAGGAATGCTCGGTGCACTCCACCTTAACTTCAATAGGTATGCCATAGAAGGTACCACGCACAACTGATGAAAGAGGCATTTTTCTAATCTGAAATGTTAATTCCCAAAATGGGTGAGTATAACCACTCAGCAGTAAAAATCTGCCACACTATACAGTGCATCAAACAGACAATCAAGGTATCATGAATAAAACACATATCATTCATGCATTCAAGGATACCTTATCTTGCAGCCATGCATATATCACCATGCCATATGTGCATATACCACAATGCACTCATCATCAAATAGTCATGCATATATCACCAAGCCATATATGCATATACCACCATGCACTTATCATCAAGTAGCCATGCATATATCACAATGCCATATATACATATCCATGCACATGATACAGTCTCAATTTTTATCTTTCCAGGAACCAGTGTTTGCATCCCTCAATTTATTGCTCGCATCCAACCTGGCATCACGAGGAACCTCCGGCACATACCTCCGTGCATCCGGCACACACACTCCGGGCATCTCGTACCCCAACTAGCGTCATGAGGTATCCCCCCAGTACACACCTCCAAGGCTTCCGGCACACACCTCCGGGCATCCCGAAACTCTCGAGGACATCCGGCACACTCACTCTGGGTATCTCGAAACTCCCAAGGCATCGTCGGCTCACACCTCCAACGGTCTTATTATTATTTCAATTTATATCCACACGAGTATTTCAATTTCAACAGGGTACCACTTAAAGCATTGTATCACATGGAAAAATTCATTTATTTTTAATAACATATCAATTTTTAGATAAAACATAATACACTCATTTGGTTAAAACTCTAAGAAAATTAGTAAATGGTATAAATAAATTCTGAAAAATTGACACATTATAGACGAGACCTAAAGGCAGATATCTCATGAAGAACACCATATCAAAAGAATCTCACACAAAACATTATGGTCCATGCATCACAGTCTTCAAAATTTTAACACTTCAGTTTGCACAGTTTTAGAAGTAATTTAAATTAAATATCCAAATAAACTCCAAAAATTCTGAAATTTTTATATGTTATAGAAAAGTCCTAAAGGTAAATATCTCATGAATAAATTAAACCCCAAATCGTTCTATTTTAACAGATATAAACGATTATTTCCCCCTGTTCTCGGTGTCTTTTTTTTTCCAGATTATCTTCTTTCAAAGGAAACTCGTTTCACCGATCTACATATGTCCGTTTCTTCTAATTTTTCAGTATGTTGTACCTTAGAATATTATATTCAACTTTCATTAAGGACATATGATCACATTTTAATTTTATGATTTTATAAAAATCAAATAATCATACTAAGTCAAGGTAGCATTTTCCCAGATCCAGTTTCTTCAAAAGACAACGATTTCACCGACCTATTTTTGTTCATTTACTCTAAATTTTGATATTTTTTACCTCAAGAAGTATAATACAACTTTCATTAAGAACTTAAAGTGAGATTTTCGCAAGAAAGCTACTTTACAGGCCACGAATTCACTGAAGGTCAGCACAACAAATTCCAGATCTAATCTCTCCAAAGGAAAATCATTTCACCAGGAAATCCTTGTCCGTTTTGTCTTAAATTTTAGTATGTTATTCCTCAATCTACAACTTTCATGAAGAGATCGAAGTAATATTCCAACTAAAAAGTCACATGCAACTCACAAACTTGTGAAGGGTCGGACTGGTTTTTCCAGAAAACAGCATGCTAGGCCAACGAATTTCTCCCCATAGCTTCGACCTTTCATCACATCTACCACAACCAAAATTCACCATCTTCTACACACACAACATAGCAAGCAAATGGTAGGTTTTAGGACTCTACTTGCCTTGAATTTAAGCACAAAACAGCAACAAACGGCGGGCAAAGTGGTGAACAAACGGTGGCAAGCTAGGCGGACGATCGGTGGACGGACTTCCCTCCTTCCTCTCGCACGCATGGCCTCTTCTTTCTCTCTTCCTCTCTTCCTTTCCTTTCTCTCTTTCTCTCCTCTCTCTCTCGGATGATTCTTTCTCTTCCTCTCCTCCTTCTCTTGCTTAATCCGCCCCCCTCACTCTCTAATTTCTTCCCCCTCATCATTAGCCATCATGATCTTTGCATGCCGGCGCCACCACTTGGCAATTGCCATGCAAGATGGGCTTGAATCCGGCTGGGCTTGGGCCAGCTTGGTCAACAGCAACTCCTCCTCTCCCTTGGGCTTCGCAGGCCAAGCCCATGTGGGTGATCTTGGGCTGGTCTTGGCCTAAGAGTCTTGGCCCACTCTTCTCTAATTTAATCTACTAATATCTTCCACTTAAATAAAATCCTAACTTACAAAAATAATATGGCCATAAGACTTGAAGTCATAAGTCCATAAATTCCAATTTATAACTCACATGGCCAATGATAGAATTTTCTTTCCTATCAAACTAATTATCCACTAAAAGCTTGACCATAAATCTCATTGCAAATTATGAATCAAATAGCTACAATGTAACTTGATGGTACTTCCATCACCTATTCATAGACTTTAATGCTTCTAGAGATTGCCATGAATTTTGGGATGCCACATTATAACAAAGGAATAAACAATGGTAAAAGGTAAATTGAGTATTCATTTTTTATCAAAGATAAGAGAAGTCGATTATTCATAAATAAAAATCAAATAAACATTGGAGACTAACTCAAATAATTGTTGACAGTGCAAAACTAATTGATGACTTGATTGGTAAAAATCTTATAGCCACTATATATTGGGCTCGTAATTTCTAAAACCAGTTAGTAAACAAGACAAATAAAAATGGTTACTTAATATAAAACTTACTAAATCCAAGAAAAACACTTATGAAAAAAAGTGAATTAATCAAACATTGTTAGGAAATTTTTTTCAAAAAAGTCATAAACTCATTGTACATCGATCAATTTAGTTTTAAGCCTTTTAATTGTGCCAATTTAAGACTAAATCTATTGATGATTTGTCTATTTAGTCCTTTTTCTTTTTTTACAATTTTCCAATATTTTCCTTTTGGTCAATTATCCAAATAATAAGTTTAAGACTAAATTGACAAATCATCAAAAGATTTAGGATTAAATTTGCATAATTGAAATCTTTATGACCGAATGAGTTATCATACAACAGATTTAGGACTTTTGGACAATTATCCCAACGCTATTACTAGTACCATTTGCTTAATAACCTATCAAAATTTGAGTTTTGACATCTCAATTCGATAAGCATTTTCATAACAAGTTCCTTACCGATGTATGAGACTACTCAGTAACCGGTTCAATCGTCTTCTTTTCCCTCTAAATACGGTATGAACATTTCCTCTAAATACGGTCAATCAATTGTTTGAGCAGTTTGACCAGTTCAATCAATTGTCTTCAATGAATTGTCTTCTTTTCCCTCTAAATACGGTCTGACCGTTCCCGTCGAGATATGATTGTCGTCACATGCGGCATAAATTTTCGTCCTAACAACGGCTCCGTCAACGACCTAATTACTCGCACTTCATTCGGATTAGTGGTAAAATAACAAAGATTCCATTACCGAACCTTATTCAAAATCAAATGGATCCCACTGGTCGAGCAATTCCAACAGAGAATGATGAATGCGAAGGAGGATTCCTACCGACATTACCCTCGAGTCAATCCCGATCGGAAATCTTCTCCCCCAAAAAATCGATTCCGACATTCGCGGAATTGAATTCCCGCCGGACTTCTCGAACCATTTTTTTTTCTATGCTGTCGATTCCCTCGTCCTCAGCCAATGGGAAAACGAAGAATGTCCTCGAATGTTTCCTTTGATTTTTCCCAGTCTCGTTCCATGATTGCCCATGGTCGAGAGAGGTTGGTGGTTCGCAAACGACGACGTGGTCGGACGACAATGGCTCGCGTCGAAGTCAAGAAGAAGAAGACAATGAAGCGACGGTGGAAGAAATGCGTGCAACTCGCCTTCGAATCCTGTAGAGAATAATACTACTACTTGCGTTTCCATTAAAAAAATTATACTGGTTCTCGATCGATGTTGACGTTTGGAATATGTGCATGGTATTGTGAATAGTCAAATTGAGCGATGCGCAACGCATGAAACATTTTCGCATGGTGAAATCGAAATTTTAGAATTTACAAAAAGATTCCATGGAGCAAGAAGTCGGGGTAACGTGTCCTTACCCGAAAGTATGGATGGATACCATATTATGGAACAGTGGATAAGTGGATCCAATGAATTGCGGATGATTATCATGTTTTGATCAATGACAAAAAATTAGCATTAATTAATTTGCAAAGTCGATTATTGTACGGAAAATGGATTGGAATATTACAATTTGAAAAAGGTATACCAAAATAAAAGTACCGGTAGTATACTCCTTCGAAGCTCTCGGAGTTTCGAAAGTAAATAAGAAAATCACTATTGGTAAACAGGCACATTCAAACACAAAAAATTACCTTTACAAGATTCAATTTCTAGCAAAGATATATCAAAATAGACATAACAATTACATATTCATGAAATCCTAAGGCTACGTTATGTAGTTAGGATTAAAGTCCTATGTTTGATTGTTGTTTAAGATAGGATAATATCGGATTAAAAAGGATATTACAAAGATAAAATAATCTCATGTAAAGATGGAGTAAAGGTGGATTACATATGTCTCTTTACTCATTTCTCTATCCCCTCTACCAACCCATGGCTACCACCCATAGCCTCCCACCTTGCTTCGTCTCGTTGCCACTAACAAGGCTCATCATGTTGACAAGCTCGACTCAATCTCAACTAGATCTGTCAAAATAGGTTATGAACTTATTTGTTAACTAATATTTGATGTGTTGAATTATTATATGAGTTAGTTATATGTAATAAATAAGTTATAAATAGGTTTAGACCCAACTATACAGAAATATGGGTGTTAAATGGATTTACAATTTATTTAAACTCAATCCATCTATATGACTCTCTTTCCCTCACTTAAATCTTGTGTTTACACACTCTACACTCTCACTTCAATTTGGGCATGATTTTTCATGGATTGGATTATGTATTAAAGTATTTTGGCAGTATGGATTTAATTGAATATGAATCACTAAATTTATATTGTATAGATATAGATCAATTTGGGTTAGATTATTTTCGACCTCATCCACCTATTTAATAGATCTAATCTCAACCACAATCTTGACCATGGAACTTGAGCTCCTTCATGGCCGAGTTCTTCTCAACCAAACCTCGACCACATAGTCCCATGGCCAAATTTGGAGCAACGGTAGTTGTCCCTTTACATCTCATGCACCTTCTCCCATGAGTAGTCACACCTTCATTCGCTAGGCCTCGCTCTCGACATCGACCACGAGTGTAGGGATAGATGGTGAAGCCTCAGGCAACTTTTTCTTCTTCCTTTTTCAGAGGTCGATTCAGCAGCTTCAATGACCTCCATGGTTAGTCTTTGTATTTCAGGTGACATCCGTGAGGGCTCAAAGGTTCTAGACAGTGAACCTTTACTGCGGCATGGATATTCATTTATTTACCAAACATAATATGAGATATTAAAAATCACATCCTTTTCCAATCCAATATATACGATTCACTGCAACCTAGAATTTCCGAATTAGCCCGGAATAGGAAATGGAGATCTGAACACCAATAATTAACAAGATTTGACCTGGTGTAGAGGAATCCATTTCCAATGGGGATGCTCTGACTTCGGGTCCTAATCCAAACAAAAAACCACTAATGAGTGGGACACGTCGGGGCACGACAGATGAACAGGAGCTCCCCACCATGAAGTTGACTTGGAGCTACTTCTGATCCAATGGCCTCGTATTCACCCTTTTGATTATTAAGGATTGAGGAAATTTCTGCGTGATTGTACGGCACGTGATGTGGCTGCTATAAAGTGTACAGGGGCGATGTTTGACATTAAAATGGGGTTGCTGTCCTTTTAATTTGTCTTGTTCTCTTGTGTAATTATTACCAAAGGAAGAAGGCATTAGAGTCTGGGCGTGAATCGTCTTCATTGGGGCCGAGTTTGTACAAGTACGGAAGTATGAAATGCATCTGAAAAATCTCACATTAAGATATTGATATGATCCAAAATTTCAGTAGTGTCGAGCTTGTACGAGTGCCAATATAATATCGAAATAAGTGTGTCATTTGTATTAGAAAAATCTCACATAAAAAATTGATGCAATCTAATTATTCATTAGTGTCAAGCTTGTACAAATGTTTATATAACATAGGAAGACAATTGTGAGTTGAATTTGAAAAGTTGTATGATGTGGAACAAGAAATAATTCCAATTGGCACATAATTCATTAATTTAAATTTTGGAAATATTGACGGATTCGAACTTGAGGCTCCTCTCAATGATCCTAGACTTTTGCCATAAATTGATATGATACGGTCAATACATAAGAAGGCGCAAAAATAACATAATTTGAAAGACAATTCGATTTGAATTCAAAAGAGTATCCAATCATTATGCAAATCAAATTGATCGATATCTTCATTCAAATTTAGTATCAGCATTCTGATAGGCTACGCATCATCTTTCCTATTTAATAAAGCATTGCTGTCCCAAAAATTAGGTCCCCAAACGTGTTGAGTACCAATTCGTGCACTCTTACATATGATTAAACCCAAACGTGTGAACCATTTCATTTGTGTGTGTGTGTATTCATAGGAACTGGCATCATCTCGTTCTTGATTATTGTTTTGCAAGACCAAGATTAGTCAACATCTGTTGGAGAACGTGGCAAGCACGATCAACGGATGGAACCCGCACAATCTTGCAAAACCCAAGAGACAAGCTCAGCACCAAGACAAGAATTTTTTCTATTTCATAATGACCTTCCTAGAAAAACTACACTCCGTAAAGTCTAAGCCGGCAATGGCATCCGAGAAGACATGTGGGGAAGAAGCCTATATAAATCAAAGTCGCATTTCAGTTTACAAATGAAGAAAGACATCAACCAAAGAGAGAAGACATGAAGAAGGTGCGCGTCAGATGGCCGAGGTTTTGCACGGCCTGTGCGGTCGGCAACGGTGGTGCCGGGCTCAAGATCAACCATAGCTATATTAGAAGCGGCAGCCATGAAGACGAGGCCCCGAAACCCGGGTTCTCCGGCAGCGGCAAAGATGATGTCTCCTCGGGTGGTGCCGGCAGCACCGCCAGCGGCGGCAGGGGGAACAGGGTGATGGTGGTGGTGGACTCGAGCCTAGAGGCAAAGGGCGCTCTGGAATGGGCGCTCTCTCACGCCGTCCAAAGCCAAGACGACGCTATCGTTCTCCTTCACGTGGCCAAGCCCTACGAAGGAGGTGAATTGAAATAATTGAGTTCGCTTTCTTCTTGTTTTTATGACGTCATGGTATGAGAAGATGGAAATCAATATGAGATTCTGGGCGTTTGTGAATTGGCTTGCGTTTGCAGAAAGCGGGAGGGAGATTGATGGGAGGGCTAGGGAGCTCTTGCATTCGATGAAGAGCATGTGCCAAACGAGAAGACCAGGGGTGAGTCTCAGTTTGACTAGTCATTCCCAACATATGTGTTAAGAACAATATCGCCAGATGCTAATTTGTAGGATATATTGTGGATAAAATCTGTAAACAATGAGAAGAATGCGTCAATTAGTGTTTTAGAATTCAGACGGATTTATCTGCTCGATCGGGTGTTGTTGGTCTAGTTGTGGCTAGTTCGATTACGTATTGCTTATGACCGAAAACTGAACCGGACTGCCAAGCGACGCCCGACTATTAGATTGAAACCGGCAAAAGAGCCGGACCTATACTCGGTTGAATTGGCCGGACCGGTCGGTTCGATACAGGTTTTGCAATAGTGGTACAAATTGGGATGATGAGAATCCGTCTGGTCACTATGGGCTTTTCATGCTTGCTTGTTGTCACTCCTCTTTTCTTTGATCCGTCTGCTTTTGGGCCTTGAATGTCTTTGATCTCAAGCTCATGATCGATCCTCTTTCTATTCCCTGTTTTTTCAAGGTACAAGTGGAGGTGGTCCTAAGAGAAGGGCAAAATAACAAGGGTCCGATCATAGTGGAAGAGGCCAAGCGGCGGCGGGTATCGTTGCTGGCGATCGGCCAGAGGAAGCGGTCGATGATGTGGCGGCTGACGAGGCGGTGGTCCCGGAGGTGGCTCCACCGCGGAGGAGTGGTGGAGTACTGCATAGAGAATGCTGCTTGCATGACCGTCGGCGTGAGGAGGAAGAAGAGTCTTGGTGGGTACTTGATCACCACCAAGCGTCACAAGAATTTTTGGCTTTTAGCTTGAGTTATCTAATTATATTAGCTATTCGCCCCTAATTGTTTATAATTTATTCGAATTAGAGTAAGCCATGGGGTTCGTTGCAATTGTTAACGAATTTATGTGATATATATCTATATTTTTTTTTCCAAATATTATATATTTTCCTTTAAAATGTATGTGAATGTCTTTCTGATTTTCCCGATTAAGAAAGTGCAGTCTAATCTTTGAAATTTCATCTCGTTTTACAATGTCTATGTATTATCATTTGCCAAGCAAAAACAAAAACATGATTACGCATATTTTAGCAAGTAGGAAAATAAGTTAATAAATTTTACTTTTCAGAATTGTTTGTGTAGAAAATGCAACCACATTATCATGACCTTTGCTCAAACAAGATATTAGACAGGACACACGTTACACATGAATCTATACTTTTAATTTATCGGGCATAGCCTCAATTTGAGTTCTCAACCAAAATATCTATTAAGATTTGACTTTTATCTAATGTCGAACACCTTAGTTCTTTTCGAATTATGAACCCACGAGCCATTTAAATATATAAAGTATTTTCTCAACTTTTTAAAATAAAGAAATATTTTATTCCGAGGAAAAAAGTCAGAATACTTTGACATTTTATAAGTAAAAGTAAACACATTCTTTAATTACGTTAAAAAGCGAGTAAATTGGATTTGACTAATTTAATCCTCCAAACTTTATTCTTTGGTACGACAACAATAGTTAAATTCTCATTTTTATAGAAAAGCCCGATACATTGAACAATCGAGTTGGCCCCAACATCACTCAACCGTACTAGGCCATTAGTTTATATGACTCTATACTATTATCCATGCATATTCATCTCAGCACCTTCCTTTTGTAGTAAATGTTAGATTCTCCTATCAACCAATAAAAACAGTATTAAGTATATAATAATTAAGTACCATTTATTATGGAAAGCTTTTTTTCTGTGGGGGGTTCAGAAGGAAAAACTTTATTTCACATGAAAGAGAGACATGTAATTTAAAGACAAAACCAATCCCAATAAGTTATAGTCCAGTGCAAATCCGAAAAATAAAACAACTCAATACAACTTACAGAGACCCACTCATTTAACTTCAAAGCATAATCGGTGGCTGATCACCAAAACTCGCATCATCATTAGTGATGAGCACACATCAAAATTTCGTTCTCTAGTACTTATAGCTATGTCAAAAGGAGATGCGCATCTACATTTGAAATCCCCAACACTATCACCATATAGAGATGACAACAACAACAATAGGTTGAAAGAGCACTAAGAACCTTATAAATCCTAGACCTATACCTAAATTGTGATAAAAGAGCACCCAAATCTAGATTTACCTCTAATTTAGGAGAGGAGAGTTTCAAAATAGATATTGGTTGATTACAAACTTACTTTCAAATAAGCAGATCATTGAATGCGACAGATGAGTTTCGGAGATTTGTGGAACGCTTGGCCGTATGGAAAGCTATTGAGATGTTCGAAATTCCTTTTACTAAGCTACCAAGATGTTCGAAATTACCACTTATTATGGAAAGCTACTAAATTAGGTAAAAGTCTACCTAGTTTTATACTGATATATGATACTTATTATTCTATATAATGATGTACTTATCATGCATGGGAGTTACTAATATTGGATAAATGTATCAAATGAGTAATATGATAAATACGTCAAATATTTGGCATTGGCAGAAGACATAAACGAAATTGAAAAAAAAAAAGAAGAAGAAGAAGTAAGTCGTAGAAAAAAGATGTAGCATTAGTGTCATTTGTCTTATATGTGCAAATAAAAATCAGGCAGATTTTTTTTACTTAGAGTAGAGCATAAACCTAAAAGAATTGAAAAAAGGCTCATTCAGGAACAAGAAAATGACATCGTGATTTGGATTAGATCTCGATGAAACAATACATCAATGAGAAGTTTATTTCATAAGTTTAATGGATCTTTTTTGTGGAGGGAAAGGGGACAAAACCAAAACTCATCTTTCTTGAAAAATGGAAGAAAAAAAAAAGCCGCTTCATCAAGAAAATCAAAACTTAGATTAGAAAAGGGCCCTACTATGAAAAAAAAAAGAAGAAAGCGGTCGTATGCTTACTTTTTTGGTATAAAAAAGTTACTTCAACATTGTGAAAAAGTTATGTAACATGATCACTCGATACATCAATACTTAAGTTTGAGTTATTATTGGCAAAGTCACTAACCATGGGGAGACGCTACTAATTACCTGTTGATTTCAAAATCATACAAAAAAATTCAAGTTGCGTTGATGGGCATATGCTTACCTTTTCGTATTCTTAACCATTTAGGTGAGTAAATAATAAGTGGTAGGCTGGAATTTATTTCTTTACGAAAATTACTAACTTTAAAAAAAAAAATTCTAATACCATCATAGAAGTTCTAGTTCACAAAAATAAAAAATCCTCAACTTTAGATTTAATCTCAATTTTGTTCCAACTTTCACTCTAATCCCAAATTTGCAAACACGTCTAAAAATTGCCATGGATTTCCTCAAATTATCAATATTGAGGCTAGTTAAAGGTTCATTATGAGAACACGTGTCTTCATTAACACATTCAATTTATATGGAACGATAATAGCTTCCCGATATTAATAATCTTAAAGATATCTATAAAAATTGTCAAACGCATAGGCAGATTTTGGAACTAGAATGAAAGTTATCAATTTAAAAAAAAAATTAAGGCAAAATCGGGATTAAACTTAAGATTGAGTATCTTTTAGGGAATTAGCCCATCATGAAAAAGACTAACAAAAATTGCCCGTTTATACTTGTTTTTTTCTTCATATTAAAATGCTCCATCACATCGAATAGTTACTAAACATGGTAACTTTTTCCTGGAGAAAGGTGCTTTTAAACTTACTACTTTTTATATGTAATAGGTAACTAATGATTAATGCATCTACTAATTAACCAGAAAAGCAGTGAGGAGGACCTACCCTCGAGCCTTATCCATTAGGTCAACCTTCCCATGTGCTTCATGAGAAATTCACTAGTTGAATGTGACCTTTTGACTCGAGTCGTTACTACTTTTCATGTTAAGGGCTCGGTGTGATGATATTAATAAAAAATGACCTGGTGAATCTTGTCCGTTGTTACTTAGAAAAAACGAGCCATCAGTTCAAAAAGTGAAGAAGACATTTAAAAGAAAATAATAATAATAATAATAATCAAAGTCTTGTATCCTCTTTCCAATGGTATGTATGTGAAATTATAAGCTATAGCAAATGAAATTATGAAAAAATAAAAATTACTTATCTTATCTAATCCACAAAAAATTTGTTACAAAGCACAACTAGTCATCTAGTCAAGAATCTTAGCCTCTTGTATCCTCATTTACATATCAAGGATTGAGGAGGTAATTTCAGTAATAACTTGTCGAATTTGACTTTCGGGACTATTCATGGATTATGGTTTACCTGAAAAGCCATCGGCCTTCTATCTTGTTTAAGGTCACTATCTGAATAGGGAAGTGGGACATCGGTCATAATTTTAGTGACTCATGCTTATTCCATGATAAAAAGATGATTTTGACTCAACAACCTTTCTCAATAAGTAGACTTTCAATCAATTTCTTTTCAATCAATTTTAGTAGTAGCTTTCAGTAGCAAGGTTGATGACAATTTCCTTTTTATGATTGAAAAAATCATAAAATTTAAGTATCTCCTCATTCTTGAAAAGATCTATAAATTTCTCTAATTCTAGCATGCACCATGTAAAATCTTTTGAGGTAAAAATAGTAAGAGTGTCATAATTTTCGTATAGTGTTCACTTGATACACAAATATAAAAAATTGATCATTTGAGTGTCATCAATGATTTCCCCCATTAGAAAATCCAATGTGGACATCGATCATCCTACATGACTTCATCGGTACTAACATGCGCAATTTTTTTAATTATTTAAATTATTTTTTACCTTCTAATTTTTCTCACTTTTTTTAAGGCTAGCAAAGGTCGTTGCGGAAAACCCTCACCCAGGATTGGCTAAAGGCTGCCTTGCCCTTGGCAACTAAGACCTTGGGCGAGGCCATAGCAGCATCGCCGGTTATAGACAATAAACGAAGCTCTTATTTGAAATAGACATTAAATAAATTTACATAAAATAATTTATCGAAATTGTCACTCAAGTGATTTTTTTTTATCTGTATGTGACACTCAAATGAGCAAAAAAAAAATCATAAAATTTTAATAAATGCTGTATAAAAGTCATGAAATTATTGCAATTCTTTTTTGCCAACCTTTTGTTACAAGCGAGACAACGTGTGACCGGGAGGCACGTGGTTTCACATGACATGTTCTTTGCTCTGCCGTCGCCCTTTCTGCTGTTTTCCCTCCCACTGGAACTGATTTTTTTCTGACATCGCATGCGATTCAACTCGAGAAGCCTCCGTTCCCTTCAAAGATCCTGTCTTTCCGATCCTCTCTACATACCCACCAGTCGCCCGTGCTCGATTTCGCGCCGCGTCGAGCTCCCCAGTCGGTGGCCGTCCTTTTCTTGATTGAAGAATCTCTGTTGGGTCGCCGCCTCGATCGAGTTGGATTGCGCCGCGCCGCAAGAACTGGCTTCTTGACGCGCGCGAGGAAGCCCGCCCTTTCCTGATGGCTTCTTGATCGAATCTGGGAAATGGGTGCTCGCGAATTCTTGATTCGGTGGTGAAATTGTTGTGTGGGGGGCGAGTGGCCGTACGATGAGGCGGCGGGCCGCCGACTACCGGCGCCCGGTGCGGAGGAAGTATTGGTGTTGGATCTGGGCTCTTCTTGGCCTGTTCTTGGTCGCTGGGTTGCTGTTGTTCGTGGTTCAGCATAATCAGAATGAGGATCGGGACGGGAAGCCTGTACAGGTATGATGGCAGGGGTTCTCTGTTGATGGTTCTGTTTCATCTGTAGACCACGCTATTTGAAGGGAAATCCCATTTAGTAATAATTTGATCTTAGTTGATTGGCGGTGGCATGGCCTCCTGCGGGTTCGATTTGATTTTCAGCTGGCGATCTCTGGACCCTCGTTATTTGAATTGGTCGTGTCCTGGTTGAAATGCTTGTCATTCAGCTTGTAAACGTTCTATCTCTCGGTATTAGTTCCTCTTTCTGTTTAGATTAACCTCTTATTGTAACTCCGGTAGCTATTTACTCGCATAAGCGGCCACAATGAAGGTTTTAGTCATAATTTTTTTCCGACCCATGCTTTCTACCTAGAAAATTATTAAGAGGGATTAGATGGAGTGGAAAAGGTCAGGGGAATACAAAGAAGTTAATCTGTCTGGCATGTGGCTGAGAAACTAGCTAGATCATGCTTCTTGACATTGTTGCACTTAGAGGTAGAGGATTTCTGAGTGAGCGCACAGAGTTCGATATGTTGTCTCTTCTGCTAGGTTTTGCGTAGCTTCCAATGCCGGAATGTGTAGATTGGCGTTTCTAGTGTAGCTGATAATCATTTTGATGTACTTAGGATCAAAATGATCACTTTTTCTCCTCCCCGTTTATGCACTGTCAGGACTGAATTGAATGTTTCCCATTGCTTTCCTGCTCCTGGACTGTAAGTGTTGTAATTGGTATTGGTGTAAATTTTGACAATGTATCTCAGGAAATGAGAGAAAGTCCTCAACGGGAAGCTCATCAGGTTTTAAATTTTACTGAAGAGCTCATGAGCACGACATCACTTTCTCGGCAGTTGGCAGAGCAAATGACACTTGCCAAGGCGTATGTTGTCATAGCAAAGGAACACAATAACCTTCACCTTGCATGGGAGCTGAGCTCGAGGATACGAAGTTGCCAGCTCTTACTCTCAAAAGCTGCAAAGAGAGGAGAGCCCCTCACGTTAGATGAGGCAGAGCCAATCATTAAAAGCCTATCTTCTTTAATTTTTAAGGCACAAGATGCGCACTACGACATAGCAACCATAATAACGACAATGAAATCCCATACCCAAGCCCTTGAAGAGCGTGCAAATGCAGCTATAGTTCAAAGCACAGTATTTGGACAACTGGCAGCGGAAGCTTTACCAAAAAGCCTCCATTGCCTAAATGTCAAACTCACCGTTGATTGGATCAAGAACCCATCACTGCAACAACTCATGGAAGAGACTAGATATTCTCCTCGGCTTGTCGACAACAATCTGTATCACTTCTGCATATTCTCTGATAATTTGCTGGCCACATCTGTAGTTATTAATTCTACTGTCTCTAATGCTGATCATCCTCAACAGCTTGTCTTTCATGTTGTAACGAATGGAATAAGTTATGGAGCAATGCAGGCATGGTTTCATCATAATGACTTAAAAGGAGCAACCATAGAAGTGCAGAATATCGAGGAGTTTACTTGGCTGAATGCTTCTTTTGCTCCTATCATGAAAAAGCCGTCGGATGCAGATGCTGAGCCGAAGACATGGAACCAAAAGTATTTATCTTTACTAGATCACCTCCGGTTTTACATTCCTGATATCTACCCACAGTTGGAGAAGGTGGTTTTTCTGGAAGATGATGTTGTCGTCCAGAAGGAATTGACACCGCTGTTTTCATTGGAAATGCATGGAAATGTTAATGGAGCAGTGGAGACGTGCCTGGAGGCATTTCATCGCTACTACAGGTATCTTAATTTTTCGAGTCCACTCATAAGCTCCAAGTTTGACCCTCAAGCATGTGGTTGGGCATTCGGAATGAATGTTTTTGATCTGATTGCTTGGAGGAAAGCAAATGTTACGTCTAGGTATCATTATTGGCAGCAGCAGAACACAGATGGGACACTGTGGAAGCTTGGTACTCTCCCACCTGGCCTTTTAGCCTTTTATGGACTCACAGAGCCACTTGATCGACGATGGCATGTGCTGGGTTTGGGCTATGACATGAACATCGACAGTCGTCTAATAGAGAGCGCAGCTGTCATTCACTTCAATGGCCATATGAAGCCGTGGCTCAAGTTGGGAATTGGCAGGTATAAGCCTCTGTGGGAAAGGTATGTGAATACAAGTCATCCGTATCTTCAAGATTGTGTTGGAGCATGAAATGTTCTACCTCTTGATTTTTGGTAGCGCATACAACGACAGACTTTCATAGCCGCCACAGCTCTAGCATAGAGTTACAAGCAGAAAATTTTGAATGTCATTAGGAGATTCTCTTTTTCTTCTTTTTCCCTAATTATATATCAAATTATTAGGATTATTCTTATAGAGGAGAAAGTGAAATTCATTATTATATGAGGCTTCAAATTTTTCTGGTGGAATCTTCTGTTAGCCTTCTAGAAGTATAGAGTTATTCTTTTTCCCCCTTTCAATAGTGGATTTTGTAATAATCTCATCTCATTTCAAGAGGGAATGGAAAAGTTACTGGTTGTCTTGCGATGCTTTTCTGGTCTGTGGAGGCCTCTTTGTGACGATTCATATTGGAGAAACGATTGACCAACAATGGTTTTCCGATAGTTATGCTGGCATTATACTCGCTTTTCCTGCATATTGAAGCTGAACTTTCATGACTGCTGTCAAAGTTTTCTGTGATGGGAGATGCATGATACATGCGGAAGATTTCGTAACTACAGATTATGGGTGGAAACTACATATTGCTGTTGTATGATCACATTTATGCAATACGACCGCTTTCATAGGTTGTTTACGAATCATCTTTTTCGAATCATGACAGTCTTTCATCTCCTCTGGACAACGTAGGGTAAACCAATTACGGATGACCGTAGGCTGCTGCTTGCTCAGTGTCGCGATCTCGGTGGTTCTCTTGACAGACTGACTTTAAGCAAAAAGGGCAGGAGGCTTATTTTGCAGTAAATTAAACCGGAATACATTGGTTCTGAGACATTTCAAACTTCAGGATCAAAGCTTTTTTTTTTTCTTTTTTTCCACCAAACAAGGATCAAACTTCATGCAAGTAAAAGTAATATAGTGATAGAAACCTTAGCAAGGCGACGCAAAAGATCATGTTGCTGATAGATCTGCTAAGGCACATAAACTAAGTTACTACAAAAGGAAACGAGGATTTTAAGGACAAGGAATAGGCCATCCCGACAGCCACCACAATGGCAGTAAATGTCCTAGTCCTAGATACGACACTTGAACATCGACAACTTACGGGAATTGGACAATCTTTAGAGCACGTTCTTTACAACTAACGTAAATGGAAGGAGCATTTGATCGACGGTGAAGACAAGATATTTGCCCCAAACATCTGAACCATTTCAATCTTTTGTCAAAGGCCATATTGCAATTTCCGAGTACCCATCCTCAGTAGCACATGCTCGGAACATCCCGGTCGTATTAAAGGGCATAGTGACTTGTCCGGTCGCAGAAACTGCGACGAGGCCAACATTCCCCTTTGGAACCCTCTCTTTCACGACGCAGGCAGCTGCTTCTTCCAGGGAGAGTCCTTTGAACTCCATAAGAGCGGCCACATCCCTTGCGACAGTTCCACGTATTATAGCCTCACCTTTGCCCGTAGCAGATACTGCACATAAACTGTTGGCATACGTCCCTGCCCCTATGAGGGGCGTGTCTCCTATCCTTCCAGCCATCTTGTTGACTAACCCTCCAGTAGAAGTTGCCGCAGCTAAATTCCCATCATTATCTACAGCGACGCATCCCACAGTACCAATTTGGCTGTCACCATCAGCAGTGGCAGTGTCCTCCTCTTTCTTTTGCATGGGCTGCGTATAATCAATCTGCAGTTAAATGACAGAAATGTGAGCAGAGAATCAAATTCCAACTAGGGTTATCTAGTGATTCTTGAACCAAAACAAGCAAGAAAAAAACAAGTTCTTCATGGCCCAGCCGAGAATATTCATGGTGTCACATGCCTCACGCCATTTGGCATATGTTTGGCTTTGTAATATTCTGGCGTTAAAGGATCTGATACTTTAGCCAACACAAAATGTAAACTCTTTTGTGCATGTCTCTGAACTCAGTGGTTCTTGAGAATTTGCACTAACCTAAAAGTTGGCTGATCATCGGGAAGCAATAGAAAACAGGGCATTTATAAAGGATTGAAGATGTGAAATCAAATTTGCAGTCACAGAAATTCAAATGAGGGAAATACCTGCACTCTGTTTGCTTCTTTGGCCTGTTTTAGCCTTTGAATGTTCTCTGGAGTGATAAAATGAGATGCATCAAGAGTTTCTACACCCTGGCATATTTGAAAAGTCAGCATAGATTAAAACCTCCACCAAACACAAGATTAGAAGCCAAAGCAACTGTAAACCAAGAGAACTGGAAGGGCAATTCTATCAGAGTTTCGAATGCAGATGCATCATGCATATGTGTTTACAAAAGTTCATAATTGGAAAGGAAGCCAAAGAGATGCCGCATACCCCTGATATCTTTGTAGAAGTGATTTAGCAAGATAAAACGGCCTGATTGAACTAGAGAGGTTGAATCAATGAGCAATATCTAGAAAAATACAAAAGTACAGCCAAGAAAGAAAAGATCTGGCTTTGTCTTCTGACCACCTATTAAGTTCCAAAGACTCCTGAAATGCTAGAGGGTTCACTTAAGAAGAGTGACCTGGTAAGACTTTTAACTCACATGTTCCCTCGCAAATGCTTCTGCCCCATCAAATGCCAGGTATATATGAGGAGTTCGTTCCATGACCAGTCGTGCCAAAGATATGGCATTGACAACAGTGGTGAGCCCAGAAACAGCTCCACATTTCATGTTTCCATCCATGATGCAAGCCTCCATTTCAACAGTGCCACTGCTGGTTAAGACCGACCCTTTGCCTGCATTGAAGTGAGGGTTGTTTTCCAACTCCCGGACCTGGTTATCCCCGAGCACAGCAAGTATACGACCAAATTCTTAGACATGGAATAGGCTCTCATAAACAAACTGTAGCCATGCATCAAAGGTAAAATTGAACGAGCATAGTTTGCGTTTCAAGCAAGTCAAGATTGATGTAACCTGCAGCAAGACGTCTTAAGACTTTCAAAACATCAGCAGGTGTAAACCCAGCAACTTTTGGCTCACCCTCTTTGTTTCTTATTCCAAAATCTGTTTAAACTCCTCCTTTGTGTATTGATGTTTTTGAGCATTAATTTCTAGCAAGACCTGAAATTCTTCTATAGAAAATTTCCAATCAAGAAAGTGCAAAACACTTTGCGCTAGGATGCTCTCGCTATAGTTCCAAGTTTACTGAATGTTCTTGAAGAGACGCTAGAGCTCAAGATGAAGCAAGCCATACTTGTGTTCAGAATACCAGATTTAAGATATGTTTGCATAACATAAAACAGAGTGTAAAAGTAAAATACAAGCATCTTGATCTCGTACTAAAACTAGACAACTCAAAACTGTCCAATTTCATGTACTAAATCTTCTTGGCACTGGAAGATCTAGTCTCACCTGGAGAGGGAGGGAGGGAGAGAGAGAGAGAGAGAGAGAGAGACTGAGTGCACACAAGGACACATGCATATACTGAACTTCAAAGTTCAGTATGATGATGAGCTGCGGATCGTTCATTTGCCCGGGATTCCTTTGCTAAGAACACCATCATAAACCAAAAAAGCGAAAAGAGATACAAAGCAAGAACCAAGAAAACCAGATGGGTCATTTGAAATCTACGAGCACAACTCTCTAATCAGCTCAAAAAGATGACTTTTCTCTCTGCTCTGTTCTTTTACCCAGAACTAAAAGAACTCGCTATCCCACCACGAAACACGTAATAAGATCGATGCTTATAGCGCAAATCAATTACCACGAGCTCGACGACGTCCAGGGGAGACTTCTTGGACTTGAGAGCGTCGACGCCGAGCTGGAGGCAGTGGCGGAGGCAGGCCTCCCTCGGGAGGCGGCGCTCCGGCGGCAGGGTCAGCGGGATGTCCCCTGCTCCGCCGTGCAACGCTAACGCCCACCCCATTCGCCACCACCAACCGCCGCCGCCGCCGCCGCCGCCACACCTCTCCCTCGATCTCTCTGCAAGGACCGTGCGTGCGCGTCTGTCCACGACCGAGGCCCAACGAGTCACGATCGGCAACTACCTTAAATACTACTCGCTGACACTACCGAACAAAAGGAAAAAAAGAACGAGAACATTATTTTTTTATTTTTTATTTTTTGTGAAAAGTTAGAACCGCCGATTTTGCAACCTACAACATAAACTCGGATAAAACTCACATCTTACAAGCCACAGGTAAGTTGCATAATGGGGCAAGAAGTTTCGAACCTCTTCCCTATCGATTAAAGGGTAAGGTGCGAATCATCTCTTTTACCAAAAAAAAAAAACATCTCGTTTACCACGGGATAGATAACGAGAACATTATTCACATATAAAAGAAAAGTTAGAACCGGATTTTAGCCGCTCCATGATTGGTTGGTGGCTCCTGTTCGAATGACCATTTTGTCGCAAAGCATCGGGAAACAGTCTGTGACATCACGATCCTTTATGGCAATTCAGGATAAAGGTAGGATTGGATTACATCCTGCAAAAATTTCATTAAAGAGTAATGGTCCATTTGTTCCGTGCAAAAGTATTTTTTTTTTCATTTTCCGACATTTAGATTGCTTAGAAAAATTAATGAGTCGACCAAAAATGTTTACTTAATCAAATTTAAATTTGGGAAAATAATTTCCTTTTTTTAAAAAATCGGAAAATCATTTTCTAAAATATGATCAAATATTTATGTTTGAACCAGAAACTATGTTCTTTGGTATAGCAATCCTAACACTTGTTCGACGAGGTCAATTCTTGACATATCGGTATAAATGTAATAGGTTTAAGATTAAAGTGGCCAAATTAAAAGGTTTAAAATTAAATTGATATAAGTGTAATAGACTTAGAATTTTTTTTGTACTTATTCTAATTGAAAAAAATAATCCTAGATTAGGAAAAAGACAACCTCTTTTTCTGGCAAGAATGAAAATACTTTCCTTAAAATCACCAAACAAATGAAAAGGGATATTTTTTTCCTTAAAAATAATTTTCATGGAAAATATTGTGCTTTTATCATGAATTTTTTAGTGAAACAAATGCAGCAACTTTTTTGGCACGTCAATTAATTTTTTGTATAATAAATACCGAAAAGTTAGAAAATAATGATCTGAAAACAGTTAACAGACCCTAAGTATCAAATTTTTATTTGTTTAAGATTGCATTTGCATTATATTGTCCTTATATGAACTCACGTATCAATTGAATTTTCAAGGGATGATTTTACTTTTTAATTTTAGGTCTTGTTTACCCACGAGGACTGAAAACGATGAGGACAGCGCCATCGTTTATTCATGATATTTGGTAACTTGAATTAAAAGGCAAAGCGAATCAAAATCCCGTATGGGTTAAAGCAGACTAGTCTTTGCCAGTTGCTTCTTCTGGATCTGTTCCATGCTTGAATTTTTGTAAAAAAGAAATACAGAGATTGCCAGGTGAGACGAACATATTATTTCAAGTTATCATGATCGCGAGCCAAAATTCATTTTCCAAGAAAGCTAGACCGCCCAAACAATAAAAAATAGACAACAATAACGTTTTTGAATATTTGCACAATTGGTCCGACGTTCTGAATTTTCCGTTTGGAAGCGAAATTCAACTATTCAAATCTCACCAATAACGTGTAAGTGCTTTGAGAGGACATATACATAGATGAAAGGTCTGGAGTTAACCAATTGATGGGATTTGTGGAGGTGTTTGATAAGATTCTGGTGCAACCATTGCAACTATTTTAAAATTTTAAGTTGTTAAATGAAGATATTATTTATTATTTAAATATTCTAGCATTCCTCCTCATACTTAATAAGGCCCGGAAAGAATTAAACTCAGTAGCTCCATCTCCATATAAATTTTAGTGAAACCATATGAGATTTAAATATTTTAATTGTGGAACCACTGTTAACTATTTTAAAAACTTAAATAATTAGATGAAAACGTATCTTATTATTTAAATATTCTAACTGTTTAAGGAGATTTTAGGAAGTGCAATGTCTATGTCCGTACCCTAATATATTAAGAAGCGACTCATGATTAAACTTTTTCTAATGTGCTTCTAGAAGGGCATAAACAAAGGCTTTGCCGCGCACGCATGTGCAACTTGAGGACTCTTTGTTTAAGTCTTTATGGATGAAAGAGCTCATTTACTAACCCTTTTTTTTCATGTCCTTTTTCTCTTGTTCCGATTCGATTGGGAACAGATTCCAATCAGATAGTTAAGTTAGGTGAGAGAGGGTTGTTTTCAATTTTATTTTTTACTTTTGTTTTTGTCTTAATGAGTTGTTAACCACAATGTTCATCGGCCCGCTAAAGCCGAAGGACCCAAGAACGAGCTCATGATACGATGCAAGAGATAATGTTTTGAAATCATATTGACAGGCAATGACCACATCGGACGAGCAAGCTATTCTTTGTTCAACTTGTTTCGACCGATTGAACTGGCCTACTCATATCACTAAGAACACAAAATTGTTAATATATGGTCTGATGCAACCGGTTGGTATGTCCTTTAATCAAACCGAGGGAAAATTCCAAATAATAATTGAAGTGTCATCATATATATATAGTAGATCTTGTTTTAAATAATAATCCGGTTATATCAATTTTTTTTTTTAAAAAAAAAACCCTAAGTTTCTAGCTGATGAAGCGCATTTTCATCATTTATCTTCTTTGAATTTTTTCTGTTCTTTTTTTCTTATTTTCCTTATTTTTCTTTCCCTTAGTTTTTTTCCTTTTTTCTTCGCTAATATCTAATCTCAAGCAATGGCTGAAGAGGACTAAGTGAGGATTGCCCTCACCAAACACTTGTCCAATTTGGGGAGGGCCAACCTCATCAACCACAAGCGAGGGATGGCCTCACCCAAGGCAAGGGTTGCTGGCCCTAGCCCTCATCACGCTAGATCTAGGGAGGTAACACTTGAAATCCACAAGCAAGAGCCACCCTCACCAGCCACAAGCAAGGCTAACCCTTGCCAAATCTAGGCAAGGGGACCTCGGCCAGATCGAGCAAGGGGACACATCCAATGAGGGTTGTCCCCTTGCCAGAAAATAAAAAAATTAAAATTATTTGTGGATGAAAATGCCCTTAACCAATTGAAATGTTTAGCCGATTAGTGACCACGGAAGCCAATCTCTTATTTGAAATTGTAATGGCCATTGCAAGCCCTTATTTGAGATTAGCATGGCCACTTTATACTCTTATTTAATACAAGGTCAATTTCAAGCCTTTATCTAATAAAATAAGAGCACTCCAAATCTTTATTTGAAATTTTCCATCAAACCAAGATGTCTTAATACACTTCAAGATCACATGTTCAATTCCACCCTTCCAGCAGGACAGTCCAACCTAGGGATTGAACCGTCACCTCATACACCATTTGTTAAATTTAACACCATGATGCGGTCGAACATGCCACCTCTTCGACCGGTTGACCCCGGTTCAACACCCGTTTTTGACCGGCTCAACCTCCTGATGATTCACATAGGAGCAACGGGACCCAGTCGAACTAGTAATAGAACAAGGTTTCAAGACGGAATGGAAAAGTTACTGGTTGTGTTGCGATGCTTTTCTGGTCTGTGGAGGCCTCTTTTGCGACGGTTCATATTGGAGAAACGATTGACCAACATTGGTTTTCCGATAGTTTTGCTGGCATTATACTCGCTTTTCCTGCATATTGAAGCTGAACTTTTATAACTGCTGTCAAAGTTTTCTGTGATGGGAGATGCATGATACATGCGGATGATTTCGTAACTACAGATTGTTGGTGGAAACTACATGACGCTGTTGGATGATCACGTTTATGCAATACGACTGCTTTCATAGGTTGTTTACGAATCATCTTTTTCGAATCATGACAGTCTTTCATCTCCTCTGGACAACGTAGGGTAAACCAATTACGGATGACCGTAGGCTGCTGCTTGCTCAGTGTCGCGATCTTGGTGGTTCTCTTGACAGACTGACTTTAAGCAAAAAGGGCAGGAGGCTTATTTTGCAGTAAATTAAACCGGAATACATTGGTTCTGAGACATTTCAAACTTCAGGATCAAAGCTTTCTTTTTCTTTTTTCCACCAAACAAGGATCAAACTTCATGCAAGTAAAAGTAATACAGTGATAGAAACCTTAGCAAGGCGACGCAAAAGATCATGTTGCTGATAGATCTGCAAAGGTACATAAACTAAGTTACTACAAAAGGAAACGAGGATTTTAAGGACAAGGAATAGGCCATCCCGACAGCCACCACAATGGCAGTAAATGTCCTAGTCCTAGATACAACACTTGAACGTCGACGACTTACGGGAATTGGACAATCTTTAGAGCACGTTCTTTACAACTAACGTAAATGGAAGGAGCATTTGATCGATGGTGAAGACAAGATATTTGTCCCAAACATCTGAACCATTTCAATCTTTTGTCAAAGGCCATATTGCAATTTCCGAGTACCCATCCTCGGTAGCACATGCTCGGAACATCCCGGTCGTATTAAAGGGCATAGTGACTTCTCCCGTCGCAGAAACTGCAACGAGGCCAACATTGCCCTTCGGAACCCTCTCTTTCACGACGCAGGCAGCTGCTTCTTCCAGGGAGAGTCCTTTGAACTCCATAAGAGCGGCCACATCCCTTGCGACAGTTCCACGTATTATAGCCTCACCTTTGCCCGTAGCAGATACTGCACATAAACTGTTGGCATACGTCCCTGCCCCTATGAGGGGCGTGTCTCCTATCCTTCCAACCATCTTGTTGACTAACCCTCCAGTAGAAGTTGCCGCAGCTAAATTCCCATCATCATCTACAGCGACGCATCCCACAGTACCAATTTGGCTGTCGCCATCAGCAGTGGCAGTGTCCTCCTCTTTCTTTTGCATGGGTTGCGTATAATCAATCTGCAGTCATATGACAGAAATATGAGCACAGAATCAAATTCCAACTAGGGTTATCTAGCGATTCTTGAACCAAAACAAGCAAGAAAAAAACAAGTTCTTCACGGCCCAGCCGAGAACATTCATGGTGTCACATGCCTCACGCCATTCGGCATATGTCTGGCTTTGTGATATTCTGGCGTTAAAGGATCTGATACTTTAGCCACCACAAAATGTAAGTGGAGGAAGTCACATACGGGAGGTAAACTCTTTTGCGCATGTCTCTGAACTTAGAGGTTCTTGAGAATTTGCCCTAACCTAAACTTTGGTTCATCATCGGGAAGCAATAGAAAATAAGGCATTTATAAAGGATTGAAGATGTGAAATCCAATTTGCAGTCGCAGAAATTCAAATGAGCGAAATACCTGCACTCTGTTTGCTTCTTTGGCCTGTTTTAGCCTTTGAATGTTCTCCGGAGTGATAAAATGAGATGCATCAAGAGTTTCTACACCCTGGCATATTTGAAAAGTCAGCATAGATTAAAACCTCCACCAAACACAAGATTAGAAGCTAAAGCAACTGTAAACCAAGAAAACTGGAAGGGCAATTCTATCAGAGGTTCGAATGCAGATGCATCATGCGTATGTGTTTACAAAAGTTCATAATTGGAAAGGAAGCCAAAGAGATGCCGCATACCCCTGATATCTTTGTAGAAGTGATTTAGCAAGCTAAAACGGCCTGATTGAGCTAGAGAGGTTGAATCAATGAGCAATATCTAGAAAAATACAAATAATACAGCCAAGAAAGAAAAGATCTGGCTTTGTCTTCTGATCACCAATTAAGTTCCAAAGACTACAGAGATGCTAGAGTATATCGAACCTCCTTCACTTAAGAAGAGTGACCTGGTAAGACTTTTAACTCACATGTTCCCTCGCAAATGCTTCTGCCCCATCAAATGCCAGGTATATATGAGGAGTTCGTTCCATGACCAGTCGTGCCAAAGATATGGCGTTGACAACAGTGGTTAGCCCAGAAACAGCTCCACATTTCATCGTGTTTCCATCCATGATGCAAGCCTCCATTTCAACAGTGCCACTGCTGGTTAAGACCGACCCTTTGCCTGCATTGAAGTGAGGGTTGTTTTCCAACTCCCGGACCTGGTTATCCCCAAACACGGCAAGTATACGACCAAATTCTTAGACATAGAATAGGCTCTCATAGACAAACTGTAGCCATAAATCATAGGTAAAATTGAACGAGCATAGTTTGCGTTTCAAGCAAGTCAAGATTGATGTAACCTGCAGGAAGATGTCTTAAGACTTTCAAAACATCAGCAGGCGTAAACCCAGCAACTTTTGGCTCACCCTCTTTGTTTCTTATTCCAATCTGTTTAAACTCCTTCTTTGTGTATTGATGTTGTTGAGCATTAATTTCTAGCAAGCCTTGAAATTCTTCTACAGAAAATTTCCAATCAAGAAAGTGCAAAACACTTTGCGCTTGGATGCTCTCACTATAGTTCCAAGTTTACGGAGTGTTCAGAATACCAGATTTAAGATATGTTTGCATAACATAAAACAGTGTATTTTATAACATAAAACAGTGTAAAAGTAAAATACATGTATCTTGATCTCGTACTAAAACTAGAAAACTCAAAACTGTCCAATTTCATGTACTAAATCTTCTTGCCACTGGAAGATCTAGTCTCACCTGGAGAGGGAGGGAGAGAGAGAGAGAGAGGGAGACAGAGAGACTGAGTGCACACAAGGACACATGCACAACTTCAAAGTTCAGTATGATGATGAGCTGCGGATCCTTCATTTGCCCGGGATTCCTTTGCTAAGAACACCATCATAAACCGAAAAAACGAAAAGAGATACAAAGCAAGAACGAAGAAACCAGATGGGTCATTCGAAATTTAGGAGCACAACTCTCCAATCAGCTCAAAAAGATGACTTTTCTCTCTGCTCTGTTCTTTTACCCAGAACTAAAGAAGTCGCTATCCCATCACGAAACACGTAATAAGATCGATGCTTATAGCGCAAATCAATTACCACGAGCTCGACGACGTCCAGGGGAGACTTCTTGGACTTGAGAGCGTCGACGCCAAGCTGGAGGCAGTGGCGGAGGCAGGCCTCCCTCGGGAGGCGGCCCTCCGGCGGCAGGGTCAGCGGGACCCCTGCTCCGCCGTGCAACGCTATCGCCCACCCCATTCGCCACCACCAACCACCACCACCACCACCACCGCAACTCTCGCTCGATCTCTCTGCAACGACCGTGCGTGCGCGTCTGTCCACGACCGAGGCCCAACGAGTCACGATCAGCAACTACCTTAAATACTACTCGCTGACACTACCGAACAAAAGGATAAAAAGAACGAGAACATTATTGACATAAAAGAAAAGTTAGAACCGGATCGGATTTTGCCCTCGACATGATTGGTTGGTGGCTCCTGTTATTTTTATTTTATTTTTGTTAGTCATACTTTATTCCTATTCTAACTTTCACTCTCAAATTTTTATCCTCTGCTGAGAAAGTAAGAATTCTAACCTCCACCTCATCTTCCATGTTGGAAGGGTGGCAAGCATCAAGAAACAGTTAGTTTATTGCAATTGAGGATAAAGGTAGGACTGCATTACATCCTGTGAAGATTTCATTAAAGAGCAATGGTCCGTTTATTTCGTATGGAAATATTTTTTTGTTTTTCATTTTCCTACATTTAGATTGCTTAAAAAAATGAATAAGTCAACCGAAAATATTTACTTAAATTCGGGAAAATAATTTCCTTTTTTAAAAAGATCATAAAATCATTTTCCAAAATATTATTAGATATTTATGTTTGAACCAGAAACTCTATTCTTTGGTGTAGTAACCCCAACACTTGTTCCCGGGCCCTTGGCAACGAGGTTGAATTCTTGACATATTGGTACAAGTGTAATAGATTTAAAGCTAAATTGACCAAATTGAAAAGTTTAAGACTAAAGTGGCATAAGTGTAATAGATTTAGAATTTTTTTAGTAATTATGCTAATTGAAAACAATAAGCCTAGATTGGGAAAAAGACGACCTCTTTTTCTGGCAAGAATGTAAACACTTTCCTTAAAATCACCAAACAAATAAAAACAGATATTTTTTTCCTTAAAAATAATTTTCATGGAAAATATTTTGCTTTTATCATGAAATTTTTAGTGAAACAAATGCAGCAACGTCTTTTGCACATCAATTAATTTTTCGTATAATAAATACTGAAAATTCGGAAAATAATTATCCAAAAATAGTTAAGGAACCCTAAGTATCAAAGATTTATTTGTTTAAGATTGCATTTGCATTATACTATCCTTATATGGACTCACGTTTCATTTGAATTTTCAAGGGATGATTTTACTTTTTAATTTTAGGTCTTGTTTACTCACGAGGACTGAAAATGATGAGGACTGCGCCATCGTTTATTCATGATATTTGGTAACTTGAATTAAAAGGCAAACTAGTCTTTGCCAGTTGCTCCTTTTGGATCTGTTCCATGCTTGAATTTTTGTAAAAAAGAAATACAGAGATTGCCAGGTGAGAAGAACATATTATTTTAAGTTATCATGATCGCGAGCCAAAATTCATTTTCCAAGAAAGCTAGACTGCCTAAACTGTTGGGAATAACGGATCTCCGAAAACCGGATTCGACACTGAATCGAACCCCTAAATCAATGCGGAAGACGAAGCCCGGGAATAACACGTATCACCGATCGTAAAGCTCACCACGAATTCGAGCGTATCTTGTTAGCCACAGATTAGACACCGACGCCGATAAGAGGAAGAGAATTTGGCCCTTTTCGATCCTGTTCGATCCGACGACGCCTTGAAGGGGAGAAAACAGTGGCCTTGTGCTTACTGTTCTTTTTGAGGGAGAGAGAGCGTTGGAGAGGACGTACGTACGTTATGCGCCAAAGGGTGTGTCCTCTCTCTCTCTCTCTCTCTCATCCCTTTTATACGTTCCCCCATCCACGGGCCCTATTCCCGTGGGCCGGGCCTTTTGGGCCCAGCATGGGCGGACAGGCCTTAAGCCCATCACCAATTAAAACCATCATTAAACAATAAAAAATAGACAACAAGAACGTTTTTGAATATTTGCACGATTGGTCCAGCGTTCTGAATTTTCCATTTGGAAGACGAAATTCATCTATTCAAATCTCACCAATAACGTGTAAGTGCTTTGAGAGGACATATAGATAGATGAAAGGTCTAGAGTTAACCAACTAATGGGATTTGTGGAGGTTTTAATAAGATTCTAGCGCAAGCATTGTAACTATTCTAAAATTTTAAGTTTTCAAATGAAGGTATTATTTATTATTGAAATATTCTAACACTCCCTCTCATACTTAATAAGGCTAGGAAAGAATCAAACTCAATACCTCCAGCTTTGATACTATATGAGATTTTAATAGAACTACTGCTAACTATTTTAAAAACTTAAATAATTAGATGAAAATATATCTCATTATTTAAATATTTTAATAGTTTGATGAGATTTTAGGAAGTGTAATGTCTATGTCCGTACCCTAATATATTAAGAAGCGACTCATGATTAGACTTTTTCTAATGTGCTTCTAGAATGGCATAAACAAAGGCTTTGCCGCGCACGCATGTGCAACTTGAGGACTCTTTGTTTAAGTCTTTATGGATGAAAGAGCTCATTTACTAACCTTTTTTTTCACGTCCTTTTTCTCTTGTTCCGATTCGATTGGGAACAGATTCCAATCAGATAGTTAGGTTAGGTGAGAGAGGGTTGTTTTTCATTTTATTTTTTACTCTTTTTTTTTTTGTCTTAATGAGTTGTTAACCACAATGTTCATCGGCCCGCTAAAGCCAAAGGACCCAAGAACGAGCTCATGATATGATGCAAGAGATAATGTTTTGAAATCATATACCACATCGGACGAGCAAGCTATTCTCGGTTCAACTTGTTTCGACCAATTGAACCGGCCTACTCATATCTCTGAAAACACAAAATTGTTAATATACGGTCTGATGCGATAGGTTGGTATGTCCTTTAATCAAACCAAGGGAAAATTCAAAAAATAAAAATTGAAATGACATCATTTATATATAAAAAAGCCAAAATGGACTTTATTTCAAATAAAAATCTAAAATATTTTCATTTTTTTTTAAATAAATGTCTAAAGTAGATTTTTTTAAATAAGAATCTAGCCATATTAGTTGTAAAAAAAGTCTAAATTTCTAGCTAATGAAGCGCATTTTCATCATTTATCTTCTTTGAATTTTGCCCTTACTTTTTTTCCTTTTTTTCCTTTTTTTTCTTTTCCCTAATTTTTTTCCTTTTTTATTCGCTCATGTCTTATCTCAAGCAATGGCTAAAGAGGACTAAGTAAGGGTTGCCCTCACCAGACCCTTGCCCGATTTGGTGAGGGCCAACCTCGTCAACCACAAGTGAGGGATGGCACCTAGGGCAAGGGTTGCTGGCCCTAGCCATCACCATGCCAAATCTAAGGAGGCAACACTTGAAATCCATAAGCCAAGCCGACCCTCGCCAGATCTAAGTAAGGGGGCCTCAGCCAAATCTAGCACTAGATCTGGCAAAGACCCACATCCAATGAGAGTTGTCCCTTGCCAGAAAATTTAAAAAAAAAAATTAAATTGCCTATGGACGAGAATGTTCTTAACCAGTCGGAATGTTTAGCTGACCAACAAGCACCAAGACCAATCTCTTATTTGAAATTGTAATGGCCATTGCAAGCCCTTATTTGAGATTGACATGGTCATTTTATACTCTTATTTAATACTAGATTCATTTCAAGCATTTATTTGAGAAATAAGAACACTTCAAATCTTTATTTGAAATTTTCCCTCAAATCGAGATGTCTTAATACACTTTAAGATCACGTGTTCAATTCCACCCTTCCAGCAGGACAGTCCAACCTAGGGATTGAACCGTCACCTCATACACCATTTGTTAAATTTAACACCATGATGCGATCAAACATGCCACCTCGTCGACCGGTTGACCCGGTTCAACACCCGTTTTTGACCGGCTCAACCTCCTGATGATTCACATAGGAGCAACGGGACCCTGTCGAATTGGTAATAGAACAAGTTTTATGGGCCGATCCAAGTTCACTATTCCGGACCCTTTTGGGCCGTCCGATCTCTTCCCCATCAGACTGGTGGACCTCTCGTGGACCTCTCTCCACTCTCAGGCCCAAATGATCAACTGAATTTTGAATTTGTGCATATCTCTCTCCAGAGAACTTTATTTCTCCATTTAATGGTGACTCAAAAGCTCTTAAGAAAGAACAAAATGTTCCCAATTCCTTTTTATGCATGTATGCGCAGTGCAAAAAATCAACAGTTCAATATACAATATCTAATTAAAGGAAACCCCCTTTAGAATTACAGAAATGACAAGACGGTTGAAATTTTGACATTTCAAAATACAGAAATCGCTACTTCGATTTTTACTTTGGTATGACATCTCGAGATTAGTCGTCCAAATTCACCGGATCGCAATGCACGCCATGCACAATGCATAGAAACCTCGCTACATGAGACATTGATTATATACAACGGTCACTAGGGACAGTTCATCTTGGCACTGGCACTGCTGTCTTTCCTTCTTCTTGCCTTTTCTCCTACGTAAAATACATAATAAATACGGCCCGAATTCGTGCGGATTTCCTCTCTATCCATTTCCATTATTTCGAAATTCAAAATCTGCGCATTTCTGTCTCCGCCGTCATTAATTTCGTCCCCATCATTCTCTCTCTCTCTCTCTCTCTCACATCGCCATCGTCATTCAAAGATATTCTGCCCCGAGATTCTACCGTTCGGCCCGATCCATGGGATGATGAGAGTCACGAGAGTTGCGAGATCGCATGCAACACGGGGCTTTCAAATCCCACGTCGTCGCCGTATATGTATATAAAATCGGAAGGTTCGTGGTCTGGAGTCGCAGACATTTTCTCTCGTTTTCGAAGGAGGAGAAGAGGGACATGGGTGTTGATCAGAGAGACGAGAGCAGGAGCAGCACGACCGCAAAGAAGAGATCGTGCGATGCTATGGCCACGATCAGGAGCGACGGCGCAGCAGCGGCGATGATGGCCAACAAGACCAGTAGGAAGATTCTTCCCGAGGATGAGGACTACATAGAGTTCTGTTTCAGAGAGGACGGCGTATTCCACGTCATCAAGGATAACCGGGACAAGTCGTCGGCGTCGGCGTCGGCGTCGGTGTCGGCTCAGCTTGATGGCACGAGTTCGACTGCTCCAACTCCAAGGCCCGTCGACCGGAAAGTCGGTTCAGTGCACCTCCCATGTTTGTTCAAAAGTTTAAGTTTCGATAGATGATGCAAGTCATGTTATATATTCACATATGCCGGTGTTATAAACATCATGATCTGCATCGAACGTACGTTCATTTTTCAATTTCTCTCATCGGGGAAGTTGGCTAATTTTACCATCATTTTCTCTCGATCTTCTTGAGCGCAGCTCGATCATAGCAAGATCAAAACGGTAAGGAACGAAGTCGTCGAGCATTCTCGGTCTGAAGGGAATGGATCGAGAGGCAACGGGCAATGCACAAGCTCGAACAAGAAGGTCGAGTTCATAAACCCTAGAAGTCGGTCAACCCTTGACCATATAAGCGACGTATTCTCATAGATCATCATCATAAGATAGGAACCGCACGTGTTATCATGCCACAAGAGCTCACGCATTTTCCCTTCCTCCTTTTAAATGGTCTTTACAGGAGAAGAAAGGAGGAGGAAGCCACGCCGGGAAGGAGACGACGGAGCGGACGGACTCCATCAAATCGGACGGCAGCGGTCGCGGCTCTTTCTCCTTCCCCGCGTAAGCCTCGATCAGGCCTAGTTTACGGATCGAATTGGCTCGCGAACATTTGCGTGACGGAGTGTTGTTGATCGTGAAAATGATGCAGGTTGAGGGTGGAGTGGACGGGAAGTCCGGTGCAAATGCCAAGGCCGGCGGCAAAGGAGGGGTTGCCGTACTTGAAGAAGCAGAGAGTTCCGCGAGTCCGAGTCCGCTTTCAGTGCTGTAGATTTTGAGAAGCCGGCCGTTCGTGAAATTTATCTTCTTTTCTCTTTGATTTTCCTTTTCCTTTCTTAGCTTTTTCTTTTGTTTTGTTTTCGTTTTTCAATTCGGAATTTAGGAGATTCAACTGAGCATTAGAAATATTATCCCGGCAAGGTTCACATTGGAATTTCAAGCAAGCTCTATCTCAATGTCTCTCTCACTATCTATAGAATTTCAAAATCAAATGATGTATTTTCATTAATGGTTCTTTTTCTGTGAACATGTGATCTTTACTCCAAAAGTCACTATCTCGGAGGAATCGATTCCCTACCTAGAACAGGAAACCAACCCTATAGCTTGGAGTTGGGACCAGTCTGTTTTTTTTGTTTTGTAAGAAATGATTTTATTTATAATATACAAAGGTTGCACAGAACAGGAAACCAACCCTATAGCTTGGAGTTGGGACCAGTCTGTTTTTTTTGTTTTGTAGAAATGATTTTATTTATAATATACAAAGGTTGCACAGTTTCAACTCAAAAACATATGTTGGTCAAGTAAATACATGGTGGTTTCTTCATTTGAAGACAGGTTCGATTATCGATGGTTACAAAAAAAAAAAATTCCCCCTAAAAGAGGCTTTAAAATCTGACCAGAACCAATTTAACACTGGAGTGGGACTAGTTCGACCAATCGAACCGGGTTAAGACTCGAAAACGGGCAGTTTCGGCCTTTGAAACGGGGAATCAAACCAATGCTCTCTAAAATTGACCTCGAATCAATCGGTCTTTCAATCAAGCCATTAAGACAAGCTTTGGTTTGACGGATTTCCTGAATTTGCAAGACCTAAAAGGAAGCCGAAAGAGTCACGGTGTTGATCCCAGAAAATTAATCCTGGCTGGCTTGCAATTCTAGTTGACAATATGCACGCCACCATTTGAGCAGGTTGAGTTTCATCAATGAGATTTTTTCATTAGAACCCTCAACAAAAGCAGTAAATCAAATCTGTAAATGGGAACGACGGAAAAGAAAGGACATGTCCACAAGCATATTTGAAGATGTTTCAGCGAATTTGCTGATGATTTAGATTAGAATAGAAAAGAGCTGGTTATGCGATCCGAATCTTCGCCCAGAAATTTTCCGGTCGCGTTTCGAATCACTTAATTTGTTTCGCTGCGTTCTCCGCAACTTGTCGCTCGTCATCTTTCCTTCTGTCAATCGACATCTTGCCCTTCCCCAAACTTTCGGCTTCTGGACAGAATTGAGCGATCTTTTTCATGAACTACCCCGTGTGCTCTGTATTCACATGCTCTTTCTTTCTTTGATTTTTTGCCGAAAATAAGGGCTCGTAAAAAATTCTTTAAAGAATGAGTCAACGTCCTAAAAATAAATCGTGACACGCTAGAACTTTCGATTCCTGAAACCAGATTCAATTTTGTATTAATTTCAACCAACGCGATTTTAGCATAACCTAACCTACTTATAATTTTTAGGAATTTTTAGCGCGTTTAACCCATAGTCAATTATTTTTTATCCACATTGTGCATTTCCAACTCATAGGTGAACTTTCGGTTGTCGTTAAAAATCTTAAGGTTTTGATTATAAGCAAATGATACATAATCGATAGAAAAATCGGTTTAGTGCCGTTTGACATAAAGTTTGCAATCAGATGGAATCGCTTACAATTTAATTACATGTCTCTGTCGAATCAATCTATCTCCGGTCTCTAATCGATTTTAACGGTGCCGTATTGACCATTGTCGATTAGTACGGTCGAACAGTCGATTTCTGATCGAATTCTCAAGTCTGTCGCGTTTATATCCCTTAACGATTTAATAGATAAATTAGTTATCTCGTGAACGATCAACCCAGAGAAAAAGAATATAAGCTTGTCCAATGAAAAGCCCATTTCATTTAATCAAAATAGGATCGAAAATCAAGATATCACAAATTGGATGGAATCTTTTTCATTAACTACCCCGTGTATTCTATATTCACATGCTCTTTTGGATTTTTCTATGGTAAGATAGATGACAAACTAGTGCAGCATTTTTTTTTTTTTTCTTTTTATTATTATTATTATTATTATTATTTTATTATTTGCATTACATTTCAGGTTCTTCATTATAGCTATTTTCTGTTTCCGCTTTCATCTAAAAGACAGAATCAACATCTTCGGATTGACTGAGTGGTTTTAATCAGCGGGCCTTTTTACATCTCTATTTGCTCTTTCTCAGGTCATCATGCGAATCAATTTCCGTTCTGGAAATGATCATGTATCTAGCAAGAGCCTAACTGCTTGAAAGGTCATGCGCTATTTATTGCTATGAGTTCTCATTTCCAATGGGTGACATCTATTCCGAGCGTAAGAGACACCCTTCTGGTTCATGACAATGGTCTTATCTTTGTTAGTTCACACGAAAACCGCGAGAAAAGAATGAAACTTGGTTATAGAAACGGAAAGGAATGGCATTGGAAGGATCTTGTGCTCTCCTGATGATTTAACTAGTGTCAACCAGGTCAAGAACAGCTGCCAAAGGAATTTTCAAGCTGATTTTATGCCCCGGTGTAGTTTCTCTCTATCGTCTTTTCTTCGACATCGACACTTAGGATAGTCGCTTTTTATTCTTATTCATTCGATATTCGATCTTTGAAAGGTTGCAGCAGGTAGGGTAGGCTCGGCTTGAGTTCCATTTTGCATCCTCAGCATGAAGCAGGTTGGTACTTTGGCCTATGAATGCTGTTGCAGGATAAGGTTCTGCCTCTGCATTACCCCTTCTGTGCGTTAGCGTGTACTGCACAGCTATGTTCGTTTCATCGAAGAAACTCATGAAGCTCCTCAGCTCAACCGATCCGCCTGTATATCAATGCAATGCCAATAGAAATCTGCATTATACTGCACTGCAGAACTAGCCTGTTTGCAAGAGTATATCCTGTATGCCTGCCAGCAAGGATGAACATAGTTACGAGGAAAAGCCTTTTCGGGCCTCTCGACCTTGACTCTATCCGCTATGTGTTTCCTACAGGTTTAGCCATAAATCCCAGAACAGACGACTACCACAAAGTTCTTACAGGATGAGGAAGTTAAAGGAACAGGGCTACGAGGACATGCATCCCTTCATTCTCGACTTACAAAGTCGAGATTCCGGGGCACTTCTTGCATTGTTCTGTTGGCAATGGACTTGGCGTAAGTAGAAAATTCGATGAGGCGGACAATTTAGTGAAGCATGCTGAAGTTCAAGCTGAAACAAAATGGTGCAAGGAAGTACATTACCAGTCCACCATAGATCTTGATCTCCCAGAGCTAGTCGCATTCTTGCAAGATACAAGCGCTGCTGGTGAACGACATCCTCCTCACGGAAAGTGCAGGGTGCAAGGTTGTGAACTCGACCATAATGTCATTTCGTGCCTGCTTGACTCGGATACGGACAGCGGAAGCCAGGCGACTAGACATGCTTTATGGACGGAAACTTCTGCATCATATGCCGTAAAATTCGAGGCACAGCAAGTGCTCCACAAGGATCGAGTAGAAAGCAGTCCTGGACAGGCTGCGATGGAGAAGAAAGCAGATGTTCGTGTGAAAGACGAGATTCCAGTCGAGCATATTTCACCTGAAATGCCGCCGTTACACGGACATGTAAGAACATGCCAGCTGCTGCATTTTGTTATATACGTCTTCCACTCGACATGTCAATACTTAATAAACATAAACTAGGAAGGATTCCGTGAATAGCGAACAATGTCGCATGCCATCTTATTCGTGGTAATTTAAATGGTATAGTCTGATGTTTACAGATTCTAGGTGAGACATCTGCGGCACCAATTTCTGCAGCTTCATATGTAGCGGCAGCAACCGAGCACGACGTTCCTCCCAACATTAACCAACGACGAGAGTGTCCTGGGAGTTCAGAATTTGCAGATACTTTCGAAGTGGAAAGTAAGCTGATGCTCGGAAGCGTGATGCCGGGAGCCGGAACAAGATCGGGTCAGATACTCGTAAAGAAACCGGTTTGCGGCAATGCCTATTTCTCTGCAGCTAGTTCAGTCACAACAACTCCCATGGAGTCGGATACGGTACCGTATTTCCGTACTATCTCTCTTCGCTCGAAATCGAATAGCAGTACAAGCAGCTCTACGTCCTTTTCATTTCCACTGTAAGCCTGAATTCCTCTCCAACTACACGTCCTATACAATACCATGAGAATTATCGCAAGAGGTTTCACCATCGAGTCTTCTCGTGCGTGAACAGATTGCCCTTCGAATGGAATGGCAGCCCGATAAAGATGGCGAAAGCCAACCGGACAAAATTGCAGGAGCAGCAGAACAGGCCGCGGTGGACACGTTTTGTCTGCTGCATACAGAAGTACATAAGCCAGTGCGATTCTGATGATGAGATTGCTCATAAGATCATGAAATAGTTGTTGTGTAATAAATAGTCGTTGGCCATTCGAAAGACTGCGACACAAAAGTTTCAATGCATCTGATTACTTTGGTAAAGACAGATGAAGCTAATGCCTTCACCGACAGTCGACCGAAACAGATTCTTCTTGTCAAAAGAGGGACTTAAGACTAAACCACGGAGCTCCATGTTCGATGCAGAGGGGCACGGCATTTGATTAGAGGAACAATAAATTCGTTTGTTCAGCCTAGGCCAGGCAGAATCATCTCTACAAGCGAAGTTTAGGCACTCATTGATCACGACCACACACGAAATCACTGCAGTCCCATTCCAGAAGTAAACCAAATCACGATCCCCAGGAACAAGAAAACGAGATTTCACAACTCCAACACAAGAATCAGGCTTTTACATTAGCTGACTTCTTCCTGTAATTAAGCAACCAAATTTCTTTCTACAAGAAGATCAAGAACCGCTGGAACCGTGAGACATCCCCCACCCACCTGGACATTTCAAGAAAACCAGGTGGGGTACTGGCCACATTACAGCACTTCTTCTTCAGGCGTGCCCTCCATTCAATTCCATCATCAAGGACCCCCCTGACCCTCCATTTTCAAACGCGTTAGGTGACGAAAAAGAAGCAAATTTGCACCCCCCCACCCCCCCTCCCTCCCTCCCTCCAGAATTAGGCCGGCCCCTAGTAATGGCGGGTCACGATCAACCATGCCCTGGACCACTCCCCCTTGTGGGGGTGGCGGGAGAGAGAGAGGCACTGAGGTTAATGCGCTTCACTCCCCGATTAATCCCCCCTTCTTTAGGTCCTCTTGTCAAAGGACGGTGCACGCAAAACCGAACAAACGTGGGTTAGGTTTGTCTTTCCATTAGCCATTTTTTCCAAGTTCGTTCGAGGTGTGCTTCGCTATAGCATGGGGCCTACGGTCGACCCGTTTATAGGAACCCCACCATTAATGGCGACGGGCCTCCCCGTGTTCGCATGCGTAGGGTGGCCGAGGGGGCCCCCCTGCAAAATTAAATGATGCAAGTCGACCGTTCCGGATCGAGAGATTGGTCCGTCGCGAAAGAAAAAGTATATATAGTCGGGAATTCGTTAAAGGCGATGCGTCACGTAGATGTTGCTATCGTCGAGACGAGATCGAATTGACGTACCCGAGAACGTATCTTAGCTTTAAACGAAATTGGGAAAGACGTGGAAGTCCGATTCGAAAGCTTTTTTCTTTTTTTTTTCTTTTTAAATGAGCAGGCAACGAGGGAGTCACGATGTCCAATCCCACACATTCCCCTCCCCTCCGCACGTGCTGCCACTCCCGCCGCACGTGGCCAGCCCCACCCAATCGAGCAACCCCCACCTAACATGGTCCCCACCCCCGGCACCGCCTGGCCTCTCCACGTCATCCGACCCGTCCCCATCCCCGCTACGCCTTCCCCCCCGGGACCGGTGCCACCGAGTAGATATTTCGCGTGCCCAACGTAAACCACAAACCGCTCCGCCATAGTCGGCTTGACTACGTGGCAAATCACGGCGTTCGCTCGCCGGCCCACCGGCCCGCCATTTCGCGCCCATATTTCGCGAAGCATGAGGAATTAACTGAGCGGCAAAAATCCCACGATCTTCATCATCCGAAATTTACATGTCAAGAAAAAATAAAAAAAAACGAATTTTTCATACCTGTCTTGCAATACACGACGCATGCGAAGATCGCTGTTCGGGCACTGAAAACGTTGTGGGGGGAAGAGATCGCAGGTGGTGGCCGGGGGTGGGGTTCGGTTCGGGGGGCCGAGTCGGGACAAACCGACCACTCCGCCACCCGGCCAATGACGGGCCACCGCGTGTCCCCCACTGCTTAAAGCCCCGTCGCCATCGCCACGTGGAGTCATAATCGCGCGTGCGACTCGTCACTGCCCCACCACCACCCCCCCCGCTCGCCCCCGACCTGGGCCCCACCCACCCAACCGACTCGTATGCCAACTGCCCTCTTCCCCCGCCCAAAATCTGGTCCGTACGATCTCCCCCACCGCCCCCCCCCCAAAAAAAACCCCCCTTAAAAAAAAAAAAAAAAACAAACCGATCGACGTCGTTATCAGCATCGGCTCCGATCGAAACGGCGGCTACGTGGCGCGCTCTCGAGTGAGCATGCAAGCTTTTAGCAGCAAAACCACTCTATAATCCCGTCTATTATCGCCACCAATAATTTGGTTTTCTTACATGGAGAAAAAACCCCCCAAAAATCAAAAGCACGAGAGAAATTAAAAGGGAAAATGCAAACCGGAGGAATGGGCAGGGAAAAGATTAGCTCGTGGCTGCACCGCACATGAACATCAAGAACAAACCCATGCGAGACTTAAGAATTAAAACCCTTCAAAAAAAAAAATTCGCATCCCAAAAAAAAAAAAGGCCCGAGAAACTCGCAAGCAAAAAATTTACAAAAAGTCGATACTGCAAAAATATAAGTCGATATAACGTTCTCCTCCTCTTTTCCCATCTTCTTTTTTTTTCGTTTATTTTGTTATATCTTTTTTTTCCCAAGGCCTTTTCCTTTTTTTTTCCGTCCGCCTTTTCGGGAGTAAAGGCAATGAGTGAAAGAGAGAGAGAGAGAGAGATTTTACGGGAGGTACAGGCCCGTCGGGTCTTGGTCTCCGTCCGTACTCCATTGACTTTGACTCCAGTAAGCATGATCGACGGCGTTGGGGAGATCGAACAGCCCCTGATCGGCGCCCGGCTGCCAGTCCAACGCCCCGAAACCTCCGCCGCAGCTGCCGCCGCCGCCGCCGCCCGGTCTGTTCCCCTGCGACGTCGAGGTGGGCAGGTCCACGAGCACGTTCTGGTCGAGGAACCCGCCGCCGCCGCCGCCCAGCTCCGGCATCTTCATCTCATCGCCGGGGCCGGCGCCGGCGGCGATATGGTGCCACTGGTTCTGCTGAGCCTGGTGGTCCTGATTCTGCTGCGCCATCACGGCGCTGAACCCGTAGGATAGAGGGCCGTCGCCGCTCGAGGAAGTGATCAGGCTCGTGAAGCTCCCGATGTCGGAGAACAGCCCGAGCCCGCCCTCCGCGGAGCCCGGATGCTCGTAGCCGGCGTCGCTGGGGTTTGCGTTCATGCCCTGAGACATCATCGACTTGTAATCGCTGATGTTCAGCAAGCTCGACTGGTGCGACGCCGAAGACGGCGCGGAGACCGCTTCGGTCGCGACGGCGGTGGTCGTCGCGGTGAGGCTGGAGCTCTCGCTGCTGGAGTGGGAGCTCGTCTTCGGCTCCCTAGGCGGATCCTCCGCCGCCGCCGCAGCAGCAGCCGGCGGGGGCTCCGCCGGGGCGGCGGCAGGGGCGGCGGGCGAGGACTTGGGCTTGGAGGAACGCTTGGACTTCCGGCAGCCGCCGCCGACGGGGACGTTGCGGAGGACGCCGCCCTTGGTCCAGTACCTCCGGCAGCTCTTGCAGAAGTGGCGGGGCTGGGAGAGGTTGTAGTTGTTGTAGTAGCAGAACTTGGTGTTGAGCGAGTCGCAGCGCGGGCACTTCAGCGCCTGGTGGTTCGGGTGGTGGCCGTGCTGGTGGTGGTGGTGGCCGTGCGGCCGCAGCCTCCGGTCCCCGACGGCGGACGAGGCGGCGGCGGCGGCTCCGAATATCCGCCCCCCGGGATCGAGTGGATATCTTGCATGTTCTCCTCCTCCTTCCTCGCTTCCTTCCTCCCTTCCTTCTTCCTCCTTCCTCCTCCTACCTCCTACCCCCTCTTCCTCGAAGGCGAGCGACCCGGGATTCGTCGGGGGATCGTCGCGGCGATGCTCGAGAGAGATTTGCAACGGGATCACATTTGGTGGGCGCGTGCGGACGCCATCTTCTCTCGCAGTGCGAGGATGATGATGACGACGACGACGACGGCGACGATGATGATGATTTAGAAAAAGGCCAGCGAGAGCGAGAGCGAGCGGCTTCAGCCTGCGGAAGAGAGAGAGAGAGAGAGAGGGAGAGAGAGGATCGACAAATATCAGCCCCCATCAGTTCCTATTTTCCTTTATTCATTTACTTCCATCTGGGGGGTAATGTGAAATGACCAATTTGGCCCTGCACAAATTAAGGTACATGGAGTTACTTACTAGTGACCGGGACATCTCCTGATTTAGCATGGGTAGAGAGACTGGTCCTTAGGGCAAAATTTAGGCGATGACATAAGTAGTAATTACTTCTCGAATTTATATGTTGAGACCACCGGGTTCGATGAACGAAGTCTAGAAGGATTGTTCGGAGAAGGAGGACGTATTACCTGATTATCAAATTCGACGTAACGGTATATGTTGGTTTCGATCGAAAAAGGAAATCCGATTAACCAGGTTAAGAAAAGTCAACCAAAAAAACTTAAATTATTTGGTGGAGTGCGGCGGTATGCTTATAAGGGCATATTACAAACACGTAATTAGTGATGCGAGGCTACACCCGACACTTGTTTTGCTTATGAGTGATTGACTTGATCGTATATTGTGAAAAAGGCACGGCTCCTATGGCATAAGAACCCATCACAAACAATAAGGATCAATTGGAGTACTAGGACTCGAGATCTTGACATATGCTCATACACCGAGTTTAAAAATGTTCTAACTCGAGAGCTAGAAGTATCGAGTGAATGGACACGACCTGCATATAAGGCACATTATAATCGCACGCTTAAGCAATGTAACATTGCACCTAACACGATCATGCATGTACTTTTGGTGATGATACGACATGCTTTTCATTGATAGAGACGAGATATTTTGTGAAGTGAATGGAATCTTGTGGTTCTAAGCTAAAGACGCACAAAACATACCGAAAGCTCCCTCTTGATAGCTTAAATGTACACACCACGTCATGTTGCCTGATATTTTTCCAGTCGAAAATCTTATTATTTTATTTTTTATCAAGCATTTCCTCGTGATCTATTGATAATTATATAATGTAATCCTATTGTATTGCATACCGATCTAATTTTGGACTTTTATAAATAAAATAAAGAAACTAATTCACCATCTTAGTATCAAATGTTGGGTTTGCTCCATTTTTTTTTTCTCTTTTTTCTTAATTTACCCCTTTTTTTCCAAATTACTTAGAACCGTTGCAATTTCAGCAAATTCCCAAAATTACGAAAATCTGTCCAATCAGAGATATTTCTTTCGCAGACCTGCGATGGCGACTTGTGTCCTGACTATAAATGGCGGTTTCCGTGCTCTAGTGCGTGGCCTATTGCCGAGGCAACATTAGGGGAGGTGAAAATAGCGATTTTTATTTTTTTTGGGGGTTAAAAATAAATAGGGGATTTTGACATCGCCGACGACGAGGGGGCGCGATAGGTCCGCGCACGGGGGCGCCATCTGCCCGTCCGTTTCCGGACGCGTGGACGGAGGCCGCGAGGCCCCCGCGGCTGCTGTCCACAAACGTCCTGTTGTCGGCTTGTCGGCCACAGTAGTTTTTTTTCAATCTGATATCTCCGGGGAAGTTGTCTGTTGCGACTGGCGGAGGGGTCGCCACGTAACGACCGCCCATTGGCCGGACCGTCGAAACTGATTTGTGTTTTTTTTGCAGGTACACTGTGCCTGTGTCAGTTTACATCCAACCGGATACTGTACGAACCAGTGCTCCCCGAGAAATCTTCTTGTTTATACAGAACAAGAATGTTCAATGATTTCACCGGCCGTGATGACTCCGCTGGTTAAGTTTTCCTCACTGTGATGGGACCCACTAACCCCTTCTAAGAGGGAGAGAGTTCGACTCACCACGGAGACGTTTGGCATCTTATCCGTTCCACGGGGATGGTGAGTCCTCCCGTGAGGCCTCAGGGTTTACCGTCACTCGTCACTGCAGCTATCCGAGTGTCCGTATTGTGATTGATACGATGCGCGTTCTCTCTTGGTCATAAAATAAAAAAGAATATTCAATGATTCAATATGTACATATATGGGAAGATATAAACAGTTTATGAACTTTGGTCCAATTTATTATGTGGTCTATGACGTTTTAATGTGTTCAATATAATTCATAAATTTTAATACAATATGTAATATGATTCATAAATTTTTAATTTACTAGATATGATCATCAAATTTTTTATATATATTCAATTTAGTGTATAGACAATGTTCAAGGTTGTCCCCGGTTTTGAATTAATAGAAGGATAATCATATAGTTTGGGGACCACATTGAATGTAACTAAAAAATTCAAAAATCACACTAAACAAATTAAAAGTTCAAATGCCACATTACATTATAAGCTAAAATTTAAGGACCGCACTACATATTGAGTTAAAGTTTATAGGATATGTTGAACAAATTTAAAATTTAGAGTCATATTATACACTAGATCAAAACTCATAGACCATTTATGTTTTTTTTTTTCTAAAGTATATTTTATTTTTGGTCAAACTCTCACATGTATTTTAAAAAGTGAGTTTCATTTAAGAAATAGTCAAAAAAAATTGTTATTTTTTTTAATTAGTCATACTTCTACTCCTATTCTAACTCTCGCTCTCAGATTTTTGTACCGCTTCCTTGCAAAAGATGCGTGAGAGTTGAAACCCACCCTTAAAACTAATTCATCCCCACCCCGACCTCCTGAGAAGGTGGGAATTCGAACCCCCACCTCTCTTTCTCTTCCATATTGGAAGGATGGTCACTAGGGTAAATCCCAGTGATTTTGTCTTGCTATTGAATTTGTCAATTTGTGATCAATCCATCTCCATATATCTAGCGATTTACTTCCGGAATATTAATGCACAAGTCATACAACAGGATGGAATAGCTTGAGCACATTTGATTTCTCATGATAATACTTACCGTGGTATGTGTTTCAATTTTTTTTTGACAAGGGCACCCTAGGGGAAATTAGAAAATTGGCCTATATACTATTATTATTGTTTCGATTTTGGTAGTCATATTTATCTCGTGATAAATTCAACCGTGAACTAATCTTCCGTCATGGTTTAAAATTATTTTCAAATGTCCACAGGGCAGGCTGACCAAACACTAGTGCTAGTACAAAAGGATTGGTCCCTATACTATCGTCCTACTGGGTTTTGGTTCTCATGCTTCACTTTCTAATCTCCATTCTTGATTCGCACGCGATTTGCGTCCTTTCCGGTTTAAATGCAAATAAAAATGTTGGCCAAATGCTTTAGCTTAACACTTGGCATCCACGTGTTATAATTAGTGCAAAACCGATGGCCTACTAATATCAAAATGAATCATTACTCTTGAAATATTTAAATAATAAATCATGTATTTATCTAACAACTTAAATTTTTTAAATAATTTACAGCAATTTTACAAAATCTTATATGAAATTATAATAAGGGGTTATAAATTCAAATATTTCCAAACTCTTATTTGACCCCTTAATTGTATTATGCGAAATTAGGGAGTCGGCGTTTTAAAATATTGGAATAATATATAACGCCTTAGTCTGGCAGCGATGTCGTTTGTTCGTCTGTAGTACTTAGTCATCAAATTCTATCTCCAATTTGGAAGTGATACAAAATTTACCTTGGATTCAAGATTGGAAATTGGGGACATTCACAAAATAAAGTACGTGGACCAAAATCAAATATAAGCTAAGGTACGATGACCGTTCTAGCAGATTCTCCTCAATTCTTTTTTCATTGTCATGCCAACGCATTCATCTCTAAAGCTCCGTTAGCATATTCCATCCACTTTGGGATGGAAGTACGCGAAATCACGACCGGAGGTTAGCTTAGGAACCAAGTCCTTCACAGGATAAAATGTGATGACTGAAAGACAAGATCCATTTTCTAATGTTCCATTCATTTCGCAAAAAATGAACAATTTGGAAAACATATTCCTATAAGTAATTACTCAGAGAAAAACATATCCATCGTTCACAAAACATTTTTCACTAATAATGTATTTCAAGCGACACAAATGATCCTTTATAAGAATATGTTCATCAAATCATTTGTTTTCCACAAAAGAAAAAACGGAGCCATCTGACATAGAGAAATTTATCTAATCAACAAGGTTCATAAACCGATAAGAACTAATTGCTGTGGTATGCCCCATTGGACAGAGGCTGCTAGATCCGGATGGAACAACAATCGAGATGTCAATAGTAGCATCCAACAACATTAATACAACGACATGACTTGGGAGCACTAACACGGGCAAGACAAGAGAAACGAGTGACACCAATCTTCTCGGCGCCTTATGGAGTCCGATCGATCGGTTTGGATACGTTCTAAAGGCGACGGGGCACCCACCACTAAGGACGGACTTAAATCGGTCGCTGATGGTTAGAATTTGTGTTTCGTATTTTGCCTTCCAGCTTCTATATACCGACACCCCAAAAAGAAATTAAATAAAAATGAGAAAAAAGAGGAATTTTCCGAACTTGGGCAATTCACCCTATTACGTAAGGATCTTAGGGTTGCTACCTCTGTCATGTAGCAAGTTTTCCTCTATGTTAAGTTGTTGCTCCGTCTTTGACCAAAAAACATAAGGTTGTTGTTTGGTCTATGTTTCGGCCTCATACGTTATGCATACCTAACAATTAATTTGGTCAATCGCTTGAACCGGACATTCTCATTCATCAAATATAAGACTGATGGCATGGATGCAAAAGGAATGCAAAACGCCATTCTCCGATATTAAATACTTGATACTTTTTTTTTTTGTCGATTATACTATATTCATACTCTAATTCTCATTCTCAAACTTTTGCCTTGTCTCCTTACAGAGCGTGGGAGTCGAAACCTGTTTCTGAAACCAAATCATTCACACCCCAACCCCCTGAGAAGGTGGAGATGAGAACCGTTACCTCCCCTTCCGGTGGCCACCCCAATGGTTTAATACTTGATACCCTTGGTCCACTACGATGGTGGAAGAAAACATTGCTAGTACGAACATGGATGAGACACCATGAGTTTAGGTTTAGCGTTCTCAAAACCATCGCCATTCATAAAAACAAAGTTGAATGAGCAAAGATTTAACACTTGTGAGAGTGAAACTTCTGTGAAGCTCATCCAATCTCCTTTGAAATTGGATTTGTACACTAATAAAATCCAAGGGAAGCGAAAACCCAAAATCATACATGCAAAATCCTCAAATCTAGATTATATTGGAATAGAAATCTCCTTAAAACAGGAGAGATAAGTTTCTAAATCTAGACTAGATCATAAGAGAAAAACTCCACAAAATGGGAGGAAAGCAAGAAAAATAGAATAGAGAACCAAGTCAGCTAAAGAAAAAAGAAAAATGAGGGGTAGGGAGAGAACTAAAAAAATAAAATTTGGATCAATAGTGTCCATCTCGTTAGACATATGTTTTCTTTTCCTATAAAAATCTTATTAAGACATAAATAAAGAGAGAGTGCCAAGTTCGGACGCTTGTAATCCGTGCGATACCATGTTCAATGGGACTGTTCTTCCTAAAAGTTCGAGTAATTACGAAATATGTCAACGGTGTATTTCTACCACATTTCTAGACGAATCTGAAGACTCGGTATCGAGAGTCTGACATAGGATGCACTCGACCCGACGACTCGGGGGCACACGTATCCGAGATCGACACGTGCTCGACACATCGGCACACTAAAGTAGGTGCAGATGGGTGTGTGTCCGATAAATGTTGGTCCCAAAGTCCAAGCCCCACTCGAGAGGCCAATCCACATCCCAATATCTCATCCAAGCACGCTCGGACAAGAGGGCTCCGCGAGGACCCCTCCATTCTCTTCGGGCATTATCGAACGTGACGAAACAGTGCGTACGCTTGTGGCCATTTCAATGTCGATCTCACCTGTTCTTTCGATCCGACCCCGACGTCAATCACTCCATAAACAGATCCCCCCACCATCATCCCCCAAAAAAGATCCGAACGATCCGGGCATTTTGTCATGAGCCGCGCCCTACTGTTCTCCGTGATGATTCGTGTTCGCGTCGGTTTCGAAAGTTTGGATCGCAGTATCACATACACCCCACCTGGTTCCCTTTGTCAAGTCGTATCAACTTCAATTCAGTACGTTTTGTGAAGTCCCGAAAGTCGGCCCCATTTCAAAATATACGAAAGGGTTATTTCGTCGATGCACTTATAGTTACTTTATTTTGAACTAATCAATCATGAATTAACTAATCTATTAAGTGATGCCATAAAAGGTTAAAACACGAAAACTAGAGAATTCGATTAGAAATTAATTGCTGGACCATAAGGATCGATAATGGTCAATACTACATTGTTATAAATTGATTAGTGAACAAATATAAATTGATTCAACGGAATTACGTAGTTGGTTTGCAGGTGATTCCACACGATTACGATATTCACGCATCGAACGACGATAAACCGATTTTATATTGATCTTATAGTCATGGTACATAATTGAATCATTGCAATTACATGACAATCGAGAGTTGTTTGCGATTCAAGAGGCATAAACATTGATCGAAATTATCGATAGTGGGTCAACTGCGTAAGAATCTCTAAAAGTCACTAGATAGATTAGGTCGTATTAAAATCGTGTTCAATCGATTTTTAACCACAAAATTTAATTTGATTTTGAATATCGAACTTTCGAGAGTTTCAAGATTTAATTATTGAAGGTCGACTCATCGTCTGTCGAATTATCGACGAGTCCTAAATTTTCGGAAAATGAATTATCAAACCAAAAAAATTCGGATCAAGAGACAAAATTGAAATTATGGACCAAAAATATTGTTTTTATGAAATTAAAAATAAAAAGAAATTGAGGGGATAAATTTCTTGGTTGAGAGGAAATTATGGAGGGTGGATGGAAGGGAAAATCATGAAGATTTTAGGGCTCCTTCTATTGTCTCTCTCACGTCCATACCCTCCCCCCCTTCTGCCAAACCCACGCACTCCCCTTTCTCTCTCTCTCTCTTTCCCTCCTGCCTCACGCCATCTTCTTCTTCTTCTTCGTTTCATCATCTTCCTTTTCCTTGCATCATCATCTCAAATTTCCACCGTCATTTTCACTCGCCCATCTCCGCCACCACACCAAACCACCATCACCACCACCGACACCCTTGACACCATTGACGTAGCCACAAGCCGCCATTTGCTCAAGCCACCCAAGCTCGAGCCGTGAGCTGGAGTTGCCGTCGCCACTATCGAGTCTCCGTTCGAGCCACGAGTGTCACGTTTTCACGTCGTCGTGGTGTTGTCGCCACAAGCTTGCCGTCATCAAAAACTGTGAATTAACCTTCTAATCGTGAATTAATGTGTCAATTATGTTTAGGGATAGATTAGTTTTATATTAATGACGGTTATTATCAGTTAATTTTAATTTAGCCTTAATTGCAATTAAAGATGGTTTATATTAAATTTAAGTGCGATTAGTTTAGTTATCATGATTTATTTAATTAATCATAATTATTTTAGTTAACGTCGATTAATTTTTAATTAATTATATTTAGGCTAATTAATCGAATTTATTTTATTTTATTTTATTTATCCTAATTAATCGCGATTAGCTTAATTAATCAGGATTAGTGTATTTAATGACAAATTAATCGTTAAGTAGAATTTTATGCTCATTTTTCTAGGTGAGATTGTGCATAATTCCGGTTGTTTGCATGTGTGACGCTAGGCTATTGATTGTTCAATTATATATTTTTATTTAGTATTTTCAAAAAGACTTTATGGGCAAGAAAATAGAAAAATATAAGGTGTTGGCTTTGGAGGCCGAATTTTAAGTACTAAATAAAACCATGGGGTTTTAAAATGAAAGTGTGTAAAGTTTGACAGGTTGATTTCAAATACGTGACCACGTACGAATATTTTACTAGAATTTTTATATATGAAAAAAAAATTGCCAAAGTTAATTATTTGAAAACAAACTCTTTTGTTTTGAGCTAATTAATGGCAATAAAAATTGGTTTGATTGTTGGTGTGCTTGAGTGGTCATTTAATCGAACCCGTCACCTAATGGGAGTTTGGGAGCAATGCTCGATTTTTATCGGATGCTTGGCAGGAATTCGGATATTGAGTTGTGGTTAAGGCCGCATAGATGTTCCTTTATGGAATGCCATCAAGGCGGGGTTTCTAGACGATGCCATGCCCGATAGGGCGGGACGATGCACGGTCATGTCGGAAGACCACCGACTCTTGTGTTGGTCGTAGCCCGAGGGGTCATAATAATTTGAACACGTGTGTTGACAATGCACATTGAATTCTAGAATGTGCTCTAATTATTATTTATGCATGTTGTACTATTATTGCCATGTGATATGTGCTAATATACGGAAGTGTGTCAAGGTGAGGTAAGTTTGTATGTAGTGCGTGTTTAGGCTGTTTCTGAGATGAATTTGCGTCCTAATCGAGTTTTAGGCTGTTAACTCGCTTAGAGTTGCATTTCACCATGTTGTTGTTAATTATTTTCAGGTTTGTAGTATGGAGAATTGTCACATGCAATTTGGGGTCTCGATGGACCAATACATGGGCGTGCTTGGTATTACTTTTGGTTGGTGTCATTGTTAGTGAAGTTTAAGCTAACCCCAACCCTCTTTGACCCTTTTTGCCTATTGATCATTAGGAAATTGTCTTCAAAGGAACCACTAGCCAGTGGCGTGGATGGTAGATCCTTGGCCCTCCCCGAAATATCAAACTTCCTGGGTCAACGTGAGTGGATAAATAAATGTGCCATTTTTTGGAAAAAAAAAAAAATTGTCTTCAAAGGTAGACTTGTAAATATCAAACTTTCTAGGGTCAACAAGTGAATAAATAAATGTACCGTTTTTTGGAAAACTATCCCTATTTTGTTGAATGACTGGATGTTTATATTTAAGTTGCTTCCGCATGAATTTAATTGAAAGATAAAAAGAATGGATTGGCGATGCGTCATAAAACATCGCATTCTTAATCTATTGTCAAGGGATGCTCTCGCGCTTGGGTTCAGGGCATGACACGTTCTAACATCCAAACCATGCCCTAGACACTTGGAATGCTCTTAGGGAATGCACCTCGCGCTCCATCTATATCGTGGAACTACAACCGGGTTCTAAAGTAACGAAAGGAACGATGGATTAGCAAAATGAAGGCGGGGACGCATTGCATGAAAAACCGGGGCCAGTCCTCATCGCTGCGACCGTGCGAGGTGGTTGCTGTTCGAGAACGGCGTAGGTAAAAGTACGACCGACCCGAGAATCTGTCTGTGTACCCTTTTGTTCTGTCGAAAGTCGAAGTGGGTCAAGCTCCCCATCCCCAGCAGGCGCGAGAGGAATGCACTGCACATGGGACGGTGCAGATCGACGAAGGAGAAGGGGACCCGATCCCATGCGAAACAACGACAAGGTCTCTTCTTCTGCTATTCCATCGACATCTCTCCCTCTCCCTCTCTCTCTCTATATCTATGCGTGCCTGCCTTGATAGGATTGATATCCCTCGCTAGATTTCCAAATGTAGATGGGAAGTCATGCATGGTATCCCTTGCATCGGGTATCCCTTTTCTCTCGAGATCTCTTCCCGCCTCCTAAACGGGGCACCTTTCGCCATCTCTAGAGATTTCAAAAGATATCAATCAACTCGTCCTCTCTCTCTCTCTGGGTCATTGTCCTAGGACACTGACCAATGGACTCAGGCCAGATGGGCCCAGTCGGTTGGCTAGGAGACACCCTTCTGGGGTGTGGCCCCCACTCCTCTCCCCCTAAATTGAATCTGCTAGCCCTTCTAAGAGCGGAAATAATTGAAGTACCTGCGCGCAGGGGCACGGCACGACCCACCCTACACGGCCCGGCGCTGGCTCCGCAGATGGATGGTGAGATTCTAGGGTTGGTCTTTAGAGCTATTATTCGAAACCTTAGCTTACCTCCCCGAGTGCTAGCCTACCTTACCATCCCTAAATTGTGCTACAATTTGTCTTATGGGTAACTTTCTTAATTTGATCCCTACCGTTTCGATGAAATGACTTCTTGGAAATTTACATATTTCTTGACGCAATTTCCCTTTCTTATCTTGAACCAAATGCGGCGCTCATGGACCCTTGGGGCATTATGTACATCTCGATTGGGTCAGTGCTCATAGGGATGACTTTAGAGATCGAAATGTGGAGATCAAGTTAAAAATACATACCGACTTTGTTTAGAAAGGTTTCTTGTCCTAAATAGCTCAAATACGCCTAAATGACATGACATGGCACCTAAGTAGTACATATGCAAAGAATTCCAGTTCAATCGAAAACAAGGCTGTGAGAAAGTTGAATGAACCCACATTTTCTCCAATGATTATATAAGTGCTAAGCCTAATTGTGCCCGTAAATATGATCCCATTGTTGAAAATCTAGGCATAGCCTTTTGTTGCGTTACCGAGGGAAATGATTTTGACTTTCGTAACATTTCACTCATCAAAATATGTTGAGTGGATTTTGCAAGATTCTCATTGCCAATAGACCGACGATTCGCAATCTTAACTTGCAAGAAGAAAAGGGAAGTGACCTGCATTCAAATTTCATTATGTGATGTCAAGATCATGCAAGCATGATGGTAAGCACCACGCGGTATAACATTTCGCATGCCGACTCGAAATTTCCATACCTTACGTATTATACTCTATAATATTTAACGAGAAGAGTATTGCAAAGTTCAACCCCACATAATCTTCGAAGCACACGGAACCTTGAGGCGGCCGATCTCTTTTACAACATTAGGTTCGGCCTATCGAGAGAATGTCTAGTGGCCATGGTCCCCTCGAATTAGGTAGAATATATAAAAACATGTACTTTCGCGGTATTATAATGTGATATGACGGTGGATCGAATAAACAAGTCATTAGAAAAATAATACTTTAGTGTAGAATTTTCAATTATTGCGACGGTCCATTAGTCCAGCCAAATGCCGTTCAATTTTCACCGGAGGAGGCAGGATCGATAGGTCGAGTCGTGACTTGTGAGCTTTTGGAATTGAATGCTGTTTGGGTCCCCCCCTTCCAGTTCATCTCTTGTCCTCTTCACAAAGGAACTGCATAACCAAGTCCAAACGACTCGTTTCTTTTGTTTAATTTAATCAACATTTTCCGGATTTAATTTTTGGTATCCCGGTGACATATCTATTCGAAACCAATACCCCTTTGACGTGTGTACCTTAGATTAATGTTCATCTCAGAAATGAAATCTGTATTGATCCTCCGACCCTATTCTATCCTCCTATCCTCCTTTAGCATTCCGTCTAGTCTCCCGTTAAAACACGTGTATGTCAACATATGTATAGACGATCACTAGGCAATTCCAACACAGAAAATGACATTATCCAATGCGAAAAATCCACGTGTTGATACATGCATTTTAATGGAGGATGGATTTGGAATAGGGACATCGAGTGACGATTTTTTGTGAGTCGTGAACTAGTTTAGGGTGAATGCATCAATGGAATATTGTTAGAATTTGTGGAATTACTGCTAACTATTCTAAAAATTTAAGCTAAGTTTCTCCTTCAACATGGAGAATAACATTATCCCTCGTAAATAGGTTGTAGTTTAGCTTAAGCCTAAATTGTGTAAATTTTATAATTGAAGAGGTAAATTGAGATTTGAAAAGATTTAAATTTAAAATCTCTTACTTTGATATCATGTGAAAATTTATAAAATCGCTGTCAACGGTTTTAAAAGTTTAAATTGTTAGATGAATATGTTGTCTAATATTTAATTACTCTAAGAAATACCGATTTGAAAATTTTTGTAAGCAAAAATATTGATTTGAAATTTTTAATAACATTAATCATTTTTAAGCGTTGGAAAGGGATTTTTTTTTTTTTTTTTTTATGACCTAGGAAACCTGTAAGCCGACAGCCAACAGGCAAATCCTGAGGCCCACGGAGGAACCCACCACCTCCATGAAGCAGGTAAATCTAATTGCGACATGTTGGGGATTCGAATTTCTCTTTTTCGTAAGGGAGAAAAAGTCCAAAAACCAGTAGTGCCACTCAATGTGGTAATATCGCAAAAGAATCTTTGGTAAAAGGAAATGTCAAAATAAAAGGTTGAGATATATATATGTTGGAGGGAGAGAGAGATTGAGAGGGAGTGAGATTGAGGAGAAGGGACACTGACAACGAAATGACACGAGGCTAGGCGAGTCGAGTCAATCGGCCCTCGTCCTTGTCTGCGACGGTTGGTCCCTCCTTCAAAGCCACGCGACAACAACACATGCAAATCGACACATCTTCCTCTGTTGTTTCCTTCTCCCCCATTCTCCCTTCCATCTCTCTGCTATCGTTCTTATTCCTCTAAACAAAGATTTAACTTTATTTGACGTTAGTGGTGGGATGAAACCCTAGGCCAAGATCTCGTAGTCACATCTCCTTGATCTCTTTCTCTCTCTCTCTCATAATAATTTTTCTTACTTATTCCCCTTTTCTAGCATGTCAATTCGCTTGAATATAAAAACCAATTTATCATTGGCTATCAATGACTGTATTACCATATTAAAAAGTCCAATTTAAAAGTTCAAATTTAAAAAGTTATGTTAATAAATAAAGAAAGATTATTTGAATATAAAGAGCATAAATGACTCGTTATCAAATAATGTGAAATAAATTATTTTGATATGTTTACTACTTAGCGAGCGAGTTGTAATTTGGGTGGCAATGCAGGGGTTGTCTTAACTTTTTGTGAGGCTCTCCCTTGGAACATTTTTAAGATTCATCTCATGAAATCTTTCGTATCAAGGTATGCCTTTATAAGTAGCAAACAACAGCAACTATTGATCGATAGTTAACCCAGAAGAATTGATGTATTCATCAATGATCAATGAATAGATCTATCTCTAGGATGGTGGGCTTGGGTATTGCATATATTATTGTACGATCTTATATATTTGGGTAGACATGGTGATGAAAGGCCAATTCAAAGTATAGGATGGTGTCTTGTCGATGTTTTCTCTTATGGGGCTACTAGCGTCACGGTTCACTAAAAGAGAGGCCTAGGATGCGACTTGACCTCGAGGCCTTTAGGCCATTGGCAATGCTCCTTAAGAATTCATGATCGACAATGATCTCTAGGCTAAGATCATATGAACATAAAGAACATACGATGTGAAACAAATTAATTCAACATGTTTATTGCTTACCGATTGAGTTGTAATTTGGGCAACGATATGGGGGTTGTCTTGTCTTTTCATGAGGCTCCCCAACTTGGAACATTTTGGGGATTCTTCCCATGAACCCTTTCGTACCGAACAATGCCTATATAGTTAGCAAACAACAACGGCTATTGATCGAATTTGCACGTGTCTTAATAGTTAAACCTAGAAGAATCAATGTACTCAAATAATGAATAGATCTATCTCTAGGATGATGTGCTTTGGTGTTGTAGATGTTATCGTACGATCTTAGATATTTGGGTAAATATGGTGATAGAGGGCTGATTCGAAGTATAAGATGGTATTTCATCAATGTTTCTCATATAGGGCTGCTAGCTTCTTGATAAGCCGAAAGAGGGGCCTAAGATGCAACCTAATCTTGAGGCCTTTAGGTCATTAGCAGTGCTCCTCAAGTTTTCCTGACCGACAGTGCAACCATATGGGATTAGGCGGGTGAACGAGGATCGGACAATAGCATGATCTGGACACGGTCCCAATTTGATCCTCCGCATCCCACTAACTGCAAAGTAGCTTCGAATTTGTGGCTGTCCCTTCAGACTTCAACTCGGGATATCAGAGAATTACGCCTTCTACTTCTGATAAGCCATGAATTAGATCAAAATCATTCTCAAAGAGTCTATAGGAAGTGATCTTATCTTTTTCATTGGCCTGGCAAAGACCAGGCTTCTTCATCCAAAAGATGTGGTCTTGGATGGATACTTCATTTTTTTTGCATCGATCGTGGATTCTAGCTAACTTCCATTCGAACATCCTTTCCACGCGGACGTGACCATGCGCCACAACAGTTCCCCCATCCATAATTATTTACGCACTGTCAAGTGGCTTCCTACGTTGGATTCTCGAACAGTACAAAGGAAAAAGACAGCCGAATCCTGGAACTGTGCAAGAGAACTGATGCGAAAGGAACAGACCACGAATTGAATGAATTATTTTATCGAGATCTGATTAGATTCCAATGGGCCTTTCTGAAGATCGTGCGAGGAGTGGACGACCTCACAGTGGCCAACCAGAGCAGGGAATCATCGACGACGGGTCAGGATCAAGGCCGGTCAGACGAGCACGAGGCGTTTTGCTAGTAGATGTCGAATTGAAGCCGCGAATGATTACAACGACAGGAGGGGTTTCTTCTGGTTCTTGTGCGTGCGGTGGTTTGGCCATTTTGCTTCGTGGAAGTGGGATTTGGAACGATCGCGCACGGGATTGCTGGTGGGATGGAAGTTGAACTCATCCCATGATTTGAGCGCCCTTCGTGCTCGGACCGACTCGTGTTGCGTTGGTACTCGAGTCAACGCTCGTGCTCGAATTTGTCGGGCTATGGTCCACTCCACACTCCCCATTGATAGGATGACAAGATCAAGGGAGTCCGCAGGCTGCCCTGGCAAGAGTCGCGGGGCACACCCCCAAGACGCCAAAGGATTTTGTATAGTTTAAGCCTATATTGTTAGTGGATTCAGACTCATGAATGTGTTAATGGGTTAGGTCGGATTTCTCTAGTCCCCAACTCAACCTGGATCATAAGAGTCGTGTTTTCTTTAAACCAACCCGACCCAAAATACATAGGACCTGTAAAAAAAACCTAGGTTGAGTAGGGTTAGGTTTTCTTAATACCCCTATTGGGTATTTATATTCTCTTCCTCTCATCTTAAATTCTCTTTCTTGCTATTAATTGTGTGCTAAATCCTAACAGAAGCATCGATCAGTATTACCCCTCGGATTGCATCGAGGCTTTGTGAGCACCGGCTTAATCCATCCGACCGTCGTCTCGTTTTTTTTCTTTTCTTTTCCTTTTTCCTCCTGATTCGGGATTAAAACCAAAAGAATAATAGTTTAATGGGTTGGAGAAAGAAGATCGTGGATCGTCCAGGTTCTTCGTTCAGGTAAACATCGTTTTCGTGGTCGAATAATTTGTTTGTACAATCGAAGGACGGGTTTTAATGATGATGATCTTTGATGTCATCGCACGAGCGTGGGGGCACGAAATGGATGATGGCTCTCTTTTTCAAAGATCATCAATGGGCGCAACATGCAGGGGATCGATCGGGTCTCGTGCGGATGGAGGGCCTGCCACATGGGTCGAGTCACGTTCTTGGCCCGACCCATCAATAAGCAGCTAATTGATAAGTTTGGTCGGCTGGTTAGTGGCTAGCTAGTTAGTTAGCAATTAGTACCAGATAGAGACAGTAATCCAGAGTGGCAACCGGTTGCAATTGAACAGAGTAGGTGTCGGACAAAGAGGATGAATTGGTGATCGAGTTCCCTAGGAAGATGAAGCTATGTCTTGGGTATGAATGAGCCACTCAACGCTATCCTATACAATAGGTGGGTTGGGTTGAGTTTGAATCGAGTCACAAATAGTTCGACTCAAATTGATTCATCTAACCTATTCATAATCCATTTATTGTAATACAAATTTCTCGACCTATACCTAACCTATGCCCACCCGACCAATTTAACCAAATCTAGAAAAGCTTGTTTCTTGTGATTTTTTTTTTTTTTAAAATGTACTGCTGTAATGCAATGCAAATTGAGTGGACAATTTTTATAACTTTTTTTAAAAAAAAAAATTGAGGTTTCGTTTGTTTCTTGAAAAATGTTTTCTAGGAAATTATTTTCTAGGAACATAATAATATTTTTTAGTATTTACCTAAAATCTGAAAATAAATTAGAAAATATTTTCCATTGTTTGGCATCGGCAATTTGATTTGATTTTCCTCTGTGTACTCCTTCTAATTTTTTATTTTTTCTTTTATTTTTCTTTTTCCTTCTTCTTGGGTCGTCATCAGCCGACAACTAGCTAGGCAAGCTTGAGCCTCGCTAGCGCTAGACGTTAGTGAGCTCGAGCTTCACTAGCCTCTAGTGAGCTTGTCTCTTGCTTGGTCGGTCGTAGGCCATTGCTGTGGCTAAGGAACATGGAAGAAGGAAGAAGAAATAAAAAATAAAAGAAAAATAAAAAAATAATTATGATTTCAATTTTTAAAAAATAATTTTATAAGGCTAAAGAGGGAGAGAGTGTGTGAGAGCCTAGTGAGTTGGAAATGGATTCTAAACTTAACCCATTTAAACCCATTTATTTTAGCCTTAAATCTAAAACATCTTTAAAGTAGGATCTTCAAAATTGAAGTGACCCATAAATGGGTTTAAGACCTATTTTAACAAGTTTGCTCAATGGTAACCCTTCTTGACTTGAGGTTGCTTTGGTAAAGAATAGATTTATGGAGTATGTGCATGAACGGCACGCATGACATTGATCATTAGGGTCTCGGTGTACTAGTTAGTAGCAAGCATATACTCAAACTTTATGTGCTTGACTTGAGCTCAACCCGGTTCATTCATCTCTAAGAGCTCGCACTCACGAATATTCTACTAATGCTTCTCATATTTGTGTTGGCATTGTAAAAGAAATTGACTTTGATGTACGATACTTAAAAGTTAATAAGATTGATGTCATTGACCATACATTGACTATGATTTTGAATATAATATCGAAGTCGGTTTGTCCGATGAAAAACCATTTTCAAAAACTTGTTTTCGGACCTTTCGATGCTCAAACGTTGGTACAAAACCTGAAGATCAGGGCGAACACAAAATGTCACGGCCAGGAGGGTTTGGGTCCTTACGCCGGCGATCATGGGACTCGAATTGTTCAGGCCCAAAACCAGAAAGCTTGGTCCATGAAAGCTCTATACCAATTCGGTCGGACCCTTAATTCCACGGAAAATGTTTCGTTTTATCACTACCATCTCTTTAGGTGCAGAAAAGAGAATGATATTTCTTATGCATTAAAACATTATTTTTCTGGATTTATCTTTGTGTTTTGTATTGTATCATAGGATGATATAAGCATTGAACTATTGACACTCCTAGCACAAGCGTGAGAATGGAATGGCGACAACGTTACCGAAAATCACAGCAAGATCAAGAGAGAATTGGCTCCATGATATTATTATTCGGTCTTGTCTTCCTACTATGAATTGATTGGTTTTGACTGATTAACCTTGAGGGCTTCATTTGTTTCGGAAAAAAATTGACACCTATGGAAAATATTTTCCAAAGATTCATTTTTTTTGGAAAAAATGATACTATTTTTCATGTTTGAAAAGGAAAAATTACTTTTATTTTTTTAAATAGACGTGCACCATTCGTGCCAAGTATGCTATATCATCAAATTATGCGAACTAATTTTCATCACATAAATACTAAAATAGATTGTAAGCAAGTTATATTTTTCTCTCTTAGGGAATACGGCATCTGTTGCTTAGGTCTTGGGCCAACCTCAGGGAAAATAACTTTCATTTCTAATAAGAAAAAAAATCATTTTTTTTTTTTTGTCCAATCTTCTCAACTCTCTCTTTTCAACCATGCTTTAAAACTAACGCCTGCGATCATGGGACTCGAAGTGTTCAGGCCCAAAAGTAGAAAACTTGGTTCGTGAAAGCCCTGCGCAATTCAACCGAACTCTCAATTCCACGAAAATCTTTCCTTTTCCCTTCCAATTCTTTTAAGTGCAGAGAAGAACATGATTTTTCTTATGCATGAAAACATTGTTTTTCTGGATTCATGTTTGTATTTGAATTGCATCATAGAATGATAAACAAATGGGCCGAACTAGTAACCTAGCACAAGCGTGACAATAGAATGGCAAAAACATAATAGATTCCAAATTGGAGCAAGATCAAATGATGGAAGCTAAGGCCCGGCCCTGTTTGTTTAAATCTGTCTCTGTTCCCTGGAATACAAATTTTTGTTCTTTTATTTCAGGGAACAAAACAAGAATAAAAACACGTTTGTTACACTTTTGTTTCGGAACGATTTGGATAGAAACAAGTAAAAAAACTTGTTTCTTGTTTCCGGAACAATTCCGAGAAATACTTTTTTTTTTTTTTTTTTTGGCTTTGGCTGGCCGTCGTCGGCCATGGCCGAGGCCGACCGGCCAAAAGGAAGAAAAAAAAAAAAAAAAAAAAAGAAGAATAAAATTAAAATATTAAAATATTAAAAGAAACAAAAAAATTATACAAGTTTACCAAAAGTGTTTCTATTCTTTTTCTATTCCAAGAGCAGAAATTTTGTGTAGTTACCAAACGTGTTTTTCTATTCAAAAATTGTTTCCCGAAACAGAAATAATATTTTTTTTTTAGTTATGTTCCCTAGAACAATTTTTTAACAGAAACATTTACAAAACACGCCCTAAGTTACTCAGTGATGGAACATTAATAAAGAAAAATATGGAACGGGATTGACATTGTAATCTTCGGTCTTGTCTCCACTATGGACAATGATCAATATAAATAAAAAACTTCAAAGACTCTATTTATTTCACGAAAAATTTAACACCATTGTTGAAACTATTTTCCAAGAAGTCATTTTATACAAAAATAAAAGCATTTTCCTGTACTTGGAATTTGAAAATAAACTCGAAATATTTTTCATTGTTTGAAAAGGAAAACTAGCTTTTATCTTCCTAAAAAGGCGTACACTATTCTTGCAATATAATGACTATATATGTTATATCATCAAATTTTAAATGCAGTTTTGTTGAATTAAATTTTCAAAAGATATGTACTTTAATAGACAATCCTTTTTCTATCATTAAACTCGGCCTCTGGTGATTAGCTCCCGGATCCGGCCTTGTGGTACTTGGAATTTAAAGCAAAACCAAATAAAGTAAATGAACTTTATTAATATTTTCCCGTATTTGGAATTCCCGTGAGGTATGAGTCAAAATGAGATATGTGCTAAATAATTGTTTACGATCTATTAAGGTATATATGTTGTCAAATATTTAATTTGATAAACCTTTGTTTAAAATTTGATGACATGACACACATAGCTCTTATACGCATGAATAAGGCATATCTCTTTAGGAAAATAAAAGGAAGTTTTCCTTTTCAACCAATAGAAAATAATTTCCAATTCATTTTCAGATTTCAACCAAACACTAAAAAAAATGTCTTCTTTAAAAAAAAAAAAATGACTTCTTGGTAAGTATTTTTCAAAGTATAAAATTTTCTATGAAACAAATAAAACCTCAACTCTGACCAATGTCGATGTAAAAGTTCTAAGACCATTGAGATAAAAAGAAATCTCTTGCAAATCGTAGAACCTCTTTATAAGACTAATCACAATTGATTTTCCGCTTCCACTTCGTCCCACCAAGGTTGTGGTTGTGCAGCTTGGAATGTAAACAGAGAATTTTTATGATAAAGTAGAGTCATCGGACTTTAGTGAAGGCCGATTATGAGTATTGACCGACAAATGGAACATGTCGGGTGTCAACAGACGAGGAGTAAACCATCTAGATTGACTAGGAATATCGACGGTCAAATATTAGCATTGATTGTGAGAAGCCAGTGGAATTAAGTCAATATGGCATGAGTAGTTTTGGCCAATAGCCGAAGTCGAGAAGCATTGGCATTGGTTCCCAAAATTTGGCTAAAATAAAAAGTGTCCGAAAAATCTTAAACTTTTTGTATCGGTGCCAATTTAGCCCTAAACATTTTCTTAATACCAATTCAGTTTTAAACATTTTAATTTGATGTCAATCTAGTCATAAAATTTTATTGGTGTCAATTGAATCATAAAACTTTTGATTCAATGTCAATTTAGTTATAAACTATTTGATTTAGTACCAATTCAATTCTTTTCATTAATTTTGGCCGGATATTACTAATGTGGGTGTCGATTGATTGACATGCCATGCTAGCATTAATGTTGACAACTTTTAATAATAATTGATTTTTTTGAATTATTTATTAATTTATTTAATTTAATTTCTTTTTTTTTTTTCCTTCCCATCCTCCTTCCTCCAGCCAATTGCCCGCGGTGACTAGCCAAAGGATAGGAGTGCTGAGGCTCAAGCCCTTGCAAGAGTGACCTCATGGCTTCTAGCGAGAGCTCAAGCCTCGCTAGGGGTTGGCTGAGGCTCGAGCTCTCTTGCCCAATGCGAGGCTCTCCACATTGTTGGTGAGGCTCGCTAGCCCTTGCTTTTGGCCAATTGCCGAGCTGATGACCGGTTGGAGAAAGGAGGAGGAGAAGGAAAAAAAAAAGAAAATAAATAAATTTATAAATAAATCAAAAATTTAAAATATTATTAAAAATTATTTTCATCGGTCCTTGATTATGTTGTGTTGGTCGATCGATGTTTAAGTCAACACTATCCGGCCAAAATTAATCAAAAGAATTAAATAGAAATTAAATCAAAAAGGTTTATGATTAAATTGGCACAAAATTAAATGTTTTGAAACTAAATTGATATTAATAAAAAGTTTAAAACTAAATTATTACCAAGTAAAAAAGTTGAGGATTGAATAAGGTTTATGACTCTTGTAACAATTTTTCCAATCTGACTTCAAACATAAATGAAGGAAACCTTAATGCAGTCAAACTCTTTGGCGAGAGTACCAAAGGCGTTGATCGACAAATCGAGTCAATCCATTATTGTAACCGGTTTCTTAGGGCGTGAACAGTTACCAAAGGTGTTGACTGACGACAGATTCAATTAATCGAATTATTGTACTCACGCTTCGGAGGCGCAAACAACTGTGCCATCGAACATGGAACAAAATATTTTTTTAAAACAGGAAAATTTTTTTATTTCTACTTTTAAAATCTATGATTTCTTTATTTCTAAAAAAAAATAAGAAATAAAAATTTCTTTCATCATTCGTCCTTACTATTAACTAACCGTCCATTCGCCATCGCCGGCCATCCTTCACCATTTTCCTAGTCGCCATCTGTCATCTGTCGTCCGTCGATTGCTTGCCACTAGCCATCAACTACCGTTTGGAAGAAGAAATTTTGTGTTGTTCTTAAAAAAAAAAATTATGTCGAGAATATAAATTTTATGTCATTATCAAATCTGTATTTTTGTTTAAAAACTTATTGAAGAATAAAAAATGAAAAAATTTATTTATTTTTTAAAAATCAATTAAAATCGTTATCATTCACGCCTAACTCAATTAAAAGTCGGGCTCGTTTCGTAAGCATGGATCAGGGCCGACCCGAATGATCAATCGGGCCGGAGGCCCAATCAATAACCAATCGATTTCCGTTCTCGCCAAAAAAACTAATTTCGTTCGATTTAGCCACAAATCAGGAACAACAACGAAGCCGAGTACGAAGAAGAAGAAGACGCAGAGCAGAGCAGAGCCGAACCGGCGAACAGCGATCGAGCTCGAGCCGCAATGGACTTCTGGAGCCGCGCCCGGAGCTTCGCGGAGGAGGCCGCCAGGCGGTCCCAGGAGCTGACCGCGGAGGCTGCGAAGCGCTCCCAGGAGCTCGCCGCCGGCGGCCCCTCGCGGCTCGCCGACGTCGTCTCCGAGACGGCGAAGCGGTCCCGGGAGATCGCCGCCGAGGCGTCGAGGCGGGCCGACCAGATCAAGCTCGAGGCCATCCGGCGCGCCGATCGGCTCCGGTCGCTGGCCGCCGAGGGCTCCGGCGAGGGCGCCGCCGCGGGGCCGGGGAAGCAGGCGGAGGAGGCGGCGGCGGCGGCGGATCTGGAGAGGTTCGGAGTCACCGACGAGCTGAGGGAGTTCGTCCAGGAAATCAACGTCACCACCTTCCGGGATTTTCCCCTGCCAGGTGCTTGCTCCATCAATGTTTTTTTTCTCCTTTTTTAATATCTGGCAGTTGATGACCGTTAATACGTTACAAATGTGCTTCTGTCTGTCGAGGCGGAACTCGAATGAGTTTAGGCTGAAAATCTTGGCGTGATCACGTTCTGTGGCGGAATTCGATTGGTGATTTGATGTGCAGAAACCAAAATGGTGCAATTGCTTGCTCCAATCATCTGGCGAAATTGCTTTGATTTGTGTCGCTCGCATTTTGCCGATTTTTCGAGTTTTTGTACACGGGCGATGAGTGTGGTGTTGATGACTATAGTTTAGCTTGTCTAGCTTGTTCTTGGAGGAGTATCGATTGAGGTTACGCACTGGGAGCTTCTGAGCTTCCGAGGGAAGTTTTTCCTTGGTTACACGGTTCTGCTGAGGTTTTGCTGCGAGAGGTTCTGTGGTTCCTAGGGAATTCTTTTGTTGGTTGCTCAGTTTCAGGGAATGATTTTTTAATGATATTGGGCATGTGAGCTGGGAATTCTTGTGTTGGCTTGGCATAATGACAGAATCAATGCAATCCTTTGCTTATTGTTGAATGTTTGCATTTTCCCGTTGCTGATGTTTCCTAGCATTTTGCAGATGATTCTGAAATGTCAGATGTTCCTATGGTCTCAAATGTAAGGCAGGACCTTACGGAGTTTCAAGAAAAGCATGCCAAGCTTGTTCTTTCGTCTGTAAAGGTACTTAACGTTGGCTCCATTAGCAAATCCTCGATATGCACAAGGGGGGACAGAGAGAGATGGAGAGAAAAGAGGTGTAAATCTATGCATTTATGTTTGGGTAAACAGTACCTTTGCCTTCAAGGCTATAGAATCACAGTTGTATAGGGGGTCTTCTTTGAGGAAGGTTGGCTGTACTTTCGCTTATAATTGATTAATCATGTTAAACATAAAGTGCTACATATCAAAGTCTTCTCTGTGCCTATATAAGAGTTTTGAAGGCAAAGTCAGTTACCTAAGACTCATGGCACGATGGTGCTTGGACAATTTTCCTACACACTTCAAGGTCTTTTTAAGTTTATTGCTGAGTTGAGCTTGGCTCCATCCTCAACATTTCGGAGGTTCATGATGAAATTTATCTAAGGGATGAAATTCCCAGTCAAGTAGTATAAGTCTAATCATCTAATTCTATTGTCAGGAAGAGATCTTTGTAGATCTTATTTTCAGCTGAAGACTTTAATTTTGCTTTGCACATCAATCACAATCTTTCTAAAATAAATAAATTGTGGGAATGCTATCTACTTCTAATATTTGGTTGCCATTGACCTATTGCAGGAAATCTCGAAGTTGAGATATGAGTTGTGCCCGCGGATTATGAAAGAACGGAAGTTTTGGAGAATATATTTCATCCTAGTTAATAGCCATGTTGCACCGTATGCATCCTAACTATGATGGAATCTCTATCTAAGATTTCCTTCTTCTTCTTCTTTTGAGATGAGTTCTGATGCCTAGTTTTGTAACATTCGATAGTCGTTGACTTGAGTACATTGGAAGCCTAATATTAAGATTTTCTGATCTTTATTGTCAGTCATGGTAGTGGAAATGAGTCATGGTTCTTAATTATTTATATTTAGCTACTATGGGATGTCATAGTAGAATGACCGGGGGTCTTTTCAATCTTCTTATTGTCACCATGATTTGATTTGAGCCCAAGGTTTTCAATTCAATATTTTAGACTCAGCCTGTTATCACTTTAAAAAAACATATTGTAGAAAAATCTTTCTGCATGGCAGTGTTGATCTATTTTTCATTAATGCTAACTGAAAGACTGTGGAGCCAAGTTTAGTTCAACTCTCTTGAGACTTTCTTCATCCTGCCCGGAGCCTTATTTGGTGAAGATTGAGACACTGCCTGACTTCCTAAATGAACTGCATCTAGTGCAATGGTACTTGTGAAGGATTGTAGTGTTTGCAGTGTACTGAGCAACTAGAATATGTTAGCATAACGAATACTTTTTCCAAAGATGGAGACATCCTGTCAGCATGGCAAACAGAATAAACGGCAATGTATATATCATATTTTTGATTGCTAAATTTCCTGCGATTTTGGTTGTCCCCAATCATGCCTGTTGACTGTTCTGCCTTTTATGCACTTTATGAACTTCCTTACTGTTGGTCATTGGCAGCTATGAGAGGCAATACATGGAGGATGTTAGACAAAATGCTTCAGAAGAAGTTAAAGATGTTGGACAAACAGCTTCAGAAGAAGTTAAAGATGTTGGACAAACAGCTTCAGAAGAAGTTAAAGATGTTGGACAAACAGCTTCAGAAGAAGTTAAAGAACATTCAAACGCTGGATTAGCATCTAAAGCAGAGACAAAGGAACCAAATAATCTGAGTAAGCTAAGCAAGACATCCACCTCAACAGAGCAAGACTTGGATGTCTTCCTTTTGGGAGATCTTGGAGATGATGATGAGGGACCAGGTATTATGACTAGATAAATTTTCTGCTGTTATTGGTGTACATTCCGCGAAAGTTGATCAGTCTCTATTGGTGCTTTTTTGATCTGTCTGTTGATTCATCCGCAAAATTTGATGATGGCAGACTTTATTGTAGAAAAATTTGGTGGAATGCTATGAGAGCTTATGTGATCATATGCTATTGTTCTCAACTGTAATAATTGCCAGTCATTAGTGGATAGCCAACAACTTGTCACGTCATATCATTTGCCCTTAGTGGTGGTTTGAGAGCTTTAGACTATGTCTACAAGCCCCGTCTGACTTACTGCAGTGTTTTATGGTTGTGCAACTGGACATTTGGAACTGTTAATCATACTAATACTCTGGTCTTTCAGATGCTGGAGATGCAGACTTTGATGATGATTTTGACAAAATGGCGGATAGTTCGGTGAGGATCCTTTAGCTCTTTCTCTTAGACCAAATTCAGTTCACTTACACCCACGTTTTTACATGACCAGAAGCATTCAGATGAAGTGGCGTAGCATATTTTTCTTATATCTTGTTTAGTGTGGTTTTTCTTGCATCAATAAGGCATTCCATGAGCTGTCTACCTGGTTCAGATATCTATTCAACCATAGCTGGTGAGCTAGGTGCAGGCCCTGCCCAGTCTGTTGCAGATGCAGGGCTTGGTTTAACTTGCTAAGTAATTCAAGAGGAACAGATGCATTAATCTCAATTAGCTCATTGTCACAAGTTGACCCAACACTTTGATGATAATGCTGACTTGATTTGATTATTTAATGCGTAGGATGATGAGAAAGAGAAAGAGAAATAGTAGAAGATTCTGGGAGTGGCTGCAACACAGCTTGTCCTTTGCGGTCTGCATCAGGGAGATCTTAGTGTGGCAACTGAAATCCAAAACCTTTGTGTAATATCCACAGATATGTCCTCCAACCTTTTCTCTTCTCTATCTAGTCGCTCTGGTCTCTCGATTACTTTCTCATTTTTGTTGGGAGATAAGATGAGGGAGGGTGGTCAGTTGTAGAAAGTGTAGACGTTTGCAGTCAAGTGAAATGTATTTGTGACTCCATTCTTTGTAGGATCAACTGTTAGAAAAATAATGGACACTTGACAATGGCTCACTACCCTGTCTCGTAGTTTTTGTAATCCGTGCTTCCATAACAGAACATGAACCTTGCTACTTGACTTTCTTCGTTCTCAGTATGATTTTAAACTTTGTAAACTTTCTCGAGCATTGGTGAAACTTGATCATCCGCGAAGAAAAAAGTGTCTTGTTTTGTGGAAACATTTTGTTTTATTTGAGTAATACGGTTTAAGAGTACTTTGAAGTGACTTTACTTTTGACTTCTTTTTTTGGCAACGTTCAAAATAATTCTTTTTTGTCAAATGGACCACCTATGAAATCATTAAAAATCATATGAACATTTGCATGTAATTGAGAAATCTTTTAAATAAAGACAAATAGGCGTTAATTGCGTGCGTTTGACACAGCTGTGCGAATGGATTTTGGGCAAGACCTTTTTGCTAAAGCTGAGTTGTTTGGCAAGTAAATTTGGTTTTGAGCCAGCTCAAAACCTGACATCAGTTAGGACTTGTATTTGGTTAAAAGCCTCTAACATTTGCTCAAGAGGCTTTAGGCTATCTTGGTTCAGTTTTTGGGAAAAACCTCAAAAAGGAAATGCAAATAACTAAAGGATAAAGATCTTTTCGAAATGCAAATAGTATTTGATAAAATATAATTCAAAATTGTATTGTGAAGAAATTTTGATTAAATGTTGTCTGGAAAAAATTACACTTGGAAAGGACGACGAGGGCTCAAGTCATTGAAGAGCCAAATTTGGCACCAGTGGCCCTCGCCTCACATCGACAAGGCCGCCTCATGCAACCTAGGTAATTGTAGTATGAAGTCATGTGAGCTCAGGCAAGGGTCACCGACAACATTGCGCAAGGTAAAAGAGCATGGATAAAAGCGAAATTTTGAAAGTTTAGCAAGAGGAAAGTTAGAAGGAAAAAATTGAATTAGCATCTTGAAAATGCTTGATGCTCAGGAAGGACTTGCATCGGGTTAAATGTTTTTGAGAACCTTAGTAATGCATCTCCGAAGGACTCTCCCACACTATTTTACAATGTTTCTTGTTTTTTAAATAACATATTATCGCAAAAGTAAATCTGTTTTGATAAAAACAAACATGCCTTCAAACTTCTTAAAGTGATAGAGTGATGCTTCTAAACTAATTCTATGTTGAATAGTTAAAAAGTGTCTCATTATGTACTGATATTAACATTGAGAATCATACATGGTTTATACATTAAAATTTAAAACGGATGAAATTGCGTGTATGCAATTCTTTTTTCAAATTTCAGTACAATATAGTATGGAATAGGCATTTCTCAAATTTTTCGATATGGACTGTGATAGAGATGAAATCTCAACTCGAACTATATTGTCACGTTGTGTAATTGTTGACTCTAATCTTTTCTCCAAACACGGATAAAGCCTGTAATCGCTTGATAGTCAGTGCTTTCAACTAAACCGTTAGTTTATGTTGACCCTAGTACACTCAATTTAACTTGACGAGTTATTACAAGCATTAAAACAAAACTTGGATCATCTACACAGATATATATAGAGGTATAATTCAATTCAACCCCAAACAAAACCGATCACGAAAGTTCGTGCTAAAAAGTCGCCGAATAGAGTTGCCGAATAGAAATAATACAACTCTCTCATCTAGTGTGAGCTTTATCTCAACCCCCTTAGTGATAGCTTGCCCTTTTCCCAAAACCCTAATCTCCCAAACCCTATATCTTCACCTCCATGGCAGAATCGGTGCCTCCTCCATCGGATTAGCAAATTCACACCCCTTTTCTTCTTTGCAATCCATCTTGAATGGAAGAATCACCGCTACTTCTCCAGTATCATCTCTCGCGGCATGGCTGGCTGCAATGGAGTCTCCTCAGGATCGATTGAACCTGAAGCCTGATCTAGTCATCAAAGGGAGTTTTCTATACCACCGATCCTAGCACAACTCTTCTACAGATAGCTATCTCCCATCCAGAACCCATCACCTAGCAAAACCCATTTATAGATAGCAATCCCATTCCCAAATCCATCAACCACTGAACCCAGATTTCGTAGAATATAGGCGCCCACCCATCCAAGAGCTCCCTTCACTTCATTACCCAAAACCCTCTTACCTTCAACCAACCTGGCGTGGATGATAACCAAATCAGATTGGCAGCTCTATGTAGGAGCATGGGAGATCTATGGTCTGAAGAGGACAGTACCGAACTAGGCACTGAGATTTCTAAGAAAGAAAAAAAAGGGAAAGTGATCTAACTCTCTATGGAAAGCCATATTCAAAGCCAAACGTCAATTTCCAAGCATTTTTTTAAAATAGTGAGGAAAGCATGGAAAACAAATTCAGTCAAATCTGAGTTAATAGAACCTGGTTTCTTTTCCTTTTTATTTAGTTCGATGAGGAGAAAAGAAGAATATTAGATTCTCGGCCATAGTCTTTTGCAAGTAACCTATTGGTCTTATAAGAAGGAGATCCAAATATACCTTAACATTATTATGAATTCAGACATTATGTGTTTTGGGTGCACATTTTGGGCCTTCCCTAGGCTAGAGTAATTGAAGATTCGGCATGCTACATTGCCTCTAAATTGGGGAAAGTTTGAGGAGGTAAAACTTGAGGCAAGGAACAATAGCTCGCATAAAGGCAAAGGTGCGGTTGAACTTGTCTTGTCCCCTTAAATAGGAACGGTTATCAATAGTGGTTATATTTGAAATACGAAAGGCATCCCACTATGCAAACTTCTATTTAGAAATACCTTATGAAGAGACTGGTCTAGCTCAGGACAATCCAAGTTGATACGGCTCATGGCTAAAGGCGTAAGTTAGAGAATTTAGTCCATTTTGAAAGGCTTTCCATGGGAAAATCAAACTTTCTGCTGCGAATAAAGATATTGCACTAGAAACACCCATAATTGCTATGAAAGAGCCCTTGAGAATAGAAAATGTAGGACAAAATGAAATGGCTATACCTACTTCAAATCCCACAAAAAATGAGTTCATGGAAGACATGAGAAGGGTAGAATATGTATCTATGAGTAGTGGTAAAAGAGCATAACATATTCCAATATTACTACCTTATTTAGCTGGTGATGATATGCATACAGGGAAATCCAAGAGCGAAAAAGTAGTTTACAAAAACTCCAATGGCAAGGGAGGGAAAAAACGTGTTAATCCGTATGAGGAAAAGACATCACTGATCCTCTTAGCGGTTGAGGAACAACTTCTTGATGCCCCAATTCAGTCATGGGAAATGGTCCAAACACGAGCTTTGGTGGCTACTAAGCTACCCAAGAATAAATAAAGAGTTTGAGTTGGAGCTATTAGAAGTTGGGCATACCCTTGAAAGTCTAATACCTTAGAACCTTAGTGGCTCATGAAAGGCTCAATTTGGTTTTTTTCATGGAAACCTAGAATAAAGCAAATGTGATTGAGAGAGTGAGGAAATGCCTCCAGCTTGATTATTATGAATTTTTCGATAATCATGATTGAGGTCGATTGATGCCTTATGAATAATTTACGCATTTATCATATGATTAGCAGAAAGTTGAGGAGGTAAAACTTGAGGTGAGGAACAATAGCTCGCACAAAGGCAAAGGTGCAGCTGAACTTGTCTTGTCCCCTTAAATAGGAATGGTTATCAATAGTGGTTATATTTGAAATAAGAAAGGCTCCCACTATGCAAACTTCTATTCAGAAATTGCATTTTAGGGCTTTTATATCTATTGTTAATTTTGGATGCCCTAAAGGTCGGGGTTCAAAGATAACAATAATAATCTTAATTTGCATATTAGGGCTTTTAATTTAATAACATTAGGTCCACATAAATTGCATTTTAACTGGATTAGGACTAATGGGCTGGTGCTGAACGGGAAGCCCTAACCTTAATCGGATTTACAGGATCAAGCCCATTTAACAAATCTTCGGCCAATCCATCGATTTGCTTGACCGAAAATCATGCATGCAATATATAGATATATAGTATGTGATCTTCTGAATTTGGAAGGTAAGTGATCTAGAGTGCAAATAATCTCTCAGCAAAACAGGAAATTGGAGAGAGACTCGGTTAAGGGAAAGAAACAACGATCCCTCTATATATAATTCACTCCTTCATCGTGGCAAAAATCTCAAGATATAACTTCTCGGTCGTCTTCAAAAAGAGAAACGCAAAGCCCCTTTTCAGAGGTGAATTCAACCGATCTGTCATCATGTCGCTTGCTGCGCAGCTCCAAGAGGCTTTTCAAGCTTTTCAAGCGGCGGATCGGAAGTATGATTTTGCCCAGAAGGAACGGAACCCTGGGTGAGTATTTACGATTCTTTTTAGTGGAAGGAGTATTCTTCTTTACGTTCTTTTCCTCTCCTCAGCACACGTGAAGTCGCGGACGCCATGGAGGCGCGCGCTGCTGCTAGGGCCGCCCTGGACGAGGTCGTCGCAGTCCTCCGACAGGAGGAGGTGCTGATTCTCGATACCCTGCAGCAGGCGAGGACGTTCACGCAATTCTTGAAGCAATTTCCTGACTACGGCAATCTCAGACGCGTGCATATCCCCGGTGGCGTCGACGAGAGAACCACCGAACGGATGTGCAGCATTATGAGGATGGCTGGATTCAGGCCGCCCATCCAGACCTTCAAGTTACCGGACTAGTCTCTCGTTTTGTATAATGCAGCATGTTAACTCTCTTAGGTATGTTATTTAGGAGTGTCAATGGTTCTATTCGGTTTTTCATGAAATTCGAATAGTTTGTCGTTTGTGGTTTGCTTGCTTCAATGTTATTTAGGAGTGTTAATGGTTCCATTCGATTTTTTTTTTCACGAAATCTTAATAGGGTGTAGTTTGAAAGTTGCTTGCTTTAACACCAATTTCATTATTTTGACCAAAAAGTAAACTTGTATTTCTCTTTTTAGTTTTCATTACTTGGATATGGCATCGCAGCACATTAACTTTGAACCCTAATTACTTTCTCCAAAATAGAGACGCCAAAACATGAGGTAAGTTCCTCGGATGATTTTAATAAATGTGTCATGTTTCAATCAAACAAAAATCACTTACAAGGTATTTATGGAACATAAAAAGGAAAGAAAAAAAGGGGGAAAAAGTGAAGAAGCAGGGCAAATTGTGACGGCAAATAGTTTGGGATCTTATAAATTGAAAAGCCACCACAATAGAATCCACAACCTAGGAGAATCCCTAACAACAAATAGTCCATCAATATCCTACTAGATCCCTAAATCGTTGTGGAACGAGATATGGAAGCTGCATACGTACCCCAAAATCCAGTTTCTACTATGAGACATATGTAGCAACGCACTTCCTATTAAGGAAAATCTTCACAAGAGGAGAATGTTACCTAATCCAATATGCCTGCTATGTGCTAAAGCAATAGAAACTACGAAGCATCCGTTCATCCTATGCGACTGGACAAAGGACATTTGGTCAAATCCTTGTTTGCTGGAGTCTTGTGGCAGATCTGGAAAGCTCGAAACGCCATGGTATTCCAAGCTCGAAAGCCTGACCCGAGAGCAACTCGCGAAGATGCCACCACCACGACCTTGCTATTTGCGAGATGGGACCTGCAAATGAAGAACAGAGAGAGTGGATCAGCAACAGCAGCGAGGAAATAGAGTCCACCTCCGAAAAAACGAGATGAAAATTAACGTAGATAGTTCGTGGTGCAGCTCAACAATGGCTGGATCGGTTGCTGGGTTATGTAGAAACAATGACGGAGTCCTCGTGGACGGCTTCACCAAACAGAGCCACGCTTCTTTTGTTTTGGTGGCTGAAAACCTGGCCGTGCGAGAAGCACTGCTGTGGTTGAAGAAGAAGAGGGATACACGGATTGATCTGAAACTATAGTGTGGAACTAATATGTGAGTGCACTTATCATCAAACAACTTATTGATGACCAAGTGCATATTAGGCCAAGCAGATCCTCTATGATCGGCCCAGTCCATTGTGAAGATTGGAAAGAACTTCTAGCCCAACTAAGTAGAGTTTCCATGAGCTATGAACTGAGAGAATAAAATCAAGTCACAAATTAGGTTGTCAAAGTTCACCGAGCTAATTCCTTCTCATTGAATTGGGTTACTAATCCCTCTTATTCTTTATGTTTAATTTTATGTCTGGACTTTGTATCTACCGGTACCCTTCTGTGGGTTAGTAATGAAAATCACTATCTTCTGACCCAAAAAAAAAACAGAAATAAAATTTGAAAAATTTGGGTAATCCTTGGAAAACTCATTATAATAAAACCGCGCGAAGAGAGAACAGATAAGCACTCTCTTAAACCGCGCCAGCCTTTACATTCTCGCATGGCATCTCCACCAAAAAAAAAAAAAAAAAAAAAAAGGAATAAAGACAAAAATATATACAGTAAAAACCTAACTTATGTACTAGCTGGATTTACACTGACACATTGTATTTATGGGCATGAATTGTCATTTTTTATGGCAAGAAGAGACGAGTCCCAATGAAATTCTCACACCGAGTGGAAAACGGAATCTAGGAATTTTCTATTTCCCTCACTTTTCTAATATGAAGGTCTTGGCGTTCCTTATTTAATTTCAATATTATCTTTGGATTTGGACTTGATTCTCTGGACCTTTAGCCACCTTTCTCGCTTGTCTTACGTGCTTCGTCTTCCAATAAATGAGTCACTAAGCACCTTGGTTTAACTCCCCCAATCACTTGAGTCTTCTTCATGCTTCCTCCTGCTCCCTGCGTGCGCATCTATCTTAGGAGAAGGGCAAAAGTGAGTTGGGTTACTTGTGGAGTTGTTAACAGGTTTGTGTTTTATCCACATCCTCGATTTTCTGCTCATTCGAAGTCGTCTTCGATTCAGATGTGCACTTCATTGCCTATCGAACAGCTAGTAAAAAGCAGTTGATTTAGAACTGGGATAATCTGAATTCTTGACCTTTTAATTCAGAACGACAATTGTTTTGGTCTTCAATCGATTTCCAAGGTCACTTTGAGACGGTTCATGGGGATAGTTTGCATTATTTTTTCTTGGGTTTTCCGTGAGCACAAAATGCTTGTGAATAGTTTTTCTAGTGAAAATTTAAAAAAATTTCACCAGGTCGGTGTAACTAACATTATTTGGAAGGATTGATTCACCATAATTACTGACGTATAGCTTCAGAGTCTTTCATTTAAAGTCCTCGAGATATTCCCGGATCAGCTGGTTTTCTGCTTCTTTTTTCTGTGCTTTCGATTTCATGTTAAAATAATTCATTCTGAACCGACAGAATATGGAGGAGTTGAAGCAGAAGATCCTGTGCACTAGCCTGGAGCTCGAGGCAGTGAAAATGGAAGCGAGCAAAGAAATTAAAAGGTACAAGGAGAACGTGAAGCACCTGCTCAGCCTCCTGAAGACTGCTTACCAAGAAAGAGATGAAGCCAGAGACCAGCTTCAGAAGCTGATCAACAAGCTCACCTCACAAAGCATCAATGACATATCATCCTTGTTCTCTCAACAGAAACATCCTGATGACTTCCTTGTGCCGGTGAAAGCGAACTCGGGCATAACTGAATCAACCAGCCTCTCCGATTCCTACAACAATCACCACTCGCATTGCTCATCCCCTGCGAATTCGTTCCTGGATGCAGTTTCTTCACCCAACTTCTTGTGTTTTAATGTGGTCGATTCTGGTAATATGGGCTTCACCAACCAGCCTTATGTTCAGGAATATGATGGTGCTATGACTAGTGGTTCAATCTCCTTGGTGAACGCTAAATTAGACCCAGCATCTGTCATTATCAATGACCTTGTCAAGGGAAAAGCCCTGCCTCAAAAGGGCAGGCTCTTGCAGGCCGTAATGGAGGCTGGTCCTCTACTTCAGACACTCCTCATGGCAGGGCCGCTACCTCGGTGGCAGAACCCTTTTCCTCTCCAACCATTCAAAATCCTACCAGTTACAGTGAAAAGTTGTGACCTGGCAAATGCTTGTCTCAAACCTGGTGCAAGTCCTAGCAACTGCCTGGTGAAAACTATGAATCAATCCCCACATCCTGACGTCTCTCGTGTGTCGTCATATATATGTGCTCAGCCTTGGTGCTGAACTTCGTTTGTGGGGCTGGCCTGTATCAGGGTCATGGGTGTCTATTGCCTTCGGTCTGCTGTGTCAGTAATCGATTGCCTTCGGTCAGCAGTGTCGGGAATCAGATTCCAGCGGGAAAGGGGCAGAGGGCATTTCCTTCTTTTGTTTAAGCATTATCCTGGTATGAGGTGTAATTGCATACCTTCGTTGATTTGTCCCGGTGTGAATGGCATATAGTTTCCTACTAGTTAGTTTGTGCAAATGGACGCCTCCTTTGTATATAAAACTCTCATGCATCTGATTATGGCCAACATTTTTCCAAATTTAGACCAGGAAGCTGCGCTGATTTCTTGGTCTTTTGCTTTGCAATGCTTGAACACATTCTTGGTCGAGATATAAAAGACGATGATGATTGAATGTTGAAATTCGTCATTTCTTCTTCAGAACTTCTGGTTTTGATGAGTTTGTTAAGTCCAAGTCACTCTCCGAAGGTCTTGCATAGTGACAATCGATGCTGGAAAGAATTTGAACTTCTTGCAATCAGAGGGAAGCGGCGAGGGTGCCGTTCATGTCTAAACAATGACAGGTAATATGGCCAAAACATTCGTCTGATGAATGTCGAGGTTCACCACAGAATTGATGGAAGGGTATAATTTACATTATTTTGGATTATCATAGGAAAAAAAAAAAAAAAAACCCTGATATCATCTACACCAAAGACAAAAAATGCAGACATAGATTGAATACACCAACTTGCAGAATTAAAGACTCGAACTGCATGGTCATAACCTCAGTGTAACCAACTCATCTTGAATTCACTCTTTTGGCCGAAAATGAAAACATTAATTGCTTCGAAAGAATGTTCCACCAGATATGAGGACGTGGGACGAATCATTCTGACGCAATGAAGGCGAGCTAGGACGATGACCATCCGAATCCATCTGAGCATAATATTGCAGCAATTGATCCAATTGATAGAGACTTCACCACAAGATCCCTTCAAGTCCTGGTCCAATCTCACCCGCTGCCCTTGATGGCAGCAACGCTCCTTGCGGGAGCAAGAGGCGATCTCCTTGGTCGTGTTCTTATACACCAGCTTCCTCCTCTTCAGCTACTAAACGATCTTGAAAATGGTTTCTCCATGCCTTTCGCCTCACCACCTTCTCAAGAAACCAGGCCCCGAGGTAGGCAGCACCTGAATGATGCCAACTCGGACGACCCATTCCTCCAGTTACACAGCCACGGCTTGGACTCCTTCACCATGCACAACCTGCCAGCCACTCGGTTCTGCCAGAACGAAATGGAGATGACGAAGCTGAGCATCAGCATCGAGTGCGCAGTCTGCTCGGGAGAGTTTGAGGAAGGGGACTGGTTGAAGCATTCGCCGAACTGCACTCACTTGTTCCATGTTGCTTGCATCGACACTCGGTTTTCAGCTCCACTCTGATTGTCCGCTGTGCAGGGCGCAAGCGGTGTACCATTTGAACGTCCAAAGTGAGAGCGTCGTGTCTGTGCAGAGTCGACAGGGACGCTCGATAGAGAAGACTTCATCCATGAGAGGGCAAGCCCGAGCCATTACCAGAATTTGAGGTCTCAGATCCTAGAGAAATCAGCGATGGCGAGAGACGCACTGGTGAAACCAACTCATGAAAATGCATAGAATGTGATCAGAGAAGCACCTGCAATTTTTAGAAGTTTGATCGTGGACATGAAGAATGGGACAGCTTTTGAGATTGAGCTGGCACGGAAAGGACTAGCATCCCCAGGGATTTTCAGCCTCAAAAACTCCTAGAAAAATGTTGGACCGTTTAGCAACAATTTTGAATGGACTTTTAATCAAATACTGGTTTTGGAAAAACTAAAAACCCAATGCTAAAACTAATTTTTCCTTCCAAAATCATCTTCATAAATTCTTTAAATTTCCGATTTTTCCCTAATTAACTTTTTTTATTAAAGAAAGGAGACAACCTTTTGCTAAAGCTTACCAAAAAAAAAAAAAAAAACTTTTGCTAGACCGGCTACGTTCGCCGCCGGCCATTAGTTGAGGTTGCCCAAGTTCAATCGACCTCCGGCGAGGGTTGCACAACCCAGCTAGGGCCACCAGAGGTTGCACAACCTCGGGCACCCTCGGTGAGACCCATTCAACCTAGGTGGCGGTCGTTTAGGTCGCGTGCCGTAGATGCTAGATCTGGCTCACCATTGGCCATAGCCCTTCGCCGATCCGGCAAAATATATAATATGCCCAAAGCCCATTGCAAAAATGTTTTTGTAATACATATTTAACTCAAAGTTCATTTTCAAAGAGATTTTACTAAACACAATTTGCATTTCTCCTAATAAGTTTAATTTTTATTATTTGCATTACACCCAAAGCTCATTTGCAAAGTTGAACCAAATGCACCTTAAGTGACTTCATGTGCTTTCTCTTCTACAATTGACATAACTGCAGAGAATCTTTCAGATTTTCTCTTTTCCCTTCATCAATCATATTATCATGCTCGTTACCACGGTCGCATCAAGAACACACTACGAAAACAGGTCGAGAACGGGGGAGAGAGATCAGCAATCAAAAAAATCACGATGACACAGAAATGGGACACAACGTTACTCGACAATTGATCTTTACATTTTGATCGACGAAACGAACCGGAGCCACCATCCCCCACCAACACGATAGCCCGTGGATCCCTTTGGCTTCCTTTTTCCGATGGCTAATAAGACGGCGAAGAAGATATAATCCCTCTGTCCGTTTTAGACTTACACATGCTGGTCGTAATTTCACTTCTCTAAATTGACTATGATTTGGTTTGAATTTGATGTCATTTTGATCATACATGTTTACACGCCTTTCTGATATAATATGATACCGAAATCATGTTCATTCTTTGCTAAGTAATTGGGGAATTCTGTTTTAAACGTGCTTGAATTCGTTGGAACGGAGCTCCAACTTGCTGGTTGCTTTGGTTCATCCATTAATCAGAGAAATTTTATTTTGCTTTTTTTGGTTAGTGACTTACAAGTGTACCGTGTGAACATTGCTGATGTGCCCATTGCATGTGTGCATGGGTAAATTGGTAATTATGCTGAGTTGCAAGTTCATCTTACTGATATGCTCATTGTTCATGTATTCATGCATTATTCTGGCGTCACTTAATCATTAAAAATCGTGCATGATGGGAAAAACATATGCTCTAAATATTCTTCGTTGATTTTGCTGGATTTTTATTCCTAATGATGCATTTGTTGTATCATTTACTTGTTGAATGTGGTCTGATATCCGTTGTTAGAAATATGAGCAGTAAGCTTTTCTCAAGCTTATTTTATATAGTGGAATCATAAACTACGGCCTTTTATCTACTGGATTTCCCACTATATTAGAAGGATACACTAACGCTAATTGGATCTTAAATTCAAATAAAATAAAATCCCCTAATAAATATGTGTTCACCAAAAATATTGTGGGAGAAATGACAATATCGCTAAATCAAAAGTCAACTTGATTGAAGCAAATAATTCTGATGACATAATTATTGTGAACATTTCCCAAACCAAAATTTGCGGTCAATGTGAGAAAAAAAAATGAATGATAGATTTTGGTGCTACCAGGCATATATTTACAAAAAAAAGTACCTTATCTTCCTACCCTCTAGTAGGAAGGAGAAGAGATTATTTATCTTGGTAGTTTGAGAATTGTTCAAGTTCTCGGAAAAGGAAAATTCTTCTCAAACTTAAATTTTAAAATAAGGCTGAGAAGTTGAGAAACTTCTTAACATATTTTTTGGGAGAATGAAACCGACACCTTCTATTTCTAGGCATTGTGATTGTCAAGAGACAATAGCCATTGCAAAAAATGAAACTTTCAAAGGTTAAAAGAACATACGATTGAGACGTGGTATGGTAAAACAATTGCTTAAAATTTTTTTATGTCTATCAAGTGGATTTGGCCGATCCTTTGACTATTCATTGAGGAAAGGGAACTTGAGCTAGTTGAGGAAAATCAATGGTGATGGTAACCCAATCTTTGTAATTGGCAATATCATGAATTAGGTTTATATGGATAATAAAAAATTACTTATTGATTCGGTGATGTACTATTGGAAAATTTTGTCCCTCCTAAGGTGCGAGTAATGCAAGACTGCAACAAAAGAAAAGTTGAGCTAAGCTCTTAATGGATTCCATAGTCATTATCGGTGGTGGGTTAAATTACAAAATACACCTGATAGAATAATTTATATAAATATGAAGAGAACTCTCTCCTATGAGAAGTTTGGAAAAAATTTCTAGAATACTTATAAAAAGACCAGACACTCACATGGCTAGTTAGCACAAAGCTACGTTGAACAATAAAAATTGGGGAGGTGTAACATGATTAGTGATATTTATAATTTATAAAAGAAACTCTTGGTTCATAAAAGTTTTAAACTTCACCATTAAGTTCATAAATTATATTTCACTCTTTCGAGATTTGGCTTATAGCCTAACAAACACTTGTTTACATTCGATTAAGTTTAACTTGGCATTCTTTTTCCTTTTTTTTTTTCAAAACCTTGGAAATTTGTGAGGGATTGTTAACAATTTTGAAATATTTGAGAGTAACGACTTTAATAAAAGTTATAATAGCCATCAAAATTATTAATCTGTAAGGATTTTTGTAACTTTTTTGTAATGTTTATATAACAGTTTTGTAGCAATTTTAATTGTAATCAATTTGTAACAGATTTATGGCTCCCTCTCTTTTACCTATATATTGTTACACTAAAGATAATTGGAAAGGTGATATAGAAAAACATGAATATCTTTGCTCTTAATCAATTTTTTCCTTTCTTGTAGGTTATACATAGAATTTAATTGTTTATGTTCCTTCTATTATTTTGTATGGAGTAAAGAAGAATGTTTGTTATATCTCGGGATACATACAATTTAATTATTTATGTTCCTTCTATTATTTTGTATGGAGTAAAGAAGAATGTTTGTTATATCTCGGGAGGTAACTGCTAGAGCCTATTGCATCGGGATAAGAACCATGCTTACACATGTCAAACAATCGATCTTATTTTCTCATTGTTTCCAATAGATTTCCAACAATTCTCACTTCCATCTTCTCCAATTATTTTCTAGCATCTTAGACAATTAAGATAATTAAGTGAAAATTCAAATTAAGATTTTATTCGTTTCGCAAAAAAGAAGAAGAATGATTTGAAGAATATGTTTTAAAAAATGGTGACCTATATCGCTTGAAATAATCAGTCCATAAAAAATTGTTTTCACTACCGACAACAATTTATGTCCGGATGTTTTCGTGAAAAATAAAAAAATTCTTTATTTGTTCATTTTTGTAAAGTGATGCCAATGATCAATTTTTAGAAAAATATTTTCGAAATCATTCATTTTTCATAAAATAAACATATCCTAAAGATGTCAATATATCCCATTGCCCAAAACAAATATTTGTAGACAATCATATAGTAGCTATAATTAATCTTTAAAGCAGCTATTGTAATTAGGCATCTTATAAAGACACCTTAATGTTCTTTTTTTGTCATCAAAATAGTAAAAATTGAAGAATAAATCGGTCTTTGAAAGTGAAATAATTATGATGTACTGAAAAAAAATGGAGAATTGTGAAGATAAGGAGAAAAATATTTTATATTTAAATCGAAAAGAAATCGCAAAAAATTCACCGCCATTGCAAATGTTATACATTTGAATTAATATTGATATTCAAATAATTTTAAACTCTAGAAAATCAAATTTAGAAGCAGAAATTTAGTTTTATTTGATTTTATTCAAATTTTATTGTTATCTACAAATTCCATTAGAAGTTCATCTGCAAAAAATTGAATTCCAAAAAGGAGGCAATAACAGTAGTAATATTTGCAGCAACAAATATTCACTACACGAACTTTTCATATTTATTGTCTTTACACCCTCTAATTAGTCTATAAAGCACAGATGTTGTGATTAGGTGTCTTATAAAGAACCTTAACGTCCTTTATTGTCATCAAAATCGTAAAAATTGAAGAATAAATCGGTCTTTGAAAATAAAATGATTATGGGAAAAAAATATAGAGAATTTGTGAAATAAAGAGACAAAATATTTTATTTTAAATCCAAAAGAAAATCAAGAAAAATCTTCACCATTGCAAATGTTATAAATTTGAATTTATGTTGATGTTCTAACAATTTTGAACTATAGAATATCAAAGTTAGAAGTTATCCAAATGGAAGAACGGAAACTTCGATTTTATTCGATTTTATTCAATTTTTATTGTTATCTACAATTCCATTAGATGCTTATCTGCAAAAATTTGAATCCAACAAGGAAGACAATAACAACAGTAATATAAATAGCAATAAACATGTATTTTCCAAAAGATACAAACTTTTCACGTTTATTCTCTTTGCAACTTTTGATTAGTCTATAAAGTACAGATGTTGTGACTAGGCACCTTATGAAGAAACCTTAATGTCCTTTTTCGTCATCAAAATTGTAAAATTGAAGAACAAATCGGTCTTTAAAAGTAAAATAATTACAATTTACCAAAAAAGGTAAGGAATTAAAAATAAAGAGAACAAAATTATTTTTAAATCCAACAGGAAATCGCAAGAAATTCCCCACCATTGTGAATTTTATAAATTTGAATTAATGTTAATATTCAAACAATTTTAAACTTGAAAAATCAAAGTTAGAAGTTATCCAAACAAAAGAATAGAACTTCAATTTCACTTTGAATAAAAAAAGGAGGCAATAATAGCAATAATATACGCAGCAACAAATGTATGTTACTAAAAAGATACAAAATTTTCACATTTATTGTCTCCGCACCTTCTGATTAGTCTAAAAAGCACAGATGTTGTGGCTAAGCATCTTATATGGCAACTTTAACATCCATTTTCATCGTAAAATTGTAAAAATTGAAGAATAAATTAGTCTTCGAAAGTAGTTTCGATAAACTAATTATGAAGTACGAAAAAAAAAACATAAAAAATAGTGACAATAAAGAGGAAAATTATTTTATTTTTAAATCCAAAAGAAAATCGCTATATATTTCTGGCCATGGCGAATGTTATAAATTTGAATTAACTTGAACTTCAAATAATTTAAAACTCTAGATAATGGAAGGTAGAAGTTGTCCAAATAGAAGAACTTCAGTTTCATCCGATTTTATTCAATTTTTCATTATTATTTGCAAATTTCATTATATGCTCATCTACAAAAATAACAATAACAAAATCTGCACTAATAAACGTGTATTATAAAAAAGATACTGACTTTTCACATTTATAGTCAAGAAAAAGTCACGAAAAACCTCAAACTTTACTTAAAGTAACAAATTTATCCAAAAAAAAAAAATTTTATGTGACACAAAAACCCCCCAACTTTGCCAACTGTGACACATTTACCCCAAACTCTATGGTCGAAAGGCATTTTTGTCTTTTAATTTTCAAATTTTTTTTTTCTTTTTATTTTTTTCCCTTTTTTTTTTTTTTTCCTTCTCTCATCTCTCCATCGGCCATGGCGGAGGAAAGCCAAAATCAAGCAATGGTAGCCCTTGCACCTGGGCCGGATCTAACGAGGGCTACCCTTGCCCAACGCCAGTGAGGGCTACTGTCACGCCCGATTCTCGAGCGCGTGTCCATCCCTCTCTGGTTGATAAAAATTATGCGACTTTCTAGGATGAGTCACCGACACTTTCATTTTATTATACATGCGGAAGCAAAAATAAATCATTTGACAATAATCATCTCAGGATAGAAAAGTAGGACATCACATTCATAAACAAACCACACTTTATAAACATTCTAAGTCATTTACACAAGTCTATAACCAAAAGACTAGTTCTCAAAAAGAGGTTGTCCTATCTAACCTACTCTTCAGGTCACCTCAGCTCAGCTCTAGGTCCTCCCTTTACAGCCTTGAAAATTTTAAGCCCACGATGGGATGATATAAATTTCGGTGAGTTCATAGTCTAAGCCCCAATTATGAGGGAAATACACCTAGAAGTGCCCTAACCACACCACCACTCAATTAGCACAAAGGATTTCGAGTTCATTCATGCATATCAACACAGTTCATATCACATTGCATATAATCAATGCACATAATAACTGGAACACCTTATCAATTCAATTAATCACAAGAGTCCTAATTATAAAAGCAAAACCGTTATAACACGTTCAATTCCATGCCACATAGTTTTGTCTCATAATCAGGCGCATCAAACTCAAACAATCATACGTTCCAATTATTAATTACACCCTTAAGGGTACGGGCAACTCTAAATTTGGCGGTCTTCTAGCATTGCCAAGCGTCATCTCATCTCCTTTGAGCATGGCGACATCTCTTAATTAGACAACTTTCCCAATGAGTGTAGATCCAAAATCTATTGCGACCGAGTCCCAATGAATGGGTAACGTCTAGCTTAAAAGCCTAGGACGGTTTCTCTTAACCAACACACGACCAATCAATCTCAGTCCAGAACACTGTGCCTTGCACTCAAATGCCTCAATTAAAATGGTGAACTTGGCCTACACGGTAAAATAGTCACGTGTAGGTACACAGTCGATTCATACTAAAAAAATTGATACCCTCCAATTTAAAATCACACTAGTTTATATAGTATATATAACTATTTTTGGTGTTAAAACCCGACATCCGGGATTTTCTGAATAAATAATGAATTTCACAAATTTTGGAATTAAATATGCAAAATTCCAATCAACACTCAATTTGCACCAATTAACATCCAATTGTATAAACTGAACACACCATTACAATCAACACAAAATTCCGGTCACCGGTCTATTTTCCATCTAAATAAATACCGGAAATTAAAAAATAATTAATTAAAAAATAAATAAATTTAAAGCATTTAATTGAATTAACCTAGACTAACTAAACTAAATAATCTAACAATTAAATCTAACCATCCTGTATTTAATCTAAGTACACTTACTAAATAAACTAACTAATTCCTAACTAATCCACCTAACTAAACTAATTAAACTAACTAAATACTAACTATATACTTAATCTAACTAATCCATCCTAAGCCTAATTAACTTAATTAATCCACCAATTAGCTAACTAACACATCTCTAAGTGTCCTTAGCCCACTAATTAAGGATTAGAATGCAACTCACCAGTTAAGCTCGAAAATCGGCTCACGGCGACGGTGGCACAATGATGCCGAGACTTAAGCTCACAGCGAGGCCAACGGAGTTTGGACCGGTTGAAATCGGCCACGGCAGCCCACGGTGCAAGACCGAAGGATTTGGAACTTCCGCGGCTGAACTTGCGTGGCCGAAGATGGCTGCTCGCTAAAGCTGAACACAGAAAATAGCTTGTGGTCAACAAGTTTAATCTGTTGGGGATCTTTGACTCTTGGGGGGACAAAGTTTAGTGGAGAGGGGCAGCACGTTGGTGGCTTAATTCGGTGGAAGGAAAAATTGAAAGAAGCTGAAGTTGATTCGGTGGACGTGAAGACACGAGGTAAGGTGGAAGTGGAGATGGCGGCGTGTGCAGGCGTTGAAAAAATCCGCTCAACAAAAGCTTGAAGATGGAGAATTCGGTGGAGGTGGAATCGTGTGAGTGGGTGAGGGAGTCTCGGTGGAGAGAAATGAAAGAGATGAAAGTTGCAGAGGAAAATGAAATGAAAAGCAGAGCAGAGAGAGATCGAGATAGAGAAGACGTGAAGAGGATGGATTGTTTTGGTGGAGAGAGAGAGAAGCCAAAGTCCAAAGAAATATCTTGAGTAATTAAAGCTTGGTCCCCCTTGGTCTTCAAGCATATCACCTTGTCCCCTATTTCTTTCTAGCCTAAATTCCACCAATAAAACCAATTTTGAAGCCAAAATTTGCTGTCCAAGCCTAAATCCGAATTTCACACTTTGGGACTTCAATTTCATCCTCGATTTCTCCAATTCGAAGTCCTATTTTAAAGAAGAAAAAGTTCACATAAATTCTATAAATTCCCATAAGCACATAGCCTGACTTGGAAGTCCAAATCTCCTTCAAATGAGTCCATCCAAATTTCCGTTCGTTTTCCAAATCGATTTTTCGTAAAAATCTCGAAATCTCCGAAAATTTATTGGATTGTGAGTCAACGTTCTTCAAATGGATCGTAACATGACAAAACTTTCAATTTCTGAAATCGAGTTCAATTTCATAGTTAATTTCAATCTGACGTGTTTTTAGCGCATCCCAATCTACCAGGTAGCTTTTAGGAACTTTTAATGCAATTAACCCGTGTTCGATTATTTTTTAGCCACATTATATGTTTTCAAACATTGGCAACTCTCGATTGTCGTGAAAATATCGAGATTTCAAATACGGACAAAAGGTATGAAAATAACTAAAAAATCGGTCTAATGCTATTTGACAGAAATTTTGCAATTATGTGGATTCACCCACGCACTAATCACATACCTATATCGAATTGACCTATCTCCGGTCTTTTATCGATTTTAACAGTGCCATAATGACCCTTATAGATTGGCACGGTCGAGTAATCAATTCTTGATCGAATTCTCATGTCTATTACGTTTAGATTCTTTAATGGCTTCACCTAATAGGCTAGTTAACTCGTGAGTGGCCAACTTAAAGAAAAAGTCTATAGGCACGTCGATGAAAAGTCCATATCATCTCATCAAAATCAAACTCGAAAAGCAAGATGTCACAGCTACCCTCACCTATGTCAAGCAAGGGTCGCCCTAATCCGGTGAGGGTCGGTGGAAGGAAGAGAAAATAAGAAAAAAAAAGAAAGAGAAAAAAAAATATAAATGAAGGAAATGTCCTATAGTTTGGAGTCAATGTGTCACAGTTAACAAAGTTTAGAGTTTTTTGTGTTACAAAAAAAAAAAAAAGTTTGAGGCAAATTTATCAATTTGAGCACAATTTGAGGGTTTTTGGTAGCTTTTTCCTTTATAGTCTTCACACTTTCTAATTAGGCTATAAAGCACACATGTTATGACTAGATACCTTACACCCTTTTTTGTAATCAAAATATAAAAAATTGAATAATAAATTGGTCTTCGAAAGTAAAATAATTGAGATGCACAAAGAAAAACATAGAGAATTGTGAAAATAAAGAGAAAAATATTTTATTTTTAAATCCAAAAGAAAGTCACAAAAAATCCCGCAATCCCATTGTGTGAATGTTATAAATTTGAATTAATTATCTTCAAACAATTTTAAACTCTAGAAAATCAGAGTTAGAACATATCTAAACGAAAGAACAAGACTTTAGTTTTATCCGATTTCATTCGATTTTTATTGTTATCTACAAATTTCATTACATGCCCCTATGCAAAATTTTGATTCCAACAACAGACGCAATGACAAGAGCAATACAGCAGCAACAAACGTGTATACTAGAAAGATACGAACTTTTCACATTTATTGTTTCCACACTTTTTGATTAGTCTATAAGCATTGATGTTGTGACTAGGCACCTTTAAAGAAAATTTAATGTCCTTTTTTGTCATCAAAATTGTAAATTTGAAGAACAAATCGATCTTTGAAAGTAAATGATTACGATGTATGGAAAAAAAAAACATAGAAAATTATGAAAATAAAATTACAAAAATTCCTGGCCATTGTGAATTTCATAACTTTAAATTAATTTAATATTCAAATAATTTTAAAATCTAGAAAATCAAAGGAGAAGTTATCCAAATGGAAATAACAGGATTCAGTTCTTTCCCATTGTATTTGATTTTTATTGTTATTTACAAATTTTATTACATGCTCATATGCAAAATTTTAATTCTAAAAAGGAGGCAATAACAAGAACAATATATGCAGCAATAAACGTGTATAACAAAAAATATATGAACTTTTCACGTTTATTGTTTCCACACTTTCTAATTAGTCTATAAAACACAAATGTTGTGGCTAGGCACCTTATAAAGAAATCTTAAATCATTTTTCACCATCAAAATTATAAAAATTGAAGAATACATCAAAATACATGATTATGATGTATGGAAAAAATAAACATAGAAATTGTGAGAAAAAGAAGAAGAAGAAGATAACAACCATTTTATTTTTAAAATCCAAAAGAAAATTGCAAAAAATTTCTCAACATTGCGAAAGTCATAAATTTGAATTAATGGCGATGTTCAAGTAACATTAAACTCTAGAAAGTTATCCAAAGGGAATAATAGGACTTCAAATTTGTCCGATTTTATTTGATTTTCATTGTTATCTACAAATTTCATTACGTGCCTATATCCAAAATCTTGATCCCAAAAATGAAGCAATAATAAGAGCAACATAGGCAGCAACAAACGTGTAGTACTAGAAAGATACCATCTTTTCACATTTATAATCTATGCACTTTTTGATTAGTCTATAAAGCATTGATGTTCTAACAAGGCACCTTATAAGGAAACCTTAACTCCTTTTTCGTCATCAAAGTTGTAAAAATTGAAAAATAAATTGGCCTTCAAAAGTAAATGATTACAATGCACCAAAAAGAGAACTTAGAGAATTGGAAAAATAAAGAGAACAAATATTTTATTTTTAAAATTCAAAAGAAAATCACAAAAAATTTATTGTCATTGCAAATGTCTTATATTTGAATTAATGTTGATGTTCAAATAATTTTAAACTCTAGAAAATCAAAGCTGGCGATTATCCAAACGGAATAACAAGATAGTTTTATCCGATTTTATTTGATTTTTATTGTTATCTACAAATTTCATTACATATCCATATGCAAAATTTTGATTCCAAAAAAGGAGGTGATGACAAGAGCAATATAGAGTAACAAATGTGTATTACCATAAAGATATGAATTTTTCATGTTTATTGTCTCCGCACTTTATGATTAATCTATAAAGCACAAATGTTGTGGCTAGTCACTTTATAAAGAAACAATAATATCCTTTTTGGTTAAAATTGAAAAAATTGAAGAATACATCGGTCTTCAAAGGTAAAATTATCACAATGTATGGAAAAAAATTAGAGAATCGTGAAAATAAAGAGAAAAAATTAATTTGTAAATCCAAAAGAAAATTGCAAAAAATTCCCTAGATTTGCAAATGTTATAGATTTGAATTAATGTTGATGTTCAAACAATTTCAAACTCTAGAAAATTAAAGTTAGAAATTATCTAAACGGAACAAACTTCAACTTTATCCGATTTTATTTGATTTTTATCCTTATCTACAAATTTCGTTACATGCTCATATGCAAAATTTTGATTTGAAAAAAGGGGCAATAACAAGAACAATATACACATAAGTAAACATGTATTACCAAAAAGATACGAACTTTTAACATTTATTGTCTCTGCACTTCCTGATTAGTCTATAAAGCATCGATACCTTAACATGCTTTTCATCATCAAAATTGTAAAAATTGAAGAATGAATAGATTTTTCAAAATAAAATGATTACGATGTATGAAAAAAAAAACATAGAGAATTGTGAAAATGAAGAGAACAGATATTTTATTTTTAAAATCCCAAATAAAATCACGAAAATTCCCTGCCACTACAAATGTCATAAATTTGAATTAATGTTGATGTTTAAATAATTTGAAACTTTAGAAAATCAAAGCTAGAAGGCTTCAATTTTATTTAATTTTATTTTATTTTTATTGTTATCTAACATTTTTCATTACATGCCCATATGCAAAATTTTGATTCAAAAAAAGGAGGTGATAACAAGAACAATATATGCAGCAACAAACGTATATCACCATGAAGATATGAACTTTTCACGTTTATTATCTTTGCACTGTTAGATTAGTCCATAAAGCACTGATGTTGGGGTGAGGCACTTTGTAAAGAAACCATAATGTCCTTTTCATCATTAAAATTGAAAAAATTGAAGAATAAATCAGTCTTCAAAGGTAAAATGATTACGATGTACTAAAAAAAAAAGAGAGAACCTTGAAAATAAAGAGAAAAAAATTAATTTATAAATCCAAAAGAAATTTGCATAAAATTCTTCAAATTTGCGAATGTTATAAATTGGAATTAACTTGATATTCAAACAATTTCAAACTCTAGAAAATCAAAGCTCAAAATTATCTAAACGGTATAAACTTCAATTTTGTCCAATTTTATTTGATTTTTATTCTTATCTACAAATGCCATTGCATGCTCATATGCAAAATTTTGATTCGAGAAGAGGGGCAATAACAAGAGCAATATACACAAAAGCAAACGTGTATTACTAGAAAGATATGAACTTTTAATGTTTATTGTCTCCACACTTCCTAATTAGTCCGTAAAGCATCAATGCCTTAACATCCTTTCATCATTAAAATTGTAAAAATTGAAGAATGAATCGGTTTTTGAAAATAAAATGATTACGATGTAAAAGAGAGAGAGAGAGAGAGAGAGAGAGAGAGAGAGAATTGTGAAAATGAAGAGAACAAACATTTTATTTTTAGAATCCCAAAGAAAATCACGAAAATTCTCCACCACTATGAATGTCATAAATTTGAATTAATATGTTGATGTTTAAATAATTTTAAACTCTAGAAAATCAAAGCTAGAAGGACTTCAATTTTATTTGATTTTGTTTTATTTTTATTGTTATCTAACATATTTCATTACATGACCATATGCAAAATTTTGATTCAAAAGAAGGAGAAGACAACAAGAACAATATACGCATCAACAAGCGTATATTACCATGTATATTACCATAAAGATATGAACTTTTCACGTTTATAATCTCTACACTTTCAGATTAGTCCATAAAGCACTAATGTTGGGGCTAGACACTTTATAAAAAACCTTAATGTCCTTTTTCGTCATTAAAATTGAACAATGCAAAAATAAATATGTCTTCAAAGGTAAAATGATTACGAATTGTGAAAATAAACAGGAAAAAATGTATTTTTTAAATTAAAAAAATCACCAAAAAATTGCCTAGCTTTGTTAATGTTATTAATTTGAATTAATATTGATTTTCAAACAATTTTAAATTCTAGAAAATCAAATCTAGAAGTTATTTAAACGGAATAAACTTCAATTTTATCCTATTTTTTTTGATTATTGTTATCTACAAATTTCATTACATGCCCATATGCAAAATTTTGATTCGGAAAAAGGGACAATAGCAAGAGCAATATACCCAAAACAAACGCATATTATCAAAAAGATATAAACTTTTAACATTTATTATTTCCGGACTTCCTGATTTGTCTATAAAACATCAATGTTTTTACTAAACACTTTACAAAGAAATTTTAACATCCTTTTCATCATCAAAATTATAAAAATTAAAGAATAAATTGGTTTTCGAAAACAAAATGATTACGATATACATTAAAAATAAAAAAGAACCAACATCAAGAATTGCAAAATAAAGTGAACAAACATTTTATTTTTAAAACCCAAAATAAAATCCAGAAAAATGCCCTACCATTACAAATATCATAAATATGAACTAATGTCGATGTTCAAATAATTTTAAAAATTTGAGAAAACCAAAGCTTGAAATTATCCAAACACAAGAACAGATATTCAAAAATGATTTTATTGTTATCTACAAATTCCTTTGATTCCATCTACAAAAAATTTGAATCCCAAAAAGGGAGGCAACAGCGACGGCAGTATACGCAGCAACGAACGTGTATTGCCATAAAAAGATACCAACTTTTCATATTTATTGTCACTCTCACGTCTCTTTCCCAACATCATTAATTTCCTCATTCTCGTTTTCTTCTCCCGTCCCCCCCAAAATTTCTCCCCACTCCGGCGAATCCAAATTCCGGCGATCGGCGCCTCCGATTCGGTGAACACGTCCAAGGGTTTGTCAGTACTGCGGCGGCGGACGGCGGCGGACGGCGGCGGTGGTGATCGTACTCGGTAGTGCGAAGAGTAAGAAGAAGATTGTGGAGGGCTTCGCTCGTTCTGGGTCCAGTTCGATTCTGCGTTTTTTCGGCGTTTGAGAGAGGGAGGGAGATGTGATGATGATGGGCATTGAGGCCGCTCGGAGAGGCGGGGCGGCTGCGAAACCGATGTCGGCGCCGGCGGCGAAACCGATGCCGGCGCCGGCAGCAGTGTCCCGGGCGAGGGTGAGGATGTGGATTCTGCGCGCCGCCACGTCGGTGTTGCTGTGGACGTGCGTGGTGCAGCTGACGGCGCTGGGGGAGACGTGGGGCCCGAGGGTGCTGAAGGGGAGGCCTCCCTGCGATCATCGGGATCGGTCGCCCCCCGTTACCGAAGCCAAGGAGGTGGTGGAGGTCTCTTCTGGGCATCGTCCTCGGCACGTTTTGCCTCCCAAGAGTGAGTCCCGATGCTTGCTTCTTGGACAGCTCGTGTAAATTTTGTTCCTTTTTGGTCCCTGATCTTAGGTTAGCTCGTGTTCGCGGTGTTGAATTCGTGTAATGTCTTTGAATTCCTATGGTGATGTTGGGTATTCATGGATTTTCTCTGGGTGTGAGGAAAATGCCTTGATCGTCGATCTTTCTTGTCGTGATGTCGTCGTAGTAAATGTTGCCTCTTTGATTCTCACTGTAGTTGTGAAGTTTTTCCAGAGGGCAAGCCTGTGGTGAGTGATTAGATTGGTGTGATTATTGGGTCGGTTTCGCATTTGGAAGTAGGACTGTTTTTGGAAATCATGTTTAGCACGCATCTAATGAGAGACATTCCGAGCAGTTACCATGCAACAACATTTTTTGTTCTTCGTGTTTGATTGGCTTTTTGTCCTTTTAAGCGTCAATATTCTTTCTTCGCAAGTTTCATATGTTGTCTTTCTGGTATTTGCTAAGAGAAAGCGACCCACGGCCTGCACTTTGCCAACACAAAGAATACCACGAAGTTGCATTGAATTGTACTTCTTCTCATTGCATAGGGGTTTACAAGAACAATGGATACTTGATGGTCTCTTGCAATGGAGGACTTAATCAGATGAGAGCAGCGGTGAGCGAATAGCTATGTTTTTCCCATGTTTGAACAAGAACACTCAATAGCATTATCCGGTTTCACCCATGTCAATATCTGAGCACTCCATGACTTTCTGACACACTGCAGATTTGCGATATGGTTGCCATTGCTAGATATATGAACGTCACACTCATAGTCCCTGAGCTGGATAAAACTTCCTTCTGGGCTGACCCCAGGTTGGGATGACTTTGTTTCTTTTGTTTAATTACTAGATACTGCATTCTGAGCAAGAACATGGCTTAAAGCCGTTAATTTTTATTTGGCAGTGAGTTTCATGACATATTTGATGTTGATCATTTCATCACCTCTCTGAGAGATGAGGTTCGAATCTTAAAGGAGTTGCCACCCAGGCTCAAGAGGAGAGTGGAACAGGGAAGAATTTATTCCATGGCGCCAACCAGTTGGTCAGACATTTCTTACTATCATCGCCGGGTCTGTTGTCCCTGAACTATATGAACTTGTGTCCATGTTGGATAGTGTTCCAAACCTGATTTCAATATCAATAGTTGTTTTGTCTCATCACGTATTATTGAAGTGAAATTGTGTCATCAAGTTTCATTGGTTCCATTGTTCCCTATCAAGGGTGCTGGTTCCTAATCCTAGCTTACTTTCAGTTATTTTTCTTTTGGTGCATATAGATTCTTCCCCTGATACGGAAGCACAAAGTCATACATTTCAATAGAACTGATGCCCGGCTTGCCAACAATGGCCAACCACCGCAGCTACAGAGGCTGCGTTGCCGGGTCAATTTTAGTGCTTTGAAGTTCACGCCTCAGATAGAGGAGCTGGGAGGAAAAGTTGTAAAGCTTTTAAGGGAAAATGGCCCTTTTCTTGTGCTTCACCTTAGATATGAGATGGACATGTTGGCCTTTTCAGGCTGTACTCACGGTTGCAACAATGACGAGGTGGAAGAGTTGACTAGAATGAGGTGAGTTGTGAGCTACCTTTTCATTCAAGTGGGTAACTTGTTTAAGGATCCCCTTAGCAAATTTCCCCTCTTTTTTCACTTCTTGGCAGATATAATTATGAACGGTGGAAAGTAAAGAAAATCGATTCTGAGATGCAGAGGATAGAGGGTCTTTGTCCTTTGACTCCTGAGGAGACTGCTCTCACATTGAAGGCTCTGGACATTGATCGAAAAATGCAAATTTATATCGCTGCTGGCGAAATATACGGTGGAGAAGAAAGAATGGCAACTCTTGCTAGGACTTATCCAAAATTGGTCAGTACCACAGAGCCCAAGGGCTAATATCTGGTTTTTATTGCTTCCTTCTTGTTTGTGTCTCTAGTCATGTGGTTGACTTGTTCTGCTTGTAACAGGTTAAAAAGGAGACAATACTAGAGTCCTCAGACCTAAAAGCTTTTCATAATCACTCATCACAGATGGCAGCATTAGATTATCTTGTATCCTTGGAAAGTGATGTTTTTGTTCCCACCTATAATGGGAATATGGCTAAGGTTGTTGAAGGACATCGCAGGTAATAATCGTTATGCATGAAATTAAGTCTTCTAGTTTTCATCTTAACAGTTGCTCTCTTTGGCTTCAGTCAAACTTATATTTTAAGTTCCAAAAATTCGACTCTTGAGATCTTGTATCTGGCGGGTGCTATTAATGTTGTTTGGATCCAGTTGTCAAGTTTGGACAATTAAATTGCAACTGAGTGATGAAATCTGTTGAATCTCATTTATAATATGACGGGCCTTTATATCATTTTTTCCATGCCATGATTTTTCAAAGTTAATACTTTCTAACTAATTTCCGATGGTACAATTAGGTTTCTTGGTTTCAAGAAGACCCTTCTGTTGGATAGAAGGCTTCTTGTGGAGTTAATAGACCAGTTCAGTAATGGAAATTTAAGTTGGGAAGATTTCTCTTCTGCTGTTAAGGAAGCCCATGCATTCCGTGTTGGTAATCCAACGAGGAGGTTGGTCATTCCAGATAGACCTAAAGAAGAGGAATACTTTTATGCAAACCCACAAGAATGCTTATGATCATCTAACAATGCATAATTGGTTGTTGTTTGGGCGATCCTGATTTTCTCAATTTGCGTCCACAACTCTAGCTATTCAGAGAGATCTTTACCCTCTTCATCATATCACTACGGTCAAAAGAGTTTTGTCCTGAAAGGGCCATCGAGTGAAATGCGTAGAAGAATTTACCCTTCAAGAAAGGGTCAAATCCTGCAGAAGCTGCAGGCTGCAGGAGTACAGTTCAACCTCCTCTGTTCTTGCCGATTGTTCAATTGATGTACAGAAGCTATCATGCCATTGTGGTGTCATGTTCATTCAAGTTGGTTGGGCACCTTCACAGCAGATGCAAATATAGATGTGGTTTGCTGCAACTGTGAATTTATGGAAGGCAATCCACATCTTCTCATCAGCTGCATCTTTCCTTTTTCCTTTTCATTAGCTGCTCCAGTTTCTTCTCATACTCATTCTCTTCAATTTCTTCGCACATAATCGCTGTTTCTTTTGTTCGATTCCACAGAAACACTGAAGCAACTGGCAACATGATTAGGAACACTCATTGGACAGGAATGTCATATAATTTCTCCTTCGTTTCTTTCTTTTCTTTTTTAGGTGCATAAGTAACCACAGCCTTTCTGGTCATCTTTGCAATATGTCCACAGATATTCATGTAAAGCAAGTGTTTTTTTTTTTTTTTGTCATGTTGACAACCATGGTATGTTGGATAGAGCTTCATGCGATTGGTAATTGAGACATTTGTTACTTTCTTGAAAAATATGTTCCCAATTGATTTTTAGCCTGTTGGTTATGACAACCTAACCGAAGCAACCAAAAGCCAATTGAACAAGCTCATCTCTATGAAAATTTGTAATTTCTGGATCAGTATTTGTTCTTATTCGTTGCCCACAGGCTTGTATTATTTGAGATGACTAGTGAATGGTTCTTGTTGTCCTTTACTTTCTTTGGAATAAGATCTGTATTAGACCTTTGGCCTGTTGATTTCAGTATCTTTACCGGGAAAGAAAATGCACACGTCTTGTGAATCTCGATAATTGGTCATTGTGCACAGAATGTAAGGTGAGAGACCAAATGGGGTCTATTTTCAAACCAAGTCATGAATGCTGCTAGAGAACATACATGATGACAAGAGGATACTCTGTTTCTTCAAGAAGATGTGGTTGTCGACTTTATTATGCGAAGGCCATGAGTAATGAGGTAAGAAGTAGAATGCCCTTTAACAACCACTCTGTTTCTTCATGGAAGGATTGTCATGATTATCGCGGACTAATGAAGAAAAATCATTGCGACCGCTCACTTCTTTGTGTAAAACTTACCCATCGATCTCACTTTTTTTAGGTTAAGCATGCTTTAACTGCAAGCAACGTTTGTTGATTATCATTTAGATAAACCAAGGGTGGTCACGTACTGCTGTGAATGTGATGGTTGATCATCACATCTCTGCTAATTCAAAAGCGATGAGTAGAATGTGGGTTTCCTGGCGTTAACTACTGCTGGATATCAACTGAACATGACTTTTGACACAAGTAACATCATCCTGTCGACCAATCCTTTTTGCTGTTTATCCATGCATATGATGAAATATTTTTGGAAGGTGTTAATGGCATTCTTGAGGAAAAGACCTTGCTGTTCACTCTTAAGAGAAATTGAACTGAATGTATTTCTATGCTTCGGATTCTCTCACTTGGCAAAAGTACCATCAGTTTCGGGAGAACTGATAGGTGGAAACAAACTAATGAGAAAGAGCCCTTCTAAGTATTGAACTGCGCAACTAAATCAAACCCCATTGTATGCAAAACAGATTACGAGCTCAGCTTAAGTGAAAATGTGTAGAGAAATATGGTAATCGTGAAAAGCACGACTATCTTCATAAATAATCAAGTCGAATCAAGCGAATTATGCAAGCAAATACCAGAAAGTCATTCTCGAGCGAACGGGATTTGTGGAGGGTTAGAGAAAATCCTCGGATGGTAATCATCACAGGCACCAACCAAATACGATGCTTAAACACCAGTACAACAAGGCTCGAGGTCACCTGCCAACTTTTGTACGCAAGAAGATTGTGGTTTAGCCCGAAAATCATTTGAGTGGGGCATCTTATACTATAAAAAAGCTAAGCAGGAGAAGCCATTGCATGCAAGATAAGTCCGCATTACTGATGCCTGATGAGGACGAATGAGGAAGCCGGTAGGGTCTCCAAATCAAAGAGAATTGATTTATGATTAAATATTACAAGTAAGTTCGACCCCCCGAAACAAAAAATAAGAAAGAGAAATATCACAAGTAATACATGCCTGAAAGTTATGTGCATTCAAACAAACTAAAGACAATGTACAATGGTCTCGACTGGATAAGTTTATTAGCCAGGAGAAGATTGGATGAACCCTATATGTAAGAAGGTTTAACCCAAAAAAAATTTGAATAAATCGTATTACAAAAAGAATATCAGGATGATTGTTATGCTACCTAGCTTTTCCCCGTCTTTAGCTTCTTCAGGGCTGGATCTGCAATCTCGCCCGCAGCTCGAGGCCGTGTGACTCCTTGATTTCTAGCTTCAGTATCCTGCATTGTACACAGAATTAAGGTCATTCCTCGATGCTGCAAGTTATGTCGACATATTTACTTAGATTGACCCAAAATGAATAAGAGAAATGACAGACTGAGGAAACTAGGGAAGTACCTTAGGAAGAGATGAAGAGGCGGCATTTCTACCATTTGCTTGCTTCCCTAGATCAATTTGTACCGAGATGCTGGCCTGGGACAAATCTACCCCAGAACTTTGCAATGCTTGAGTTAATCTATTCAACAACCTGTTACAGATAAATCTCCCATTATCCAACAATTCACCATTTGACCAAATAAAGAAACAAAACAATTCACTATACAATTCTACAGGATAGCAGAGAAAGGCCTGATAACTCGATCACAAGTAGTGGACAGTGTGCAAGACTTGTCACCTCACACTGTAAATAAAGCAACCATTAACCAGGAATCAATCAAGAAGCAAAGTTTGCATGAAGAGATTAATGTATAGTTTGATTCCCCCAAACATTTGTTAAGGAGTGCCTTGCCGGCACCAGTTAAGCAATCAGAGAAGGAAAGTTTGCAATTGTCAATTCATTGCTTTTTTAGTGCTAAGCCAGATCAATGCTTTGGAATATTAAGTACGTTTTAATAAATGTCATGGGGACACTCATTAACAAGACAACCTATGAAAAATGCAGATAAAGAAAATGGAACGGAGTAAAAGATGATATTTCTTTCATATAGAAAAATAGTTTTGACACCCAGTTTCAGATTCATCTGCCAGTTGGGATAAGACAGATCAGACCAACACCAAGAAAAACAAGACTTGGATGCAATATAAGTCAAAAATACTCAGCCCCTGTAGAAGTCCCCGGTGTAGCAAATGGGGTCTTGCCTTTGCTCTCAGAGCAGAAACTCTAAAAACAGTTCCTGTTTGGAGCAAGTGCAAGACAGTTTTCTGCCAACAAATGCAATGTACCGCAATGATTGGCTACAAATTACAATTGCAACAAGGATCGTGAAATATGCTGCGCATCTGGTCCTTAATTATTGAGAATGGTTTTGAAAAGATATGAAAAAAATGCTCAAAAACAGTATGTTGCCAGAAAGAAATAATTGCAACAGAAAAACCAGTAATATAATTTTTTTTTAAGTATAAATCTGAACAAAAGAACTTTAAAAACTGATGCTTACCCTTGAGAGTAAACATTGGAGATACTTATTGTACCACCTTCAATGGTCAGCTCCTCTTCTTTCAGTCTGTCGGTTGAAGCAGAGCACTCGTTAGTCAATGATTTGATTCTACTAATCTGTGTTAGTGGTTGGGATGCCTTGTTTTCCAAATTAGGATCCCCTCTTGCCACTGCACCACTACCCCTGACACAGTTCGAGATGTTGGGCTGCAGAGACATTGGAAATGGTACTGCTCTATTTGTCATTCCAGGGTGATGCTCTACAGATTTGAAAGCAGTAACAGATCCCATCTCAGGTTCAACTGGGTTCTTGGCACTCCTGAATACGGCTGGGGCCATGGCAATATTATTCTCATCAACTTTTGCTGCAAAGACCAAGGCAGGACTGGACCCGCTAGTGATGTTTCGAGATTGATCAACATAATTATCCGTTGGCCTCTGACCATTTCTCTGTTAAAGGAAATTTTGTGAGATGGAAAGTAATCACAAATGCTTAATGAATATATCGATGTCATGATCTCAGAAAAGCAATTATCGGTGGGGTCAACACAGTGATTACATTAGTGAGATGACTGCCTGACAGGTATCACCCGCATTGCAGGATGCCTTTGATATCCAAATAAAAGCCCCCATTGCTTAACTAACAAGAAATTTCCACTCTATTGCCAATATAAGGAAATGGCTGATAGAATTTATGGAACAATTTTTCATCCAAAACTCGCAATTCCACACGCAGAGAGAAGACTGACGAATGAGAGGAGGGAATTACCAGTGGCATCATATTTGCTGGTTCTTGGCTCCATCCTTGAAATGAACCTTCATAATTAGTAACCTTTTCCTGTAGATACTGTATGTACTCGATAACCTGTACAAAAGCAGTTCCTTCATCAATCAAGATTATAAGGTTTATTCTATCTGGCAAGAAAGAAAGAAAAAATAAGCAAAATGAATGCCCTAGTACCTCCAGTAAAAATGACGCTTTATCTCTCTTTTGGTCACTGTTTGGGATTAGAGACCTCAACATCTGAAACCTGCAGCAGGAGGTCTACATATCAAATACACGACAGCATAACCTGAAGGATTTCCAGAATAACATTTCTGATATTCAATGCACTTGGAACATCAATGTTTCATCTTTTATATACTGTAGTGGCATGTCAAAAGCGGTGAGAACCATGGTATTCCACAGCATGAAATGTGAATAGATAGTTTTGACTAGCCAGTAAATTGCTTATCTATGGGTAATGTTGCGTGAAAACGCCGTTGCATAAACAATCAGATGTGTTAGGATGAAATTGTTTAATCTTTAGAGAGAAGACAGTGAGTGAGTGACGCTCAACTCACCTGTCATTTATTTTGCTCCGCCTACGCTGCTCAGTTGCAGAATGCTTGGACCTAGGTGTGTTGGCCTTCTGATCACTACTCTTTCCGTCAACTTTCACCCTCAACTCCCCTGCACCAACTCAAAACTTTCCTCATCAGAAAACATGGTATTTAGATGAGATCATCCTTTTCCACGATATTTATAAGCAGCTAAAGATGCACGTATCAAAGGAAAAATTTATGAGGGGATTTAACATAAGATCAGCTAGTTATAGATGACACTGCCATAAAAATAAATATGACCTAATAATTACCTTTAGGAATAGGGGAAGTCTCTTTCTTGAGCAAAAACTCTCCATCATCATCGTCGTCCAATTCTTCTTCCTGATTGCTCCCACTCTTTGCCGATCTTATCATATCCATAAAGCTCTTATTTTTGGCCCCTGATGGCCTATAAAATGAGAAAGCTCATCCTCAGTATGGACCTAATATGCTGTAACCTAATGAAGAACCACGGACAAAACAACAGTGAAGCAGCAAGATAGAAAGAGAGAGAATAGCCACTGACTGCGAGGAAGAGAGTGAACTGAACGAATTCCGGTGATTGTTATTGGAAGATGAGTGTGACGGGCGCTCGGATGCTGGCCAAGGCCCCAATTTCACCTCCGCCTCTGTCAAATTCAGAGCCAACCAAATGAGTTTTTAAAAAGAAAAAAAAAATCCAGTTTTTCACGTTTTCACGTTTTCTCATAGACACAGGTCATTCACACGCACCGAACAACTGATTTACCTACCTCGGACAGAGCAGAAGGCACGTTCTCGTTCCCTGTCTTTCCCTTCTTCGCTGCAGATTCATCCCAAAGCGTGAACCCGCTGTTAGTATAAGAACTGCAGTTGGAGTTCTCATCCGTCCGGTCAGTGCTACTTGCCTGAGCCACCGTATAAATGGTCGCCTCAGGTTTTGGCGGGTTTTGATTATTGAAATACGAAATGTGGCTGATGCTGTACGTCCCGATCCCTCCAGGAAGCACGTGTTCCACCGAATGCGGCGGTGGGGCCGATGGCGGCGGCCCCGGAGGAGCCGGAGGCGGCGGCCTCTCGAGGGACGACGATATCTCGCTCGTGGCCTCTTCCTTGGCGCCCGTCTTCCCCAGGAAGTCGTGGGTTTTCAGGAAGTTGTCTGCAGGACAAGAAAGAACAACAAGATCAGGCTCTAGATCACACGACCCAAGATTCGGTTCAGCTGTGTCATCAAGATTGATGATTCCAGCAATCTGCTCAGGACAAGATCGAAGAAGGGTCATCGTAATTCGAAGTTGAACCATGCCGGGTCACCATCGCGACGGCCTCCGCGCGCGACGGCCGGTCGGAGTCCAGATCCAAAGATGTCCTTCTCACTTAAGACACAACAGAGAGACGAGGAATTCTTCGCTGTTCAGCAACCGCTAACGACGGGCCTCCTCCATTTCAGCCGACCCGCGACGCATTCCCGGACAATTCATCGCGCAATATTCCCCCCTCCATCACCGCTCATGCGGACGATGATGCTGTCGTCGTTCAGGACAAAAGACGCCAAAAGGGTCGTCGATGATGCCACCCACGAACCAACGCGCGCTCATGTGAAACATGTGCGACTGCTTTGAAAAAGTCGGTCACGAGATCGACCCGAGATCGTGTCTTCATCACGTAACTCAAGGCACTACCCACGCACGCACACGCACGCGCGCGCAATACCTAACCGCAACGGATCTAAAGCCGCTCGAAAAATTCCAACTTGGCCGCCGCTGCTGCTGAGGAGGACGGGTTCGAGGATCCTGAGGTCTCTCTCTCTCTCTCTCTCTCTCTCTGATCCGACCAGCGAGCACCCTGCGCCGGGGGGGTGGCCCGCCCGGCCCCGCCCCGCCCGTGCCGCCGTGCGCACCCGTGCCCGCTCACGTGATGTCAAATCAGGCCCGTCGGATTCAAGCATGGACCCGCCACCACCCATCTGATGTCCGGATTCGCCTCTCCTCGGTTCTCTCTTTTTCTTGAGCTTGCTTTTCGGATTCGGCAAAGCCATGGCCCCACCCGAATTCACGGCCCGGATCCACGACGACCCTCCTCTCTCTCTCTCTCTCTCTCTCTCTCTCTCTCACGTGCATCCACTAACCTCGATCGCTTCCCTACCCATTAAAATTTTACAGATATTTCCCTCTCTCTCTCTCTCTCTCTCTCTCTCTCTCCTCCCCATTAAAGCACGATCGTTACCAAATCCCCGCAGAGGAGGACGACCCATCAGCGTTTTCCTCCTCTTCTTTTCTCTATTGCCCTTTGCTTTTTCTCGGGATCTAAAAACTAGATTTTCGCAATTAATGAACAGGGAAGAGAAAAACCCTTTTTCGTGAACTGGCCGAATCGACGTAATTTATGATAAAAAAGATAAATTTCGAACGAGAGGGAGAAAGAGGAGGAGGAGGATGGGACGGGGGGTTGTTTTACCTTGAGAAGGAGGTTGTCTTGGATCTTGGTGGTGCAGGGTCGAATGGCTGCACAGCGACAGGAAGTCGTGCGTTGCTTTCCTCGCTGCAAAAGAAAAACCAGCTTCAATTTCATCGTCCATCGTCGTCGTTCGTTGCGTTTTCTCAAAACTCGGACAAGAACCCGATAGAAAAGAACGAAAGAAAAACCAGAAACAGACGCGACAACATCAATCTTGCAACCGAGATTGTCATACCTTCCGTTCCGAATGGACGAGGTTGAGGAAGCTCCATCATGCACGACCTGCACGACGACGAATCGACGCGGTGGCGCGGGACTCGACTGAATTATGGAAACGGAGAGCTGAAAGACTTCGGCGAACCGGCGGAGCTCTCCAACAGAAAAGCTTCCCACCGAGAGTTTCCCGAGCTCGAAGCGAAGCTGGACTGGAAATCACTGGGAGCCCGTCGCAGATCTGCGACACGAAAGCAATGCAGATTCGCTCGGGAGATGGTTTCCCGCCTCCGATCTCAGCCCGAATCGGGCGCGCGCATTCGCTCGGCCGGGTCGCTTGGGTTCCAAGCGACCTCTCCTCCCTGATCGAGCCCGCCTCTCGAGAAAACCGCCTCCCGGAAAAGTAAAATAAAATAAAAATTCTTCGCCGCCGGATGAATTCAGCCCGGAGAATTCCCACGAATCTGAAGGCGACGTTCAGCAAAATTCGGAACTGGGCACAAGGAAAACTAAGCAGGGTCAGATTTGCCGAGCCGGGTCAGCTGAAAAACCACGATCCCTTCCGCTAGACGTCTCGAAACCCGAAGCCATAATTTGACCAAACGACAAAACACGAGGGAAGGACAAGAGACCTGAGACGATCTGGAGACCGCCGCAGCAGCTCTCGCTGCTCCGCCGCCGCCGTCGCCGGAGGAGGACCACCACCGAACCGGATTCGAACCCAATTCAGCTCAGCAGCAGAGCTCGCGAAATTCAACGCGACCGGCGAAGGGCTCAGCTGCTTTCGCTCCTCCTCGACCTCTCTCCCTCTTCTCTCTTTCTCTCTCTACTCTCTCTCTCTACACAGTCTCTCTCTTCTTTCTCTCTCTTTCTTCTGTAGGGGAGGCCATGGCTGGAGATGTTTTATACAGTTTCATGTAAGCGTTGCGTTGCTTTCCGGTGCGTCCCTCCTTTGTTCCGTTTTATCCATTTTTTTTATTTATTTCTTTTTTCTGATTTCCCGACCCCGTAATGATAATAATTATTGGGCAGGGACCGCGGGGGGGGGGTGGAACGGGACGGCGTTCCCCCCTCGGACGCCGTCGCGGCTGCGGCGGGGCTGACGGCGTTAGTGGGTGGGGGTGGCGAATTTTGACTGACGGGATTCCGAAACGTTTCTTTGATTTTGATAATAAAAAAATTCGGATTTTGGGAGTCCACGAAAATTAAAATGACTTCGTTGAGGATAGCCATTGCCCCCGTTAGTAAAACTTGTCAAAAACCAATTAAGGAAAATTTTACCGTTTTTTAATATGATTAATACTATAAAAAACTTCAAACTAGTATCATATAATAAATTTGTTCCAAACTAATTTATTTACTATCAAAAACCCTAATTCGATAAATTTACGAGGAATTTACCTTTCATTAATTTTTCATTAAATTTTCATTAAAAACTTAACAATTGATAAGTATAACGATTTGAAGTTTTACTCTCATTTGTCACATGTATAGTGATATTATTCCAATTTAATAAAAATTAATAGAAAGTAAATTTATCACAAATATAACAATTTTTAGTTTTTTATGGTTAAAAAATTAATTTGAGGTAAATTTATCATAAATGTATTGATTCAAAATTTTCGTAATATTGACCCTTTTAATTAATTTTTCTAAAACTATGCACTTGAGGTAAATTTATTAGGGAAAATTCCAAATAAGAACCCGAAGTAAATCTTTTTTCTCAAATAAAGATCAAAACCGAACTTTGTGTCAAATAAGAACCCGAAGTAGAATCTATTGTTTCAAAGAATGATCTAAAGTGAATTTTGTATCAAATAAGAACCCGAAGTAATTAAATTAATCTCTATTAAGGACTTTAGCTCGCCGGAGACATTTTCCATCAATTAAAATAGGGGCAATTTTGTCGAAAATTGTGATTGGAAAAAAATGGAAAATTCTAAATAAATTAAGTTTAGGTTATTCATTTAGATGTTTATGTTTTCTTCTTTCTTCTCCCTCGTTGTTCCTCAACCAAATCGCTGCCCGGTCATTGTCGTCGTGACTCGATTCTCATCACTCCTCACCTTGCTCGACCGGCGGAGAATTTGGGTCTCTGCAAACAAACAAAGAAGCATGGTTTTCTTCTTGTTTTTTAATTTATGCCTCAACCGATAGAGAATTTGGATCTTCGACTTTGCGAAGGATGGGTACACGGAATGGGGAGAACTTCGGTCTTTAACTTTGCAGAGGATGGGTACAAGGAACGGGGAGATTGTAAAAAAACTAGGGGTTTTTTTTTTCTATTTTAGGATTTGTTAATTTTCCTTATATTTTTTTTGGACAAAATTGTCCAAACTCCAATCGTCAGAAATGTCACATGCTTGATAGCCGACGAATATTCGGCACAACAAAGCTCAAGTTCTTATTTGGAATTGATTCAACCATTTCGGGTTCTTATTCGGCATTAATAGATCCACTTTTGTGCCTTTATCTCGACATAAAATTAATTTTTGGTCCTTATTTGAGAAAATTGATTTACTTTGGATCCTTATTTGGAGTTTTCTCAAATTTATTATAAATGTATCAATTTAAAATTTTTCATAATATTGACCCTTTTAATTATTAATTTTTCTGAAATTATGCACTTACAACGTGTTCAAATTTGAATTATTTCGAATAAATATTACTTAATAAGTGTTTGGGCGACAACGGGGGATTCGAATTAAAAAAATCGGCGCCGCTCGGAGGCAACTCGGCACGGCATCCGAGTCACGGAACTCAATGATTTGGAAGAGTCATTGTTAATTTTTTTTTTTAATTTTTTTTTCCTATTTCTTTTTTGTTTGTTTGTTTTGGGGGGATGTGACTAAATTAGTGCTTTGTGGCGATCCCGATGCTAATCGTAGTTTACTTCCCCCTAGGACTGATGCTATTCTCTTTATTTTTAATTTTTAATTTTCTTTTTTAATGCACCAGGAGTCTGGTAGTGATTTTTTTTTTTGCCCGTGTCCACTTTGGTTTAGAAAAGTAAAAAGGTTGGTCGATGTGGAAATTGCAATAATTGGTATTTTTTTTGTCCTAAAAATAATTGTTATCTTGAAACTTCAATTTTTGTAAGTTCCAAATGTTATCTAGAATCACTCAAGGCACTGACTCAAGAAATGAGTCAATCTCCTTTTCTAATCAAGCTTTCATGATTGAAGACAATCAAAATTACATATCGTATTTTACTAATCTAATATAGCAGATTGAAAAATTAAAGTCCTTCAAAGTCAAACTTTTTTTCACAATTAATAATTCTTTACATTTTAAACAACCTTTTCAAGTTCTATACATTAAACGGGTTGGCCCCAGAAAGTCACATATGTTGCCTACATGGTCGAGTTAGACCAACAATAGATTAACACTCAAGCTTCGTTTATTTCAAAAATGAATGATTTAGATGACAACATTTTTAAAAATAATTGTTAATATTACTCACAAATATGAATAAATGAAAAAATATTTTCATCGTTTAAAAAATATTTAAACATAAATTATTATTGATAATGAAAATTATTTAAAAATATTTTCTAAATTATTTATTTTCTGCAAAACAAATCAAACCTTGATCATTCATCATCTTTAGGCAGTGGCATTGCTTGAAGCATAATTAACAAATTGGGTCAAAATTGGAATTGAGGAAATGTGGAATTCCCAAATGGTCCAGCAAAGCGAAACTATTCTCCACAATCTCGCAAAAAACAAAAAAAAAACAAAAAAAATGGAGTGCCCCTGTTGCCCTGATTGAAATTATTGCACATAGGACAGTCCCTAGTCCTTCCCTCCCTGGCTCACCAAGTAAATTGCATTGTGACAAAAGGCACCAAGCAGTTGCGATCATAGCCTTTCAAGTACCAACGGCAAAATTAAAGTTTTCGGGTGGCCCGCTTGGTGTCAATCGACTCCTCATCACGTGCCGACCATCAGAGCTGATCTCATCTCAATTTTCCCTTTAATTTCTTTTTAGCTTTCGATGATACAAAGTACGTCGATGGTCCGTTTCACGTGCATCATCGAATGAGGTCGCTCTCCACGGGAATGGCCGGCTTGACGAGTTGTTGTGAGAGCGAGAGACGTGACCAGGATATACAATATGCAAATGCAACTGCTCGATGTATCCTCTACATGTCTCATTTCTTTGTTTCGTGCGATGCATGATGGTGTTGGCGTCTTTCCTGATCGACGCCACTCCGTGACTGATCACTGGGCCATAACTTGACTTGTGTACTAACTGCTCCGCCCGCTAAAAATTCAAAGGTTTCAAATCGACAGCCGTATCATTATGGTTTGACTAAATCACAAGACAAGTGAAGTTTCACTCACAATAGGACTCCAATTAAAATTCGAGTGAAGATTTCCTTTCGACGACTAAAGGGGCATCAGCTCCGGCTGCCTAGAATCCCAAGGAATACCCCACGAGCTTCACAAGTCAGTTGATAAGACACTTTCGAATCTCGGCCGTGGCTCTTATCAGAATAGACCACACGCAATCAGTAGGATTTGAACTCGTGGCATCCTGAGTTTCCAAGCCAAAAGCCCCCCGGCAACAACCTTAATCGATCGCGCCATCTCTCGAGATCGAGGGTTTCCAAGAAAAGAGCTACCCGCATGTGCACGGGTGGCTGCGGCGGCAGGGGGGAGGTGAACCGTGCTGGCCGGCGGCTGGCTGCCGCGACTGAGGAAACTTTTTGCCGGAGGCGAGAGTGATGGTGGGGCGATGATGTCACGTGAGGGGTTCCAGGAACCGTGTTTGACTTTACAACAGTTTACCCGGTTGACCTCCATCGTTTTTTCCCATGATGGGCATCCCAGAATAAAGAAAGAAGGGCAGAGAGAGAGAGAGAGATTAAGATAAAGGGTTATGGACAGACAGGGATTGAAGGGACTTACACACCTGATGATTAGCGCACAGATCCCGATTTCGCTCCCCGTTTTTTAACCCCTCTTTTAATGCGTTTCATCAGTAACTGCGCACTGCGCAGAGGCATCTAGAGAGAGAGAGAGAGAGAGAGAGAGAGGGGTGATGATGGCAGAGGATGTTGGTGGCGGAGGAGGAAACCTCACGTGACGATCCATGTCTCTCTCTCTCTTTCTGCTCTGTCTTCTCTGTTGTTTTTCAGTGGGGAGAAGCTTTTGACATTTGTGGTTCTTGGGTTTGGAGTCGTGTTGTTGTATTGTTTCGAGCTGGAACCGGAAAGTGCGGAGCTCCTTCTCCAATCCAATCCACCCCCCCATTACCTTTTTCCCATGTGCCTCCTCCTCCAGCAGATTCTCTCTCTCTCTCTCTCTCTCTCTCTCTCTCTCTCTCTCTCGGAATGGCCATAAGATCTATTAAATCTTATGTCCCGGCATTGGGAAAAGTATCTTCATGCATCGAATGCACCGCCCGCACCACGCGTCGCCACGGCTCTTGAGCTCCTCGGGGAGCTAAAGGTCGTGTTGATCGACATGAGGGAAGAGTTGGCCTATCGCGAACCGTCTAAAGTGTCCTCATTAAAATGCTTGAGAGATGATCTCGACATAATCAATGACGAAATTCATCAACTCATCTTATGTGATTACTGAGTTTTCTAGAGTCACAAAAGGAAAATGTTGGATCTGCCTTTGTCTGTTAATCGGACAATTTGTATTTCCGAGGCTTCAATTAATGCCAAGTTATGTTGGTTTCTAATCATGCCTCGGTGTCCATTTTAAAAGTTGATCCTTGTGAGCATCCATATGGAAGTAAACCATTTGGCTGGCGTGCTCTATTATTGATCAAAGCGAAAAGAACACATATTTAACATGTATATTTAAGAGGGAAAGAACGAGGAAAAAAAATACTGTGAAATTGAATAATTGTGTCACGCTGGAGAGGAACAAAAAAAATAAAATACCCGTTTTTTGTTTTTGCGATCATCTGTCGTTTTCCAAATTTTTTCTCTCTCTCTTCTATCATTAATTAATTTATACTTAAATATATGTTGGGTAAGAGAGAATGCATCGCACATGCGAGCCATGGGGTTGCAAACTCTCACGCCCCCAAATCTAATAGTAATCAAATCCCCAATCCACGTTCCCATCCACCTTGTGCTTCCACCTTTTTTGCTCCTTTCCCTTAATTAATTTTTATAAGCCCCCTTTTTAAATTATTGCCAAATTATTAAAAACAATATCTTGATTAATAAATTTCCCTTTGCACTATGCTTTAACGTGTCAATATTATTTCTTTTTTGTGGGGGTGGCTCCGGCAATCATGGTGAGCATTCACACTTTGTGGTGTGTGGACAGAACGGAACAGCTTGGTTTGATCCGATACTTTGATGCTTCGTGGGTTTTATTTTGTCTTTGTTTTTAGGGACAATAACTCGAATAGTCCATGAGCTTCGATCCAATTTGCAATATCAAATGTAGACTTTAGATTTGTGCAATGTGGTCCATAAACGCGGATCTAATGTATAATATAGTCCATAAACTTTCAAAATTTTCAATGTGGTTTCTGAAATATTAGTAAATATTCATATAATCCATTTTATTTGCATTATTTTTACATAGTTTCAAGACTAAAGTAAATATTTATTGATAATTTATGGATCACATTAAAAAAAAAAATTAAAAGTTTAGATATGACATTGCGCATTAAACCAAAGTTCATGAATTATAGGGATCATTTTCCTTTGTTTTTACTTTGGCAGTCCTATGCATGCATGATCTATCCTAGGCAGTGAATATTCTGTTTATTTGTCACTTGTATTAATGGATTCAATCTCTCGTTAAATTCATTTTGCTTTTATGTGGTTAATTATATTGAATCTCGCAACGCAAGCTGAATAAAATTATTAGAATACTTGATAATGAAACAACATATTTATCCAATAATTTAAATTTTTGGAACAATTAACATTGATCCCATGAAATCTTTCGATCAGTAGCACTTTCGTAAAATCTTTTACAATACCAAAGTAGGAAACCCTGAGTTTGGAGGTTTTCATATCCTTTATTTGCCTCCGTAATGTATTTCTCCACACTCATTAATTAGGTTGAAGCATAGTCGGTGCACCAGGGAGAATGTTAGGATATATAGATATTAAACAACGTTTCCATTTAACCGATTGAATTTTTAAAACAGCCGATAGTAATATTTTTTCAAAATATTTTCTTTGAGTACAATGGAGATTAAATTCCAAACCCACAAAGTAGACTGCTCTCAAACGAGTGAGGTAAAATATAAGTCCGAGTATCATCGAAATTTGAGTTACATTTTAATGTCATTTGAGTTGGAAGTTAAACCAACCTACACAACAATAATAGTGCAAGCATGTAACGCGTGTGATTACTAAATGAGTTTTAAACTGTAATTATTCCTTTCACAAGATCGAGTTAGAACATACTATCGAATCGAGGTAGAAGATGAATGATTTAAAACGCATTTTTTTCAAAGTAATCATTTAGAATGATTAGTTGGTCAAAAAAGATTAAAAAATTTTTATGACTAACGAGAAATATTTTTGACATGATTATGTGTAGAAAAACGCGTCGGGTTGATTCGAACACACGGGACGCAAATGAAAGGAAAACCGGTAGGTTTGCCCTAGAGTCAATCATTATCCTATTATATCCGCTGCGGGAAAAGGGAATAAAAACAATGGGCGAGGCGAAGCTCGAGAGAGCACGTGACCAGCGATCAGGGGAGGGCGAGATCCGACGGTTGGTGACGAAACGTCAGAGGGGGGGATGAACGGTCGCTGTCGTGCCTCGTCACAGGACGAGGCGGGATGCGACGCGAGAAAGCACCCCCATCGCCATGTGGGGCCCGCGGGGGGGCCGGGGGGAGGGTGGGGCCCGGGAGGCTCACGTGCGAAAGGAACCAAAAGCGGACAACGTGTAATCGAGACTGGCTCCGCTCTGATGGGCCAGCCCACCTAACCTACCTCTAGTAAGGTACGGGGGTGGGGCCCGCGCTCCCCCCGTCCGGCGTCACGTTCCTTGGTTACATCAAAACCCCGTTTTCGTTTTCAACGTCAATCTCTCTCTCTCTCTCTCTCTCATTGTCACTTGTCAGCATGACTGATTAATAAGGTTAATTCGTAGGAAAATTCAGAACCTGCACATATGTGATATAATTATTTTTAATTAATTTTTAGATCATTAAAAATCTTAAATTAATATATTTAGGATAAATTATGATAAATTATGATAAATTTTACATTTTCAATTGAATTAGTTTAATATTAGGAAAACCTAAAAAACAATATATTTATGGAATTGATATATCCATAAACTCTTATGTATCATATAACTCGACAATTTAATAATAAAATTTAACGAAAATTAATTAATGGCAAAATTGTCACATGTACAAAAATTAATTTAAAATAAATTTATCATAGATACACACTAATTCAAGATTTTTCTTGGTATGAAGTCTATCTAATATAATTCATGAACTTTTAAATATTTTCAACTATCGATAGTTCAAAGATTTTATTTAATAAATTAAAAGTTTATGAACGACATTGCATGTAATCTTGTTGCTGAAATTAAAATTTTTTGGACAACAATATATACTGAATTAAAGTCCAAAAATCATCGGTGTTATTATCCCTCTTTTCTCTAGTCCTTGTGAAACTCTAATAATTAGGGGCATAACCGTGATCGATTTGCAATATCGATTCTCAATAATAGGATAGACTGCATACAATAGGCATTCAATGTCTAATAAACATTCAAAATTAGTGCGCCATTCGATTCGCTCCTCGAACTTAGGAGACCATTGAATTATTCATACCACGTACACATAAAGGATTTTATCGACTAAGAATAGATCCAAATTGTGCATTCTTGATTTCAAAAGTTGAGATCCGACAACACCTAATGTATTCAAAAACAAGCCCTTTCGAGTTTCGACTTGAGGAGGGTGACCGCAAGATCAAGATGCGATTAAATCAAGATCTTCACAACATGTCGAGGGATATTTGTGTCGTGTGCTAAGTGAACAAGCTTCCTAGTTACACAAAACAAAAACTCACGAAATGATCTGTCGATGCCACTTATTAAATTGAATCATGCATGCACTTATCCGTTATAATCCCCCCCCCTTCACCAAAAGCTTTGAGGACACAATGATTAAGAGCTTGCTCCTTACACAAAAATAATTGAAACACTTCTTTGCTGAAAGGAGGACAATAGTAGATTAATCTAGATTCCAATGCATTAAATTAAAAAAAGAAAGGAGGGGGACAGAGAGACTATGTTCATGAACATTAGTACCATTGCCTTTTTTTTTAAAATCTTCTCTCTCTCTTATTATTATAATTATTTTGCTCTCTGTTGACATTAAGAAAGCTATGAATTCCTTGATTTGAATGGAGATAGATGGTTTTGTTTCCAAATGGGAAAAGGCATCGTGAGTGTCATGATTTTTGTTTGATGGCTCATTTTGGTGCCATAATTCTTAAATCAATCACCTCAGTGTCGGGAAGCTCGATGAGGCAATAAAATTTAGAGAGCTTAGGGTGAATGATATTTTAAAGTTGTGTTACTCAAGCGATCGAAAGAAAAAGTCGTTATGCTGAAGCAGTGATTGTGTGAAAATTATATAACCTATGATTTCCCTTTCCCTAGTTATTTTAGACGGTCCTAAAAAGCAAAGCGGGAGCTTGAATTTAATTCAGGTCTAAAAACATATAACACAAACAAACAAAAAGAGGTAATTCTCAATAATTATTCGAGGGGAGATTGTAAATTGGAACCATGACTCCATTTATTTTGTAAAGATGAATGATTTTGAATTTTTTTAATGATCATTTATGTCATTCACAAGAATGAATAAATAAATTATTATTAATAATAAAAAATATTATTCATCAACTAATTATTTCTAACGACATAGACAATTGCTTTTGAAAAAATATTTTTTCAAATTATTCGTTTTCGCGTGATACAAATGGAGCAAGTATGGGAGGGGACAAGGCAAGACATGATGTGGTGTCAGTTCGGATCGTGATTTAAGACTTTAATTAATCTCGTGATTTGTTAACATCTTTTTTTATTTAATCAAGGGAGAGTTTCCCGCAACCTGGACATTCCCTCCTTAAGGAATCCGTTTAGGGATCAGTTAACAATTGCTTTCTTTTTTTTCTTCCCATTTTTCTAATCCCGGCGGTTTGCGCGTCTTTCGGTCGTCATATAAAACTCCGACCTTCAAACTTAATATTTTATCCTCACGTCTTTATTAATTAATAATAATAATAATAAAATAATTATTTTTTAAAAATCTCCTATGACGGGGGACGCGTGTCGCGGCGTGCGCGCGGCCCGTACCGCCTCACGTGATTAAAAAAGTGGGGCGCGGGGCTCGCCTACCGCAGATCACGTGGCCAACTCACGCAATTGGTGCGCGACGCCGTGGGGCCCACCCTCCATTATACGGGAAACGGGAAACGGGATCTATCGTTTTTATCCCCGTTCGTGGGCCCCGGTTTTGTCGTCACTTGCCCTTTTTGGCTCCGAGTTTTATTTTTTAAGTTAATGTTCGATTGGTCTAATTCGATAAAAATTCGCAAGCGCTAGCTTGTATTAAAAGCACCGACTTCAACTCGAGCATGAATTCTAAACTCGAACTTTTTTTTTTTTTATCTCATAAAAAATATAAATGTTAGGTCAAGTCTCAATTTGAATCCAAGCTTGTAGGCACCTAAATATTCAACATGTCGTTCCATTTATATTTGGTAAAAAGTTGACGGGAATTTGATTTGGATACCGGATGGATGTATAAAAACAAAAGGTTTTGGGTCAAAAATGAGATTGGGCCTTAAGTTGTCACTTTCTTGCGAGACATACAAAAGTTTGGAAAGGGTTAAGGTTTGTACATTTTTAGGAGACAACAAAAATTGAGGGTTGGAATTAAAATTCGACTTTGGCTTAGCTAGATTCACGGAAAATGAATAATAATAAAAGATAATCTTCATAAAATCGACTACTTATATTGCTTATCAACATGACCAGACTAAAATTCTTTACATGGTTCACGAAGATATTTAAATGTAAATTGTTGTTCATAATGAAAATATTTATTAATAATATTTATTTTCTACGGAGTAAACAAGTTCTAAAATTTGTGCATTTTAAAGTTAATTAGGCAAAAATTTACATCATCGACGTTTTGTCGTGCTCAACTCCTGAAATTTCTCCTTTCACCGTGGCTCTTCCTTTTCATCTTTATCCACATATTCCCGGAATTCCAAGGCGGAAATCTGCTGATATGTTTCGCCCAAAAAACCCAAAGGAAAAGAAGGAGGGGAAATCTCACGACATTCTCAGACTGTTAAAAAGGAAAGGAGAGAACGATCGAGAGCAAAAGACGAATTGTCCGCACCCCGCACGATGCTTGTCGGGACGACATGAGCACTCGAAAAATCAACCCACGTGTAAAAACCAAAAAGAAAAAAAAAAACGAAAAAATTGGATAAATAAAATAAAAAAAAAAATTAAAAATTGAAAAGGCAGCGTCGGTTATAAACCTGTAACGAGGGACAAAAATGGTAAAAAATCACCAAAAATCATCCACCATGTCTACCGTGATATATGTATTTCAATTTTTTTTTTTGTGATACCAAAAAACGCAAATTTATATCCCTATGATATATTTATCCCAAAACAATTTTGACGCGAAAATCCCAAGCTTTTGTCATTAAAAATAATTTGAGTTAATATAAAAAAAATGCAAAAACGTAATTTTTAAAATCAGTCATATTTTTTTATTATAAAAACCAAAAATGCAAATTTATCTTGACTCTTTGACCTAAAAATCTTTAAACCGGTCCACATTGTTGACAAATTTATTTCAAATTAATTTATTCGATCGCAAAAAAATCTCAAACTTAAAATTAAACAAATACACCATCCGTAAAATTGAATTAATACCACAAAAAAATCACAAAAATTGTAAACTATGATAAATGAAGCGTAAAATTTTAAATTGGTAAATCTCTAGTTACTATACAAACGTACGTCATTTAATTTAATAATTTAACATGGAAATTTAATAAAAACTAATAGATGATAAATTTGAAAAAGTGTAAATTCAAATTAGAGGAAATTTCCTCCTATGTTGGGAGGTATCTCCAATTTAAGGTAAATATGTGATGCAAACGTAAGTTCACAATGAGTAAAATTTTGGATTTTTTGTGGCCCTTTCAAGGGGGTGGGGGAGGGGCCAAAACGGGGAATCTAGGGTTTCGTCGGGAGGGGAAGGGCAGAAAGGGGAATTCAGGGGGGCCGAAGTGGTGGAGTTAGTTGAAGGAGGGGGCGTTCGTTCGTTCGGGGTTGGGGGTGGGGGCGTGGGGGCGTGGGGCGTTTGCTTGCGTCGCTTGACGCATTGACTGGGCGGGTCCCCAGCACCACGGAAAGCAACGTCGCACGTGAGGATTAAAGTTGGATGCGAGGCGTGCCGTCGCCCCCACCACTACATAAATTCCGTGTTTTCCCTTTTTGGTCCTATAATTAATTCCACGAGACGTCGACATCCCGGATTTTTTTTAAAAATTACCCGCGTCATCAAAAGATCCTAACTTTTTTCGCCCCGATATGAATTTGGGATACTGATGACACGAACAAAATTACTATGAAATCAGAGTTGTGGTTCTTTTATGTGGTTGATGGAGACACTCTTATCACGCCATTACAAATTATGGGGCCTTATCAAGGCATTGGTTTTAATTAATTCCATGAGACATTGATACCCAAAATTTTTCAATTCATATTTTTTCGTATGTTGTTGAGACATCGAATTTATGCCCGCGTGATCAAAAGATCTTAAATTTCTATTGCCCTAATATAAATTGGAGATATTGATGACGTTAGAAAAATTATTATGAAATTGGAGTTGTGGGTTTTCTTTTTTGTGGTTGATAGAGACACTCTTATCATGGTATTACAAGTTATATGGGGTTATTGAAGGCATTGGTGTTGCTATAGTTAAAGTTTAAAGTCTTTCCCTAGAATATTTTGTTCCCACTTTCAGTGGAATGTAGGTTCATTGTCTCTGTTTCTCTCGGAAATTTTTATTTTTTGATTCAACCAATTGACCGTTACAAATTTCGTACTTTTTCACCGTAAAATTTCCAAGTGACTTGTCGAGTCATGTGGCCAATCCCTTGGAGGGTAGATCGGGATCTAGGGCATCGACTCGAGATTTTTCTTATGTGATCGGGTATCGTTATGTGATTTTTTTTTTTTTTTTTTTTTTTTTTTGGGATTACATCCCGTGGAAAAGGAACAGGATAGGAGAGAGAAGGGGTGGGGTTAAACAAGAGACGGAAAATTGAATGAAGGTCGATGAAAAGGATAGAGAGAGAAAGAGAGAGATTTAGAGAGAGAGGGAGGCTCACGTGCACCCATCCCCTGCCACTCTGATTGCCGGCTCGCGTGCGGTGGGGACCCCTCCCTCCCTCCCTCCCTCCCTCCCCGGCTTTTTTTCCCCCTTTTTCTATCTTACTTTTTGCTCCCTGGAAATTCCGGTCCCCGTTCCGTTCCGTTCCCTCTCTGACGGCGTCAGCTCCGGACTTAACGTCCCGTCCAAGCAAAACCTCCGTTCCCGTACGGACGTCGTGTCCCGTCGGACAGCGAGAGGGCCGAGAGATTCGACGGCGTCCGAGCCACACGCACGCACGCGCACGCTCTCGTGTCTGGAATTTTTAGTTACTGTCGGTCGTAGGTTGTTAAATTGGTTAATCGGGGGCGTTAAAATAGTGGTTAAAAGTGGACCGCCTCTTTCTCATTATCGTGGCGCTTCTTGGATTATACCCATTGGTAATCTTTTTCCGTCAAATAGTGATCACAATAAAAGCCTTCCGTATCACAATCTTCATGCATATCACGTCCTCAGTTTATCGGCCTTTGTTTTTATTATTCTTTAGGGTCATTATGTGAAGATTCATATTGCGAAAAATCCAAAATTAACACATCTATTATGAATTTACCATTTATTAATTTTTATTAAATTTTATTATTATATTATTGAGTTTGACGATACATGATAACTGACTAGTATACAAATTTATAATTTTACATTCTATTTATCAGGGATGTATAATTTATGATTTTTCATAGTATCAATTAGATTTCGACCCACCCACGCATGGTTGCGCTAGTTGAGTTGTGCTCCTTTGCATCACTGCGGACCGAATGGTTAGGGATTCGAAACTCCCAGAGTGATTTCGTGACTTAAGTGGGGGTCCCAAGGGTGGATTATTGGGCCAGCCTCTCCGAGATACTGATAGGTGTTGTACTCCGTAAGGTAAGTTAGGCCTGATCCTTAGTATAAAAAAATAAAAAAAAATTAATGGAAATTTAAAAAGTGTAAATTTGTCACAAATATATAATTTTTTTTTTTTACCTATTTTGCATTTTTTGTGATTAAAAAAATTAATTTGTTATAATTTTATTAGAAATGTATCAATTTGAAGTACTTTGTGGTATTAACTTTATAATTAATGGTTAACATCTTTTAGCATGATGAGAAAGGTACTTTTAGATAAGTAAAATCTCGATCCATGGAGTACCTTGCTCAAGTCTCATAAATCGAGTAGAACACGAGCTAAAACCACCCTTATTGAGTGCTTAATTATTTATAGCAAGGTTAGTGGTTTTTACAAACTTTGAGCACCACAGAATTTGCTCCTTTGCTTTTTGTACTTGTCCTATATCTCTACGTCAACATTAAATAGCACGTCACTCTCATTTATCTCTCAACCGTTCTAGACTGAGCTTGGACTTATAGTTCTGATGCCGATGGTCATGTTCTTATTCCAATCCTTCTAGGTCCAAACACAAATTTGATCATATAAGAATTTAAAGGGTTTCATTTGGTTGCACTAAAAAAAAAAAAATACTCATAGCTTTCCAGCCAAGTAGAAAAAAAAAAAAAAAAATTGATATCACTAAAAATTTCAAATCAATACATTTATGTCATATTTATACTAAGTTAGGTACACCAATGTTGCGTCTATCTCAAACTAATTTTTTATACTATAAAAACCTTCAAATTATTATACATGTGTTGTATTTATGATAAATTAGTTTGCTCATGTCACGTTTACCCTAAATAATTCAGGGTGAATGTGACATGGGATATCGGTTTTGGATATATATGACATGGGTGTTATAATTTAGAGGTTTTTATGACATAAAAATTAAATTTTAGGTAAATGTCACACATTTGTATCAATATGGATTTTTTTTTTTTGTGATAAAGTATGTTTAGAATTGAATTAATATAACAAAAAATGTAGAACAATTAAAAACCAAAAAAATCACATCAAACCCGCAAAGTATTCGAGCCCTTGTTGAAGAAATAATAAACCCAAATTTGGATAAATATATATAAAATCGCAGCCAATCACTGGATCCTCCGTCACGAGGACATAATTAATCCCCATCTGCCTCGACGTTAGAGCTGGAAAACGAAAGGAAACATCTCTCCTTTTTTCTCTTTATTTAATCGTTCATGGCCAAAAAGCGATTGTCCAGAGACAACCAACCAATTAGGAACCTCAAGTTTGTTTATTATATTTAACTAAATAGAAGATGTCCTATAGCCGAGCCAGATATAAACCTAGCATTGATCCATCCATCTATCTATCTGTCACCCCATTTGATTAATGCGAATTGCGTACCATCGTCTCTTTGCTTGGAGCCCAAGGCACCATCCTGAGATTGCTCCGCCCATTGAAACAAGGCGGGGTCGGGGTCGGGCTTAACCATCGGTCGGGGTCGGGAGGAGCGCGACCCTTTCGGGCTGCCGCGTCGGTAAGGGCCCTCTGAATCCCGCCGCCGTCGTTCTCTCGCGACGGAGCCGGAGCCAGCGGCAATCGGTCTTCAAGATGGCTGTGTCCGGAGAGGGGCAGAACCGTAAATAACGCGGGGAAGGGGGGAGTGGGGCCCTCGTCTTTGGGGGCAAAAGAGGGGCAGTGACGAGACGTGAGAGCACGTGCTTGCTTAGACACGACACCCCTACGGCGGCTCGTCCCCCCACCCCTCCCAATAGGCGGTTCGTTCCTCCCGTCACGTGACGGCGTCACGTGGGAGGGGCAAAGAGGTGGGACCCACACGGGGAAAAGAAGCCAAAAGCAGATCGCCCCTTGCGGGACCCACGTGCCTCACCCTTCTTTAGTTCGGGTCGGGTCGGGTCGGGTCTTTGGGTCGTTTTGTCGATCGCATTGAAATGGTAATAAGATCGGAAGCAGCTCTCGTCATTTGGAGATGAAATCGACCGAGTGCATGCCACGAGCGAATCTTAATTGAACATTCACGCCACTTCAATCGTCTGATCTCTCCCCTAAATTAATCTTGGGTTGGATTTGGATCTTGGGTCATTTTGTAATATCAGAAGAAGCTCTCGAAATTTGGCAATGGAATTGATCGAGATGCATGCTTGACCATTCACGCCACTGCAATCGTCTAATCTTTCCCTTAAAAAAACAAACCTTTCTAGTCCCTTTAGCCCGCCTCGCTTGCCCAGCTGATTTGCCGCCCCATCTAGACATTCGGAATGCGCCCCCCCCCTCGACATTTTGTCGACACGCGGTCCGTCGTCGCGCGGTCCCGACCCCAACAGCAGGCAGCGACTAGGAATCGGGATGGACTTTCTCGACGAAGTTCCCGACCCCAACAGCAGGCAGCAACTAGGAATCGGGATGGACTTTCTCGACGAAGTACAGTACGCGTCATTATTCCCCACCCTTTGATATCGCTTTCGTTCTGGGGACACAGCGGGAGAAAACGCAAACCTCGTTTTTCATTCCTGCCCTGCATCTCTCCTTTTCTCCTTTCGTCAACAAGGACCGCACAGATGGACCCGTCTTGAGTTGATGATGAGATTCAGATGCATTTCCCCACGTTTTATGCACAACTCTGTTGGCTGCTGTAGCATCTCTTTCCAGCTTTCTTTCAAAATCTGCCATTCCTCAAGAGAGAGAGAGAGAGAGAGAGAGAGAGAGATCCAACAGCAGAAATTCACTATGCATTTCAAGTTCTATACATCTACTCTACCCTTTTCTGGAGAAAGTAAAAAGAGCCCACAAATTTTCACTTCGAAAACACTGGTGATTCCTACAAATGCCAATGCGGCAGAGGTGATGGAATAAAAAAAAATGCTACTTTAATTAGCTTTACTTAGCTTCTCGAGCAGCAGGGTGTCGACGACGGTCTTCACGTAGGTGTTGAAGCACTCTCTGCAGGAATTGGGCATGAGAGCAGACCTGTGGAGCCTCCGGATGTCATCGGTGTGACAACACACTGAGCTGGGGACGGTGGACTTGGGCTGCTCTAGGCCACACGCGGCCAGGATGGTGTGGGTCGCCGCTCTGGCAATTGCTTTAAATGTGTCGACTCCTGCAGGAGTGACAATGAATGAGGAACTTTGCTATTAAATGATTAAAATGAAGTGAGTGTGATAACGAGTATTCAGAAATAGAAAAAAATGAGATAGTTGGAGTAAAGATGGCGAGATCTGAGGATTGAATATAACAGCAGAAATGATATCCATATGACGGTCGGTTCAACCAAAACAGGTTCCACCCCTATTGCGTCACAGATGCTGCTTTGTTGGCGATATTTCCTAATGCGTTCAGGCAATGCAAGATATACCAACTGAAACAGGACATGTGATCAGTCGCGCAAAAGCCTGTGAAAGAACATTACAGATGCAAAACATAAATCTGTCACCAGGAAGCATGATGCATCTATACGATCCCCAAAGACAGTCGATCAAGATTATGCCCTAGAGATGTTGGTTTTATGAGATCCATCACTAACTGAAATCCATAAATAAGGAGAAAGTTGCTTATCAAACATACCCAGCTGTTTATTGCGGCTAAGCAACTTCAAATTGAACTTGACAAGAGATTGGATTTCACTTTTTGCACTGTCATCTCTCCTAGAGTGGCCAGCTACCCGCGCCTCATCCAGCATTGCTTTCCCATGCGAATTCTGTGATGAAGCAATGCTTGCCCCAAGTGTGGCAGGAAAAGAACTAGAGGATCCTGACACAGAACCGGCAGAAGATGTCATAGATGGACTATTGTCTTCTTGGTAAGTGATGCCGCGTGATGTTCCAACAGATTTCTTTGCATGATACTCATGCCTTTGCAAACTGGCTCGGTCAATTGTGGCAGGAGGCAATCCTGGATATGTTTTCTGTCTCTGCCTATCAATTACTGGAGATCTAGGCTTAGAGGATCCCGACACAGACCCAGCAGAAGGTGTCAAAGAAGGACAATTGCCTTCTTTACAAGCAATGCCACATGATGTTCTGACTGACGTATTTGTATGACGCTCATGCCTTTGCCAACTAGCTTGGCCCATTGAGGAAGGTGGCAATCCCGGACCTCTTTTCTGTTTTTGCCTATCAATTGCTGCAGATCTAGGCTTAGACAATTTATCACCAATATGACTGACTTTATGCTCCAAAGCCGCTGCAGATTCAGTGTTGCGACATTTATTTACTTGATTCCTCAATTCTAAGCGACTATTATTAAGACTGGCTACTTTTGGAGGATTTCCTTTCCTGACCAATTTGTTTGTTGCATGGTGGACACTAGCTGTTAAATCACGACCTTGCCGTCTGGACTTGGCTCTATCCATCATTTTCCATGCTTTGGTGATATCGTACTTATCTTCGTTGTGGGAAGCAAAACCTAACATAGAATCTTCATCTTCCAATGGTTGATGACTTGAGGATGGCTGACCTAATCTGTCATGCTCTTGAATATGACGGTCTCGCTCTTCCCTCATATGGTGCATGGACTCCACATTACCTGTATGAAAGCTCAATGACCCACGTCGCAGTGCATCCCAATTCTCACGAAGTGCCTTTATACGAATATGCACATCACGACATCGTCGAAGAGTTCTTGCGCCCAAATATTCCACTGCTCTCTCTGCAACATTGGGATCCCTTCTTTCACCTTCTTGGGACATTTCCCCATCAATACCATCTTCCCTATCAGATACAGCTGCACTCGGGTCTAAAGGTGACGACACAGCAGTTGTGGGGTGCTCAATGTCAGAGGTGCCGCTATCTCTCACGATATCCAATATTGAAACTCGTGGCTCAGTTGATGGCATCGAAACATGTCCGATGCAGCTCTCTCCTTCGTCCGTCCTAGCATGCTCGTCCCTCATAAAAGCACAGTCATGGCAAAACCAATCCCCTTCAGGCACAGTGACACCCAAGCCAACACAATAAGTATGCGATGCCGAATTGCAGAGCTCGCAGAGCAGCAGGCACCATTCATCCTGCGAGCCTTGACAGACGCTGCACCGAGTTTCCATATAAGGATCAAAAGGTCCAATTCCATGGGGATCATAAACCTGCAAAAGAAAACAGATAGCAAATTTGCTTCTTTCACTAAATCATTCAGTGGAAATAACGTTTACGGTCATATGCTCAAGCAGAATGGAAGACAAACATCACCAAATTAAATTAAACAAATTCATCTTAAACCCTTCAAGTAGCTCGAATCCTAATTAACATTAACCAATTTCGATCAAAAGAACCGAGGAAAACCCATGACTCGCCATGAGGAGCCGCGATCGAAATCAATAAATTTTGCTGATCAAGCCCGAAAGAAAGAGGACCCAGTTGCCAAAACCCAGAACGCAATCTACCCAGAATTCGAAACATCGGAACCGACCTGGTCACGAGGCGGGACCTTCACGACCCTCTCGCCGGCAAAGACGCCGTCTTTCGGCGGCCTGAGGATGGTGGAGAACCGGCCCTTGCACATGGGGCACTTGGACTCCACCTTGGCCCACTCCATGATGCACACGAAGCAGAAGTAGTGGTCGCAGCTGTCGATCAGGCCGCGGACGGCCCTGCCCTCCTCCGTGAGGCAGATCCCGCAGCACCGGCCGTCGTCGACCTCCCCCGTCGGGCGGCGCCGCCCCTCGTCGCCGCCGTCTGGGGCTTTCTTCGGCCGCTTGCTCGTCGGCGGCGTGGCGGGACCGGCCATGGTTGAGCTTGAGCGCGCGCCGCCGAGGGAAGAGAAGACCGAGTCAATGGGGAAAGACACGTTCGAACCAAAAAAAAAAAAAAGAAAAAGAAAAGGGGAAAGGTACGATTTGGGAAACCTCCGAGAGTAAGAATTGAAGTTGCATTAGAAAGCCCAAAGCTGGAGGCCCAAAGGGTCACGAGATCAAAAATCATGTCTTGTTACGTAATTTCAAATTGAACCGACATAATCTTTTTTCTTAGGGTCTTGCCTTTTGCATTCTTTATTTGATTTTGACACCCCCTTTTACACAAAGACTGAAAAAGGGGCATATTTGAGAATCTTTTTATTTATTTCTTCTTTTTTCATCTTGGTGGTTTTGTTGATTAGGGATTCGTAGATTAGATGATGTCGTTGTTTCCTGACCAGTTGTAGATGCACAAGAGTTATTCTCTTCATGTTTAGGTTTTTGCTCACGCTTTTCATGGGCTTAAGCACTTTGATCACTTTGCTCCAATTCTCTGAAATTATCATAAGAATCAAATGACCACCATAGAGAATTAAATTTCTAGAAGGATTGTGTTGATATAGAGATGGTTATGCCGGACATGCCAATGGCTTGTAAGGGGTGATGGTAAGGTATAAAGGAGGCTCACGAGGTATTGTGAGACCACCAGTTGGTGGTGTGCATGGAGGTGTTAGAGGAAGATGAAAAAGTGCCCATGATATGCTTTAACATAGGCGAGAACGAAAAGGAAAGTGGAAGAAAAAGAAGAAACAAATTTAATTAAGGACTCTACACTCAACTATGCGGGTACAACATTTAAAAGAGGAAAAAACGAAGAGTAATATAGTTAATACATTTTAAGAGGAAGTGTTTAAACCAAATAAGGAATGGAAAAATTACTGTTCTTGATTTTTTCCTTTTTAAGGTTTTCTGGCTACTTTAACAAGATCACAAGTTTGTAAATATCTAAGATAGATGCAAGGTTTGAAAGATTCTTCTCCTTTCTGCAACAAAATGAACGAGCTAATTGACAAATCGAACACTGCTTATGACAGACACAGTAGGAGGGGAGGAAGGACCCCATTTGTTTGAAAGATTCCTTATTTCTATCGGATCACCTTCAATTGATTATGGTTCTGCATCTCTCCCGGCATTGCGCTTGTGCGTGATGCAAGATCATGGTCCGACACATATCGATATATCTAAACAGTAGGACACATCGAAATATATGTTCCACTCGAGATTCTTTATTATTATTCACAATATATCATTTCAACACTACCAAATTCATTTAATCAATCGTGTATAACAAACTATATTAAGTATGAGATGAGACCGTATTAAAGTTCCAACTAGCTTTAGGCTCAAATGGTCTGATGCCCTAATATGCCTTGATTAATACAAGATATATCTAAAATAAGAGATAAAAATGCAATTTGACCATGTATCAAATTACCCATTTAAATTACCAACTTGCCCTCACATTGAATTAGGTCTTACTTTACTTCCAATTCGGTCCCGATTATTTACCTTCTATATTTTCCCAGGAAAACAACCACTGTTACCGTATTTTCTCTCGCTTTCTTGCTCCTCTTCCATGGAGGAAATCGACCCCGACATTTCCCGGTGGATCCTCGAGTTCCTCCTCCGGCAGCCCCGCCTCGGCGACGGCGCCGTCAAGCTCGCCCTCGCCGTCCTCCCCCTCCCCGACTCCGACCTCCGCCTCAAGAAATCCATCCTCCTCCGCTCCATCCAGTCCGAGGTCGACGCCGCCTCCGTCTCCGAGGAGACCCTCGACGCCCTCGAGGCCATCGAGGAGGTGGACAGGACGACGGCCGGCGGCGGCGGCGGCGGTCCCCCGCCCGCCGTCTCCGACGCCATGCGGGAGGCGTACCGCGCCGTCGCCGTGGAGTGCGCCGCCAGGTTCCTGCACGGGCGGGTGGACGAGGGGGGCGAGTATTCCCGCGCCGTGGAGAGGATATGGCGGGGGAGGGTCCGGCGGATGGAGGAGTCGGCGGTCAAGAGCGGGCTCCTCTCGCCGGAGCTGCTCCGGTGGGGGCGCCGCGTCGAGGCGGCGATGCGCGATGAGGGGGAGCGCGAGAGCGTGCTGGCGATGAACACGAGGGGCGATGCTTTCAGGTCGGTTAGGGCGTATTTGGGCGAGGCGTGGGAGAGGATTGGTCCTTCTTTCCTCGAGGTGGCGGCGAGCCGGATGGCGGAGGATAATCCGTGTAGAGAACTGGTTGTCGCGAACGGTCGAGCGGAATCCCGTGCGTGCGAGCGCGATGATTTGCCCGACGTTAGAGCGAGTGCCGGTCTGAATAGCGAAAGGCCTGCTGTAAGGATAGAAGATGATGGGGAAATGCCTGGTTTGTTCTATTGGATTTAGTTGCTCTGCTACATTTCAATTGTTCTTTTTTGGCATGTCCTTTTGTGATGATCTTATTCTGTTCTGGCTGATTGTTATTGGCGCATTGGAAACAAGTTGGTGAATTGGGTTTTTGGTAATGTATCAAGTTGTTTTCCTTAGAAACATCGAAGCCGGATGAGGGATTGATCAAAAGAAAGCAGCTTGCCCGCCATAGGCGATCCAAAGTGGGAGTTAAGATCATTGATGATAATGGGGAAACTGAAAGAGATGTTGCATCACGATGCACATTTGATACCATCCCTTCGCCTGATGTTAATAAAGTTCAAGAGGCGCTCAAATCTAGTTCTGTGGAGCTGCGAGGGGCAGTCGCGGACCCACTTCCTGACGCGATACGGTTGGCTGATTCCCTTGTGCAAAATGCTGCTGGATCGTCTACGAATTTTGAATGTGCAGAAGCACAGATTAGGGAAGATGTTAATGCATCCGATGCCTCCGCTGACCAGAATGTTGGGCCTGTTCCAGGCGGTGGAGAAAATCATGTTAACCAGTCAACCAGCCATCAGAATAAGCAGTGTAAACCTAGTTTGTTTGAGAGGAACAGCTCTGCTCGCACCTATGAGGTATCTAATTAATGGTTGCATTTTGCTTCGCCTCTCCATACTTCTTTCATTATTATGTGTATGTGCAAACGTGTGCTTTTCTCTCAGCATCTCTGTCTACTTCACACATGAGAGGTTATGGCTTGAAGCATATAACAATTATGCAACTTAATTTGTTATCGAAACTTGGTGTTGGTGTCAGCATTTGTCTTGTCTAAATAAATAGCTTGTCCTTGGTGGAAGATACTTTGCCAGCGTATATGCAACGATGGGATGCCCTGCATACATACCTTAATGCTTCATTTTGTTATTAGTTAAAAGAATTGGCAGATGCTTCTAGTTGTGGGAAGAAAAAAATGTTCACTTTCAGGTCTTGAAGATAATTAGTAAAGCATGAAGAACAAAGGTCCTTTAATCTTTTGTAACTTTTTTTTTTTTTTTTTTTTTTTTTTGTGGTATAGAGACTCAAAAGTTTCCACAGATTCAGGAAAAATACATCTACGTGTCATAAGAATGTTTTTAGACCATGTGAACATACTTGCTGCACTAAACTCAGGATTGTCCTCTCTTGTCATCTCCGTGATAGGTAAAAATGGAGTGCTATCGAGCGCAGAGGATGCTGAACTGCCCCTTTCCTCTTCCTACTCACTTTTGGGACTTTTGTTAAGTTAAGCACTTTTTGTTTAAAATCCCTCCCTTCAAAACATAAATTGAACCTCTGTAAGAAATTTAACTTGGAATATTCTCATCTTGAGACACAAGGAAGTATGATGTGTGGTGCAGACATGATGTGTACAGGTTGTTTTCGTATTTAAGTGGGGTGCCTTTGTTTGGTAAGTAGTAATTAGTTTAGTGTAAAATAATAAAATCCCAGTACATGGAAACGATGCAAAAGAAAGAGGAGCAATAGAAAAAGTTAATACATTCATAAATTGATACGCACCAAATGGAAGTCAAATTTCTCTAAACTAAGAATTAGGAATCGAAGATTGACAACTTCATTCTTGGAGGCGAACTTGTGAACTGTTTCTCAAGCTTTATTCCTTTTTTGCCATCTCAAGCATATTTAATAAAATATTATTCTCTCTTGTAGCCCAAACAGACTGGTATTTGAAGGATAATAAGTCTGAATCAGTTGGTGCAGGGCTATCTTTACTGCAAAGTAATGTAATTATGGTTAACAGGGGACGCATTAACTAGTAATGTTAAATTTGGGTGGCATGCAAATTATGGTACGTATGTAGTCACTGGACCTTCTGATCCATTTATCATCTCATTCTCTCAGTTGAGCGTTTGAGAGGAGCTATGCATCTCTCAATGCTTATTGGTTCTTCAATTGATTCAATCTTTGAAGAAAGCCATCTCTTTACTGAAGCAGTCTCCATACTGATCATGACCTGTTCTGTTCCTCTTCATATTATTTCTTGATCTTTATGGAGATTTTGCTAAGGTGTTGTATGATTTCTTCATCTTACATTGATGAAAACAAAGGTGGTGATAGCTTTGTTCTGCTGAAAGTTTAATCCTTTGTGGATTATTTTAGAACTATATTTGGAAGTTGGCCGGCATAAAAATGAGGGCATCATGGAGCCATGTCAATCTAAAAGTATATCTAATCATTTAACTGATTCATGAAGCATTGAAGTTTAGCTGTAAAAAGGTAAAGTAGGCACTCTTAATGCTGATCAACTCTGGCAGATGCAGAAGTATACTATGCCTAATGCCTCTTCTTTATTATGGTTTTTTGGAGAAACTTTAGCCTTTCTTTGTTCGTGGTTTGATATTCTGGTTTGTTTCTTTTGATGATTTGATAGTTGTAGCTCATATTATGTTTGAAAATGATCATTTTTTCAGTGGGACGATACAATAGATGGCTCACCTGAAGAACCTTCGGGCTCCGATAGGGTTGTGTTACCCAGCCCAAGAAGAAGCATCATTTCTCCATTGAGGAAGCCATTGACTCGGAGTTTGAAAGTTTCTGGACGGAGAAAAGCAAAGAGATGGAGTTTGGAGGAAGAAGAAACTTTGAGGAATGGTGTCCAGAGGTACAATATTAATTTTCACGGTATCCATTGACAGCATGAGGGTCTCATTGTTGATATTTGTTGTCCATAGACTTTTGGGTGCCTTTGTGTTGAAGTGTTGTCATGTGCTTTGAGTCCCAAGTTGATCAAAATATCGCAGTATCTCATTGTTATATGGTTTTGCAATCTAGGTTTGGCAAAGGAAATTGGAAGCTCATCCTACATTGCTACCGCCACATTTTCGAGGAGAGAACTGAGGTAATGCTGGAAACTCATCATACCATAGATTTGACTGCTTTACAAAGTGGAGCTTTTCTGTTCAGGTGGACCTGAAGGACAAATGGAGGAACATGAACCGCTACTGAAGAGCAAATAGCTGGTGTTTGAACCAGTGCTGGAGAGGCTTGCCAGCCTGTCGATCGCTTGCCAGTGCAGAGGTTTGTGTCTAACTTAGTCATTTTAGCGATTCATAGTGGTGTCTATGTCCACTTAGATTGTCGAAAAACCTTCCTCAAAGCTAGTTTGTGCGCATGAAGTACGTCAAGTGTACATTGGTAGAATAGGATGTGCGCAGGTGTAGTTAATCTTGAGGGCCTTGAAGAACTTGGAATAATGAGAAAAAGGTTGTTTTCTTATTTAGTGTAAATGGATATCCAGGCAACCATTTAGACATGCACCTATGGATGATTTAGGTGCATTTGCATGGTCGGGACAGTTTTATCTCAGTGCTCGACCCTCAACAAACTAATGACGTGTTTGATAATCATTTTATTTCCGGAAATAATTTTTGCTCAGAAATAATTTTGTTTTATTCTGTTCCCAAGAACAACTCATTGAGTGTTTGAAGGCATTTAGTAGGATTCTTAATTTTTTTTGTTTCTTTTAATTTTTTAATACATTTATTTATTTATTTTTTCTTTTTCTCTTCTTCTTCCTTATTTGTAGCCGGTCGCTGGCCACAGTGGTGGTAGGCGACTAGTTGGGTGGGTTCCGCTGAGTTTGTCGAAGTCTCGTTAGGCCAGAGTGAGGTTCCGGAGTGAGGTTCGACAAGTTTGCTGGAGGCTCACCTAGTCATCGTGAGGCAAGGTCGAGCCTCGTCAATGGCTGTAGGAGGCTTGGCCTCAATAGTCAGCGTGAGGCTAGGCCTCGCTAGGCCAAGGCTAGGTCGATCTTGGTGAGCCTCACTTGGCCATCGGCGGTGGCCAATGGAGGAAGAAGAAGAGAAAAGAAGGGCAAAAAAAGGGAAAAAAGAAAAAGTTGGACGTGGTGGTGGCCAATGGAGGAAGAAGAAGAGAAAAGAAGGGAAAAAAAAATGGAAAAAAAGAAAAAGTTGGACTTTATTATGAAATTTTTCTTAAGAACAAAAAGTTATATTTTTTTTTTTTATTTTGTTCTAAATCTTTTTTTGGGAACAAAGAATTAGATTTTTGTTTCTAAAAATAAAAAATTTACCAAATGGATTTTTATTCTTTTTCGTTTTGGAGAACGAAAGAATAAAATCAGTTGTTTTTAGGTATTACCAAATAGGGCCTAAGTCAGGGAAACTTAAGTGAAAATTGGACAATTTATATAAGGAAAATTAGGACATTGTTGCTCATCCAACAAACAAAAGTAAATTACGGCAGAAGTATTCTGACTATTGGGAAAAGTATCTACGGACCTCTTCTCAAATCCAAACTCGATGGTCAGCGCAACTGAAAATATCGTTCTCACAAATCAGTTTCGAGCAACATGATCCATCGAACTTGGGGGCGTTACAAGCAACAATCAGTTTCGTCTTCTCACCCTCTCGTCATCTTCTAACCTTCTCTTTGATATTTTTTCGCCCCCAGTCGCCCGAGCAGTGAGTGCAGTAAGTACAGTCGACGTCGACGGGCTTCTTCTCCCACTCAGACAAATCATCTCTAATCTTCAACTTGAAAAATTCTGGTACTAATGCGTGGCGTCCTCTCTTGGCAGCAAAAATCTGTCCTTTGAGTGCGACTAGATGGAGTTTCCATACCTCAATGGACTTATCCTTGCAAAGGATGACATTCCATGTAAAGTCTTTGACATTCCAGATTTCGACCAATTTTTGCCCAACCCGACGGTGAATGTGTCGATTATGATTCGATTGTTGAGAGGATGTATAGGCATACTCATGATGAAGAGGGAGAAGTTTGAGGACATGGCAGTCACGATGAATGTCTTATAAGATGATTATGCCGAGGGAGGTCGATTCGATCTCGGGTTATCAGCTTAAAGAGGAAGATGGATGAGATCTCTCTCAACGAGAGGAGGAGGGTGATCAGGTCCAGGGTGGTTAGGGTTTAGACTTAGACTCTGTACCGGACTCTATTATAATCGGTTCTTCTTTGTTGGACCTTATATCCGACCCTATTTATATTAGACCCTGTACCCAACCCACCCTGGTTTTTCGATTTGGTTCCAGGGTCAACCCTATTTCCACTGAAACCTGTTTTGTAATCTCCTCATATCTTATATGACTTCAAATTTTATACTAATACGCGAGAAAATAACGTAATTATCATAATTTGTATTGAAATATTAAACACTTGTAATAAATAAATATATGAACTTTTTGAATAAACGAAAAATTAAGAATCCACAAGGCTAATTATAATAAATAAAATCATAAGACAAATAATTAGCAACAAACATAGGTTTAATATTAGTCTTATTCTTACAACTACTATATAAAGTTACTTATTTATGCGAGCATAACTCCTCCTACAAAAGAGAAATTAGGTGAGCCAATTCATGTGATATACAAGAATTTGGCAGCGATGAACACTGTCTGTCCATTGGACGGTGCGAGAGGGAGGGAGGGAAGCAAGTGAGAAAGAGGAATGACAAAGGAGGAGTGCTGTGTGTGTTTGAGAGAGCCAAGAGGAAAAACGTCGTGTGCTTGTGGGAGTAAAAATAAAAATTGGAGAAAAAAAGGGTTTTAAACCTCTACTTACAAAACCGGTTTGGGAAGTGGTTCCAAAACCGGTTCAGGAATCGGTTTCTGGGTGGGTAATTACTTGGAACCTGTTTTCGGACTAGTTTAAATCGGTTTCGAATTTTGGAAACTGGTTCTCGAATTAGTTTCAACGGGAACCGGTTTCCGACCTTATTTTCCGGGTGGGCTGGTCCGGGAACCGGGTATTACCCGGTCCGGTTGCACACCCCTAGGAGCCATCTATGCTTGGAGGCAAGACAGTTGACTTGACACTTGACCTCGGGGATTTACACCACGTCAAGGTGCTTAGTGATAAGGTCGAGAAATCCATGTGTTGTTTCATCAGAAAACATTCTCAGATAGAATAAGACGGGAGTTCTTTTTAGCAAAGGCCATGATAGGAAGTTTTAGAATACAGGTTTTGGGTGAGAATTAGATACATATACATATATACAGGATATGGGTTTTGGGTGAGAATTATATATATATTATAAAGGCCGATTCATAAATATTTCCTGATTTAACATGGTTTTTGGTAATTTTAAAAATTGTGATTTGATTTTGATAGTTATCACCCAAATCGGGAGAATTGTCCAAAAAGTCTTAAGCCTATTGTAGTTTTGCCAATTCAGTCTTAGATCTTTTAATTTTGTCAATTGAGTCTTAAACTTTTTTACTTCTTGCCGATTCAGTCAATCCGGTCAATTTTGGCTTGAAAATGTTGATGTGGACGCCAGTGGTGCCATGTAGGACCGCTGGTCTTTGACGTGAATAATTTTTAATAATATTTTGAATTATATATATATATATATATATTTTTTTTTTCTTGGCCTTTTCCGGTGGCCAGCCGGCCTTGCCTGTGTGGCCTGACAAGGGTTGCTTGGGCGAGGCCGCCCTAGCCCCGTCGAGGGCCGGCCTCACCAGATTTGGCGAGGTCGGCCCTTGCCCCTGGCTGGGCGGACATCGGCCTGTGGCCGTTGGCTAGCCGTCACCTGCCCGGCTAAGGGCGAGGCTGACGCTCGCCCAGGCAAGGGTGAGCCTCGGTGAGGGCTCCCCTCGCCAGATCTGGTGGGGTCGGCCCTTGTCGGGGCCAGGGTGGCCTCACCTAGCGTCGCTGTCGCTTGGTCGACGCTCGGCGAGGCCACCCTGGCTTGGGGAGGGTCGGCCTCGCCCAGGCAACCCTTGATGGGTCGTGCTTGGGCGAGGGCCCCCATTGCCGGGGCTCCTCCTTGCTCGGCCGGGCCTTACTTGTGGCCGGTGGTCGGCCACCGGAAAAGACCAAGGAAAAAGCCAAAAAGAAAAAAAAAAAAAAAAAAAAAGAAAGGAAAAATAGAAAATATTAAAAAATAAAAAATTCAAAAAATTTAAAAATATCATAATATTATTAAAAATTGTCCACGTCAGCACCAACGGTCCTACGTGGCACCACTGGCGTCCACGTGAGTATTTTAGGCCAAAATGGGCCGGATGGACTGAATCAGCAAGAAGTGAAAAAGTTTAAGATTTAATTGGCAAAGTTAAAAGGTTTAGAACTGAACTGACAAAACCGTAATAGGTTTAGGACTTTTTGGACAATTCCCCCACCCAAATCACATATTATGTTCCGCAAATCTTTCCTAATTCAACGTGGGTTTGGATAGGTTTAGGATTTGTGACTTGGATGAGAATTGGGTGAACATATGTAGGTTAGTTTAGTGCTGTACATTCTGTAAGAATTTATATGTACATGTAATTTCTCATCCAAATCAAGTATGATTTTTTGCATGATCAAAGAATTTTCATTTAGAAAACTAATCCTGAAAAATGTTCAATTCACAGAAAATAATTCTTTTCACTTCGGTTAGTAACTTTTCAAATTCGAAAAGTACACGCATGTCGATTAACTCAGTAAATCTCTTATCTGCTGAGGAACTTCTGCCGAGTGTTCAAGAACTTTCCAAGGTGAAAAGTAAATTTAAAAAACTGTCGAACATTACTGAGGTTTATCTATACATAATCAGTATTTTCCTCTGCATCTTCTTCCGCCGTTTCCTCTCTCTCTCTCTCTCTCCCTCTCCCTGTGGACTTCACAGCGACCAGCCATCATCGACTGAAGCAGGTAAATGATGGAATATTCACTAGCGATGGAGTCGCTGTCTGCCGACGTTTATCTATACGTACTTTTTTTTTTCGTTGCTTCCGACGTTTCTCGTAAGTTTTATATTCTTTAGTATCTTTATCTTGGACATTTTGTGGACGCAAGGCGACCTGGGGATTGATTTTGATGACTGTTTGCTGGTGAAATTAAAACGCTCGGTCTTTGTGTTTTGGTTGTGATATGGCTTTGCGTTGTTGGGGTCGAGAGCTTGGGCAATTTGATGAGAACCTTCCTCTCAAGCACGTCAAGCGTACATTAGTAGAATAGGATGCACGCAGGTGCGGTTACTCTCGAGGGCTTTGAAGAGCATGGAATGATATTATATTTTATACATGTAGGGACAATAACACTGTAAGTGCCATAACTTTCATACGGCGATTCATCTTATGTGACCTTTTAAACTAAAATTTTATATTGACGATACTTTAGGATTGTGAAGTCGGTTGATCTGGGACCAAACTTACTTGGTATAGTGTTAGGCATTACAACCAAGTCATGATGGCGGATTTCCCTGAGCAACATCGAGAAGCTCAATAACTCCAACTATAATAATTAGAGTATCCATATGCAATATTACTTTTTAGTTCAAGATTTGTAGGATATTGTTAGCGGCAGTAACACCACACCACCCGCGAGTGATAACGAATTAAGAAAATGGAACATCAAATCGGGTAAGGCTTTTTACATCTTTGCTATAATGGTTAAAGATGAGTTATTGCAGCATGTAAAGAGCGCAAACATCCCGAAAGAGGCTTGGGATAACTTGGTAATACTGTTCACATGGACAAATGATGCCAAGTTACAATGATTGGAAAACAAACTCCTCTCAATTTCGCAACAAAATATGATGGTAAGTCAATATTGAAAGGGCTAGTATAAACACTTAGAGGGGGGTGAATATGTGTTAAAGAAGTTTTTGCAAGGTTTAGTAAAAGTAAACTGCTTTTAGAAGATAATAGACTAAGAACGTAAACAATTTTAAACAATTATATGAAGTTACGAATTAAAGTAAGGAGTTTAGGGAAAAAGAATAGAAACACAAAATTTATAGTGGTTCGGTTTAGATCAAGCCTACGTCCACTCTCCTATACTGATAGCCCATTAGCTAGATTTCACTATGAATTAAAAGAGATTTCACAGATTGTGATCTCGACTTTCTCAATGAAGAGTTTCTCTTGATTTCTCACGTAGTCTTACTGTGAGTTTCTCTCTTTTGTATACAAATTTGAGCTCAGCGAATGAGAAAACTTTGCAATTTTTTTTTTCACACACTCTTCAAATAACTGGAGAGTTCCCCTTAAATACTCCTCTATGCCTTCACGATTGTTGGCACTTTCTAAAGGAGTTCTTTCAATCTATCTATTGGACAAAATTAATTAATGTGATCTCAAGTCGTTGGATGATTTGTGACGAAAGTCAGTCGATCCTATTCGCCCATACAATCAAGATCTTTAGTTTCCATAAATAGAACCTTCTAAGTATACTTCGCTTTTTCAAAAGATTTTCATATCGGACTTGATTCCAATAATCAATCAAGTAGATGATATATCCACCAAGGTATTCCAAAAACCATACGATCTGAATCTTTAAACATAATCTTGCATTTGGATAAGTCTTCATTTTTCGGTCTGGAAATTGTTAGTGAGGTTAGACTTTGGGATTAAGGTCTAGTGGTATTTAGACTTTGACAGTATAGTCTGGAGTTTTTCAGACCATAATACTCGAGTCTGTAAGTTTTAAGATTAGACTTTTAGAAATGTTTTGTTAGCTTCAAAACAATGAAGGAGTTTTCTCGACAAAAGAACAGCCAAAGTGCCATAATTTGGTATGAAGGGACACTTAAATACCATAATTTTGGAAATGTACACTTGAGTGTCAGTTTTGGAGTAAAGTGAAACACTTAAGTGTCACTCCGGTCAAAATCCGGCCAAATGGTTGACGTGGCAATTTTTCGATGAGTTTGGTGCAAAACGGCATCGTGCATAATTTGGTATGGAGGGACACTTAAATACCATAATTTTGGAAATGTACACCTGAGTGCCAGTTTTGGAGTAAAGTAAAACACTTAAGTGCCACTCAAGTCAAAATCCAGCCAAATGGTTGACGTGGCAATTTTTCGATGAGTTTGGTGCAAAACGGCGTCGTTTTACACGCTAACGTGGTGAGAAAATCCAAAAACGACATTGTTTTGTGTCGATGATGTGTAAATAATTAATATAAAAATTAATTAAATTAAATTTAAACTTAATTTTATTTAAAATATTCTAAAAAAATTTTAAAAAATTTAAATTAAAAAAATTAAAATAAAAAATAAAAAATAAAAAATAAAAAATAAAAATTAAAAAAATTAAAATTTAAAAAAATTAAAATTTAACAAACCTAAAATTAAAAAAAATTAAAATTTTAAAAAAATAAATTAAAAAAAATTAAAATTAAAAAAACTTAGTTTGAAAATTTAAAAAACTTTCATATTTAAATTTTAAGTTTTTAAAATTTTAAGTTTTTATATTTTAAGTTTTTTAAATTGAAAGTTTTTTAAATTTTTTTTAAATTTTAAGTTTTTAAAATTTTAAGTTTTCTTTTTAATTTTTTAATTATTAATTTTTATAATATTTTATATAAAATTAATTTTTATATTAATTATTTATATATCGAGACACAAAACAACGTTGTTTTTTTTGCATTTTCTCGCCATGTCGTGTGCAAAAAACGATGCTTGGTTTGCACCAAACTCACCGGAAAATTACCACGTCGGCCATTTGACCGGATTTTGGTCGGAGTGGCACTTAAGTGTTTCATTTTACTCCGAAATTGACACTTAAGTGTACATTTTGAAATTATGGCACTTAAGTATCCCACCGTGCCAAGTTATGGCATTCCAGGTGTCCCAAACTTGAGTTTTCTCTAACAAATATTTTTCCAAAATTAAATCTATTTGAGAAGAAATTTCAAAGTTAGATCCTCACAATGCAATCTCTAAGACAAGAATGAGAAGAATAATGATTCAATGGTTAAGGCAAGAGTATAATGATATTGTTACGGCCACCCGTGAATGGGCAAGCAAGCTAACTCTAACTGAGTTGGAGAATATATTAGCCAATTTAGAGACCTTAGATAGAGATATGTCTAAGGTCTCGGTTAAGGAGGATGAAAGTGCTTTCTTTAGTAGTAAAAGAGGGTTCAAAGGTCAGAGTAGAAATGGTGCAGGTATTAGAGATGGCAAATATATGAAAAGTCATGGAGAATAGCAAAAGCGATTAGGAGGAATAGGACCTTGGCCAAGGGGAGCTTATCAAGATTGTGACAAGGATGACAATGAAGATAAGAATAATAGAAGGCGTAACGGATGGTGTTATACTTGTGGCAAAGTAAGTCACTTTGCTAGGGATTGTCAGTTCAAAAGAGTTAGAGGAAATGTGCGGTATCTAAGGAAAATGATAGCAAAGAAGAGTGGGATTTCCAAGCATCCTTTGTAGTAGAGGAACAGGAAGAGCTCGCAACCTTCTCCATCACAAAGTTAGAAGATGCAATAGCCCTTATCACAGTAAGTGATAAATTGATCAACTATGATGAAGACTGGATAGTTGATTTGAGGTGCTTAAATCACATGACCGTAGACTAAGGAAAGCTATCAAACATGTGTAAGTATAATGGTGGATGAATAATTGTCACCACAGACAACTCAAGGTTGCCGATTACCCATGTCAGCCAAATGTTGATAACACCCCGATTCATTTTGCATTAGGTTGAACTAAAAAATGTGTACGATGTGCTAGGAATGAAGAAGAATCTATTGTTTGTCGCACAACTTATAGACTCAGGTAATTATGTGGTATTCGGTCTAAGAGATGTTAAGGTGTACCATAGTTTGAAACCTACTAATACACCAATCATGGAGGGGCGTCAATTAGAGTCAATCTACGTGATGTTAGCTGAGATGACATATGTGGACAAAACTTGAAAGAGTGAAATGCCTGATTTGTGGCACGTGTGACTTGGGTACATGAGCTACCATAAGTTAAAGGTGATGATAAAGAAAAGTATGCTAAAGGGCCTCCCCCACTTGGAAGCCCAAGAAGACATCGTCTGTGCCAGATGTCAATACGAGAAGACACATCAACTTCCATACGGGGAGTCCACATTTAGAGCTAAGATGCCTCTCGAGCTCATCCACTTAAATGTATTTAAACTAGTGAAGCAACCATCAGTCAGGAGATCAAAGTACATGATAACATTCGTTGATGAATTCTCCAGGTATGTCTGGGTCGACTTTATGAAAGAAAAATTTGAGGCATTAAACAAATTTAAGAAGTTTAAAGCAGAAGTAGAGAATGAAGTAGGCAAAAAAATACTATGCTTCCATACAAATAATGAGGGAGAATATACGTCAAATGACTTCACAAAGTATCTTCAAAAATAGAAGATACATAGACAATTTACCTGCCCAAATACGCCACAACAAAATGGAGTGGCCAAAAGAAAGAATCGGCATTTGCCGGAGACATGTAGGAGCATGTTGCACGCGAAGAATGTTCCACCCAGGTTTTGGGTCGAATGTATGAAAATGGTAGCACACATGATCAATAGACTACCTCAAGCAAGGCTTGGTTTTATGTCACCTTATGAGAAATTGTGAAATTTCAAGCCCACGGTAAGTCACTTTAGAGTATTTGGATGCGTATGTTATGCATTTGTGCTAGACGATTTTCATAACAAGTTTGATAAGAAGGTAGTTTGCTGCATATTTGTGGGCTATGATCAAAGAAAATGATGGAAGTATTGTGACCCTACAATAAGGAGGTGTTACACTTCCAAAATGTGGTGTTTGATGAACTATCATCTTGGTGGTCGTCACTATCTAATCCAAAACAAGTTGAAGAAGCGGTTTGTGAAAGAATGGAAGAAAGTGACGAGCTTGATAAGGGCTAGCCAATTAAAGAATGAAATGATCTTGTAGTTGGAAGAGAAGAAGTAAGAGTACAATTGCCGAAAAAATCAAAGAGTCCATGGTGAACTGGTATGCATCCGAGAATTATAGAAGAGCTCCGACCAAGTTTGATGGAAGGACTTGAAGAGTATGAACTTCAACTTAGGAGATCAACAAGGCAAATAAGACCAAATCCCAAATATGCAAATGTGGCACTGACTAAAGATGTTGGAGTAGTCGAGCTGTCTACATACGAGGAGCCTCACAAGGCATCAAATGGAGGTAGGACATGGAGGAAGAGATCCAAGCATTAAGAAAGAAAGAGACATGGGACCATTGTGTCAATACCTAAAGAGATACATCCTATATCTTGTAAATGGGTTTACAAACTTAAAACTCGACTAAATGGATCGATAAAAAGATATAAGGCACGATTAGTTGTTCGAGGATTCTCTCAAAAGTATAGCCTAGATTATGATAGATTTTTAGCCTAGTCACAAAGATTACTACAGTTCGAATTTTACTAACACTTGCAGCAAGCAAGTCATGGAAATTATGGCAAATCAATGTAAAGAATGTCTTCTTACATGGAGATATATACATGGAGCAGCTAGATGGTTTCTAAAGTAAGACTCATCCAGACTATGTTTGCAAGTTAGAGAAAGCCCTCCATGCTTAAAACAAGCCCCGAGAGCATGATATGGGAAGATTGCTGAATTCTTAGTGCAAAGTGGTTACTCAGTAGCCCAAGCAAGCTCGAGCTTGTTTGTGAAGACGGAAGATGGCAAGCTTGCAATAGTATTAATCTATGTGGATGATCTAATAAGCACTAGAGATAATGAAAATGAGATATGCCAAATCAAAGCCAACCTGTCAGTGCAGTTTCAGATAAAAGAGCTTAGAGAGTTGAAACATTTATTGGGACTCGAGGTTGAGAATACCAATGAAGGACTATTCCTATGTCAGCAAAAGTATGTACGAGACCTCCTATATAAGTTTGAGATGCTTGATTGCAAACCTATATCTACTCCAATGGATGGAAATGTAGAGCTATGTACAGCTAAAGGACGAGAATTGGAAAACTCAACTATGTACAAGCAATTGGGGGGCAACCTTGTTTACCAAACCATAACATAGCCTGATATTATCTTTGTAGTGGGAGTAGCAAGTCAATTCATGAAGAAGCCATGAAAGCCTCACTTAGATGCAGTTAAGTGCATACTAAGGTATGTAAAGGATACATTTGATTTTGTGCTCTTGTATAAGAAATAAGTATCATGTGAAGTTGTAGGCCATTGCAATGTTGACTTTGCTGGAGATCGTAACACACGATGATCAACTATTGAATACATGTTTAGCCTTGGATCAGTAGTAGTGTCATGGGGCAATAAAAGATAGGCAACTACATCATTATCTACAACATAAGCTGAGTATAGAGCAGTGGCAATGGCAACTCAAGAGAGTACATGGCTGGTACAATTAATGGAGGATCTTTATCAACCGATAGATCACTTGACAAGATTGTATTGTGATAATTTATCAGCCATAAGCTTAGTGGAGAATTTAGTTTTCCATGCGAGGACCAAGCATGTAGAAGTACACTACCATTTCCTGCAGGAAAAAATATTACAAGGCGAGATAAAGATGGAGTATGCCAAAACAAATGATCGAATTGCAGATATCTTCACAAAAAGGTCTTGGAACTGCAAAATTCAGAGAGTTTTGAAGGCAAATTGGTATGATCGCAAGGTCCATGCTAAGAGAGAGAGTAGTCGATGAGGGGGAGTGTTAGAGAGCACCACCTCTCTCCTCTAGATCTTTCTTTCTCTAGATTTCTCTCTCTAGATTTTTCCAGCCATAATATTTGACTAAAGCTAGCTATAAAATATTAATATTCTAAGGATATTTGGTGTGGAAGTCGGTTAATGCACCGACTTCACCCCCTATAAATAGGGGCTCTTGCCCCTTGAGTGTGTAGTATGAAGTGTGGGGTGTGTGAGGCGTGTGCAGTGTGTATGGAGTGATTGGAGTGAAGTGAGGAGTGTTGTACTGTGTATGTGTGTTGTTTGTAGAGTGAGTGGGTGAGTAACATGTGAGAAGCAAGTGAAGTGAGTGGGAAGCAAGTGAAGTGAGTGGGTGTCTGAGTGTGTTAGTGTGAAGAATTTGTAATTTTTTATTTTATATAAAAGGAGTGATTATTTTACTTGTATAACCACTTGCCTTCTCAACATCCTAGCATGATTCTTTCAGCAGCATCTCACGTCATCCACATTCTCTCATTAGCAGCACATTATTTAAATACTATATGCGAATTCATACATTCTGTATATTCCTCTAAAATGGTACTCGGTAGACTGGTCCTTATTAGCTTAAGTAGAAGGAAAAGGGATTATGAGACACACCTGCCAGTACATGAACGTCTGTATGATGTTGCGCTGCCACCTGAAGACGCATAAACACATAACGTCGTGTGATTGTACAAATTGACGGTGAGATAAGCAAGCAGCTCGGTGATCTTCAAAAAAAAGTAAATTCCATAAACAACGTACGATAACAACGAGACGAATAGCGAAAAGCCAACTCCAGTCTCAGCTTGGGAGGACAATATGCTAAGGGTCCATAGACAAGGCTCTTCCAAGTATTTTCTATTCATGAAAATTGAAGCAGCAAAGTCAGTTGCAAAGGGGAAAAAGGATCCAAACAGAATGACATTTAAGCAATTAGGAGCTCATACGACACGGTGGCAGGATCTGAAACATAACACAATTGAGAGGAACGATGCATACGAGGAACTTTGAGCATGTTGCTCGTTACTGAAGAATCAAGATATTCTACCTTCTCTGCCCTTCCAAACTACAGCGCAGATACCCGCCCATGGGAGGGCGGGGCCGGGGCGGGGGAGAGGAGAGAGCATGGCATTCCATTATAGACATTGTAATTTTGTGCTCTAGAACCCAATATGCAATTAAAGCCAATGGCAAGAAGCCCATGTCATTGTTTATGTAATCTTGTAAACAGAACTCAGATAACAAGAACAGCACATCACCCTGTTGCAGCGGATGTGTGGCATCCAAACGCTTGTCCACATGTCAGAAAAATTCACTTCTAAAGAAAAGTTTCCTTCAACGAAGAGGGTTGAAATTTCTCTCCCCACTCCCCAACAAAGGAAAAAAAACAAAAAACCCATCCAATCTCCGCTCTAAATCATTGTCCTTTAATGTCCAGCAGCAAATATATGCTAAGGTGGCAGTGATCTTGATATGACCTTGAGTTTAACGTGAAAATTCAATGCAGAAAAAATCACAAATCACTCAAAAACTTCCGCTTATTACTAAGAACAATATGATACACAAAATAATTTTCTCTTATCACGTGCTAGGGGCTCCACATAAACATTACAAGCACATTTCTTAAATATAAATGTGGCTAAAAAACACTAACCATAATCGAAAAATTCAAAGCCAATTCTCAACAGACAAAAATCATCAACTCATAGTCCTTGATCTCATAAACAACATACTCAAATTTGAGCCGATTCCATTAATGTTTTGCCTTCGAATATGGACCACAAAATTGTACCCCTCTTCTTTCCTCCTCCCCTGTTCTTTGGTGTGCTTCACGATTTTCTCTCTATCCTCTTTCGGGCACCCCACCACGCACGAAGCTTTTTCTTTCTTTTCACTTGCTTTTGACTTTTCTTCTCTTCTTTTTGTTTCTTTTGTTTTAACGTTAGCTGGGCTCCACATGAAGGTGGACCCAGCCAACATGTTACAGCACAGGAGTTGAAGGAGAAAGAAAGGAAGTTAGTGAATTCACCTGCATGAAGTGGAAGGAAGGAAGATGGGAGTCACGGAAATGAAGAGAATGCACGCTACCACACAAGTGTTCCTCATGTTTTGTGTGGTTGATGACTCGCTTTACGGACTCGGCTCCTAAGCGTGGATATTTATAATGCCTGCAGGAGGATGAACATAGCTAGGTTAAAAATGGCATTTTTTTTTCATTTTTCACCATAAGAACAGCATGTTGCTTTTCACGGGCCACCGAATGCTCGACATGGATATGAGGACAACATATGTTGTGCAATTTTGTCAATTCAATGGGCCCTATATCAACGTAATCGACGGAAAGGAAAGGATGCTTTTATGGGGTCCCATGTGATTGATAATGTCTCCGGGCCCTTACAAGCTGTGATACATCCGCATCAAACTTTTGGTCTTTTGTCCCGATCCGGAAGAATTGAGCCCAAGCGCAAAGTTTTCCATAAGTGAAAAAGAATCATTTAGCCAATCTTTGCAATCCGAGAAAAATTATTGCAATAGCTTTCAAATGATTGATTTAGGTCGCGCTTTTGTCTTGGTAAACTTTACTTTTCCTTGAACGATCAAAGACAAGTTATTCAAGATTTGCTTGAGGATAATTAAGACGATAACAGAGTATTGGATCGGGTTCTTTGTCTCCAAAAATGCACCTGTAAAAAATTTGTATTTCCTTTATGGCCATCGTTTTTGCTTTCCCATGTAACGAAGATATCTCCTTTTTATATTTTCCACCATTTGAATAACTACAAAGGACCCATCCATTACAATTGTACACCTTGATGTATATGTTACTGATAAGCAAAGAGGATATATAGGTATGCATCGTTAAAATTATTGTTATTATCTCTCTTTTCCCGAAGCACAGGAGATAAATGAGTATTGGCCGCTCACCAATTTTTTTTTTTTTGGGACCAAATCATATGCCAAATTCAATCGAGTCCAAATTCATCGCAACCTGCTTTTAACGTGAGATTTGACGTAAGAGTCCGACTATGACGTGACCTGAATGTAGGAGTACCAGCATAGTGGGGGGGAATTCCTGGAATAGTGGGAGATTTGGCATCCCTTGAATGCTTAAACCTCTTAACAACCAACTCATTCGATGAATTTCTAAGGATGAGAAATTAAGTACATTTTCAAGCTACTCATTTAGTACGAATCCAGGCTTATGTGGAACACTACTGCCCAAAGCATATCCTCGCAATGCTTAACCTCCTCCACCATCGTCCTCGTCAATTGACGATGGCAAAGGGCATAAGAGTTCCTTCAAACAAAAAGAAGTATTGATAGGTTATGCATCTAGAATCATAATTGGAATTTCCATAACATATATTGCATTTGACACAGAATGACCCAAATGGTTTGCACAAGTTGTGAGAATGCGAGACAAAAGCAGCAGGGTGGATGGAGAAGCCGATGCAAAAGGCCATCAAATTTAGTAGATAATGAAATTGTTTAAAGAGTTCTCTTTAAAATGTGCAACTTAGATTCAATGAATAAAGATGTCACGTCGACTCTCCTTATGAAAGCTTGTTTCTAATGTCTTCTTTTAAGGTTTCTTGGTGCAATTGTATATTTGTTAAATTGGGAAGATGGATAATGAGATTGTCAAGTGCACAAATTCAATAATAATAATGATAAAAAGAAATGCAAAAAAATAGAAACATGAAGCAAGCGCCATTATCCTTTAGAGATATCTTCTACATCTTTTTGTGTGTATAGCTTTTATTTGCCAGTGAAAGATTAGAAGTGAAGATTGACCTTAATCCATTCGGTCAAAGTTGATAATATATTATCTTGTCGAGGAAACATGTCCTGAAGAATCAACACTAAAATCATTGAAGTTGCAGTTAAGTAGAAGCTATTATGCATTGTCTTTGGTAGAGAGCATAAAGTCAGAGGGATAAAAGAAAGACATTCAGTGAAATATTCAAAACGTATCTTCAAATTCCAAATAATTCTACTAAAGAATAAGAAAAGAGAGCTCCGTCCTGAATAATTAACTGTCCAAACTCAAAGTAATTTGTGCACCATATGGTTAAAGCCATTGCCTGCATATCTTTATTAAGGTTACATTCTGCCATCCACTGTCTCGTAGATGAAAAATGCTGCCATAAACTTGATTAATATGTCTTCGAGGACAACGAACAAAGACTTCTTTGTCGCACATTATGTGGCAAGATTGAATAATAATGGGAGAAATTCACCAGTAAAATCCAAGTTATTAGATCAGCCCATCAATGCCCATCTTACATTCTGAAAACAACTCTCCGAATGGAAGCGATTCGGCCCTCAGTCTCCAAGCAGAGAGAACCTTGTTCTTTTTTTTTTTTTTGCCCTTTTCCTTTGATAAAGAAATTGCAGCGTCCCCGAATGGAAGCAGTTCGGCCCTGGTCTCCGAGTCCTTGTTGCGGTAGTGATGCCCTTGGACGACATGATGACCTTGGAACTTGCTGGCCGGGGCAGGGAAATGACAGCGCAAGATCGGGATGTTGGAAATTTCCTATAATATGGGCTTACATTAATTAATTGATTTTCTATTTTAAATAATCAGGTTAATGGATATTCCAATAATTGTTGAACCCTACAGTGATCTGATTGAATTGGGTATTGGCATTTATTAATAACGGCCCTAGTTGAGTAATAAAGTGTAAGCAATTGTGTTTAATTGAAGCCCGTAATGGAAATGGCCTAGTTGACACGCTGTTGATTAGGTTTGCTAGGTCCCCTCTCTAGCCTATAAAATTGTAGGTTATACCTATCGGTTACTTTAATCCCATTGAAAGCTCTTATATCGAAATATGTTATAGATAGGAAGATCTGGCATTCCAATATATCCCTGATTATCAGAGTGATCTATTTTTCTTCAAGTGAAGCAATGGCTCAAACATGTACGCTTTAATTCCGCTGTATTTATTAATCTTGGTGTTTTATAATCATGTATGGATCCGTTTCTTTTTTATCGATTAGTTGTTTATGTGAACAATTTTCTACATGGGATTGAAAGGGCGATCCTTGATCTGTCGGGAGGAGCTTCGAGCCGTGTCTGCAGCCGCTCGGATGCATTGCGAGGATGCGTACCACGCAAAGTGCACCGGCGAGTGGTAGGAGAGGAGCCAGTCATGTCCTGTTTGTCGCTCCCCCATTCCGTCTTATGGTCCAAGCTATTCCTACTGACCTTTCCCTACCGTTCTACGTTTCAGTAGCTTCCGTTTGCACATGCTTTCGAACGGAATAGGAATAAAGCTTGTTTTGCCTTTTCCACTAACGCAAAGATAACCCCACACTATCACTCCATCAAGTGATTTTAATTCTCATATGACAACGTTAAAGATTTTCATTTCATTTGTTCTCCTTACTTTTAGGATATTCTTTGTCACATGGATTTATTCCCCATTTTCTTTGCATCAGGCTCCATTTGTTTTACCAAAAAAATGATTTGAAAAACATTTTTCCTAAAAATTATTATTTGTGTTGCTACAAAAATAAATCAATGAAAACTATTTCCCAACCTTTATCCATGCCAACACTGGCCGAGCCATGTTTGATGATTGCAAAAATATAATTAGTTTAAGAATTTTTGAACAATTTTCCCTAGGTGTGGATCTTTGCATACATACGTATATGCATCTTTAAAGTTAGTGATTTTTCCAATAAAGGAAGGATTTAGTATTTAAATACTCCAAACAATACTTGATCAAAATTTAATTGATTGGAATTTGAAAAGAAGATAGAAACAATAGGCAAAACGCTTCTTTATTCGCTCACGGTGAGAATACTCAATTCATCAGCGGCTTAATTTAGCTCCCTGGTCTCATGGCTTTGTAGGGCCAACTAGCGGAGGGCAAGGTCCACGTCCATAAGCGCCACACTTTTATGGAGATGATGACGGTATGCACGGTGTATATCTTCTGTGTCCTTTGCACGGCGCTTTTGCTGGTCCTGCTTAGATTATCAGATAGAAGATTCATCGTATTTCTTCAACCAACATGGAGAGAGAGAGAGAGAGAGAGAGAGAGAGAGAGAGAAAGAGAGAGAGAGAGAGAGAGAGAGAGAGAGAGAGAGAGAGAGAGAGAGAGAGATCACCTTTCTGAAGGAGTGCTCGAGCTTCAGTGGAAGGAAGGAAGAGAAGAGCGAACGAGATTAAAAGATTTATACAAATTTTTATTACGCATAAATTATAATAGGCATATACTAGCTATAATAGCTATTGTGAAGACAAGCTATATATGATAGCTATAACCACAAGGACCAAATATAGGACAATAACGATTTTGTGACAGGATTATGATGAAAATAATAGACATTGCTGTAACTAATGGCATCATTAGCAGCACATGATTGTGGGGTGCGCAGACCTCATTGGCAGGTTGACCCCCAAGTCATTACTAACTAGTCATTAGAGAAAGAAAAATAGTTCTAAATCCAATACATTACAGGCCACGTGCTTCACGATCGGGTCGATACATCATTTACAAAAATGCCAAATTCAATTGACTCCAAAGTCATTGCGAGTTGTCAGTATTTGTGTGACACAAGAGCCCAAGCATCTTTCTGTTCAAGTTGTCCCTCTGAGAGCAGAGAAGGAAGAAAGATGAGATCTATCGGAAAAAAAGGGGAATGGAAAATAAGCATTGATGCAGCGCACTTACCTTGGTCAAAAGAAGGTTCAATCGCCTGTGTGTGTCGCAATTCTACTGGGATTTTAATTGATTGCTTTGTGAAGAACGTATCTATCTCCTCGGCCGAGCAAACGGAAATCCTAGCGATGGTGGAGACGTTGAAGTTTCTCTCCTATCGTGCGGCACAGCAACTCACTTTGGAGTCAGACTATCTCAACTTAGTGAAGAGTTTGAAGTCTAGACAACACGTGCTTTGGGAAGAATGTGCGCAGATCAGCGAGACCCGTGGACTGTTGCTTCTTTTTACAAATTTAAAGATAGTCCATTGTTATAGGGCCTCTAATAGCGTAGCTGATTTGGTAGCAAAATGCCATAGGAAAAAGGCCCTCCCCCAGGAACTAGTTGACAAGCCCTCCGCAGGCCTGCTCTGTTTGGATATTCCGCAAGTGGATTTAGTTTCTCAATTGAATATATGAAGTTACGACCCCCCCCCCCCCCCCCCCAAAAAAAAAAAAAAAAAGAAAAGAGTCAAAAGCATCAAGTGACCAGAACCGTACCTCGCCAAGGTCGGTCCAAACTCCGAATATTCTCATTGGACAAGGCCAAGGAGTAAGAGATTTTTAATTAAGCGGAGAACGCAATATGGTCGCTAACCTCGCAACTTCCTATAGAAAAAGACATATATTACCAACTTTAGAATTATTATTCATATTTCAGATATTTACCACATCAACATTTGAGTATCGTTAAAGTTTTGAGAATTAATTTTCTAAGAAGATGAAAGTGCATGAACAGACGGAGTTGATTCTTCTTTCTTTTTCTTACAGTATAGAGTATTTGAATTTTTTCCCTCAATTAATCCTTGTAAATCGACATGGTATTGTGACACATGTTGAAAACATGGTAGAAAGAAAAGTGGTCCGTTTGTCATTTTCCCTTGGAGTTTTCCACATTTTGTCATCATAAAGCCTTCATTTTTGACCCTGATCCCTTTCCTAATTCCAACCCAATTGACCAAAAACGACTACTAGTCCATCATAATTCCATAATTGCATATGCCATCCTTGCCCTTTCAATTGCCAAGTCTCTCTCCCAATTTCAATCCAATTAACCAAAAAAGACAACTAGTCCATCATAATTCCATAATTGCATATGCCATGCTTGCCCTTTCAAATGCCCACTAACCAAAAAAGACAACTAGTCCATCATAATTCCATAACTGCATATGCCATGCTTGCCCTTTCAAATGCTCTCTCTCTCTCTCTCTCTCTCATTTTACTGACTTAAGCATTATAGAGCCAACCTACCAGAGAAAACGTCTATAGAAGGAAGATCTTACCAGACCCCTTATGCCCACTATGCCAACAAGTGCCGGAGGGCACACGAAAAAATCAAGCAACAATCTTCAGACATACCCATCACTCGACTGGACAAATTGTTATTGAAATGCTTTGAAGCTAATACATACCAGGTCTCGCATGAGGAAATTGCAGGCATCTTGTGGTCAATTTGGAGGGCACAAAATGGGTTTGCTTTTAGCTCCCGCTGGCCGAACCCGAGCAGAACATTGGATCTTGCAATTACAAAGCAAGCCAGTTTTTTGAGATGGAATCCAAGGCCGGAAAGTGCAACTAAGAACAAGAAAAGCTTACCTTCTTCATGGCAGCCACCGGAGCGAGGGTCTTTGTAATTAACGCCAATTGCTCCAAATCCGAGAACTCGTCGGAAGCAGCCGTAGCAGGGGTGATTCAAGACTACATAGGAGTGTTGGTGGATGGCTCTGCAAATTCTATCTTGGCTGGATCTGTCGAAGTAGCTGATGTTGAGGAAATTTCTCAAATTGATTTTGAAGATTGACAAAACATTTCCATAAATGTTCAATGATTCTGATGAAAGAATTTCCAGGTGATATTCTTGGAGCAATTTGAATGATCAAGAAGTTCTGATGAAAACTATGATATGTATCATCAGATGTTACTCATCAGACTTAGAGAACCAAACTCAAGACGTTCTGGTTGCCTATGATTAAGATTGAATTAAGGACAACAGTTGAAAATCTGATGGGATGTGATCAGACATTATCAATTAGAGCCAAAGTTGTTTTTAATTATTTCCTTCCTTATTTCTTATGTCAAATGGCGAGGAAGAAGATAATATCCTTGTGCAACAGCTAGTAGCAATTGGTTGGATTTCCCGCCTTATATATAAGGAGTTCCATAGGAAAGTATCTCTTGAAGATTTGGATTTCTTAGAACGACTTATTTGAGGTGAAATATTCTTATTTGCTCAATAAGATGGAAATAAAGGGGATTGCACCAGATGTGGAGGAGCACTGATTAATGGTCTTGATGAAGCCTACAACTTTTTCAAGAAAGTGGAGGAGCACTATAAGGTTTCAACATATAATATAATGATCAATGCTTTTCTGGGAAAACTAAAAATTGATCTGGCAGCAAAGCTTTTTAATGAGATGAGTGTCAAAGGTTGCATTCCCAACAGTTACACATATCGTGTGATGATTGATGGATTCTGTAGAGCAGGGGATGTTGACTCTGGGTATAAGCTTCTACTAAAACAAATTGAGAAGGGTTTTATTCCAACGCTTGCTTCATTTGGACAAGTAATAAATTGCCTTTGTGTGAAGCATAGGATTCGTGAGGCTGTTGGGATCATTCACCTTATGGTTCACAAAGGTATTGTTCTTGAGGTAGTGAACACTATTTTTGAGGCTGACAAAAAGGAGGTGGCCGCGCCTAAGATTCTTGTGGAAGACTTGTTGAAGAAAACCCATTTAACTTATTATTATTATGAAATTCTCCATGAGGGTGTTCAGGATAAAAAGATGCTAAAGAAGATGCTTCCAAGTAGATTCTTACGTGATCCGAAGAAGATGTCCTCTTCTGTTAATACATCGATATCTTGAATGCATGGAACAGTCATACATTTTGCATGATTTTAGTTCCAAACCTTGCGAAGCTTCAATTTCTATTGCCATGTAAGAAAAGGTCTACTGGCATATCAACAAAGAAGACATTCAACAGGATTTTACAAGGATGTGGAGACATCCTAATAATATGTCAAACTACATGAGCACTCATGTATAGAATCATAGCTCTGTCATAGGCTGCTCTTTCCTTTGTTGACAGAATTCCAACATGTCAGCAAGCTCCTCCACTGATAGTCCTGGGTACGTAGCTTCACTTGGGCCGAGATCATCTTCATTCAACTATTGAGGCTCCAATCTCTGTTGCCATGGAAGCTAGGTAAGGCATTTAGCTACCTCTTGGTGATTAAAATCCTCATTTCTGGTGAAATAAAGACTTTTTTTTTTCCTGATATGGTAGTGCTCCATATAATGCTTACACTTCCCTCCTCTCCACGTCAGAATTCCCCATGTCTCAGAAATCTGCGCTACCAGGAATCCTGCCCATCTGGCTTCTTCAGGCTGAGTTCACCAGATATTGAGGTTGAACACATTTGTGCGCTCAAACTCTGGTAACTTGCAAGGCACTATGCTAAGTCTCGGTAATGTACATCCTCATTTCTCTTGGCAGAAAGAAATAGTGGGACATTTTCATTTTTACTTATCTTAGTGCTGTGTATTTCGTTCACTCCGTTTAACCTGTAGATTCTTTTTATTCTCTAAGAATCAACCATATATATGTCAGATAATCTTGTCAAACATTGTAAACTTGTACCAAATTGCTTAGAGAAATATGGCAATGTCCCTTGCCTTTGACAGTTTTAAAAATCTTCATAGCTCCTTCCATATCTTTGCATTTGGCATATAAATCAGAAAGCGAAGTATTTATGTACACGTCATAATTTCCACACTTGATTATCCACCCTTGGACCATCTTTCCAGTCTCAAGGTCTTCAAGCATAGTACAGGCCGTCAGGACACAAGGGAAAGTGAAACTATTGGGCAGAAAGTGCCATGACGACACAATTGCCGGAAAAGATCTTTAAGCAATCTGATTCTCTCCATTCCTAACTGCCCCTGCAATTATAGCATTCCAACAAACCACATTCTCACACGACACATCACGAAACACCCTCAGAGCATCATCAAACCTATGGTTCTTCGCGAGCCAATCAATCATCCCAGCTCGAACATAACCATTCGCACGGAAACCTTTCCTCAATGCCAGAGAGTAGACTTGCATACCATTCGGCGGAGCTCGCAACGCAGCACAAGCCGAGATAACACTTCCATAAGTTATCTCGTCGGCATCGAAACCCAACTCATGCATCCTGCAATAGTGTTTCATCGAGAATGTTGGGTTTCGATGACACAAGAAATTGATATATCCATCGCACAAGCCGAGATAACACTTCCATATGTTGAGAATTTAATGTTATGATGACACAAGAAATTGATATATCCATCGCAGGGTTATTCACGTTTGATTCGAGCAATATATGACTAGTATGTTTGGTATTGTGGTTATTTCAGAATCCCATTCTTGATAATACATTTTTTTTTCCTTAAACAGAACTTTTAATTTTTCTGTGAATTAAGAATTTAATATTCTGATGACACAAGAAATTGATATATTCATCACATGGTTATTTACGTTTGATTCAAACAATACATGACTAGTTTTTCTAGTAAATTTATTTAGTGTAGAAGAAGAAAATATAATACATAAAATTCATACTATTTCTATTCATTCTACTATAGTTTCTTTAGATTTTTCATTGTAAATTAATCGAGAGCTAATTAGCCCATATGATATGATGAGGAAGGAATTCAATTCTTAACGATCTCTCTTTTGCATTTTTTTTTCTAAATTGAAACTAACTTTTAATTTTCCTACGAATTGAGAACCTAATGTTCCAATAACACAAGAAACTGGTAAATTCATTGCACAGTTATTTACGTTTGTATCAAAAAATATATGACTAGTTTGTTTGGCATGGTGGTTATTTCAGATTTATTTCCAAGTAAATAAAAAGAAAATGAATTACATAAAATTCGTACTAGTTCTTTTCATTGTAAATTAATCGATAGTTGTTTAGCCTAGACATGTGATATGACGAGGAAGGAATCATATTTAAAAATCTCCACAACGAGACCAGAGAAGGTGTGGAGTAGTACCAAAAAAAAGAAAAAAAGAAAAAAGTTATGCTGAAAAGTCACATTTGCACATGCTTCCACAAATTTCACATTCGTGCTGAAAATTGGATGACACTTAGAAGTCAAGATAAAAACGACACGAGCTATATACGAAGCAGCAAATCGATAAAGTTGAGGACCAAAATGTAATTTTTCATTTTTTTGTTCTGAGCAAATGACCCCTGAATTTCGATCACATACACAATGCGGCTCTTGAATTCTTAATATACTTAATATGATTCCTAAAATTTGCTCAAAGTTTAATGTGATCCTTAAATAAGGATTATATTGAATAAATTAAAATTTTATAAATATTTTCATATAACTAAGAGATTATATTAAATAATTAACAATTAGGGACCACATTAAATAAATTAAAAATTTAATGACGATATTATTTATTGGACTAAAGTTCAGAAACTATTTCGGATGAACATTGTATGTTGGATCAAAAGTATATGAATAACTTATATTGTTAGCCTTTTCATTTTCAAACCATGCTTGCAGTGGAGACGAGGTTTGGTGGTTTCGAGAAACAAGAACGATCCTGGTCAACGAGGAAGCCCGATCTCATCCTCTGAAAATTTCTTTCCTTTTTCTATTCCGTTTTTCAATGGAAAGGTGATCCTCGTACAGCGAAGACAATGTCGGAAATCCGGAGCAGATAATTTTCTTTAATATGTAATCGGTGCATTTTCTTGCAAAGAATGCCTCCTACTTGCTCATCAAGCCGCAGTAATGGCCCTGATTCTTGTTTGACAATTGCTTTCGATCCTACTTGATCATTTCCTGCATTACTGCATCGTCACAAGACGAACGGATTAAACCTTTCGTTTACAGCATTACACGATTTACCATCTTGTCTATTAATCAGCGCGTGCCCTTGTTCGTAGTAATGATCTTAACCTGCGAGTTTATTGAGTGTACAAGGGAGTAATTAATAGACATAGAGTAGGAAATGAGGACAAGTTGTCCTTCTTTCCCAATTAAATCTCGATAACGTGTGTCCGCACTACCAAGAGAACTTTATATTACAGCGACGGTAAGGATGACACCGACAGCAGTTGCATCAACCTGCTGTTGTCTTTGATTGCGATTACCTTGAGATAGGTAGCTGCTGCCTAATGTCATCCATCGAGCATGAGAAATAGAAAGATTTTCTCTTTGCAACGTAGACCGATCGAACTAGAGTTCAAGCAAGTTTAAGATTGGGAGTTGTTGACTGCAGTTGTATGAGGCCACTACCTCCGTGATCAAAACTGATGGAGAAGCGCAAGAGAGAGCTGTCAAGAAAGTGCACGAGAAACTGAAGGTGTTGGAAGAGGGTATCGAGGGCAGTTATCCGGGGGAATCTCTGTTGGAATTTTGTTTGTTAAAATAAAATGAGTGCTTTTCCCACATACTTTGTTTTAAAAATGTGGGATTTCCTAGAAAATGAATGATTGGGTAACCATACTTAGGGGTGAGTACGGTCCGGGTTGGTCCGGGCCATTTAAAAATGTGGGATTTCCTTTTTATAGTTAAATGAATGATTGGGTGGGGTCTACACTCGATCAATAATTTTTTTCGTCTTGTTTTTATACTCCCTAAAAAAGCGGGTGCGATACATATTATTTGGTGCATTTAGCACATTGCTACTTTTGATTTTGGCAAATTGAAGAACAAAGAAGACACGGAAGAGAACGTACTGGGAAGGAAGCCGTGAGGAGATTTACAGCGTAAACTTCGCCATTTTGGATGTCGTGAGTTCGGTTTAATTAGCATTAATCCCTTGCTATTTATTTATTTATTTATTTTTAATTCAACCATTGCCTTTTAATTTGAGAATTTTTGGAAATGAAATATAAAATGAAAATTTGAAATTCTATTTAAAAAAAACTATTATTCCGAATTTTATTCGTGCCTTTTTCAAGATAACCTTTGAAAAAAAATTACTTATTCGGTTTTGCATTGCAATTGTTTGGTTTTCAACTTCTTCCGGAGAGTCGCATTTGTTTATCCGAACAATTTTCTAAAGGACGTGTTTGTTCATTCTTTGGCAACTTTCACGAAGAGTTGTAAGATTATTTCATATATATACTTGTCAATTTTCGGAAAGGAAAGGTAGTCATTTTTTCGAGTCTTCTTTATGAAAAACTGCAGCCAATTTTTCGATTGTTTTCCTAGAAAGACCTTGGAGAAATACTAGAATTACTATTTAGTTTTCTCATTGAGACTTTGTTGTATCCTGGAGGATTTTTGTTGGTGACCATTAGTAACGTTGTGGGGCAAATAAATCCTTAAAAATAATGATATCACGCCTCATAGTCCGAGTTGTTTTACTCGATCCGATTTCATTGTTCAACCCATTTCGAAGCCATATTTTCCAACAATCTCCATCTATCAACGGCGACAACAGGGACTCCTAGACATTGTCGTCTTTTTTATTTTGGGTCCTCATGAAACTATGGAAGAAGTCCTCGGCGTAAAATTTCTGGATTCAGAGAAGTATCCAAGGGTGACCTCTTGGGTGAAAGCTCTAAAGGAGTTGCCGGTGGTGAAGGAGGCATTACGAGAAGCTGCTTCAGTTTTTCAGGGATTGGGCTCTTAAATTTGCAGCAGCTTGATGCTTATAAGGATATCCTTAATCATAAATCTGTGACACTCAAATCATATATTTGATCGCACTTTTATGTAATCCAAATGCATTTGTGGAATAAGCTATTGCCCATTAAAATTCAATTCAAATGTTCCACTACATCTCAATCTCTCTACCAATTCTTTTACTGCGATAACACTAAACTAGCCATTCTCTTAATCCTACTATGTTATATTATGGCGGCATGTGTGGTAGACATGTAACCTGTTTTGCTGATAATTCATGTACCTGTTATTTCCTCCCATGACGAAGTTTGCATAGTTGGAAATTTGTCAAGAGGCCTTGGATGATGAGCTCTCACTGTATTAAAGTTAGCAACTGTGATGCATTCGCTTTGAATACTTGTGAAATAGTGAAGTATTCTAGTTTAAACTTCATGACTTTAGTCACCATTTGTGAATATAAAAGATGTCTTGTTTTGTTTGGTTGTTTTGATATGTTTGTTTGTTTCCTTTCATTGTATATACCTAGTTACAGGTTTCTTAAGCTAGGATTAGATTAGAATTCCTAAGGTGGAGAAAGCGTGAAGACGGTAGAGGTTGATGTCCATTCCGACCATTATCATGTACAATTTGTTTTCCAACATATGTCTCGTGTTCCATTTGATGTATAAAACTCGACGAGTTGTGGGTTTTTTTTTTCTTTTTTCCCTTTTTCCCTTTTATTGTGTTCTCTTTCATATTTTTAGGATTGCATGATAGATTTATTGCTTTTCTTGACTGTTTACTTAATGTCTTGCAATTTTATTTTCATCGATTGTTTTCCCTTCCTTTCTTAGAAATATAACAGAATGAAAGTAATCCACCACGCATGATCACTTAGTATAGAATTGATGATATCGAAAATATAAAAAGAGATACATTGACATATTAGGAAAAACACAACATACTGTTTAGGTACCGAAATGACGCTAATAGCTCTATTAGCGTAACTTAAGTCCCCAAATCTAGATATCTGGTTGCGTAGGAATCGAGGGAACTCTCTCAACCCTTAATTGGGTTTTCTAGCCGACCAAAAAAAAAAGGCTAGTGGCGACTCCTATATATTCTTAGGTTGTTAAATACCTAGATTGTGTAAATAAACCCGTTGTCGCACGGGGTACAAGCTTGGGAGAGCTCGTGAGCTCGTGGAGGGAACTTTTGTGATCAAATTATCCCATAAACCCGACCTTTTCCCCTTTGACATTTGAGGGCGGCGAGATCGGGTCACGACACTTATGCAAAATCTAAATTCAATTTAAGCTACCATTTTAATACTCAAATAAATGCGTCAACATAGGCCATCAATCTCTTGCCCCTTACATATTATACATCAGATTACATGCATTAATGCTACAATATCTCAACCATCCTTCTATATGGATCAATGGTGTTGCATTGACTTATTCAAAATATAAATTCAATTTAAGCTACCATTATTATTTGGATACGTATGTGTAGAAATAGGACCATTACTCTCTTGTCATATACATATCATACGTCAGATCACATTTCCCTTTTGTTTTTTTTTTCTTGTATAAATAAGTAAACTAGAGTTAGATCACATTCCTTATTGCTACATATCTCAAACCTCCTCCGATAGGGTAGCGAGCGCCGCCGCCGAGGGAAGAAAAGACCGAGTCAATGGGGGAAAGACAAGTTCGAACCAAAAAAAAAAACGAAAAGAAAAGGGGAAAGACATGATTTGGGAAACCAACGAGAGTAAATTGAAGTTGCAGTAGAAAGCCCAAAGCTGGAGGCCCAAAAGGTCACGAGATAAAAAATCATGTCTTGTTACGTAATTTCAATTGAACCGACATGATATTTTTTCTAGGGGTGTGCAACTAGACCGGGTTTACCCGATTCCCAGTTCGGCCCACTTGGAAAACAGGGTCGGGAACCCGTTCCGGCTGAGAACCGGTTCCCAAAACGCAGACCCTGTTTAAACCGGTCTGGGAACCGGTTCTGAGGGATTACCCACCCGAGAACTGGTTTGATCGGACCGGCTTGGGAACTGGTTGGAGAACTGGTTTTTACGCCTAAAGCAAAACCCTAATTTTATTTCTTTCTTTACCTGTAGTGGCGCAGACGCAGAGAAGAGAGAACCAGACTTCCTTGAGCTCCTCTCTTGGTTCCCCTCGCGCTTGCACCACCGCTGCCAAGCTCCTCCTCCTCCCTCGCCCCACCGCCCCCGCCGTCACCGTCACCGTCGTCATCACCCCCAACAACCTCCACCCGCTCGACCCCTTCCTCGCCTCCTCCTCTTTGCTCCAGCCTCTCGTCTTGCCTTCCCCAGAGCCTCCCGCCGCGCCACATCCACCGTGGGTGCGCTTCGTCGCCAGAGTCCGCGCCCTCCGCGACCTCCACCTCCCGCTCCTCTCCCGGTGGTTCGAGTCCCACCCCTCCCCGCCCTGCGCGGTCGTCTCCGACTTCTTCCTCGAGTGGACCCACCATTTTGCCCGCGACCGTGGCGTCTCGCGAGTCGTCTTCTCGTTGTCCGACGCGTTCGAGCTCTCCATCACCTTCGCCCCGTGGTGGGACCTCCTCCGGCCCGATGAGGAGTCAACGGTCTCGTTTGCTAGTTCGCTCACCACCTCTGGGTGCCACCGCCGCTGCGACCAGACACCAAAAGCCGCCGTTCCTGCCGCGATTCCTCGTTCGTCCGAGCCCCCTGCACCACCACCTCCCTGCTGCTGGGTCCTTCTCTTCTCGACGCCCGACAGATTTGCTCCGCTCGTATCCTGGTGAGCTCCCCCGACCACCCCTGCTTCTTTCTTTCTTTCTTTTCTCTTTTTTTTTTTTTTTTTTTGGTTTGGCAGAATGTCTTTGTTGCTCCTTCTTCTGCAATTTGGTCAACTTCTCAAACTAGGATCTTGATAAAATTTTTATGGGAGGTAATTGATCATATTCATCTTCTTCCTCCGTGTCCGAAAGTATGCTATCGTCCATCTCATAGTCAGCACCACCGGTACTAGGTGGGGATGATGTCGCAGAAGGGAGGAGAGAAGGTGAGGTAGAGACGGCTGCCTCTTAGCATTTGGTGGTCCCAGAGCAAAGCATTTGGTGGGTGCTGGTGGTTGGGTTTGGGTTCGGCGGGTGGGCAAGCGTGACCAATTTCGTCCACTAGATCGACACGTTCGGGCTCTTCACCAAGTGCTACCAATGCCCTCCTCCTACACTTCCCCCGCCGACGCCCCACCCCCTCAACGTCACCGCATCTCCACCGCTCCAACACCCTCGCCACGGCCTTCGCAACCCTTGAATTTCCTCCTGATTTTCCTGCAATTAGCGATTGGGAATTCACAAAATCTCAAAGTCGTGCCAAAGAAAAGCTTCAAATGTTGCTCCTAAAGAAGCTTTGGGGATTTTCCTAGTAGGCAGAGGAGATAGGAACTGAAATGCACAATCGCCCCCAAATTGTCTATTTCCATTTTTTCCAATTAAACCCCAACACCACTTCTATTTTCTGAGTTTAGCTTATAGTTTTTGTCATGTCCTTGAGAGAGGGAGAGAAGGCGAGAGAGAGCGAGAGAGAGAGAGAGAGAGAGAGAGAGAGAGAGAGAGAATATTGATCCATCCGTATGTTTAGCTATCTTTTGATATGAGATGATGTTCTCAAACAGGTTCCAATATAAACAGGGTCAACCCTGTTCCCGGACCGAAAAAACAGGGTGGGCCGGGAATAGGGTCTAATGAAAACAGGGTAGGGAACATGGTCCAAAAAAGGAGAACCGGTTATAACAGGGTAGGGAATAGGGTCCAGGTCTAGACCCTACCCACCCTGGACCCGCTCACCCCTGATTTTTTCTTAGGGTCTTGCCTTTTGCATTCTTTATTTGATTTTAACACCCCCCTTTTACAGTATACTGACTAAATTACCCTTCGTTTTTCACATATCATACCCACAAAGACCGAAAAAAGGGGCATATATGAGAATCTCTTTATTTATTTCTTTTTTCTTTCACTTTCCTTTATCTTGGTGATTTTGTTGATTAGGGATTCATGGATCGATGTCGTCATTTCCTGACTAATTGTAGATACACAAGAGTTATTCTCTTAATATTTAGGTCTTTGCTTATGTTTTCATGGGCATAAGCACTTTCATCACTTTGCTCCGATCCTCAGAATTTATCATAAGAATCAAATAATCACCATATATAATTAAATTTCTAGAAGGATTTTGTTGATATAGGGATGGTTATACCAATGGTTTGTAAGGGGTGATGGTAAGGTATAAAGGAAGCTCGTGAGGTATTGTGAGACCGTCGGTTGGTGGTGTGCATGGAGGTGTTAGAGGGAGAAGATGAAAAAGTGTCCACAATGTGCTTTAACACAAGCGAGAACAAAAAGGAAAGCGGAAGAAAAAGAAGAAACAAATTCAAAAAATGACCCCACACTCAACTAGGCGGTGCAACATTTAAATAAGGAAAAAATGATGAGTAATATTGGTTAATACATCATAAAACGAAGTGTTTAAACTAAATAAGGAATGGAAAAAGTGTTGTTCTTGATTTTTTCATTTTAAAGGTTTTCTTGCTAATTTTACAAGATCACAAGTTTGCAAAAATCTAAAGTAAACTCGAGTTTGCAAGAGCTTGATTAATCTTGAACAATTCGCACATAATATCTCATTTTGTGGGAGTCCGAGTCACTTGCAAATTCCTAAGTATTCACGCGTTATATAAATTATTGTTTTGTTTCACTCAAACCCATTCATGATGAGCTGCTAAATAGTATGGATTTTCAGGTTCATATTATTTAGATGCACGGGAGTTATCCTCTTCATATTTAGGTCTTTGCTTATGTTGCTCGTCGGCTTGAGCATCTAGATAATTATATTTTGATTTTCAGAATTTATTGCAAGAATCAAAGAATCGCCATAGAGCATTAAATTTAAAAAAAGATCATTTTATCAAAAGGGTGATTTTGCCAGATATGCCAAGGATACGTGAGTGGCGATGGTAAGGTAGAGAGGAAGTTCATGAGACTCTGCGAGGTTGCCCAATTGTCGATGTGCATGAAGGTGTCTGGGGAGGAAGATGAAGAAGGACTGACAGTACGCTTCAACACAAGCGAGAACAAGAAGAAGGAAAGCGGAAAAGAAAAAAGAAACAAATTTGAAAAGGACTCCAGACGAGTCCCCACACTAAATCATGCAGGGTTCAACATTTAAAAGGAGAAAATGAAGACTTATATGGTTAATAAGCCGTAAAAGGAAGTGTTTAAACCAAACGAGAAAGAAAAAAGCGCTATCCTTATATATATTGGGTGTTTCACGGGATCACGAATTTGCAACGATCTAACATAAACGCGAGTTCAGAGCTTGATTAGTCTTGAACAAGTCGTACCAAATATCATATTTCGCGGACGGCTCCTAAGAATTCATGCGCAATATAATTACCGTTTCGTTCTCTCGACACCGTTTGTGGTGACCTCCTAAGAAGATTTATTTTACTCCTCTGCTCGTCCACGCACCTCACGAAGTCGCTCAAATCTTTATCCGAGCTCCCTCCATTGATTGCATCCCGAGCGGCGCCGCTCATCTCCTTGGCTCGGACCCTTTGGGGCAGATCACTCCTCAGTGACTCGGCCAAAACCCGGGCCAACTCTGCCGCCTCCGGTATCTTCTCCAACTTCTCGCCGACACGGATCCCCACGCCCAGCTCGTCCACCAGCAGCTTGGCATTCACGAATTGCTCCGCGCCCATCGGCCACGTCAGCATCACCGCCCCGGCGCTGAGCCCCTCCAGCGTCGAGTTCCACCCGCAGTGAGTCAGGAACGTGCCCACGGCCCGGTGCCTCAGTATCGCCACTTGCGGGGCCCAGCCCCTGATCACGAGGCCCCTCCCGGCCACCCGTGCTTCGAATTCCTCGGGGACCACCCCGACATCCCCCGCCGCCACGTGCCCTCCCCTGCTCGACTGCCTCGCGCATAGGATGAATCTGACCCCGCTCCGCTCCAGCCCGGCCGCCAGCTCATCCATTTGCCGTTGATTCAGCACGGCGCGGCTCCCGAAGCACACGTAGACGACGGACCCACCGGGGCAGGCGTCCAGCCACGTCAGCACCTCGCCGGCCGACACCGAGCTGGGCCCGCCCCTGTCGACGGGCCCGGCCGAGCCATCGCCCTCGGCCGGCAGGAGCGGGCCCACGGCCCAAACCCGGTCGTGCCCGAGGTCTTTCCTGAGGTGGTCCAGGTAGGCACGCTCCAACCCGTCGAACGAGTTGACCACGATTCCCCAGCTCTCGATGTTGCCGAGCGCGTCCTCCCGGTGGCGCTCCATCTCCGAATCTCCAGCCTCGTAGCTCCTGTATACGTCGGGCAGGTGCGACCAGGGGAAGCGGGGGCTGTCCGGCAGCTTCGCGAACGAGACCGCCGACTCCTCGTCGGGCCGGAGGAGGTCCCGCCACAGGGCGAAGGCGACGGAGAGTCCGAACGCGCCGGACGGCGAGAAGACGACGCGCGGGATGCCGCGGTCGCGGGCGAAGCGGTGGGTCCACCCGAGGAAGAAGTCGGAGACGACGGCGCAGGGCGGGGAGGGGTGGGACTCGAACCACCGGGAGAGAAGCGGGAGGTGGAGCTCGCGGAGGGCGCGGACGGTGGCGACGAGGCGCCTCTGCGGCGTGTGGGGCGTCGCGGGGGGCTCCGGGGAAGGCAAGACGAGAGGCTGGAGCGAGGAAGAAGAGGCGAGGAAGGGGTCGAGCAGGTGGAGGTTGTCGGGGGTGACGACGACGGTGACGGTGACGGCGGCGGCGGCGCGGCGGGGGAGGTGGAGGAGCTTGTGGGAGAGGTCGAGGAGGGGGATGATGTGGCCAGCGGTGGGGTACGGGTACATGAGGATGTGGACGGACATGGCTGGAGCTTCGATCAGGTTCCTGTCGAAGCTAGCAAGAGGGGAACGTGTCTATCGTCTCGCTCTCTCCGCCGCGCTTCGAGGCGGTGGGCTTTCGATGGCGGCGGAGGCGATGGCGGAGGGATTTAAAAGGACGAATCCGTCGAAATGGACGAAGCTTTCTCGAGCGACGTGGCGCAGACAGAGAGAGAGAGAGAGAGAGAGGTGGATTTCGTTGATTGGGAGTCTGGGAGTGATTGCTTTCGTCACCGCTGACGAACGTCCGGCGACAGCGACAAACACGCAACATGACAACGGAGGTGGGCCCCTACCTCGGTGGGGTCACGGGAATTGAGGACTAAGCCCATGGATTAATAATCGAATTATAATTAGATTATGATCTTGTCCTTAGATCAAATTTATTGCTACTTTGCAACGGGCGATGGGATCGGTTCCAAGAAATTAATCTATGAAAGCACAGTTTTTTGTTTTATTTCAACATATTGAAAATTGCAATCAAATCTCACTTCATATTATCTAGAAGAACACAATTGGCCTATTGCTAAATATAGGATCCTCGTAGTAGGCTGGACTAGCATCCAACCGAGAGAGGGCAGCCTTTAAAGAGAAAAGTATAAAAAAAAGACATAAATCTATTGTATTGATATCAATTCAGTTCTAAACATTTTCATTAACTAGTTTAGTTATAATCTTTTATATTGGTATAAATTCAGTTATTCAGCTAATTTTGAGTCAGCTAACACTGATGTAAATGTTGGCCGGTGATCAGATGTTGATGTGGTAATTTTTTAATAATTTTTAAATATTTTTCTTTTATATTTTTTTAGAGCCGGCCACTTTGAGGAAAGTCTAAGGAGGAAGAAGAAAGAAAGGAAAAGAAAAAAAAAAGAAAAAATTAAGAAAAATTGAAAACATAAAAAACATTAAAAATTACCACATTAGCATTTGGTCACCTGTCGATGTCCACATCGGCGTCAGCTAGTCCAAATTGGCCGAATTCAGTATCAATATGAAAATGTTTATGACTAAATTAGTCCAATTGAAATATTTAGAACTAAATTAGTACATGCGCAATAAGTTTATGACTTTTTTGGTACATTTCCCGCCTTTAGAAGCAAAAGTTTGGGAAATCAAGAGAATAAGTATGGGTTTAAATAGGTTGCATTCGATCTGAGACAAATGGGTCAACCCGTGTGACACTTAATCCAATTAACTCCTTTGCCATCTCTAGTACTTGTTTAACTTAGGAAAATGGATGAATCGAGAAAACGATCAATGCAATTGAGCCACTAGTGAGTAAACTTTGCATTCAACAAATTTTGATGGCGTGGAATCACTTCAAAATAGCATAAACTTATACAAATGATTGGGAAAAGAACACCACATATGCTATAATCTTCATAAGACACTTTGATACCATAACTTTTCAATTGATCACTTAAGTGCTAGAACTTTTAAAATTGTTTGCATTTGTGTCATAACTTATATTAATTGATCACCCAAATACCAGAAAATTTCTCTATGGCGTTAAAATTTATAAAAGTTGTAGTAAACATTTCTAAAAAATTATAGTGCTTGAGTAATGGATTGAAAGGTAATAGCAATAGAGCGAGTGTTGTATAAAGGAATAGAATAGTTGGCAATGATTGGATCATCAAGTTAGCGATTTTCGACGAAAAATGAGTAAAAGGACTAGATTGAAATTTCACACAAATGTTTAGGACTAAAGTGGTAAAAGTTTAGGATTAAACTAGTATCACACGTTAGGTTTAGGATTGATTGGGTAATTTTCCCTCTTTAGAGATACGAAGAATCTCCTAATTAACCATCGGCCATGGTGACTCTGTTGAGTAGGCTCCAGTCCTTTAAGAGAAGGTCAGGAGTTTGAAGCCCCTGCAACTCAAGTTGCAAGGAGGCTGGTGGACTATTAGGTGATTGAAGTGTGGCATCGGGATGGTGGTTTCCCCGCTAGCGACACTTGGGGTTTATGTGGTGGCTGTCGGCTAAAACGGTTCCTCCAGTACCAAAAAGAAAAGAAAAGAATCTCCTAATTATATTTCTAACAGTTTAGAATGATAGAAATTCAGCCAATGAGACAATGAAGCAGGCTTTCAATTGTATAATTTCGTTTCAAAGTAATCGTAAGTTGTCCCATTGACTCACCCAAATGTAACTCCAATTTCAGCTACCGTTTTAAAACTCAAATAGAGATGTGTAGAAATAGGGCTATCACTCACTAGCTCATATACATATTATAGAGCGAATCACATTTTCAATGATGATAGATATCTCAACCCTATTATCTCATCACCATTGCACTTTCTATATAAATTACCCTTTGCCATCATGGTGAAACTCGCGCCTAATTTAGCTCTTTTGATGATCGTATTGCTAGTAGCGTTATATCAGTCTCTCTATCGGTGTTCTTGTGAATCAAATACTTATGCACATGTTTGCTGCGCGTAATGATACAATTGTATTTTATTTTATTTTATTTTTGGGTTATGTAGGGAGATCTTGCACATATGGAATTGGAAGCATGGCTCCTAAGGAAACTCTCTCGAGCCATATCCTTTTGCTTCAAGTTTAGGGACTGTGTGGTGCATTGCCTGAGATTTCGGTGCATTACCAAAGGTTGTGTTCATGGGATGTGCAAGTGCCGATGCACTTGAGAGATTATTAGGTGACATCATGCAACAACCAATTATTGTTGACCCAGAACAAAGAGGCCAATTTATTCGTCTTTTTAACATTTGGCCGACACTATCACATGGTTCCTTGGGCCCACAAGTAATCGTGGTGAAGATGTATTCAACAATCGATTTATTTACTATGATTAATATCATTAAAAATCTCAAATTATATTTATTTAGACATAAATACTCTAAATTTGTTTTATATCATTAAAAACTCCAAACTTTCTCATCATGACACATATAAGCCTAATTTTTTTTTTTTTTGTGTCACAAAAAGCCAAGAACTTATAAAAGTATGATAAATGCATCATAAACTGTAATGGATAGTATATATTGAGTTTTTTTGTGACAAAAAAATTTGAGGGTATTTGTATGATAGTTTTGGGGGGTTTTTGGTGACACAAAAAAAGTTAGATATGTTGGATATTTGTGTCACGGTGCATATAGTTTAAGATTTTTGGTAATATATGCCCTATTTAGTAAGTTGGTTGAGATTGGGTGATACTTTATTAGTAATAGAGAAACCAGTGGCAAGTGGACTATTTGAATAATCTTTTATTTACATATGCTAGAGACCCTACTAGTGGCGACAATTAGACGTGAACATATCGTTATAGGGATGCGGTAAAATTCTAATTGCCTTTTTTTGAAAAGGCAACTCGTATGATATATCTAATGAGTGAATCTTACAGAGAGTACTTCGTAGAACATCTTTCCGGTGAATGCTCTCCACGTTACCTGAAGAAAGATTTGGATTCTTTTTTGTTCTTTTATTTCAGCTTCGTGCAGTTGTTTTCGACGAATAGGCCCCTTAGCAAGCATTTACTTTGTTTGATGACACGGCGAAGGGAAAATCAAATCAAGAAAAAGCAAATTGACGTTGAATCGATGCCGTTGAAACCGAACCAACCCATCCACCCTCGCCTCGGTCGGTACCAGTTGAAATCTTATTAGGAAATAAAAAGAACAAAATAAAATAAATGGTCTGTAAATTTTGTCTTAATATACAATGTACTCTATATACTTTTAATTTATTTTATATGATCCATGAATTTTAACCAAATGTGTAATAAAATTCTTGAATTTTTAATTTGTTCAATATAATATCTGAACTTTTAATAACTATTCAATTTAGTCTATAAATTATTATAGAGAGGGAGCTCGTGAGGCTTTGTGAGATTGTCTGGTTATTGGTGTCGGAAGAGGGAGATGAAGAAATGCCGGCAATGCGCTTCAACAAAAGCAAGAACAAGAAAAAGCAAAGTGGAAGAAAAAGAAGAAACGAATTCGAAAAATGACCCCACACAAGCCCTGCACTTGACCATGCAAGGTCCGGCATTTAAAGGAGAAAATAAAGAGTGATATGGTTAATACTATATAAAAGGAAGTATTTAAACCAAATGAGGAGTGAAAAAAATGCTATCCTTAATATTTTATTTAAAGTGTTTTCTTACTAATTTTACAAGATCACGAGTTTGCAAAGATCTAAGAGAAAGGCAAGTTTGCAAGAACTCGATTTGTCTTGAGCAATTCATACAAAACATCTTAATTCATGGGAGTCCAAGTCACTTGCCGTCCCCGAAAATTCACACATTATATAAATCATCGTTTCGTTCTATCGATACCGTCCGTGGTGAGTTGCTAAAATGTATGCATTTTGCTCCTCCTTTGCTCGTCCACACACCTCACGAAGTCGCTCAAATCTTTATCTGAGCTCCCTCCATTGGTTGCATCCCGAGCGGCGCCGCTTATCTCCTTGGCTCGGACCCTCTGGGGCAGATCGCCCCTCAGTGACTCGGCCAAAACCCGAGCCAACTCCTCTGCCTCCGGTATTTTCTCCGACCCCTCGCCGACCCGGATCCCCACGCCCAGCTCGTCCACCAGCAGCTTGGCATTCACGAATTGCTCTGCGCCCATTGGCCACGTCAGCATCACTGCCCCAGCGCTGAGCCCCTCCAGCGTCGAGTTCCAGCCGCAGTGAGTCAGGAACGTGCCCACGGCCCGGTGCCTCAATATCGGCACTTGTGGCGCCCAGCCCCTGACCACGAGGCCCCTCCCGGCCACCCGTGCTTCGAAGTCCTCCGGGACCGCCCCGATATCGCCTGCCGCCACGTGCCCTCCCCTGCTCGATTGCCTCGCGCATAGGATGAATCTGACCCCGCTCCGCTCCAGCCCGGCTGCCAGCTCATCCATTTGCCGTTGATTCAGCACGGCGCGGCTCCCGAAGCACACGTAGACGACGGACCCGCCTGGGCAGGCGTCCAGCCACGTCAGCACCTCGCTGGCCGATACCGAGCTGGGCCCGCCCCTGTTGACGGGCCCGGCCGAGCCATCGCCCTCGGCCGGGAGGATCGGGCCCACGGCCCAAACCCTGTCGTGCCCGAGGTCTTTCCTGAGGTGATCCAGGTAGGCCCGCTCCAACCCGTCGAACGAGTTGACCACGATTCCCCAGCTCTCGATGTTGCCGATCGCGTCCTCCCGGTAGCGCTCCATCTCCGGATCGCCAGCCTCGTAGATCCTGTATACCTGGGGCAGGTGCGACCAGGGGAAGCCGGGGCGGTTCGGCAACCTCGCGAACGAGACCGTCGACCCCTCGTCGGACCGGGGGAGGTCCCGCCACAAGGCGTAGGTGACGGAGAGCGCGAAGGCGCCGGACGGCGAGAAGACGACGCGCGGGACGCCGCGGTCGCGGGCGAAGCGGTGGGTCCACCCGAGGAAGAAGTCGGAGACGACGGCGCAGGGCGGGGAGGGGTGGGACTCGAACCACCGGGAGAGGAGGGGGAGGTGGAGCTCGCGGAGGGCGCGGATGGTGGCGACGAGGCGCCTCTGCGGCGGGTGGGGCGTCGCGGGGGGCTCCGGGGAAGGCAAGACGAGAGGCTGGAGCGAGGAGGAGGAGGCGAGGAAGGGGTCGAGCAGGTGGAGGTTCTCGGGTGTGACGAGGACGGTGACGGTGAGGGGGGCGGCGGCAGCGCGGCGGAGGTGGAGGAGCTTGTGGGCGAGGTCGAGGAGGGGGATGATGTGGCCGGCGGTGGGGTAAGGGTACATGAGGATGTGGACGGACATGGCTGGAGCTTCGATCAGGTCTGGCCGGTCCAAGCTAGCAACGAGGGGAACGCGTCTATCGTCTCGTTCTCTCCGCCGCGCTTCGAGGCGGTGGGCTTTCGATGGCGGGGACGGCGAGGGCGGAGGGATTTAAAAGGACGAAGCTTTCTCGAGCGACGTGGGGGCGCAGAGAGAGAGAGAGAGAGGTGGTTTTCGTTGACTGGGAGTGATTGCTTTCGTCACCGCTGACGAACGTCCGGCGACAGCGACAAACACGCAACAGCGACGGAGGTGGGTCCCTACTTCGGTGGGGTCCCGGGAATTGAGGACTAAGCCCATGAATTAAAAATCGATTTATAATTAAATTATGATCTTGTCCTTAGATCAAAATCCATTGCTACTTTGCAACGGGTGATGGGATCGGTTCCAAGAAATTATTTTACGAAAGCACATCTTTTTTTTTTATTTATTTTTATTTCAATGCTCGGACATGACATTAAAAATTGAAATTAAATTAAAACAGTAAGTCAAATGTCACTTCATATTATTTATAAGAACATGACTTGTCTATTGCTTTCGACTTTTATATCTACATGTGGTGGAGACACATTATATTTCTATGCTCACATGTGCAGGTAGATGAGAGAAAAATCTTAGAAAGGGATGAGAGAGAAGCGATACTTTTTATATTATTTTCCATAGTGCAAGAAGGGACCATGTTCACTGGACAAAAGGAGCTCGTCGGGAAGGTCAATAGGGAGCCCGATGCTAGTGTCAACAAAAGCGTGGAGCATGGTGCAGTTGGCATCATAGATATTCAACTTATCAACGCTCTGTGACTTCAGGAGTAGGGAGGCGTAGAGAGAAGAGAATATAGCTTGTAAGAGAGAAAATAAAGATGCGATTTGCAATAGGTGAGGATTGTGACATCAAAGGCTTGAAAAGAAAGAAGATGAAGGAAAGTGGGACCCACATGAGAAAAAAAAATATAAAGAGTTGACAAAAAAATGGCTGCAACTGTTTATAGAGTTGTAAAAGTGTTAAGCCATATAAAAGGTATTATGGCCAAAACACTACAAAGGGAGTGTTTAAACGAAAGGAGGAGTGGAAGAATGTGGTCATTCCTCTAATTAGGTTGCAATTGCTACATGAATTTCCTCCCTTGTTTCCCCAACATTAGTCGCTAGTTGTTCATCCTTCGACTATTACGCTTTGCATGGGCAACCTCGCCCAACATCAGCACGGTGTTGTAAGCTTAAGTCACAACTATCCTCCACCCGCACGAGTTTTGAATTGAGTTCCGAATTGAGTTACTTCATAAAATTTATTTCTTTAAAGAAGCCATTTACCATCTTATTTGCTCGTTATGGGTACTTCATGTCATGTAAGAAAGCATTTAGATGGATGTAAATAATTCTATAAATTTTTTACACTTCAACAGTTAAAAGGAAAGCTAGAAACTTGCCTTTTTTATAGATTTTTTTTTTTGGTAAACAAAATCTACTCCTCATATGACTAAATTCACCCATTTTTCACAAAAATAAAATAAAATAATCCTCTATCATTCAATTACAATTTAAAATTAGTTGTCCTAAATTTATTTACTTTGCCTTTTATAGCATTTCTATATCCATGTAAATTTTATTAAACCTAAATATTGCGTAAAGTAAGAACTTTGTTTTGAAAATGCTAGTGAAATATCATACTATTTATGAAGAGATATTAAGATACCTAATTGTCCATAGATATTTCTCTAAGTCTTACATGCTATATCAATTCTTTGATATAGTAAATAAAGAGACTTGATAAATAATTTAGACTAATAAGATTAATAAAAATTTCACTAAAAAAGTGAGTTTTTGAGATAAGAGGGTCCAATAATAGATAAGTTATTATAAGATCAATGATGAAGAATAGACTTTTCAGTTTTATACTATATCAAAAAGTGTCTTTACAATTAGTGAGATAATTTTACATGGAGTATATAAAACGTTATAAGAATATCTGATAATGCACTTTTCTTTAATACACTAAAAAAAAAACATGTGAAATGTTTAATTATGGTAATTATCCTAAATAAAAAGGAAATCAGCCATCATTATAAATTGCAATTGAAAATTGAGAATAATGTTGTTTTTTAGTGTAAATGGGGGTGGAAATAGTTATTTATGGGTGGAAATAGTGTCACCCAAACAAAATTGAATATAAAAATTTCTGCCATGGGTTGAACATTATGTATAATAAAATAAATTTTTTGCCTAATTAACCTAATTATTGACTTTTGTCCTTAAAAATGGATAACTATATAAACATCTAAAAAATTTTGTATGATAAAAAAAATGCAAATGTCTTTCAAAAATGAACGGACTTAATCATCATGATAATAATATTGTTACTGATATAAAATCTAACTTTTATGTTAAATTAATTGCATGATGGGTAAATTTATAGAATGATTAGTTGGCATGATCATATCACATATATGTATCATGTTAAGAAATTTTTTATATTTTATTATTCATAAATTTGCTCATATTATATTTGACCTGATTGATTATTACTCTGTAAAATCACATATAATAAAAAAGGTTTATTATTGAATATAACATTATTGAGAAATATTATTGCACATCTGATTTAAGTATTTTTTGTCTAGATGGGTGCAATTTCTCCGGTTAAAATTCTAATTTTGGTACTTGTGGAAGAAGGGAGACTTGAACATTAAATTATGATATTTTAGCGTAGTGGTTCCAGTCAGGTCAATGGATGAGTATAGGTTTTGATGAAATTGTGTTCAATGCTAGTTAATTAAAATTTTAATGGTATATACAAGTTAAAAATCAATCTATTTATCACCTGACACGATTCTTTCATTTGCCCCTTTTTACCGGTACCGGTGAATCGAGAAGGACAAATAACCCAATTAAGCCACCACAGGGTGAACTTTGGCATTCGAAAGCTTTTGATGGCCTGAAATCACTTCATAAATAGCCTATAAGCAGATATACAAATTATTCATGAATTAAACATTAGCATCGTCCTTTGGTTTCTACACTTGCTTAAATCACTTTGACCTCCATTCAATGTCAAAATCAACTTAAGAATACATACACATAAAAGCTTTATATTTGTAAGTGATAGAGAAAATTGTGTAATTTCTTTATATATCCACGAAGAGTACTTATTTATCGACTTCATAAGATGATCTTCTAGTGCAACTATATATTATGATGTTGATTATAATTGATCGAGGATATGCATAGTGAAAACAGGTACCTGAGAGGTACATTTCTAATAGATTATAATTATAAATATCAAGAAATTCATGTATTCATTGGTAGAATTTAATTTCAAAGTAATCATAGGTCATCGTATTGACTTATGCAAAATCCAAATTCAATTTAAGCTACCATTATAATACTCAAATAAATGCGTCAATATAGGACCATTACTCTCTTGCCCCTGTGCATATTATACATCAAATTACATTCATTAATGCTACAATATCTCAACCTTCCTTCTATATGAATCAATGACATTGCATTGACTTATTGAAAATCTAAATCCAATTTAAGCTACCATTAATATTTGGATACATATGTGTAGAAATAGGACCATTACTCTCTTGCCATATACATATTATACATCAGATCACATTCCATTTTGTTTTTTTTTGTTTTTTCTTGTATAAATAGGTAAACTAGATCACATTCCTTATTGCTACAAAATATCTCAAACCTCCTTAGTCACCAAACTTCTACATAAGTCCCCTCATCGTTGAGACTCTTCCTCCTGTTCCCGAGGGTAAGAGAAGAAAAGCTTTCTCTCCAATTGGGAGGGGGGAGGATAGAGTGTGCGGGCATCAACACCTTAAAATAAGGAATGCATTGAGGCTGGGCGATGGGTTACCGGACTACCGTGGAAGCCCTTGTCAGAAGCTTGCTTCCTATTGGTTATATACATGCTTCATACAATGTCTAGAATCGGTACGTGTAACTAGTATCCTAGGTTCAAGACACTATGTGAATCACATATTTGTGTCTAACTAGTATCCTAGGTTCTAGCCATTATGCGAATCACATATTTGTGTACATGTTTGCGATGTGTGATGATACAATTCTTTTATTTGTTTTTTGGGATTTTGCAGGGACACCAAGTGTGGATGAAACTAGAAGCAGCCTGCCTTCTGAGGAAACTCCCGTGGACAATGCCTGTTGCGCCGAGTCCAAAGACTGCGCGGTGCATTGCTAGCGATTTGGGTGCATCAATGAAGGTTGTGTTGATGGGTTGTGCAAGTGTCGATGCACTTGATTTATTATTATTTGATGAAATAAAAATAAAATACCCATTTTTCGTTCTTGCGATCATCTGTCGTTTTTCAAATTTTCTCTCTCTCTTCTATCAATTAATTAATTTATATATAAATATATGTTGGGTAAGAGAGAATGCATCGCACATGCGAGCCATGGGGTTGCAAACTCTCACGCCCCCAAATCTAATAGTAATCAAATCCCCAATCTACTTTCCATCCACCTTGTGCTTCTACCTTTTTTGCTCCTTTCCCTTTATTAATTTTTATAAACCTCCCTTTTAAATTATTGCCAAATTATTACAAAATGTCTTGATTAATAAATTTCCCTTTGCACTATGCTTTAACGTGTCGATGTTATTTCTTTTTTGTGGGGGGTGGCTTCGGCAATCACGGTGAGCATTTACACTTTGTGGATAGAACGGAATAGCTCGGTTTGATTCGATACTTTGATGCTTCGTGGGTTTTATTTTGTCTTTGTTTTTAGGAATAATAATCTTCTTCATACATTTTCTCTTCGTTGCTCTTGTAACAATCCATGAACTTTGATCTAATTTGCAATATCAACTATGAACTTTTAATTTGTGCAATGTGGTCTATGAATGCAAGTCTAATGTAAACTTTCATTATTTTCAATATGGTCTATGGACTATTGGTAAATATTCGATATAGTCCTTTTGTTTGCGTTATTTTTACATAGTTTCAAAACTAAATTAAATATTTCTTAATAATTTATGGATCACATTAAAAAAAATAAAAGTTCAAAAGATGACATTGTGCATTAAATCAAAGTTCATAAATTATATGGATCATTTTTCTTTGTTTTTACTTTGGTAGTCCTATGCATGCATGATCTATCCTAAGCAGTGAATATTCTCTTTATTTTTCACTTGTATTAATGGATTCAATCTCTTGTTAAATTCATTTTGCTTTTATGTGGTTAATAATATTGAATCTCGCAACGCAAGGTGAATAATATTATTAGATTACTTGATAATTAGATAGCATATTTATCTAATAATTTAAATTTTTGAAACAGTTAACATTGGTCTCATGAAATCTTTTGATCGGCAGCACTTTCGTAAAATTTTATAGTAGTGAAGTAGGAAACCTTAAGTTTGGAGGTTTTCATATCCCTTATTTGCCTCCGTAATTGTATTTCTCCACACTCATTAATAGGTTGAAGCCTAGTTGGTGCTCCAAGGAGAATGTTAGGATATATAGATATTAAACAACGTCTCCATTTAACTGATTAAATTTTTTAATAGTCGGTAGCAATATTTTTATAAATATTTTCTTTGAGTACAATGGAGATGAAATTCCAAACCCACAAAGTAGACTGCTGACTGAATGAGTTAGGTAAAATATAAGTCAGAGTCTCGTCTGAAATTTTCTTCATGTTCAAGTCTCCACTCACGTTTTCCATGGACTTAAGCACCTTGATCACTCTGCTCCAATTCTAAAAAATTATCATAGGAATCAAAGGATTACTATAGAGAATTAAATTTTGAGAAAGATCGTGTCGACATAAAGGGTGGTTATGCCAGATATGCCAATGATTTTAAGGGGTGATTGTAAGGTGGAAAGGAAGCTCATGAGGCACTATGAGATTGTCGGTTGTTGGTGTGCATGGAGGTGTTAGAGGAACAAGATGAAAAATGCCCACAATACACTTTAACACAAGCGAGAACAAAAAGGAAAGAGGAAGAAAAAGAAGAAACAAGTTCAAAAAAGGATCCCACACTCAACTATGTGGGTACAACATTTAAAGGAGAAAAACGAAGAGTAATATAGTTAATACGTTGTAAAAGGAAGTGTTTAAACAAGATAAGGAATGAAAAAAGCGTTGTTCTTGATTTTTTTTTTTTAAAGATTTTCTTGCTAATTTAACAGGATCACAAGTTTGTAAAAATCTAAAATAAATGCGAGGTTGCAAGAACTGAATTAGTCTTTAACAATTTACACATAACATCTCATTTTGTGGGAGTCCAAGTCACTTGCGGTTTCTAAATATTTACGCATCGTATAAATCATTGTTTCATTTCTCTCAAAGCCATTCGTGGTGAGGTGCTAAATAGTATGGATTTCTAGGTTCATATTATTTAGATACACTAGAGTTATCCTCTTTATGTTTAGGTCTTTACTCATGTTGCTCATGGGCTCGAGTATGTCGATCATTATGTTTTGGTTTTTAGGATTCTTCGTAAGAATCAAAAGATTGCCATAGAGCATTAAATTTCGAGGAAGATCGTGCTAGCATACGAATGGTTATGCTAGACATGCTAGGGATTTGTGAGGGGCGATGGTAAGATAAAGAGGAAGCTCATGAGGCTTTGTGAGATTGCCCGACTGTCGGTCTGCATAGAGGTGTCCGGGGAGGAAGATGAAGAAGGACTAATAGAACGCTTCAATGCAAGCGAGAACAAGAAGGAGGAAAGCGAAAAGCCAAAAAAAGAAGAAACAAATTTGAAAAAGGACCCCACACGAGCACCCTGCTTAATCATGCAGGGTTCAACATTTAAAAGGAGAGAACGAACAGCTATATGGTTCATAAGCCGTAAAAGGAAGTGTTTAAACCAAATGAGGAAGGAAAAAAGCGCTACCTTATATATATATTGGGTGTTTTCTTGCAAATTTCACAAGATCACGAATTTGCAACGATCTAATATAAATGTGAGTTTGCAAGAGCTCGATTAGTCTTGAATAATTTGTACCAAACATCATATTTCACGGACACCCAAGTCACTTGCGGCTCCTAAGAATTCATGCATAATACGGTTACTGTTTCGTTTTCTTGACACCGTTTGCGGCGACCTGCTAAAAAATTTGCATTTTGCTCCTCCTTTGCTCATCCACGCACGTCATGAAGTCGCTCAAATCTTTATCCGAGCTCCCTCCATTGATTGCATCCCGAGCGGCACCGCTTATCTCCTTGGCTCGGACCCTTTGGGGCAGATCGCCCCTCAGTGACTCGGCCAAAACCCGGGCCAACTCCTCCGCCTCCGGTATTTTCTCCGACCCCTCGCTGACACGAATCCCCACGCCCAGCTCGTCCACCAGCAACTTGGCATTCACGAATTGCTCCGCGCCCATCGGCCACGTAAGCATCACCGCCCCGGCGCTGAGCCCCTCCAGAGTCGAGTTCCACCCGCAGTGAGTCAAGAACGCACCCACGGCCCGGTGCCTCAGTATTGTCACCTGCGGGGCCCAGCCCCTAATCACGAGGCCCCTCCCGGCCACCCGTGCTTCGAAGTCCTCCGGGACCGCCCCGATATCCCCCGTTGCCACATGCCCTCCCCTGCTCGACTGCCTCGCGCATAGGATGAATCTGACTTCGCTCCGCTCCAGCCCGGCCACCAGCTCATCCATTTGCCGTTGATTCAGCACGGCGCGGCTCCGAAGCACACGTAGACGACGGACCCGCCCGGGCAGGCGTCCAGCCACGTCAGCACCTCGCTGGCCGACACCGAGCTGGGCCCGCCCCTGTTGATGGGCCCGGGCGAGCCATCGCCGTCGGCTGGGAGGATCGGGCCCACGGCCCAAACCCGGTCGTGCCCTAACTCTTTCCTGAGGTGATCCAGGTAGGCACGCTCCAACCCGTCGAACGAGTTGACCACGATTCCCCAGCTCTCGATGTTGCCGATCGCGTCCTCCCGGTAGCGCTCCATCTCCGGATCTCCAGCCTCGTAGATCCTGTATACCTGGGGCAGGTGCGACCAGGGGAAGCGGGGGCGGTCCGGCAGCTTTGCTAACAAGACCGTCGACTCCTCGTCAGGTCGGAGGAGGTCCCTCCATAGGGCGAAGATGACGGAGAGCGCGAAGGCGCCGGTCGGCGAGAAGACGACGCGCGGGACGCCGTGGTCGCGGGCGAAGCGGTGGGTCCACCCGAGGAAGAAGTCGGAGACGACGGCGCAGGGCGGGGAGGGGTGGGACTCGAACCACCGGGAGAGGAGGGGGAGGTGGAGCTCGCGGAGGGCGCGGACGGTGGCGACGACGCGCCTCTGCGGCGGGTGGGGCGTCGCGGGGGGATCTGGGGAAGGCAAGATGAGAGGCTGGAGCGAGGAGGAGGAGGCGAGGAAGGGGTCGAGCAGGTGGAGGTTGTCGGGGGTGACGACGAAGGTGACGGTGACGGGGGCGGCGGCGGCGGCGGCGGTGGGGCGCGGGAGGTGGAGGAGCTTGTGGGCGAGGTCGAGAAGGGGGATGATGTGGCCGGCGGTGGGGTAAGGGTACATGAGGATGTGGACGGACATGGCTGGAGCAACGAGGGGAACGTGTCTATCGTCTCGCTCTCTCCGCCGCGCTTCGAGGCGGTGGGGTTTCGATGGCGGCGACGGCGAGGGCGGAGGGATTTAAAAGGACGAATCCGTCGAAAAGGGCGAAGCTTTCTCGAGCGACGTCCGGCGACAACGACAAACGCGCGGCACGACAATGGAGGTGGGCCCCTACCTCGGGGGGGTCCCGGATATCAAGGACTGAGACCACGAATTAATGACAATTAAATTATAATTAAATTGTGATCTTATTCTTAGATGAAAAATGCACTGCTACTTTACAAAGGCGACGGGATCGGTTCCAAGAAATTAATCTATGAAAGCACTTATTTATTTATTTTTTTTAATTTGAACCCTCCGACGTGACATTGAAAACTGTAATCAAATTAAAACAGTAATTCAAATCTTGCTTCATATTTTGTAGAAGAACACGATTGGCCTATTGCTTTCGACTTTTATGCTTACATGCGGTGGAGACACATTTTGTTTCTACGCTCACATGTCAAGCCGACAAGAGAGAAATCTTAGAAGGGGAAGAGAGAGAAATGATACTTTTTAATATTACTTTCCACAGTGCAAGAAGAGACTGCGTTCACGAAACAAAAGGGGCTCATGGGGAAAGTCAATAGCGAGCCTAATTCTAGTGCTGACAAAAGTGTGAAGCATGATGTAGTTGCCATCATAGATATTCAAACTTATCAACACTTTGCGACTTCAGGAATGGGATGGCGCAAAGAGGGGGTGGCGCAAAGAGAAGAGAATAGCTTGTAAGATAGAAAGTAGAGGGGTGATTTGCATGAGGTGTAGATTTTGATGTCAAAGGTGTGAAAAGAAAGAAGACAAAGAAAAGCATAATCCACATGAGAAAAAAAAAGATATAAAAAGAATTGACAAAATAATAAGGACAACTTTTATAGAGTTGTAATAGAAGTGGTAAGTCATATAAAAAGTATTATGGCCAAAACACTAAAAAAGGAGTGTTTAAACCAGAGGAGAAGTGAAAAATTTGGTCATTTCTCTAATTAGATTGTAAATTTCCTCCATTGCTTTCCCCAACATTAGTTGCTAGTTATTCATCCTTTGACTATTACACTTTACATGGGCAACCTTGCCCAATGTTGGCACAATGTTATAAAGCTTAAGTCACAGCTATCCTCCACCCACATGACTTTCGAAAGGAGAGGGATAGAGAGACTATGTTCATGAACATTGGTACCATTGCCTTTTCTTTTTCTTTTTTTATTATCTTCTCTCTCTAATTATTATAATTATTTTGCTCAATGTTGACATTACGAAAGCTATGAATTCTTTGATTTGGATGGAGATAGATGACTTTATTTCCAAACGGGAAAGACACAGTGAGTGTCACGCAAAAGATTTTATTGACTAATAATAGATTTGAATTGTGCACTCTCAATTTTGAAAGTCGAGATCAGAGACAAGCCCTTTTGAGTTTCAATTGGAGGCCGGGGCGACCACGAGATCGAGATGTGACTAAATCAAGATCTTGATGGATGTGGAAGAATATCTGTGTTGTGTGTTGAGTGAGCAAGCTTCTTAGTTACACAAAACAAAAACTCACAAAATGATCTGTTGATGCCACTTATTATATTGAATCATGCATGCACTTATCCATTATAATCCCCCCCCCCACCTTACCAAAGCTTGAGGACGCAATGATGAAGACCCTGTTCCTTACACAAAAATAATTGAAACACTTCTTTGCTCTAAGGAAAAAAATAGTAAATTAATATAGATTCCAATGCATTAAATTAAAAAGAAGAAAGGAGGGGGACAGAGAGACTATGTTCATGAACATTGGTATCATTGCCTTTTTTTTCCCTCTTTTTTTTTTTTTTTTTTTATCTTCTCTCTCTCATTATTATAATTATTTTTCTCTCTGTTGATATTACGAAAGCTTTTGATGGCCTGAAATCACTTCATAGCAGCATAAAAGCACGTATAAAAATTATTCATGAATTAAAATCAGCATCATCCTCTGGTTTATCATTGCCTATTTTTCCTTTTTTTTTTTTTTTTTATCTTCTCTCTCTGATTATTATAATTATTTTGCTCTCTGTTGATATTACGAAAACTTTTGATGGCCTGAAATCACTTCATAGCAGCATAAAAGCACGTATACAAATTATTCATGAATTAAAATCAGCATCATCCTGTGGTTTCTACATTTGCCAAAATTACTTTGACCTCCATTCAATGTCGAAATCAACTTAAGGACACATACACATAAAAAGGGTCATATTTGTAAGTGGTAGAAAAAACTGTGTAATTTCTTTATATATCAACGAAGAGTACTTATTTAGTGATTTTATAAAATGACCTGATTCATTTGGTATGGAGAGAGCCTATTCGAAAATGAAATAGTCAAACGATGATATGCATCTCGATTTATTTGTTGAACTAGAAGTTCTGTCTCACCCACCGGTCTGGTGGAGAGAAAAATGCGGAAAAAATGGAGAAAAAGGAAAGAAAAGAAAAAGGAAAACAATCCAGAAAATTAATAAAAAAAAAATCGTACCCATTAGTGTTTGGCATCTTCTCGTGAACCTGATTAGTTTCGTACGGAGAGAGCCTGTTCGAAAATGAAATATTCAAACGATGATATGCATCTCAGTTTATTTGTTGAACCATAAGTTCTGTTTCACCCGCTGGTCCAGTGGAGAGAAAAAAGGGGGAAAAAAGGGAAAAAAGGAAAAAAAAAACCCAGAAATTTAATAATGAAATTGTACACATTAGTATTAGCATAGCATGCAGGACGACCGGCACTTAATGGATTGCTTCATCAGTAATTGTTAGCCAAAATTAGCTAAAAAGACTATTGAAAAATTGTTATAAAGTTTAAGACTAAATAATAAATTTAAAATGTTTATAATTGAATTAATCACTTGCGCTAGATTTTGAATTTTTTTTATAATTATCCTTATAAACGTGATGGTATAGGAAGCACCGGACGTAAAGGGAAAATGGAAGTGCGCTCCTACATGCTAGTGGAAAAAGGCCCTTTTCCCTTTCTCTAATAATAAGGGCAACCAAAGTCCTTAGTATAGGTTGGTTGCTGGATATGAGATCCTTGTAGTAGGCTGGACCAACATCCAATTGAGAGAGGGTAGCCTTTAGTGAGAAAAGTACCAAAAAAGTCATAAATTTATTGTATCGATACCAATTCAGTTATAAACTTTTTAATTGGACTAATTTAGTTCTATTTCTTTTCATATTGGTACCAATTCAATCTATTCGGCCAATTTTGGCCAGTCAACACTATTGTGAATATTGGCCGGTCACTGAACGTTGATGTGGTAATAATTTTTTTTTTTCAAATTTTTAATTAAAATTTTCTTGTCTATTATTTTCTGAGCTAGCCATTCCCAAGAAAGTCCAAGGAGGAAGAAGAGAGAAAAGAAAGGAAAAAGAAAAGAAAAATGAAAAAAAGAAAAAAAGAAAAGAAAAAATTAATAAAAAAGTTTGAAAAAAATAAAAAATTAATTAAAAATTATCACGTCGGTATTTGGTTGGCCAAAATTAGTCGAATGGATTGAATTAATATCAATATGAAAATGTTTAGAACTGAATTAATCCAACTGAAATGTTTGAAATTGAATTAGTACCAATGCTTTATTACTTTTAGTACTTTCCCCGCCTTTAAAAGCAACGGGTTAGGAAACCAAGAGAATGAGTATGGGTTTAAATAGGTTGCATTCGAATTTTGATAATAGAAATCTAATCCCATCGTAGGCAAGAGAAATTTAATTGATTCTTTGCATTACCAACTGAAGATGTTGAAATTTGATGGCTCATTTGCTTCTTTTTTTTCAATTGTATGAGTAGACCCATATTTCTTCTAGAGAATCTCCTAATTTTTCCATAGCAACTATACATAAATTCTTTAACTAGAAAGAATTCAGTTTAGATGTAGGGTACTTATCCAGAAATTTTTGCAACTCCATCATGTATGATGGAATCATCGAAGATTTGACATTTTTGAACTCTGTTTGTAACTCACTATAGGCTCAGGAAACAAAGAGAAGATGTGTATGAACGATATATGTAGCAACAAGAAGAAGGAAAATGATTGAATAGAGGAACTCTTGAACATTTGTAGATCTCAGATGGGTCGATATCAATGGTGACTCATTATTTTGATAAATCATTTCTTCGAACATAAGAAAATTATGTAAACACTTACTCGAAATCTCACTTATTATATTCCATTGTGGAAGACATAATTTTTTTGAAGAATTTGCCATGATATATCTGATCCATGCATAATATCATGAAAAATGGATACAAATTTTTGACTACTACTTAGTATGTGTGATAGCATCTACTACTAGGAATTTGTATCTTATTTATGAATGAGGTACTACATGAGCTCTAGGTTTATCTGAAATGATAGTCATTATCATAAAAGAAATCTGTATTTTGTGGTGCGATTGAATGGAGGACATTCGAGATTCATGAAAGTTATCATAGATTTTACTATTGTGGAGCTAGAAAGCAAACTTACTCATAGGGTAATTTTATATTTGATATAGTTTATTGCTCCTAAGAGCGGCATTTAGAGAATCCATATCAATGAGATTAGATTTGTGCTCTACCGTCGTCCGGATAGACTAAAGTTTGAAAAAAGGAAAGGACATTCTACCCTTTTTTGTGGGCTATGGAACAACAATTTGAGACGAGTTGTCAGAATATGCCCTGTCAAATCAGTCGCACTTTAGCTACAACATCAGGTCCCATGTCGTATCCTTATCTTTTCATTTGGGCCCCTGAACGCCGCCCAGTTGGTATAGGAAATTAGTTTTTGGGATTCTCAACTTTATTGTGAAGAATTTCAGGTGCGTTTGGGAATTGCTTTGGAAAGGGCTTTGGGGGGCTAAAGATCTTTAGGCCAAAATGAGGGTGTTTGGGAACTACTTTTGAATGGACTTATGGGGGAAGCTAGCATTTGCAAGGCCGAAAGCCCAAGGCAGGTCCTAGGTTGCCTTGGGCTTTCAGCATTCTTGGAATGCCGAAGGTACTATTCATCGTCTTCCTTCTCTAGCCACGCCGCTGATCAGAGACGAGCTTGAGAGGCCGGTGAGGTCACAGCTGAGGTCGGCGAGGTCGCGACGACCATCACCGGCGAGTCGCAGCGACCACCCATGAGTCCCGGCGACAGCACGCAAGTTGCGTCGCCGTGACCAGCTCTGGTTCGCGCTCTCTGGGCCGCACGACCCAAATCTGAGTCGCCGGAGGTTGCGCGACCTCAGGTGCGACCTAGATCTGGTTGCCGAAGGTCGCGCGACCTCGCGGCGACTAGATTTGGTCGCGCGACCCAGATCTGGTCGCGCGACCTCGTGAGGTTGCGCGTCCTCCGGCGACCTCCGGCGACCCGATCTGGGTCGCCGCGAGGTCGCGCAACCTCCGTCGACCCAGATCTGGGTCGCGTCGATCGCCGCGAGGTCACCCGACCTTCGGCGGACCCAGATCTGGGTCGGGCGACCTCCATGAAGGGCCACCGGGGGTTGCGTGGGGTCAAGCGACCCTCGCTAGAGGTCGCCCGACCTTGGGCGGCCCTCGCTAGTCCTCTCCAGGGGTTGCTTGAGGCTGCCGACGGCCACCTTCCTCGCCGGCGATGGCCTGCCTTGCCGGTCAATTATTTTTATTTTTATTTTGATAATTTTTTTTATTACCAAAGCTCTTTACAAATATTAATTCTCCCAAACATCATTTTGCTCAAAGATACTTCAAATGGGCTTTCAAAGTACAATTTATCAAACACACTTTGCATTTTGAAAAATACCTTTAACTCAAAGGTCTTTACATTTTCCTAAAGACTTTCCCCAAAAGCCTTCCCAAACGCACCTTTCGTCGTTGCTTCTTAATTGAGCATCAACTTTTTATTTATTTATTAATGAGTCGATGGAAACTTGATCTTCAATTATTAATTTACCAAATTCTTTTAATAATAAAGAAAGTAAGATAGACAATCTCCGCATGGAAAATTGAGATGCAACTTCCAATTGCTCTATTACCTAAGCAGTTTTCCAAGAGAGGGAAAAAAAACGAAAAAGAAAAAAGTCTCTTTCCTTTGCACAACCATTTTGGCTCAGATCGAGATTTTGTCTCAGTCATGTCACTACTAGAATTTGTAGTGCCCCCAATTCGTCATATGCAAGGAAAAGAACAAAGTGTCATCTCCCAAAATTATTTATGTTCAAAGACGAGATGTACATCTTTCACCAAAGATGGATGATCCTCTTTTAACTTGTGCCTCATTTAATGGGCGAGAATGAAAACTCCGTCAAGCATGGAAATGGAACACACTTTGTTTGGCCCTTGAAGATGGATATTTCAAGTAGTATCGAGATGTGACCGACATTAACTCTTTAGAACAATTGAACCAATTGCAACCTGATGTGCCTTTTTTAGATGCTTTCTTATCGGGTCAAGAAAGTAATGCTCTGAAACATGAAATAAACGAGTTAGAAAATTAAACAAGGCTAATCTAATGCATGCTTTTTGGAAATGGCTTGAAAAATGATCTTTTTTTTTTTTGTTCTTTTGGAATTTTTATGGATGAGGAAGCATGAAGAAGCCCAGTTCTCAGAATTCTCCTTGAATGATATTTTCTTTTCATTGTTGGATATCGTCATTAAGCTAGTTTGGTGTACCCCATCATGTCCTCAAAACAAAACTTGTAATTCTATTGATATTCATCAATCAAATTACATTTATTGGCATGTGATGCTTAAGCACAAAAGAAATTGAAATCAATCCCTAAAAAAGCAATAAGAATTTCCATGTAGGGGAAGGTGCATGCCCCTAATTAAATGAGGAAATGGAACAACTTAGGATCATGAATCATGTGTACTTGAATTCTTCACTCTTCTTGATCTTGTGAGGCGAACCCTTCAGGTCAGATATTTTTCTCTCTATATATGTCACTGGTCTCTTCATGATGGCATCAAATTTGGCTACCTCAGGAAAATCATACGGTTCAAAAAGTCTTCTTGGCTCTCTTTTTGGAGTTGCAATTTCTTACTAAAGATAGATCGCAGCACTTTTGCTTGACGAGATAAGCTCTTCTTGATCCATCATTTTGGCTCTTGATCGTGAACGGATGGGTGAGCGGGATTGCTCCATAATCACCTAATCAAATGAACGGGAACAAGTAAGCATGATGTGTAATTAGAAAGTCAATCCATGAGAATAATCTAATTGATTTTTGCACTTTTTTTTTCACTTATTCATGAAAAGTTCATACAAGAAGGGCATTTTCTAAAAATGGACTAGGAAAATAAAGATAGACGCCCTAGCAAGACTAAATTACCTATACATGAATTGAAAACAAATTCTCCAAAGTTTTTTTGGGCAAATGATTCATTGCATAGCAATTTCCTCATTTCATTTCTAATTGACAAATGAATTAGATTAAATGACTAACCTAGATTGTCATGGATGGACCAAAAGTAAATTGCATAGTATAGGGATAGAAGACTTACTTCACCAAGGAAAATTAATGGCAATCACATAGACATGCGCATGATAAGTGGCTTGATTTCTACTCTATAAGGCTTATCAAGGTGGAGTCACAAGGATGATCAGACTAGCCACGAGCTTGTGGACTATGTCGGGTCCTCATGACTCCGGCTTAGTCAAAGAGCCGACTCGGGTCGCGAGCATGCGGACCGAGGTGGGTACTCTTAACACCATGAAAGAAACTTCGGGATTGAGATTGGCGACTCATACCACGAGCATGCGGTCGGAGTGGTATCCATCTCAACACCATCCTAAATGATCCTATGTGGCCCAGGTTCGGCGGCAGGTTGTGTGTGCAATAATGTAGTGCTAGATGCAGGGCATGCACAACAATTTAAATCAAACAATACTTCAATAACTTGAATTTAAAACATTCATCCCCAACTCCAACCTGCAAGACAAGGGTTAGCAAAGACTACTCTTATATCTCCCCATCTGCAAAAACATTTAACACTTTAAATGTTAAGGACGTACCTAGAATCCTTGTTGCCAAACAAAAACATTTTTCAAAGTATAAAATTGGCCTAAGTCCACTAAGAGTTTCAACTCAAGTCCCCAGTGGAGTTGCCAAGCTGTCGCGACCAAATTTTTCGGGGTGTGAACCACCTAGGATTTGGCTAATGGATTGTTAAGCCTAGACTTAACTCGGGCTCTCCCAAGCCCATACCAATTCGCGACTTAGGTTTAAGTTCTTAACATGCAAATGATATTTCAATAAGGATTCGCCACTAATCTATTTTTGGTGGGTTGATTAGAAACCCAAGTAAAGTAATGGGAGTTTTACTTTACTCCTACAAACCAGAGATTTGTGAGTTTGGGGACTTGGTTATGTTAGATTTCTCTAATGCCCTTTCGGTACCTTTATCTTTTATTTTGAAAAAATTGTTTGGCAAGCAACTTGAATTAATTTTAATTCCTTAACATGTGAGGTGACCATGCATGTACGCAAACCACCAATTTAACACTCAAGAAAACAAATGAATAAATTGTAGGACTTACCTCATAGCAACGAAAGCATCTGCGTTGTTAGTTTAGAATTCACATCAGCAGTCCTAAATATGATTTCTAATTAACACGCAATTTTTGTTTTGTTTTTACTTAATTAATGAAAATCATGTAATATGCAATGCATGCCACTAATTTAACATGAAATGATATGACATAGCAACATGACTTAGCTATATGACCTAAGCAATATGACATAACTAAGCATGTAGTCTATCCTAAGCATGAGATGATTTATTCTAAATATTCAATGACATGTAAAGAATGTCCTAATTCTAATTTTGTCTTATTTTCTTTTATGACCTTCGAAATTTAAAATTGCCAAATAATTAAACGTGCAATTTAAATTAATGAGAAGAAAATATGATATCCTAAATTAATGTTTTTGGTCTTTTTATTTAAGAAATTCGAAATAAATTTCCTATCCTAAACATGCAACATAACATTAAAACCAGTAACATCCTAACATGCATTTAACCTAAATCAATTATTTTTTTGGGTTTTTCCTTTACGGGAGCAATTGGGAACAGCACAGCAACAAATCAAGCAAGATATCATCCATGTCCATTTTGGAAATAAATTGACGAATCATATTTTGCGCATGAGATCGGATTGGCCAATTTTAAAATCGCGAATCGTATCTCTAGCGGGAGATCGGATTGGTGATTTTTTTCGTGCGATTGCGAGTCGTATTTCGAGCGTGAAATCAGACTATCAATCGTATGCATGTTGTGAAATTAGGAAAAATTCCTAATTCACGAGAGATCAAGATATCTCTTGGATCTGGCAATATCGATCAAACATTCAAAGAAATATTGCGATATTATGAATTAGGCAGCGGCATATATGAAAATAAGATTATTCGAGAGTCTTATCTAATTCATGATGTCACGCAAGTGACACTTCCAAATTCAGATGGATGATGGTGGCATCAACAATGGCTTATTGCTCCATGGTCTCGATGGAAACGGGTTAGAACGTCAACGGCGGTGGGCTCCGAAACTCGCTAGGATGCCGAGGAGCAAGTGGGGATGGATGTGTACCAACAATGGACTCCCGCGTGAGGAATTATTATACTTCTCTGCAAGACCAAGGAAGCAGCGTAGCTCACGGTGTGGTAACTCTCACTTGTGAAATCCACACCTCGATAAAATTCGCACGCTTGATGAAAGTCAACAAATTGTGGAGGCACTTGTGAATTTGCTGGATGTTGCTGAAAGTCACACCAAAATCACGATCTTCGTGGGTCAACCTGCAAATAATTCACCGAAGAGTTCAAAGAATTCGAGTCAAGTTTGATGACATGTTAACCGGAGCCATACACGATGAAACACAGCGCTGCAAACGCTGCGAGGGGTGAAAGACAAAAGCTCCGTTGGAGTGGGTGATGCTCGATGGCTTCGGGGCACAACAAAATTATCGACGTTGGCTCGAGCTGTCGCGGGATGAGGCAGCGGGCTCGATCATCTTCGCAGATAGTAACAAGGATGTCATAGGACGGCGTCACGAGGATCTCCTGGGTTTGTCGTAGGTGCGGCGCGGAGAAAAGCCTAGCTGCCTTTCTTTCTCGTGGCTTTTGTGTTGAGATCGTCGCCTCCTTTTGAGAGTGGACGTCCAATTAAATTGTCAGATCGCACTCACGAAGATGACCCGTTTCATCACCCTCTTTAGTCTTCAAGAGCACTCACGACCTCTCTCTGTACATCTTGCCGTTCTCTCCATATTGTGTATACAATGTCATGTGTGGCCCCCGCCCCCCCCCCCCCTCCGGCGGAGAGAGTTCCTTCTTTTTTCTCTCTCTCACGTGTGTCCCTCTATGCTCTTAGAATTGTGGCCGTATGAATTGATTGTGTGGCCTTTTTTAAACCCTACGTATGTTTACTTATTTATAGGGCACGGATTAGGGTTTTTAAATTTTCCAAATTCATATCCAGGAAGATTTCTTTTCGAAACGCAATATTTATTTTTCTCAAACGTAATATTTGCTTTTGAATTGAAATCTTACAAAGATAAATCTGTAAAATATCTCCGAGGATACGGGCTTGGACCGATTTGCTTTTCTTGTGGACTTAGCCCGACTCATCAACTTAAAGTTTCTGAACTATCAATTCTAATCCATCCATCACCGGCCCAATGTAAATGCAAATAAAAAATAAATGCACATAAAACTATATGCTATGCGATTAACTATTTTTTTAGGGGTAAAATTAACTCCTAATTTTTTAATACGATAAATGACTAAACGGGTCGCCTAAATTTAGGTGTCAATAGCCGCCTTGCTCAACTTCGGCATCCGTCCCCTCTTTGGCCACGTCCCGTCAAGTGAGTCGGCCAGTGCCCGGGCTGAGTTAAGCACCACATCATTCGGCACCTCGCACGCCTGGATCGCGACGCCCAGTTGGTCCACTAACACCTTCGCATCCGTGTATTGGTCGGTGTCCATCGGCCAAGGTCAACATCACCACCCCCACGCCGATTGCCTTGAGGATCAAGTTCCAGCCGCAGTGCATTAGGAACCCGTCGACAGCGTGGTGCCTCAGGATCGCCATCTGTAGGGCCCACCCCCAGATCACCAGCCCCCAGCCCACCGCCGAGCCTTAGAACCCGTCCGACAGGAGCCCGTGGCCTTCCAGCACCTTGCCGTCCATGGTCCGCCATCCACGGTCCGCTGCATGCGCCACACTAAGTGGACCCGGCTCATCTCCCTTCTGGACTTGGCTCTATCCATCATTTTCCATGCTTTGGTGATATCGTACTTATCTTGGTTGTGGGAAGCAAAACCTAACATAGAATCTTCATCTTCCAATGGTTGTAACTTGAGCATGGCTCACCTAATTTGTCATGCCCTGAATGATGACAGTCTGCTCTTTGCTCTTAGGGAACGTTTGGTTTAACATTTCCAAGCGATTTTCAGCCTCTAAAACCCATTGAGAAAATGTTAAATCTTTTGACAACTATTTTGAAACAGCTTTTAAGTAAAAATTAGCATTGAGAAGGCTAAAAGCTTAATGTCCAATTCTAGTCTATTAGCATTGGGCTTTTAGCATTCGGCAAAATTAAAATTTATTTATTTTTCTTTCAAAACTATCCTCATCAATTCTTTAAATTTTCAATTTTGTCCATTGTTATTTTTTTTTATTGATTTTTAAATTTTTTATTTGTTTAGAATTGAAATAAATAAAAAATATATAATTTCTTAAAAGAAGAAGAAGATTAAACCCTTCGCTCGGTGAGCCAAATTTGGTGCCGACGGCCGTTGTTTGAGGTTGTTGAGGTCGAGTGCCTCAAGCGATGCGTGACCCAAGCGACTACGCTTGGGTTTCGCAGCCTCAGGCGGCCCTCACTTAGGGCTCACGAGGGTTATGCGGCTGTAGCCCTTCGCCGAACCGGCGACCGTAGCCCTTTGTTAGACTGGCGAATTAGACTGGCGAAGGGTTTAGTCCTCTCTCTCTCTCTCTCAAATATTTATATATATACATTATTTTTTCAATTTTAACAAATAAAATTTTTTAATATTTTTTTTTGAGCTCACCCTCGACGGAAGCTCAATGGCTTCGACTTCCTCCGTCTTCTGGCCGCCACACGTGTCTCTCCATCTGTCCCCTGGTCCGAGAGAGAGGAGAATGGGGCTGCCAGACTTGAGAGATGTGAGCTAGGGCTTTGAATCGTTTGTCGTTGGAGACTCTTGCTGATTTCTCGAGCACGCCCTTCTGATTTCTAGGAGCCGATTGAGATGCAAGCAACGCTTGCGTTCTTGGTGATTCCCTAGGGTTTCTCGCCCATTTCCTTCCTTCGTCTGCTCGTTTCGTCCACTTTGTTTTTGGGGCGGGGGAAAGACCTCGGGTTAGGAAGTTGTCATTGAAGCTCTGAATCGTCGTCGATTCCCCCATCGTTGTCGGCCCTCTTAGAAGCTCCTAGGTCGAGCATTGCGGCCTGATTCCGCCTCCACCGACCGCCCTTCTCCCTAGCGCTCTCCGATTGGCCTGATTCACTACTGCTGCTATCTGCCCTCTTTAGCCCGGTTCTTCTCTCGACCTGCTGTTGCCTTGGTCAAGTTCAGAGCTTCTCCAGGACCTTGCGTTTCGTTGTTGTGGCAATCTTCTCGAGCTTTGTTCATGCGGATTGCCGGAGCTGGTTTGTGAGGCTTTGTGGTGGTTTTTTGGTTTTTTAGCATACCTCTTCAGATCGGTTCTTCCCTTTCCCTGGTATGGTCCCATTCTTTGCAATGCCTATACTATAGAAGGGTTGGACTGTGTAGAGGACTGCTGGTGAGTTATGGCTTCTTCATTTGCTGTGGTGGGTGGAGTGAGTATTGAGGCTCAGCTTGGTTTTGGTTTTGAGGAGGGGCTTAGCCCTTTTTCTCGTTGTCGCGACCCGATCTCGCTGCCCTCGAAAAGTCCAAGGTGGGAAATGTTGGGTTTAGGGATACTTGATCACGAGAGTTCCCTCACGAGATCGTGAGCTCTCCCAAGCTTGTACCCCGCATGACAACGGGTTTATTTATACAATCGAGGTATTTAACAACCTAAGAATATACAGGAGTTGCCATTAGCCTTATTTTTGGGGGTTGGCTAGAAAACCCAATTAAGGGTTGGGAGAGTTTCCTTGATTCCTACGCAACCAAATATCTGGATTCAAGGGACTTGGGTTAACGCAATTTCGGTATCTAAACAGTATGTTGTGTTTTTCTTAACATGTCCATGCGTCTCTTTTTACATTTTCGAGGATCATCAATTCTAGACTAAGTGATCATGCATAGTGGATTACTTTCATTCTATTCTATTTATAAGAAAAACAAGAAAAATGAATCAATCAAAGAAATTGAAATTGCAAGACATGAAGTAAACAATCCATAAAAGCAATAAACCTAATCATGCAATCCTAAAGAATATAAAAGAGGAAACAATCGGGAAAGAAAGGAACCCCGCAACTCGTCGGGTTTTATACAATGCATGAAACCCGAGACATATGTCGGGAAAACAAATAGTACATGACAATGGTCGGAATGGACATCGACCTCCACTATCTTCACGCTTTATCCATGTTTAGGATCCTATTCTAAACCTAGTCCAAGAAACTAATAACTAGGTACATACAAATGAGAGAAACAAATTTCTAAATCAAATGATATGTAAATGATGCAAAATTAACATCATCTGAAAGATTAAGATGAATCTTAAGACTTCCTAATAGGGTTCAAGTCCTATCAAGATCTAATTGATGGTCAAAATTGATATTTGTTAAATTGCGCATGTCAGCCACAAAAAAAAAAAAAAAATACAATGCATGTTTAATGGTCGTAAGACCACCTAGACAATGTACAAAAATGTGAAACTTGCACATGACATAAGGTTGAATGCGAAAAAGGTTTGGGTAAACATTTAACCCTAAATCAGAATGCAAAGAAATCACACAAGTCATTGACATTGCAAAGTGAGTTAGAACTAAGAATGTCATGCATGAAAAATTTCAATTGCAATTAGCCAAATGGATGCATGATATTCATGTCAAACGAGATTCAAATATGATATGCCATGCATTGATGCGAAACTTGTAACACGTGTTTCAAATGTCAAGAAAACAATGACGCATGATTTGGCCCTTAAAACAAAGAACCAGCAAAATCTGTACACAAAGAAACAGCAAAAACATCACATCAATGACACAACTAAACAATTTCACACACTAGGACATATGAACAGCAAGCACACAAAGAATAGACACAATCCATAATAATTTGATATATCTATCGGTCCTATGGAGCCCGAAAATGACTATAATCTCTTTAGGAATCCAAAATACATCAAAGGGGTTTTCCAGAACAACCATTCAATCCCACAATATTCCACTATCATGAAGCACTGACCCATGAATCTAAACATAACCTCCAACAGGAAATCATAAAAAAAAAAAAAAGGTTGAACAATGTATGATTTTATAAAGAACAAGGACTTCATGTATGTTAGTCATCAAGAGTAGATTCTCAGTGCAGAACAATGACGACTTATGAACGATCACCCTAGCCAAATGAACTTATATCTTTATGAAACTTTTATATGTTGTAGATCTACATGTCCTGATCAACTTTGATGAGATGCTGAGTTAGAAGATCTGAACAGAGATCGATTAAAACATAATATCAGAACAGAGCAACTACAATACCAGATTAGTGCTCGATCTTTGCAAGAAGCATTAGGTAGGGCAAACAATGGCCAAATCACACGTATAATATGTCTATAGAAAGATTGAGAAGTCTATTACAGATCTCTAGAAGACATTAAGTCCTAATAACATCATCTACCGCTCAGTCCAGTTAAAACAAAACATCAATAAGTCCGAACAGCAAATCACCCTAAAAAAAACTAGTGTAGAATTGACAAACTTTGTAGGTGTTTTTCAGCAGCCAAACTACATCTATTATGGGCGTGCAACATATCAAATCGAAGCTCTAGAAGTGTGTGTGTTTTTTTTGTTTTTTTTTTTTGTTTTTATGTCTAGAAGGGCTCGAGGTCAAAAAACCTCATCTAGCACCTCCTTTCAGCCGAAACAGTGAGTCACTCATTCGAAATCGAAAATCATAGAATCTCAACATCCAATTGCAATCAATTCTAGATCATATAAACATCGATTTTAATTGGATTTGCAATGCATCCTGGCCTTGAACCTTCATTGTCAAGAATGCTTTCGACACGAGAAGCTCTCGCCTCATTGGATGCTATTAAAAGGAGTTTCAATGCACTTACCTCGATTGAATTGGCGAATAACATGCCTTCGAAGATCTCTTCATTTAGCAATGATGAAGCTACTATTTAACACAAAAAAAAAATCGAAATCAGCAAAGAGTCGAATTTTATTTTGTTCTGTAATCAAAATAGAAAAAGGAAATGGAGTGCTTAGCTTTGATTTTGCTTCGAGGACTACGGAACATGAAGAACACCGAGTCAGATTATGGTATAAGAGCTGTTCAGCACTGATCTTCAAGCTCTGATTTATGACTTTCGCAGATCATGATCACTCTTCTTTAATCCTTTTTCTAGATCAACACTCAGAGATGAACACATCGATGCATCGTAGTCGCTGGACTTTGCTGAAAATACTGATCGCCTGATGAAGAAACGATTGGACTTTGCTCGGGACTTTGTTTGATGTCGATCTCCAATTTTTGACTTACAAGACTCATCAATGGACGCTAATAAAAGAAATTGAAGAGATCGACGTCAACAAAATCTGATGTAATCAGAATCCAAGCACACCAAGTATATGAGTAGAGATTGAGAAGACTTAGCCGAATCCAGAATCTCAACTTGTTCTGATTTTAGTTGTGGATAATCTCCTTGGATTGTACTACGAAACTCGTGAAGATCTCGATTATTCCCTTCGATAAAAAATGAAATCCGTTGCCTTTATCGAAGGATTGAGTGGACTGAATCCACGAAGAGTGCATGATGGAGAATTTCTGCACAGATTTGCAGAAGTGTTCACCCATAACATCCTAGGAGAGAGAGAAATCGTGGAGAATTTTCTTCTTCGCTTTTTGTTGATGGGGTCCAAGAATGATCCAACAGAAAAAACCGTGAAGCTATTGCCTTCCCCTCCGAGAGAAAATAACTCGAGCGAGTTTCCGAGAGATTTTTTTTAGAGGGAGAGTTATAGTGAGAGAAGGTAGATCTGAAGAATGGCCTCCCCTCTGAGAGAGAGTCCCGAGAGTAGAGAGAGAGAGTTCTTTCCTGCTAGCGTTCCTCGATTCTATTTTCTATTATTTTATTTTTCATTTTTTTCTTTATTATATCTTTTTTTTTTTCATTTTTGCAAAATATTTATTTAAAATGTCGACGAAAATTTCGGATGTCAACACCCATATTCGTTTGGGCCAGCCTTCCTTGGCCATGCGTAAGGCCCCTACTGTTGCTTTGAAGGAGAAGCGAGATCACCTGAAGACTTTGGCCCGTATTGGATGATCCATAGGATGTAGTCGTGCAAGGTTTGTTCTTAAGAGACCTCAAGCCCCTTATAGCCATCCAACCAACTCGAAGCCCCCTTGCCCATTCTTGGGCAAGCGTTGCTAGGCTTGCTGCCAAAGGGTACGATCTCACTTATGTACCCCCTTCCTTTGAGGAGGATGACTCGGCTATTAATCTCCCAGAAGAGGTGCTTGATGTAGTCGATCCAAAGTGGTGTAAATGCCTAGTTGGTTATTTTGTGGGGAGAAGGCTCCTGTTTCAGCTCACGGAGCAATTGCTCAAACGCACTTGGAGGCCAAAGTTAGTTGAGGTCTTGGTCAATGATTAGGGTTTTTCTTCTTCCATATTCCCGATCCATTATTTCGAATGAAGATTTTGAAGGATGGGCCTCTAACAATTGCAAGGTTGCCACTCATTTTGCAACAATGGAAGCCTCTTTTAGAGCTGAAAAGAGACAAGCAAACTTCAGTGCTGTTTTCGATTAGATTGAAGAATCTCTCATTTGATTTGTGGATTGCGCCAACGATTAGTGCTATTACAAGCGCTGTTGGAAAACCCCTATATATGGATCAACGTATGGAACAAATGAGGATGATTTCCTTCGCAACGGTGTGTGTGGAGATCCAAGCCAACCAACCGAGAGTGTCTTTGGTGAAGGTAACCTTAAATGGGGTGACTCGATTGGTTACTATTGAATATGAATGAAGACCAGTTGAATGCTCTAGGTGTGGAACTTTTGGACACAATTGTGTTGCTGCTCTTGCGATCCCAAAGTTGGTGGAGGTCTCATAGCAAGATTAGGCTCGTCCCACCCCCTGATATAGGCCGCCTTCCCGATCCTGCTCCAGTAGTGGTGGATGGGCCTCCAAGGCCGGTGACCTCCTCTCCTCAAGGTCAGGCCAACCCCTCCCCCCCCCTAGCTGCTTCCTGGGTGCTCGTACCTGATCCAATTAGGGTGGATGGACCTAGTGACGCCGACCTGACTTGGAAACAAGTCAAGGGGAAGAAGAAGAAGCCTCCCCCTCCTATGGAGTTAGTCTCGTCCTTACCAGTCGCTTTGAGTGAGGAGGGGCGCTTGCTAAAGATGAAGGCTGTTACTATTGAGAGGAGTTTACCCTCCACATCAACTCGCAGGGCCCAAAGTGGCTTGCAGATCCTCATAAAGACAGATGTCTCCTTCCCCAACCCTGGTAAGGAGTCTAAAAGTGCATCCAGACATGTTGGTAGTTCAAATGATGACCTCCTCTCCCCTTGTTTGTCGTTGAAGGCCCCTCAATCTAGTTCGATGGTTGTGACCATGCAGGACAAGCTTCTAGCTTTGTCTCCAAACTCGCCTCCTCCTCCGCCCCATGCAGCACCTCCTCCTTCTCGGTGCAAGCTGCCCACAAAAAGGAGGTAACCCTTGGTCCTTCTCCGTTTTTTTTTTTTTTTTTTTATATAGGGATTAATGTTGTAGAAGTCTTAAAACTTGTCACGAAAATGCAATTGAGTTCTAAAATTTGCAAAAAGTGTAATTAAGTCTTAAAACTTGTCAAAATGGTTCAATTTAGTCATAAAGTTAACACCGTTATTTTCATTGACGAAAAATGCCGACGTGACACTTTAAATTATTTTTTATTTTCTAGCTGGCTTTTTAAAATAATTTTTTATTCATTTTTTTAAAATTATAACTAAAAGCTAAAATTCATTTTTTTAAATTGTTAAAAAAAGAAAAAAAAAAGAAAAAGAAAAGGGCAATAGGAGGCAGCCATTGCCGGAGGGGCTGGCGATGGTCGCCGGCCGCCGCTCGACTAGGGCAAGGCCTTACCGATGACCCTCACCTGGCATAGGCGATGGACGGCGACCATCGCCGGCCCCTCTGGCAATGGGCGGCCGGCGACTCCTGCCCTTTTTTTTTTGCCCCTTTTATAACATTTTTAAAAAAATGAATTTTAGTTTTTAATATAATTTTTTAAAAAATAAATAAAAAATTATTTTAAAAATTCAACTAGAAAATAAAAAATCATTTGAAATACTACGTCGGCGCCACGCCAGTATTTTCTATTAATAAGACTAATGATGTTAACTTTAGAGTTCAATTGAACCATTTTGACAAGTTTTAAAATTTGATTGCACTTTTTTTAAGTTTTAGAACTTCTACAATACTTATCCCTTGTATATATGTATATAGGTTGTTGGAATGTTAGGGGCATTGTTAACTTCATTAGACAGGCGGAGGTCTGTAGTCTAGTTGTTTCAAATCAATTGCTGTAGGTTGGTCTTTTAGAAACGAAGGTGTTATAGACTTTCTTCAATTCCATTTCTAGGAGACTGTTAAAGGATTGATGCTAGATTGCTAACTCTGAATTCTCCCTTAGGGATAGGATTTAGATTGGTTAGGATCCCTCAAGGGTTAACTTTGAAGTTCTCACTATTTCTTGTCAGGCAGTTCATGGCTTTCTTAAGCTGTTGGACTTGTGGGTGTCTTGTTGTGTGTTAGTTGTTCATGGGGAGCACTCTTTTACACTCTGGAGACAACTTTGAGGGGATATTACCTCTAGAAGTAGTGCCCTATAGAATTCAGCTTGGCTAGTGATGGGAGATTTCAACACTATTAAGGACCTCTCCGACAGGGTTGTTGGCTCTGATGCTTGGATCCTGTGCTTCGATGATTTCAGACAGTGCTTGGCACAGGCGAAGCTGGAAGGCCTTAGGTATGTTGGTTTCAGACGTGGACAACCTCCTCAAGTTCCATTAGAAAGGCTAGGAAGATTAGTCGAGTCCTTGTGAACTCTAGTTGGTGCTTAGATTTCTTGTACTTGGAAGCTTTATTTTTAGCCCCAAGTATTTCGAATCATACACCTATGGTGGTTAAAGTACTTAACCTGATTCTTCATAAGAAATCCTTCAAGTTTTTTGATTTTTGGATGAAGTATCATGAATTCAATGCAATTGTTACTCGAATTTGGGAGGACCCGGGGGATGGAGTACCTATGTTTAGGCTTGTGCGTAAGCTCAAGGCTCTCAAAAGTCATCTCAAGCAGCTTAAGAGAGAATCTTTCTCTACTATATCTGCTAGGACGTCAGAAGTGAGGGTTGCCTTGGAGAACATGCAAGCCGGTCTTTAGAGGGATCCCTTCTCGGTTGATCTTGCGGAGTTGGAGAAGGACCAGCGGTGTATCTTTGCTGACCTTCAATCTAGTGAGGAGTCTTTCTTCAGACATAAATCAAGAGTCAGGTGGCTCAAGGAGGGAGATCGCAACACTAAGTTCTTCTATCAGTACGTAAAAAAGAGAATTGTGGAATAGAGTTCTTTTTGTTTTGGATTCCTCGAGTAACCAAATTACCGAGTTGCAGCTTGGTTCAATAGCATTTTGTGAAGCATTTTTAGGACATTCTAGCGCCACAAATGGAGTAGAGAGGGCCTTCGATTGAGGAGATCTGGGAGATTATCCAGCATCCTCTTTCAAATGACCAGGTTAGCTTTCTTGCTCGATCGGTCATTGAGGTGGAGGTCCGGGATACTTTCTTTTCTTTAGCTAGGGGTAAGGCCCTTGGGCCGGATGGCTTTACGGTTGAATTCTACAAGGACAATTGGGAGATGGTTGGACAATTGGTCACAACAGTAGTGATGAATTTCTTCGTCACGGGGAAGCTCTTAAGGGAGATAAATAACACCATTCCGGTGCTTGTGCCTGAAGTGCCTAATGCGACTTATGTTGATGACTACAAGCCCATTGCCTACTGCAACATCATTTATAGATGTATCACAAAAGTGCTGGCTAATTGAGTTGTAGTTGTTCTAAAGAGTGTTATTAGCCATTTTCAAAGTGCGTTTGTAAAAGGCAGGTGGATCAGAGACAATATCTTGATGGCTCGGAAACTCTTTTATGGTTTCCACCTTGAACAATACCTTCCCAAGTGTGCGGTTAAGGTAGATTTTAGGAAAGCTTATGATACAGTTGATTGGGGTTTCCTTGAGAGAGTTCTCATTGCTTTTGGATTTCCCGACTTTGTGACTCGGCTTATTATGATATCTGTACGCACTCCCATGTTTTCCATCGCTTTGAATGGGGAACTTCATGGTTACTTTGCAAGTGGACGTGGTCTTCACCAAGGTGATCCTATCTCTCCATACTTGTTTACGTGTGTTATGGAGGTGTTGTTTGGAATTCTGTTTAGGTGCTTTTCCAAGCCGGAGTTTAAGTTCTTTTGGAGATGCAAGGCGATGAATCTCTTGCATCTCTTCTTTGCAGATGATGTTTTTCTATTTTGTGAGGTGGACTTAGCTTTGGTTAATCTCCTCAAAGAGGGCCTCTAAACCTTCTCGGTGTGGAGTGGATTGAGTCCAAATCCTTCCAAAAGTGAGATCTTTTTGGCTGGTGGTTCGCCTTCTTTAAGGAATCAGATCCTCCTTGATTTCTCTTTCTAGGAAGGCAAATTACCGGTGCGCTACTTGGAAGATTCTATCATCACCTCGAGGCTCAGCAAAGCGAATTGTTGCATTCTCATCAGCCATATTACTACAAGGGTTCAAGCTTGGACTCATTGTTTTCTCTCTTTTGCTAGCCGGCTTCAGCTTATCAGGTTAGTCCTTCATGCCATCCAAGTCTACTAGGCAAGTGTTTTTATATTACCTATAGTCATGCTGGATCAGATTGAGAAAGTCCTTAGACAATTCATGTGGAAATGATTAGAATGGGGTAAAGGGGGAGCTAAGGTTGCCTGGGAGAATGAGTGCTTCCCGAAAGTAGAAGGAGGCCTTGGTATCCGGAGGCTTCGAGATTGCAATAAGGCTGCCATGCTGAAGCATATCTGGTTCTTGTTTTCAGACAAGGAGGCTTTGTGGTGCAGGTGGATTCATTCCACATTTTTTTTTTTTAAAATCAAGGAACTTTTGGGTTACTAAAAAACTTGCTTTTTGTTCTTGGGCTTGGAAGAAAATCTTATCTTTTAGAAGTGAGGTCCGAAATTCCTTCTTTTGGAGGATTAAGGAGGGCCTCTCTACCTCTCTTTAGTTTGACAATTGGCACCCTAGGGGTCCCCCGAACTTAATCTTTTTGAACTCAATCATCTATAGCTCCGGACTATCTAGGTAGGCGACAGTGGCAGATCTTTTCTCTGATGCCAGGCAACCTCTTAGGTTTGTGCTTGAGTCATGGGATCACCCTTTCTTGAGCCTCACTCAGAACTCGGATTGCTTTTGTTGGAGGGACAGTTTGTCAGGTTGGTTCACTGTTGCTACGGCTTGGGATCTTTAGGTGGAAGAGGACTCGGGTCTAATGGCATATGTTAGTCTGGAACAATGCAATGGCACTGTGGTATCAACTAACCTGTGGCTTATGGCCAAGCGCAGGCTTCCCACACATGTGCTTTTATTGTCTCATGGTAGGATAGATAGTGGTGCTTGTGCCTTTTGTAATGAGGTGCTTGATTCTATTGACTACTTGTTTTTTGGTTGTCATGTTATGACTGGGGTTGCTTTTTTTTGGGCAGCCAGATGCAATCTACCTTGGTGTAACGGGTCATGAGAGGAGAATCTCCGCTGGGCCACTACCTTGTTGATGGGAAATTTTTTTTTATTAGGGGTGAGTAGCGGTCTAAGGTCGACCCAGGACTAACCTTGGACCGGCCTAACCCTACTAGTCCTGGTCCGATTTTTAAGGGGATTAGGTCTGTCCTTGGTCCTAAGATTCTAGGATCGGTACTGTGCGGATTGGTCCTCGATCTTGGAAGTTTAGGGTCGGTCTAACCCGGACCAACCCTGATAAAATATATTTATAAATAATATATTTTAGATATTTAATATATAATTTTTTTTTATGTTTTTCTTATAAATAGCAAACCTAGCCAGCGTTCTTCACTTGAATAGCTTGAATGATGGTGTTAAATGGTGTGAATAGCACTATGAAATGGCTTAAAACATCCTCAACCTCTTATCTTATTCTTTCGTCTTTATCTAGTTCATTTTTCACTTAAAAACGAAACTTTCCCTCATGAGCAAGAGCAACCTTGCCTTATTTGCCGTGCACGCTTGCTCGCTTGCCGATCGTCGCTCGTGGCTCGTTGCTCTTCGTTTGCTATTGGTCGCTTGACTTGCTCACCGCTCGGTGCTAGGCCGCTAGACTCTTGCCTCTCTCGATGCTCGCCCTACTTGCCGTTGGCCGCTTGCTGTTATTGGCCACTTGTCGCTTGCCTCTCTCAACGCCCGTGTTGCTCGCCGCTTAATAGCCTCGCTGCTTGCCTCTCTTAGTTGGCCTCGCTCTTTGCCGAGTAAATCAAAAGAAAATAAAAGCCCCAATTAGAAACCCTCTTTGCTCATGAACTGCACTTGCCATTCGTCGCTCACCTCACGGCTTGCCCCTATTTGCTCACCTTTGCGAACACAGCTTGACTGGTGAGTTTCATTTTTTGCTTGACTTTAGAGCTTCAAGCTCATGTATGTTCTTGATTTTTGCTAGATGGGTGGTGGGAAATTAGGTTGGTTTAAGAAGTAGGGTAGATGCTTGATTGAGGTGATCGAGCTCTGCTGTTGCTCGAATATGATCAAAGTATGTTCATGGAGCTAGCAACTCTGCATAGTAGTGTTGGGTTTCTCAGATTTTTGTGCTTGTGTGTGCTTGGGGGAGGGGGGTTTAGTTAGAATTAGATCATTGCGTGATTCTTGTTAACTCCATGGAAGGGACAAGATCCTCTTGAAACTTCTGTTCAGTTGATGGGCTGTAGCATGCACGATAAATTCTGGAATGGTTGCTCAACAATGAGTAGAGTTAAATTTAGTGAGTTGGATTTTCCATAAATCTAGATTTCATGAATCGAGACATCTACCCATGACAAAGTAAAAGTTTTTGCCTTCAAATATTTCCTATTACATTAGTTTGGAGGACAGGGATCTAAGTGGAGTTGAGCTGGTGGTTAAATAATATGCTTGAACATTTGTTTGGCTTATAAATAGAGTGATTGAAACCATAAGCTTGGTGGAGTTGAGCCACATAAACTTTCATCTACATTCCTTGAAAACATTTTGTGTCCCTAGTGTTACACAGTTTATTGTAATTGTAGTGCAAGTGCTATTCAAAGCCAACACTAGGGGCTTAGATTATAGGTTACTTTTAATGCATACTTTCCAATTGAATGCCTATTTAGTACAACTTCCTACAACAATTACAACTTGGGGGGGGGGGGGGGGGAATTGGTTTTGTAGTTTTTGTTGGGTGATTGATAAACTCCCCACAAGTGAAGCACCCTCAAACTGCAACAACTTGTTGCGGCTTTTAGGAAATTGCCTCACCTATGAATTGCTTCAACCATATATTACCAAGCACACAATTACACCACTTCATAGAAGAACCATAACATTGCTACGACTATAACAAACATATGGCATGGTGTTGTTCTGTGCAAATATCTTGGGGTGTCAGCCTCCCCTCGACTAAATATGTAATATGAGCTACAACTGCAACAATCATGACATTCACTGAGCCTTTTTCCTTATGTTGTGTTGGCCTTTAGTTTGATTCTGGAAACAAAATTATGCAATAGCATCTTGAAATATGGAAAAAAAAATTGTTGCATTTGAAGATATTTCTTAGAATATAAAAACAATCATTTTTTTACAACATTCTTTACTAGATCCATTCAGCAAGAATATTATTCTCTATAAGCATCTTGTATAGGGAAATCTATTTGTTGATGAATTTATTGGTATAATAGCCATGTTATATGATAGCATTGGGGAATATGGGTTTCAACTTTCGATTGAATTAGTGATGGCAAACTGTGATTTCTTATTTCTGCTTGTTTGATAATATGTGACACTAAGGCTTCGTTCGTTTCACGGAAAATTAGTCAATTCCGGAAAATATTTTCTGGAAGTCATTTTCCAGGAAAATGACAATATTTTCCGGTGTTCGGCTAAAAATTGAAAATGTTTCGGAAAATGTTTTCCGGTGTTCGGTAAAGAAAATATTTTCTAACCATTATGCTTGGGAATAGTTTAACATGATTTGGATCCCAAACAAGCTTTCTTTGAAACCCTAGGCATGAACAACATTTCAATTGAACCACCCCAGAAAGTCACGTAATGAATTTGCGAGTCAATGCAACCCCTCGCCCGACACTACTCGACGATGTTACCAAATCCAACCCTCGGTTACCTCCACCTTCATCTTCAAATCCCACAATGACCAGCACAACGAACCGAAAGCTAGCCACAACACTACAAGATCTCCACACAGATGAAACGCCGACAGACATTATATTCAGATTCCATGTCGAGAGATCATTCCAGAAAATATTCGAACATCACCGAGCGTATTTAGACAACAAAATCGAAAAAAGAAAAAGAAAAAGAAAAAGAACGGACAGATAAAACTAGGAATTCCATCTTGAGGAAAATCCACTCATCTCGCGAGGGCAGGGCGGCGGCGGGAAGAGGCAGAACGGCACCACCGACAGGAACGGCTTCAGTAGGTTCCGCGTCACGGCAACGAGCCCCCGCCGGAGGCCGTCGAGGCCTGGCAGGGTTAGCAGCAGCACCATGATCGCCTCCGCGCTGGCGGCGTAGCCGAGGACCACCCACTCCAGGGCCATCTGCGCGCGCGAGGTTTTCCGAGGGAGGAAAGCTTGTGGAGATCTGAGGTTGGCGTGGGTCGAGAGCTCTGCAGATTTGGGCTTTTGCTTTTGGGGTTTTTTATTTGTCGATCGAATTGCAGGTGCGCTAAATGGGGGAGGCTCTGCTGCTGCTAATCATCGGTGTCGAAGGAGGAGGACGAGATCATAGGGCTTCGTGAGGGCGGAGATCCAGCACCGCCGGCCCTGCTACTGCTAATCGTCGGCGTCGAAGGAGGAGGACGAGATCAGAAACCTAGGGCTTCGTGAGGTTGGAGATCCAGCACTATTGGCCCTGCTGCTGCTAATCGTCGGCGTTGAAGGAGGAGGACGACGAGATTAGAAGCCCTAGGTTTTGTGAGAAAGAGGGCAGAACGAGAAAGAGGGCAAAACAGAGTAATGAAAGAAGAGAGCACGCGACGCGACGGGAAAAGATTTCCTCCGGAAAATGTTTTCCTCTTTTCAAAAGAGGAAAACATTTTCCAAGATTTGATGGGCAAATTTTCCTTTGACCGGAAAATATTTTCCTTGACCAATTATTTTCCGTCATCCGAACACCGGAAATTCCGGAAAATATTTTCCTGAAAGATATTTTCCGCGAAACGAACGGAGCATAATTGATTATGTTCTCTTCAGTTATGTTCAAGTGAAATTGGCTGATGGTTGTTGATGGTTGTTGCTACTTTAGCAAATCATGAAGTGCGTGATAATATATGCTAAAGTTTACATGCCAATACTTAAATGTTTATGTGAACTTGATGAATTCAAGTAACATGTCAACTGAAGTGGAGGGATGTTATGAGATGAATTTCATAATGGAATCGCCTAGCCATGGATGTGAAGAACACTTAAAAGAGTCAATTGAGGTATCTACTAGTCATCCTCCTCTTTGTAAGAAGTGAAAAATGGATAAATCTATTATGTGGGATAATTGTTTGAGAATTATAGATGAGAAGACCAAAAAAACATGTATGGTAAAATGCATTCATTGTGGGAAGGAGTATGCATATGCTATTAATAGTGGTACTTCAACAATGTTGAAGCACTTGAAAAGGTGCAACAAGTATCTTTCTAATATAGATAAGAAGCAAAAGTTGTTTGTACCAAGTGATATAAATGTGCCTAGCAAGGCATGGGGAGATACCGGTACTGATGCCACTAGTGGCAATGTTTTAACAACATGGAAGTTTGATCAAGACTAGTGTAGAAACATGCTTGCTTGGATGATCATCCTCGATAAACAACCATTTTCTATAGTTGAGTGTGTTGGGTTTCATGATTTTGTCACTGAGTTACAACCTCTTTTTACACATTTATCTCGATTTACAGTGGTTAGAGATTGCATGAGTGAAAGAAGTTGTTTGAAAAATTACTTTGGTAAGCTTAGGTCAAAGATTGCATTGACGAATGATACATAGATTTCCATTCAATATCTAAACTATTTATGTCTTACTGCACATTTCATTGATGAAGACTTGAAATTGCATAAAAAGGATCATCAATTTTGTAGTGATGCATAGTCACAAGGGCAGAGAGATTGAGAAGATAGTTGAAAAATGGATCTACAATTGGGGAATAGAAAAAAGTGTTTCTACAATCACAGTAGAAAATGATAGTGCAAATGATATTGTCATTGATTATTTGAAAGATAAATTTTCAAGAGACGGGTCATTGGTTTTAGTTGGTGAAGCTTTACACATGAGATGCATTGCGCATATATTAAACTTGATTGTCAAAGATGGCTTGTCTGAGATATGTGATTCTATTGTTCGTATTTGAAATGTTGTTAGATATGTGAGGAGTTCTCCCATGAGAGCTAAATCATTCCAATCTTGCATTGAGGCTAAAAGGATTACTTATAAAGGTTCAATTTGTTTAGATGTTGTCACTAGATGGAACTCCATTTATTTCATGTTAAACACGGTTATAGAGTTTAGAAAAGCTTTTGAAAGGATGACAGGAGATTTGTCTTTTGAAATTGAGCTTAATTATGATTCTCCTAAAAGTGAAAATTGGGAAAATGCTATTATTCTTTTTGAATTCTTGAAACAGTTTTATGATGCCACCACTCAAATGTCAAGGAGTTTATATATTACTTCGAATGATTATTTTGATGGAATAACTTTTTTGTATAAATATTTGAAAGATGTGAGTAATGCTTTGGATCCTAAGCTTAGAACTATGAGTACAAAGATGAAGGAAAAATTTGATAAATATTATGGAAGTTTGGATAAAATAAATATGATGATGGCTTTAATTGCGGTGGCGTTAGATCCTACAAAAAAGTTGCATTATGTGAAGTATTGTTATGAGCAAATTTATGATGATGAAGAAAAAATTGATGAGATGCATAGTAAGGTGAATTACATGTTGGAGCACTTGTATGCCTTTTTTGAACAATTTTTTCTTGATCATGGTAACCGATATTTGGGGGGTCAAACTATGATTATTGAAAGTAGCAGTGCTTCCAATATTGATGGAAATGATGGAAACGATGAGATTAACATCAAAGCTTTGCGAAAAAACTTTTTCCATCAAAAGAAAAAAGGGTACGATGACAACAAATCAAAGCTTGAACGGTATCTTGAAGAGGATTCTGAAGATTTTCCCGATCTTGATATTTTGATGTGGTGGAAAAGTGCTGGTTTGAAGTATAAAATTCTATCTTTGATGGCTCGGGGTGTATTATTTATTCTCATGACTACTGTTGCTTCAGAGTTGGCTTTTAGTACTTTAGGCCGGGTGCTTGATGGTTTTAGAAGTTCCTTGACTCTTAAAGTGGTGGAAGCTTTAATTTGTACTCAAGACTGGTTGAGAGCTGCTCGTGTGCCTATTAATGTTGAAGAGTTTATTGAAAATGCCAAAAAGTTTGAATTGGGTAAGCTTAAATCATGCATATTTCTTTTTTTACTTGTTAATTCTTTTTTTTTTTTGGTAAAAGGTAATAAATATATCTAGCTAAGGCAATTTAAAAAAGATCGGCACCAAAAACCTACACTCAAATCTCAAAATGAGACAGAGTGTAGGGGAGCCAACGTAAGAAGCCACAAAGGCAAACAAGAAAAGCCACAAGGGCAACAACAACAAAAAACAACAAGCGGGAAAGAAAAAACAACAAGGCTAACCAACCCTCAACCCACGAAAGGAAGCGGGCTAAGAATGGAGAGCCAAGAAAAGTTAGGAGCAACTCGTGTGTAACAGCAACTAAGGAGCATTGGGTGGACAAGAGAACACCGTAGGGTCAAAACCCCAACCACGCTAAAGCCTCTTATTCCTTCGAGTAGGAGGAACATCTTTGAATATTATAGCTTTATCCTTTACAACTTTAATAAGGTGGTTTTGTTAGAGCTGAGACCATTAAGGATTCGCTCCGAAATATAATCGCATTCCTCTTTTTCTAAATAAGAAGACACATAGCTCCAAAAGAGAACCACGCAATGCAATGGAAGAAGTCCTTATAGGATAAGAACTTTAAGGCCCAACTGAGGATGTCTTTCCAACATCTATTTCACCACGAGAGGTTACACCTGGCGGCCCAAAAGTAGTTACACCGCGGCCCAAAGAATAAATGTAGAATCTAGAACATCATTGTATAAGGCACAAACATTATAGTCGATCCTTCCATAAGAAAGAAGCAAAGCGACACGATTTTTGATAAGCCATAAATTAAACTAATGTTAGCATTGTCCCATACAAAAGACGCCCAATCAACATGATCCTTCTTGACTCTAATGGAATTCATCATTGTATAAAGAAGGATCAAACATTAAACCTATCACGTCCGATCCTTCCAAAAGAAAATAAACAACCCCACCGAGGTAAACAGATCCGCAACAACATAGTCGAGAAGACATAAACCTTCACGGAGTAAAGGCATCAAGCAAAGTTTTCATGCTAAAGAGACACCGATAGGTTATAAGCCATAAATTAAACTAAGGATGTGCCCTTCCATAAATTTTTGGTTCACCCCACCCCATCCAAGGGTTGTGCCCTTCCATAAAAATTGTCTCAAAATGCACTCAATACTAGCTAGTACTAAGGATGGAAGGTTAAAGACACTAGTCCAATATGCTTGAATTGAAAGGAGTACTAACCCTTATTAGTTGTAGCCTCCCAACATAGGACATAAAGCAATGCGCCCAAGATTGAACCCTGGCATTAATACGATCAAGCAATGCAATACAGTCTGCTTTGCTCAATCTAGTAGTAATAATCAGAACACTTAAGTAGCGAACCGATAGTTTCCCTTCTTGAAAATCGAAAGCCCATTGCACGCTATTCCGAAGAGATGAATTCCCTCCTAAGATGAAGATCTCATTTTTGTTTTTATTTGGGTAGAGATCGCTCCATGATGAGAAAATGTCCAAACCCATTTTTAGCATCGTCACTAGTGCCCAATCAGCTTGAGAGAAAAGGAATACATCGTTGGCAAAAAAGAGTGAGTCAGCTGCATAGATTTGCATCTTCAGAAATATTTGAAGTCATTGCTAGCAGTATAGGAGAGCAAGATTCTAGAGAAAATTTCCATGACTAAGGTAAATAGGTAAGGTGACATAAGATCACCTTGCCTAAGTCCTCTTCCAGCAGGGAAAAAACCATGCAATTCACCATTGATAGAGATGGAATATTTCGGTGTAGGTATGCAAACCATAATTAGCATAATAATCCACTCGGGAAAACAGAAGGCACAAAGAGCAAGCTCTAAGAAATCCCAATCAACCGTGTCATAGGCTTTATGGAAATCAACTTTGATAGCACATTTGGGCAAATAAGGCTCTAAATGAAATCTAGCAAACAACTCTTGAGCGATGAAAATATTATCTCTAATCCTCCTACCCTTTACAAAAGCATTTTGTGAAGGACTTATCAAATCACTTAAGACAGTAGCAATGCAGTTAGCAAGTATCTTCGTAATGACTTTATAAATGGTATTGCAACATGCGATATGCCTAAAGTCAGTGACTACACTTGTGTTAGGGACTTTAGAAACTAGGGCGAGGATAGTGGTATTTACCTCCTTTAGGAGTTGTCTCGAAGAGAAGAAATCTTGGATCGCTTCCACCACCAACGGCCCCACTAAATCCCAATTAGTCTTGTAGAACTCTACCAAGAACCCATCAGGACCTGGGGCCTTGCCTTTGGCAAGAGAGAATAGAGTATTCTTAATCTTAGAGGGAGAAAATGGCTCACATAGGGAGTACACCTGAGCATCCGAAAGCGGGTGATGAACAAACATCTTTAGCTCTTGAAGCGAAGATTTAGATAAAGCCTTATAATGAGAGAGCAAATTCGAGAAAAATCGGACAAAAACTTGCGGCATAAGAATGGGATCAGTGATAATAGCCCCCAACTGATCCTATTAGTAACCTGTCTCCTCTTCACCGAATGGTGGAAGAACTTAGTATTCCTGTCACCTTCTTTTAGCCATCTCACTCTCAACTTTTGTCTGAAAAAGGATTCTTCTTTATTCCTCAAATCAACAAAAACACGACACTAAGATTTTTCTAGCAAGTGAAAGGTTGGAAGGGTTTGATTGAATGCTAACCTGAGTGCTTTGAAGGGCCTCTCTTGCTTCGACCGTCCTCATAGAGATATCCAAGAAGGCATTTTGGTTAAGTAACTTGAGTCGAACTTTCATAATTTTCAGCTTGGAAACAAGCATGTACATTGGAACGCCTGTGATGGAGGAGTCCCAAGCCTAACGGACAATTGAGTTAAAGTCCGGATGGTTAGCCCAAAATTCAAAATACTTAAACGGCTTCTTCCTATGGATCGGCTGAAGAACTCTAACAATCATAGGAGTATGGTCTGAGATACCAGGGTTAAAAAATGAAGCCTCGGAGAACAAGAAATCAAGGTTCTATTTGTTGTTAACTAGAACACGATCGATCTTCCTTATCTTCCTAGCGTCCCCTGCCGAGGTAGACCAAATATAATGGAGGCCAACATATCTGAGATCCATCAGTTCTGTTTGTGCTAAACATTGGGCAAAATCATCAAAATAAGGGATCCAATTGTTGGAACTTCCAACTCGATTGGATGGGTCTTTAATGGCGTTGAAATCCCTAGCAACAAGCCAAGCCGAATCTTGCATCGAGTCATTGAAGTGGAGGAGTTCCTCTCACAAAGGTTTATGACGCATAAACGAATGCTCCCCATAAACAGCAGAGATGTAGCAGCTCACACCAGACATATTAAGCTTAAGGCTATTATGTAAAGCCTGGTCATTGATAGAGATAGGCACAAAAGAAACAAGATCCGGTTCCATCCAACCTAGATTCTACCACGAGAAGAATATTCATAGTTTGCAATCTATTTCCAACCCTTAAGTAAGGAAGCCGAGACATAATCAAAAACTCCTCAAGAACCTTAGTCTAAAAAAGGCCAATCAGGCAGAGCTTATTAACAGTAGCAAATCTCATGATCTCTACACACCTAAGAGGGTTGATCATGCCTATAATATTCCAAAAGCCAAAAAACATATCAAAAAGGATAGGGGATAGAATTACCTCTTCTTAGACATGCAACCTGTAGCAGGTGCTTTTGGAACCACCGAGGGTGGTGGGTCAGGAAGAAGCAAGAGGAGCTGATCTTGTATACTTCGAGCACCGGCTGGGGCCGGGCCTTTCGGTGAAGGGGAACCCATAGACAATACATCTTCATCATTTAATTCCATTTGAATGCTAGAGTTGCATATTTCATTTGAGCTTTCAACCGGAAGTGAAGGGGCGGGAGCACCTCCTTCACCTACCGGGGATAGACCAAAAGAGGCAGCTTCCTTCTCAGCATGCTTTTTCTTTTTCCTGCCTTTCCCCTTCACCTGCTTCCATTTTGGATCAACAATAGGAGCTAAGGACATAGCCACCATTTCACCACCATCCTTAGTTGTAGAAATCCCAGCAATAGAGATCTTTGAAGGCTTAGAGGAACTTGTGTGGTTGCCTCCAGTTGTAGATGAGAATCAATCTTAGGATCGATCATGTCCATGCCTGGGGTAGTAAGTGGAACTTGCAAGTCCACCATAACCTGTTTTTGACGATTTTGAAAGAAGACAGGACCATCTAGACGAGTAGGGGAATTAGGATGCACAGACTTGTCTTGAGCAAGATGAATTTCAACACCAACATTCAAGACCTAATTAGCTTATGCAGATTTTCCTTCTGTAGGAGGAACAACAGAGTTTCGAGGAGTAGCTATTTTACAGCTGTGACCAAAGATACCGCACACAAAGCAAGCAAGCGGTTTTCATTCATATTCGACTTCCACTTCCACCAATTTACCATCAAGGAGCAGCTCAATAGATTCACAAGTTGGTTGTCGGGCTGTTATTTCAACACAAACTCTAGCGAACATTAGCATTGTCATCTACTCTGTTTGCTGATCCACATAGAGTGGTTTACCCATTGCACTGGCCACCTTTCCAATGGATTGAGCTGACCAAAATGAAAAAGGTAAGTTCCAAAGTTTCACCCAAATCAAAACCGAGTGATGGGTGTCTTTACTGAGTTCCAAACCTGGTTTTCATTGCTGCAGAACTAGTGGAATCCTTGTAATGGCCTCCTTCAAGGACTTTCCTTCAAAACTCCTTATTTGTTATGCGTAATACAAATAGTCCTCGCCCATTATACATGACTTTGAACAAATTCGGACCCTAGGCTTTTTTAAGAGCCTATTCAATAACTTTAAATGGCAACCGTCTTCCAATGAAATACCCCACAAGACACTCAAAGAGCTTAGGATCAGCAACTTCAATATCATATTTTATCATCTGTATAACTAGTTTATTATTCACAAAGGTTAGATGAGTATATTCAAGATCATATCCTTTATTCACTCCACTAGCAACAGCAACCCAAGATCGAGTTACTGGGTTTTTCGACTCACCCCTGCGTTGAGGGCGCTTGGATCTCAATCTACCTCTACTCTTCTCACACGCCTTAATAGGAGCAGGAGGAGGTCACGAGTCACCAACGAGGGATGTCCATGAACAGGAGGGGAAGGGCTTCGATTACTCAGCCCCTCATCATCAAAATGGGCTTGGAAGAATCCAGACTCCATCAATTCAATAGACTCAAAACAACAGAAATGCGAACAAAACCTAACCCATCACAACCAGAAAAAGCCCACATAAGAGCACATACCAGGCTACACTTTAAAGGGGTTTGAAGAGCAGTACAAGGTGCCCAAGACTGCCAAAGAACAGCTCCAACTACAGGTCAAAACGGCCGAAATCAGCAGCGTAAGAATCTGCAAGAACAGTACTCCAGTCAGCCCCTAGAGAGCATCCATGAACAGTGCGGCTTCCTTTTCAGTTAACCTAGTTGTTAATTCTTTTTTACATCTAATGAATGAGTTCTTTTTATTTTTATTTTAGATATGGATTGTCTTACTGGGGAGATTACCATAAGCAAATAGAGTTTGTATGTTGAAGTTAAATGACCATAAATGGTGAGATCTTCTATCGGCACTAATAGTGATTTCAATTTAAAAATTTTGTTAGGTATTTATTATGTGTGTTGTTTGTTTTGTTTTCAGGTATTTAGAAGCTAAAGCGATCATCTAACAATTAACAAAATGTGAAGTTGTATATTCATGGTTTATATTAAGTATTTTGAACTTCTTATGGTTTAATTGTTCAATTGCACTTTGCTTTTGAGTTTATGTCAAATGGAAGAAGTTCTTGAATAGTAGTATTGCCGTTGTTATGATGATGTGCTTGTCAAGTGGTGTGAAGCTTCATTATTGGTTGATTAGACTTTGCTTGATTGAATGTATGAATCGTTTTTGCATATGGTGCTACAAGTATTATTGATAGATGATTGCAAGAGAAGATGCCTAGAAAACATTTTTTGGCCTAGAATTCTTTTCTCTTAAACTTCCCATCTCATCCCATTTCCCGAAGGAAAGAATGATTCAAAGACAAATCAAAAGCAAGAAAATTATAGTGTGCTTTAGTGATGGAAACACTTTATCTCTATTAGCAATCTCGATCATTTATATAATTTGTTGTTTTTAACTAGTGTGAAATTTTTATGATCACCTTATCTTAAATTTATGTTGAATATGTACTTATATTTATAGTCTGGTTGCTCAACATCGTATTGTTGGTTGATATATAATTTGACTTAATGAGTTTTATTTTTTAAGGAATACAAAAATGAAATAAAAAAAATTATCGATTGGTCCCGGATTGACCTTGGAACCAAACCAAACCCATAGGGTTGGTCTGGTCCTCGGTCCCATACTCGAACGGGTCGGTCCTCGGTCCCAAAAATTGGAGACCAACACTGTGCAGGTTGGTCCTAGGGTTAGGCGTCGGACCGGCCCAACCCAGACCATGATCACCCCTAATTTTTATAAGTGCATAGCTCGTTTCTCCTTTGGAGTGCTTTGTCATATTATTTGGAAAAAAGAAGAACAACATTCTTTTCATAGAACAGCCTCTTGTTATTCCAGCTATGAAGAACCATTTTTTTTTTTTAAAGTGGTTAAAGAAAAGGCGATCACTTTTAGAAATGTCGAAGATAACTTCAGGAATAGAAGGTTGTAGAGGAGCTAGGGCATTGACCTAGTCATCTTCTCTGGGGATCTTTAGTTGCTTCCTTTTCAACTGGTGCGTGTTTGTTCTAGCCTTGTGAGCAGCGGCTTGCTATTTTTTGGCGGTTGTTCTCTTCCCTAGTTGAAGGTTTTTGTGTTTCTGGGGGTTGGTTGTTCATGCCATGCTTTTCGTGTCCCTTTGTGTTTGCTATTTTGGTTGCCACTTGTGGCTTTTGATGTAGCTAGTACGAGTACCTAGAGGGGGGTAAATAGGTATATAAAAGATTTTTCTTGATATTTGCACAAAACTTAGACAGTTGAAGGATTTGCGACAAATAATAATCAACGTAAGACTGAGTAAAGGAAAGAGAGAATTGAACACGCTGTTTATAGTGGTTCGGCTTGATTCAAGCCTACGTCCACTCTTTTGCACTGACAGCCAATTGGCTGGATTCCACTATGAACAAAGAGATGTTACAGCGTTGATCTTCCTTGATTTCTCGGTGTAGATGATCTACCACACTCACTCAAGGTATCACCAAGTATAGACACTCTCTGTGCATACAATTTCACTCAGAATGTATTGACTAATAATCAAGGTGCTTCAGACTCTGGAATTTCTCTATCGATCACATACTCAAAAAACTAGAACGTCTTCCTTTTTATACTCCTTTATGCCATCATACTCGTTGGCACTTACCAAAGGAATTCCGCCAACCTACCCGTTGGACAAAATCAATTAAGAAGATCATTCGAGCTATTAAAGGAACCTGACGATAGCCCATCAATCCTGTTCGCCCATACAATCAGGATCTTGGTTTCTAAGAATAGAACCTTCCAAGAATATTTCGTCGACCATCGGATCTTCAATCGATCTAGATACGAATAAAAGAATCCGTTATATTTATCCAATCAAGAGATCTTTCCGATGATAGGATTAAATCCTCAACCATATACTTCGGCTCGATTTCCTTCGTCACTAGATCGAAAAGATTGTCAATGGGAATAGTCTTGAGTCTTAAGTCTTGAGTCTTGAGTCTTTGAGTCTCGGTGATCGAAAAGTCTTCAAACTTTAAACGAAGGTTTGCGAATATCCGCAGACTAGACGATAGAAACGTTTTGTCAGCTTCAAAATATTCTGGAAAGATTTCTCCAACAGCTTTTACATCCCGTCATCCTTCTAATCATAATGTTTTATCGTCTTGAGTGTAAGTTTTGATGCCATGATCTTTTGTACACTTGGTCAATGCTCTATATATTCATTACCTTTCACCAATAAAAAATTAAAATTTAATATTAATCGTCTAAATGACTTTTCAAATGTGTTTTCTAAGAAACTGTATTTCTCTTAAAATTACTTTTCAAAAAGTAATTCATCAAACGGTTTTTGCATATGCCCAAGGCTCTTCAAACTATACTATTTTGCATTTCTCCAATGAACTTTGAAAATATTGAACCAAACGCACCATTACTGCACATGGACTCCACATTACCTGAATGAAAGCTTATGACCCACATCACAGTGCATCCCAATTCTCACCAAGTGCCATTATCTGAATATGCACGTCACGACGTAAAAATAGTGGTCGCAGCTGTCGATCTGGCCCCGATGGCCATCCCCTCCTCCTTTAGGCGAATCCCACAGCACATGCAGCCATCACCCTCCCTCTTTTGGGCGTCGCTTGTGGCCCTCCCCCGTCGGGCGCTGCTCGTCGCCGTCCAGGGATTTCTTTAGCTGCTTGCTCGGCGAAGAGGTGGGTGCGGTGCGATCAGCCATGGTTGAGCGCGCGTTGCCGAGGGAAGGCCAAGTCAATGGGGAAAGACACATTCAACCCCCCCCCCCCCAAAAAAATAAATAAAGAAAGTTGGAAAGACACGATTTGAGAAACCAACGAGAGTAAATTGAAATAGTAGTAGAAAGCCCAAAGCTGGAGGCCGAAAGGGTCACGGGATCAAAAATCAAATCTTGTTATGTGATTTCAAATTGAACCGATATAATCTTTTTTCTTATTATATGGGGCCGTGCTTTCCATTTCTCATTCAATATTGACAACTTTACAGTGTACTAATTGTATTACCTTTTTTTTTTCTCGTAAGGTACCTGCAAAGAATTAAGAGAGGGGCATATTTGTGATTTTTTCTTTCACTTTCCCTATCTGTCAATCTTGTTGTCTCCCTTGATGCTTCCTTGATGAGAGTCGAGCTCTTTATTCTTTTGGTTGGCTAGTTGTAGTTACACAAGAATTATCCTCTTCATGATCAAGCCTTTACTCATGTTGCTTGTGAGCTCGAGTACCTTGATCATGCTGTTATGATTTTTAAAAATCATTGCAAGAATTAAAAGATCTCCGTAGAGAATTACACATTGAGGAAGATTGTGCTAGCATAGGGGTGGTTTAGCTAGACATGCCAAGGGTTTGTGAGGGGAGACGATAAGATGGAGAGGAAGCTCATGAGGCTTTTCGAGATCGCCGGACTATTGGTGTGCATAGAAGTGTCGGAGGAGGAAGATGAAGAAGTGCTGGCAAGGCACTTCAAATTAAACCAAAATAATTTTTTTTTCTCGTTATATAAAATTGCACTTTTTCCACTCCTCATTTGACTTTGACAACTTTTACGGTGTGCTGACTATATTTACCTCGTTTTTTTTTTCCATACTGTACCCACAAAGTCAAAATGAGGCATATTTGGGTTTAGTTTTCTCTTTTACTGGGTCTGTCGTCTACGTGTACTTCGGGAGCCACGCTGTGCTGGCGCAACCGCAAATGGATGAGCTGGCGGCCAGGCCGGAGCGGGGCAAGGTCAAATTCATCCTGTGCACGAGGCAGTCAGCCAAGGGAGGGCACGTGGTGGCGGGGGATACCAAGGCGGTCCCCGAGGACTTCGAAGCACGGGTGGCCGGGAGGGGTCTCATGATTAGGGGCTGGGCCCTGCAGGTGGCGATACTGAGGCACCGAGTCATGGGTGCGTTCTTGACTCACTGTGGGTGGAACTCGACCTTGGAGGGGCTTAGTGCAGGGGCGGTGATGCTGACGTGGCCGATGTTCATGGAGCGATTCGCGAATGCCAAGCTGCTGGTGGATGAGCTGGGCGTGGCGATTCGGGTCGGCGAGGGGTTTGAGAAGATACCGGAGGTGGCAGAGTTGGCCCAGGTTTTGGCCGAGTCATTGAGGGGCAATCTACCCCAAAGGGTTTGAGCCAAGGAGATAAGCAGCGCCGGTCGAGATGCAATCAACGGAGGGAGCTCAGATAAAGATTTGAGTGACTTCGTGAGGTGCATGGACAAGCAAAGGAGGAGCAAAATGAAAACTTCTTAGCAACTCGCCACGAAAGGTGTCAAGAGAACGAAATGATGATTTACATAATGTGTGAATTTTTAGGAATCACAAGTGACTCGAACTCCCATGAATTAAGATGTTTTGTACGAATTGTTCAAGACAAATCGAGTTCTTGTGAACTTGCCTTTCTCTTAGATCTTTGCAAACTCGTGATCTTGTAAAATTAGCAAGAAAACACTATAAAGAAAATATTAATGATAGCATTTTTTCACTCCTCATTTGGCTTGAACACTTCTTTTTATATAGTATTAACCATATTACTCTTCATTTTCTCCTTTAAATGCTAGACCCTACATGTTCAGGTGCGGGGCTCGTGTGGGGTCCTTTCTCGAATTTGTTTCTTCTTTTCCTTCCGTTTTCCTTTTTCTTGTTCTCGCTTTTGATGAAGCGCATTGTTGGCACTCGTTCATTTCCCCCTTCTGACACCTCCATGCACACCAATAATCGGGCGATCTCGCAAAGCCTCACAAGCTTCCTCTCTATCTTACCATCGCCCCTCACAAACCCTTGGCATGTCTAGCAAAATCACCCTTATGCCGACACAATCTTCCTTAATATGTATTTCTCTGTAGTGATCCTTTAATTCTTAATATGATTTTTGAGAACTGAAACATAATGATCGAGGTGCTTGAGCTTACGGGCAACGTGATCAATGACCTGAACATGAAGAGAATAACTCCGATGTATCTACAACTGACCCACCAGAAGAATAAAGAGCTCAACACTCTCGTCAAGAAAGCATTGTGGGAGACGGAAACATCATCAAATAGGAAAATCGAAGAAAAAGAAGAAATGAATAAAATAAAATAAAATCCTAAATATGCCTCATTTTGACTCTTTGCAAGTAAAGTATGGAAAAAACGATGGGTAATATATTGTTGGATATATGCCATAAAGCTACTATATAATAGTTACATGTTAGAATTTTAGTTGTACTATCATTATTTATTTATTTATTTGGTAAAACAGTTGTACTATCATGGTAATAATGTATTCATTCATTTGTTCAATTATTTTATATTTATGAATGATTCTATAAGATCAGTTGCAACTAGACCTATTCTTGAGAAGTTAATAATATATGTGACGGGTTCATAATTAAGCTGAATCTTTAAACCGTTCCTAGTCAATGGATTATTGAGTGGATATTTATAATCCCGTTGAGATTAGTGTGTTCTTAATTTCACTATTAAGTATTGGATATTTAAGATAATGATGAGTTGCATGTCATTGGGTATTATGATACCTGAGTTAGAATACAAGTATTTGTATTAGACAAGTTCACCAAAAGTGATGCATATGGAATGATTAGCAATATGGAAGCTTTTAGCGTGGTCAATGTCTAATTATTCATGTTTTGGTCATGTGTAAATAATCCTTAGACCTGAGACACAATGTTAACTTGTGTGTTGAACAATTAGGGTTCACGGGTGCACATAATGTTGGGTCATTGATCCAACTTTATATCTGATGGTCATAGTTTGTTCATATACAAAATTGTATGTGTATGCAATATGGAATTTGTCTCCTTGTTACATGCAAGGTATAATAATGATGTCATATGCAATATGATTATAACAATGCATTGAGATCCTTGACTGGAGTTGTAGGGAATAAATTGTTTATGTTTCGAATAAAATGCATGTCAATTAGATTTGTGCATATGATTGAATTGGTGACTTGACAAATATTCAATGGTTTTTATTCGATCGAGACATAGTTTGAGAGAATGATTGAATTACATTGTAATCAAAGTTGACATGTTTATTATGTTCTTAAAACATTCACATTATCTAGATAGCCATGACATATTGCTAGATGTCAATCATGACTTGTATGACCCAAAGATTAATTGAGATAATTAATTCTTTTGGGAGTATTAATATGTTAGTACAAATCTTACTACCAGCTTAGTGATGAACCTAGAGATGTCACATATTATAAACAATTAGGATAATGTGGAACAAGAGAGAAATAATGTTGCAAATGTGTTTGCAATTACTCAAATCGTATTGAGTCGATTTGAAATAAAATTAAATTAAATTAACTTTGTATTATAGTCACAAGCCTACTTGCATATGATGCACACACATGCCCAAAGTGAATATATGTTAATGTATTCCAAATGCACACATAAAGATTATGTCATTTTTATTTTTATTTATATATATAAATAAAAAGGAATTTGATTAATTATTTTTCATTTAATTAATTAATTAATTAAGGTGCACGTGTGCAATGCACATCTTGTGCGTGGTTTTATTTTGAATAAAAAAAATTGGGGCATGTTGTTGACCATCATGCATGAAAGTCATGCATGAACTCACGACCAGCAACGGTTGCTAGTTAGGGGTGAGTAGTGGTTTAAGGTCGACCCTGGACCGACCCTAGACCGGCCCAACCCTACCGGTCTTGGTCTAGTTCCCAAGGGGACTAGGTTGGTCCTTGGTCTTGAAATTTCCAGGATCAACATTATGCGGGTTGGTTCTCGGTCCTAAGAGTTTTGGGTCGGTCCAACCTTGGATCAACCCTGTATATTATATTATAATATAATATAATATATTATATATATATTATATTATATAATTCTTTTATATATTCAAACCTAAGTAAAATGTCTATTATATTATATATCGAGATGTTCTATCAATAGCACTAATAGTAATTTCAATTTAAAACTTTTGTTGAGTATTTATTAATTATGTATCGTTTGTTTTTTTTTCAGGTGTTAGAAGTTCAAGTGAATTAATAAGATGTGAAGTTATATTATATATTTATGGTTTATATTAAGTATTTTGAACTTTTTATGGTTTAATTGTATTTTATTAATGAATTTCAGTTACACTTTGCTTTTCAATTTGTGTCAAATGGTAGAAGTTTTTGAAGAGTAAAATAGTACTACAGTTTCTACGGTGATTTGCTAGTCAAGTGGTGTAAAGCTCATTTTTTGATTGAGTGGACTCGACATAATCAAATGCAGGAAAACGCTTTTGCATATGATGTTATGAATATTAAAAATAGATGATTACAAGAACTTTCCATCTTGTCTCATATTTCGATGAGCGGTTAGCAGATACAAAATTTCTATTATTATGTCATTTTAAATTTGCTAAATATGTATTGGTATTTATAATTTAGTTGCACAATGTCATATTGTCGATGATTTGAATTTGTAGGTTTGCCTTTTTAGGGAATATAAAAAATAAGATGAAAAAAATTATCGATCAGTCCCGAGTTGACCTTGGAACCGGACCGAACCCATTGGGTCGGTCCGGTCCTTGGTCCTAGGTTCAATAGGGTTGGTCATCGATCCTAAAAATTGAGGACCGACATTGTATGGGTTGGTCCTAGGGTTAGGGGGTGGCCTGGACCAACCCGGATCATGCTCACCCCTATGTGGGATCATGCTTGACTTTCATGCATGAATCCACAACCAGCAACGGTTGTTGGTCATGGGTTGGTTTCCCCACGATCAGCAATGGTTGTTGGTGGGTGGTTTCCTGCACGTAGAACAGTTCTTATAAAAAAGCGTGAGTGTGCATGTGCATACGCGAACGAAAAAAAAAAAAAAAACAGTTTGCTAAAAGAGAGAAACATGCGTGTTCTTGTATTTTTTGAGATGCGAGAAAGAAGAGGGATTCTCTCTCGTTCGGACCGTGACTAAAAATATTAGGAATACGATGGATTGTCTCCACGAGATTGCTAGCACGGTCATAGTGATGATTATCTGAAAGTTCTCTCTTCCATTCGACGTCCATTGTTGGTGTGTAGGTTTAACGTTTGTGGGACTCGAACTGAAGAACATCCGAACCAATTCATTTAAAGCGTGCTTCAAGAGGTAATTCGTTTAATTCCCTTTTTATATTAAGATTTTTTATTAAAACGCACGAATAATGCCTTCGGAGAATCATGTATAAAATATATTATCTTTGTTTCTGATATATATGTATATATACATATATATTAATTTTACCTATATGTGATTCATGAAACCCCAATAACCAGCACATTGTAAATGTTGTCAAAATCAAATAAGGAGTGAAAAAAGCTCGACTCTATATAACAAAAAAAAAAGAAAAGATTACGTCGGTTCAATATGAAGAAGCATTGTTTGAAGCGCATTGACAATGCTTCTTCATCTTCCCCCTCTAACACCTCTGTGCACACCAACAACAGAGTGATCTCGCGAAGCCTCACAAAATTCCTCTCTATCTTGCCATAGTCCCTCACAAACCCTTGTCATTTCTAGCTAAACCACCACTTGTCGGGGTGATCTTCCTTAAGATATAATTCTCTACGGTGATCATTTAATTCTTGTGATGATTTTTGAAAATTGGAACAGAATGATCAAATTACTTGAGCTTACGAGCAACGTGAGTAAAGACTTGAACATGAAGAAAATAACTCAGATGCATCTATAATTGGCCACCCAGAAGAATAAAGAGATCGACACTCACATCAAGAAAGCACCGAGGGAGACAACAACATGGTCAGATGGGGAAAGTGGAAGAAAAAGAAGAAACGAATCAAAAAAAAAAATCCCAAATATGCCTCATTTTGACTCTTCGTGATTAAAGTATGGAAAAATCGAGGGGTAATAAAGTCAACCCACTGTAAAAGTTGTCAAAATCAAACGATGAGTGGAAAAAGTGCGACTCTATATAATGAGAAAAAAGATTATGTCGGTTCAATTTGAAGGGCATTGCCGGCGCTTCTTCATCTTCCTCCCCTGACATGTCCGTGCACACCAACAACCAAGTGATCTTGCAAAGCCTCACAAGCTTCCTCTCTATCTTACCATCGCCCCTCACAAATCCTTGCCATGTCTAGGTAAACCACCCCTATGCCGGCACAATCTTCCTCAAGATGTAAGTCTCTAGGGCGATCTTTAATTCTTTCAATGATTTCTAAATATTGGAATAGAATGGTCAAGGTACTCGAGCCTACGAGCAACGTGAGCAAATACTTGAACATGAATAGAATAACTACTATGCATCTACAATTGGCCACCCGGAAGAATAAAGAGCTCGACACAATCATCATGATAATAATATTATTACTGAGAAAAATAATATTATTGCACATCCTATTTAAGTATTTTCTTTCTAGACTGGGTGTAATTTCTCCGGTTAAAATTCTAATTTTCAGTACTTGTGGAAGAAGGGAGACTTGTTGAACGTTAAATTATGATATTTTAGTGTAGTGGTTCCAATTAGGTCAATGGATGAGTATAGGTTTTGATGAAATTGTGTTCGATGCTAGTTAATTGAAATTTTAATGATATATACAAGTTAAACAGATCAATCTATTTTATCACCCAACATGACTCTCTCATTTGCCACTTTTTAGTACCGGTGAATCAAGAAGGACAAATAAACCAATTAAGCCACCAAAGGGTGAACTTTGGCATTCAAAAGCTTTTGATGGCCTGAAATCACTTCATAAATAGCATATAAGCTGATATAAAAATTATTCATAAATTAAACATTAGCATCATCCTCTGGTTTCTACACTTGTTGAAATCATTTTGACCTCCATTCTATGTCAAAAGCAACTTAAGAACACATACACATAAAAGCTTTATATTTGTAAGCGATGGAGAAATTTGTGTAATTTCTTTATATATCCACAAATAGTACTTATTTATCGACTTCATAAGATGACCTTCAAGTGCAACTATATATTATGTATATATTATGATATTGATTATAATTGATCAGGGATATGCACAGTGAAAACAGGCACTTGAGAGATACGTTTCTAATAGATTATAATTATAAATATTAAGAAATTCATGTATTCAATGGTAGAATTTAATTTCAAAGTAATCATAGGTCATTGTATTGACTTATGCAAAATCTAAATTCAATTTAAGCTACCATTTTAATACTCAAATAAATGCGTCAATATAGGACCGTTACTCTCTTGCCCCTGTACATATTATATATCAGATTACAATCATTAATGCTACAATATCTCAACCTTCCTTCTATATGAATCAATGACGTTGCATTGACTTATTCAAAATCTAAATCCAATCTAAGCTACCGGTTAATATTTGGACAAGTATGTGTAGAAATAGGACCATTACTCTCTTGCCATGTACATATTATACGTCAGATCGCATTCCCTTTTGTTTTTTCTTCTTATATAAATAGATAAATCATATCACATTCTTTATTGCTACAAAATATTTAATACCCCCTTTGTCACCGTCGCCAAACTTCTACATAAGTCCCCTCATCGTTGAGACTCTTCCTCCTCACTTACTACTGCCATCATGGGGAGAACTATGCGCACTTTGGCTCTCTTGACGATCTTATTGCTCGTGGCTTCATATCAGTGTCAGTCTCTCTCTCTCTCTCTCTCTCTCTCTCTCTCTCTCTTGGCGCCCTAGCGAATCACACATTTATGTACATATTAGGACATGAGTATGTCTTAAAACTGCTTCATCTGAACTCTGGGATGTAAAATTCGAGGGTATTCCCAGGGGCAAGGGTAGAAAAACTTTCTCTCTAATTGGGGAGCACAAGGTGTGTAGGCATTGGCATCTTAAAATAAGGAATGCATCTAGGCTAGGCCATGGATTACCGGACTACCGCTGAAAGCCCTTGTCGGAAGCTTGCTTCCTATTGGTTATACTCATGCTTTGCATAGTGTCTAGAACCAGCACGTCTAACTAGTATCCCTAGTTCTAGACACTATGCAAATCACATATTTATGTATATGTTTGTGACGTGCGATGATACAATTTTTTTTTTTTTTTTTTTGTGGGATTTTGCAGGGACATCGAGTGCAGATGAAACTGGAAGCAGCCTACCTTCTGAGGATACTCTTGCGGAGGATGCCCGTTGCTCCCAGTCCAAAGACTGCGGGCCGCACTGCCTACGATTTGGGTGCATCAATGAAGGTTGTATTGATGGGTTGTGCAAGTGTCGATGCACTTGATTTATTATTATTTGATGAAACAAAAATAAAATAAGGAAGACAAGTCTTCTTTCCTTTGCCTCCTTGATTGCTTATTTGGCGTTAAATATTCGTTTTGCAAGGAAAAATAAAAAAAAAAGGGATGAAGAAGAAAAAAAGAAACTAGATATTGAGATTTCCCGGCTCCCTCCGTAAAGAAAGCATTTCCCATCTTTTTTACTCGGTATGCCCAATTAAAAGAAAGGCTAGAAACTTGTCGTTTATGGCAAAATGTTGGTTTTTTTTTTTTTTTTTTTGGGGCACGAATAAAGTCAAATATTACATTTTCCGACTAAGGTTTAAATATTATATAAGAAAAATTGCTTAATCGACATTGATTATTTTAATATCTGCAGGCCCCATTTGTCTCCCCAAGTAATATTTCCGAACTTTTGGTTTAGGTCAATCTTCAGCCTATTCGTGGGGAGTGTTAGAGTGCCCTCATCCAAATTGACTCCTTATTGTCATGTAGCAGTTCGAGATCGGTTAGATTCGTGCCTGACACACGATAGTACCGAGTCGAATCATGGTCGTCTACGATTGGTGCATGATTGAGCGGAATCACCCACGATCGGAATATGACCGTTTGGATCGATTCATGATCGTCAAATGATCCGTGGTGGGTGTGACCATCCATCGATCAACCCTGATAGTCGGGTAGTCATTCATTACTTCTCAATCCATTACTTGAGCACCATACTCACTAAGATAATGATTAAACCGCCATGTTAGCAAATTTACGTGAAAAAAATGAACAGAAGGACTAAATTAGAATTTCACATATAAGATTAGAACTAAACTAACAAAATTTAAAAAATTAAGGATTGAAATAGCATTGTATAATAGGTCTAGGACCGATAAGATAATTTTCTCTCGAGAGAGATACAAAGACTCTCCACGTTGTATTTCTAATAGCATAGAACCATAAATATCAAGAAATTCGGCCAATGAGACTATGAAGCAGGCTTTGAATGGTAGAATTTAGTTTCAAAGTAATTGTAAGCCGTCCCATTGACTCACCCAAATGCAACTCCAGATTAAGCTACCGTATAAAGACTCGGATAAATGTGTGTAGAAACAGGGTCATCACACACTAGCTCATATACATATTATAGACGGAATCACACTCTCAATGATGACAAATATCTCAACCTTACTTTCTTATCACCCCTGCACTTTCTGTCTCAATTGCCGCTTTGCCATCATGGTGAAAATCACATCTAATTTAGCTCTTTTGACAATTGTGTTGCTCGTATCGTTATGTCGATCTATCTATCGGTGTTGTTGCGAATCAAGTACTTATGCACATGTTCGCTATGCGTAACGATACGATTCTTTTATTTATTTTTCTTTTTTGGGTTCCGTGGGTACATCTTTCGCAGATGGAATTGGAAGCATGGCTCTTGAGGAAACTCTCTCGGGCCATATCCTTTTGCTTCAAGTTCAAGAGGCCGCGTGGTGTGATACCTGCGATTTGGGCGCCTTACCAAAGGTTGTGTTCATGGGACGAGCAAGTGCCGATGCACTTGATAGATTATTAGGTGACGTCATGTAACGAGCAATTATTGTTGTACTAGCACACATAGCAAAGAGGATGGACCCGAATGTATCTTAAAACTGCTTCGTCTGAACTTTGAGACATAAAACATAAGAGGTATTCCCTCCTAGGTGGGGAAGAAAAAATCACACTCGGAAATTAGGAGGCCCTTAAGGTGAGGAGGGTAGATTATGCACATCTAATAGTGGGTGTTTGAGAAACCGGTAGGTCTGTAGAATAGCCACCAGCGCCGGTGAAGATGGAGGGTTGGGTGAAACACTCACTGCAAGGTCAACCTATGTTTTGCATAGTGTCTTTGAACTGACCTGTTGGCTTTGTACCCCTGGTTGAGAGTTACATTCGGCCGACTCCATCACATGGTTCCTCGGGCCTGCAAAAAATTGAGGTGAAGATGCATGCAACAATCTTTCGAGTAAATGCTTTCCACGTTACCTGAAGAAAGATTTGGACTCTTTTTTGTACTTTTATTTCAGCTAAGTGCAGTTGTTTTCAATGCAAAGGTCCCCTCGGCAAGCAATTACTTTGTTTGATGACACGACGAAGGGAAAATCAAATCAAGAAAAAGCAAATTGACGTTAAATCGATGCCATTGAAACCGAACCAAACCCGTCCGCCCTCGCCTCGGTCGGCACCAGTTAAAATCCTTTTAGAAAATAAAAAAAATAAAATTATATAAATGATTCATGAATTTTGTCTTAATGTACAGTGCACTGGGCAGGGAGGGGTGGGACTCGAACCACTGGGAGAGGAGGGGGAGGTGGAGCTCGCGGAGGGCGTGGAAGGTGCGGATGGTGGCGACGAGGCGTGCCCCAGCCGCGTGGGCCTCCAGGGAAGGCAAGACGAGAGGGTGAAGCGAGGAGGAAGAGGCGAGGAAGGGGTCGAGCAGGTGGAGGTTGTTGGGGGTGACGACGAAGGTGATGGTGACGGCGGCACCGGGGCGGGGGAGGTGGAGGAGCTTGTGGGAGAGGTCGAGGAGGGGGATGATGTGGCCGGCGGTGGGGTAAGGGTACATGAGGATGTGGACGGACATGGCTGGAGCTTCAATCATTCGCGGTGGTCCAAGCTAGCAACAAGGGGGACGCGTCTATCGTCTCGCTCTCCTCTGTGCTTTGTGGTGGTGGGCTTGCAACGGAGGCGACGGCAAGGCGGAGGAGGCGACGGCGAGGGCGGAGGTTTAAAAAGGATGAATCCGTTGAAAAAGAAGATGCTTTCTCCAGCGAGGTGCGGCACGGGGAGAGAGAGAGAGAGGGGGCTGGTTTTCGTTGTCTGGGAGTGGGAGTGATTGCTTTCATCACCGCCGATGAACGTCCGGCAACAACGACAAAAATGCAACGCCACAAAGGAATTAATAAATGAATTATAATTAATCAAATTATGATCTTGTCCTTAGATGAAGAATTATCGCTACTTTACAACGGGCGATGGGATTGGTTCCAAGAAATTAATCTATAAAAGCATACTTTTTATTTATTTATTTTATTTCTACACTCGGACATGACATTGAAAACTGCAATTAAATTAAAATACTAATTCAAATCTTGCTTCATATTATCTATAAGAAAATGACTTATCTATTGCTCTAGACTTTTACTCTTACGTGCGGTAGAGGCATATTTTATTTCTACGCTCACATGTGCAAGAAGACAAGAAAAATCTTAGAAAGGGGAGAGGGAGAAGTGATACTTTTATGTATTTGGCATGATAAGAGACCGCGCTCACGGGACAAAAGGGGCTCGTTGGGGAGGTGAATAGCGAGCCCAATGCTAGTGCCGACAAAAGTGTGGAGCATGGCGTAGTTGGCATGATAGATATTCAACTTATCAATGCTCTGTGACTTGAGAAGTAGGGAGGCGTAAAGAGAAGAGAATGGCTTGTAAGAGAGAAAATAGAGGGGCGATTTGCAAGAGGTCAGGATTTTGATGTCAAAGACATGAAAAGAAAGAATACGAAGGAAAGTGGGACCCACATGAGAAAAAAAACAAAATAAAAGAATTGAAAAAAAAAATGGCAACTTTTATAGAGTTGTAGTAAAAGTGGTGAGCCATACAATAAGTATTATGGCCAAAACACTAAAAAAAGGACCGTTTAAACTTAAGAAGGAGCGGAAAAAAATGCAGTTATTTCTCTAATTAGATAGCAGTCACTACATAAATTTCCTCCTTTGTTTCCCAACATCAATCGCTAGTTGTTTTTTTTTTTTTTTGGATACCTAAGAACTCCGTACAGCCAGCAGCCGGCGGGTAAACCCTGGGGCGACGCTAGCAGAAAACCCACCACTCCGATGTCGCACTCAAGATCCCATGTGTCCCGCGGGATTCAAACTCCTCCGTCCTAGATAGACATCATGAGAGCTCTTATCCAGCTAGGTCACCGTAGGCGGTGGTATCAATCACTAGTTGTTCATCCTTCAACTATTACGCTTTGCATGGGCAGCCTCACCCACCATTAGCATGATGCTATAAGCTTAAGTTGCAGTTATCCTCCACCTGCACAACTTTTGAATCAAGTTACTTCATAAATTTATTTCTTTAAAGAAGGCATTTGCCATCTTATTTGCTCGACATGGGTACTTCATGTCATGTAAGAAAGCATTTAGGTGGCTGTAAATAATTCTATAAAAATTTTACACTTCAATGGTTCAAAGGAAGAGCTAGAAACTTGCCTCTTTTATGGATTTTTTTTTTTTTATAAACAAAAGGGCAGCGCTATTTCTACTCCCTATATAACTAAATTCACCCATTTCCCACCAAAAAAAAAAAAAAAATTCCCTTTGTCATTCAATTACAATTTAAATTTGTTGTCCTAAATTTATTTACTTTGCTTTTTGTTAGTATTTCTATATATCCATGTACATTTTATTAAACCTAAATATTGCATAAAGTAAGAACTTTCTTTTGAAAGTGCTAGTGAAATATCATTATTTTGTTTGACAAAAATCAATATCATATATGAATTGTTTATGAAAAAATATTAAGATATCTCATTGTCCATAGATATTTCTCTAAGTCTTACATGCTCTCTATAAAAAATATTGCCAATATAATAAGGGAAAAAGATAAATTCTTTGATATAGTAAATAAAGAGAATTGATAATATTTTAGACTAATAAGATTAATAAAAAGTTCACTAAGAAAACGAGCTTTTGAGATAAGAGGGTCAAAAAAAAAAAATAGTTAAGTCATTATAAGATTAATGATGAAGAATAGACTTTTCAACTTTATACTATATCAACAAGTGTCTTTACAATTAGTGAGATAATTTTACATGGAGTATAAAAAACATTATAGGAATATCTAATAGTGGACTTTTCTTTGATACACAAAAGGAAATGTGAAATGTTTAATTATGTTAATTATACTAAATAAAAAAGGAAATGGGCCATCATTATAAACTGCAATTGAAAGATTGAAAGCAAAGTTTTCTTTTGTTGACACCTATTTTTAGCAAATCTAGGAAAATAAGGAAAATAAAAATTGCATTGGAACAAATAAAAGGAAAAAATAAAATAAAATGGGGGAAATTTATTTGATTGATTATGTATGGAAATTTGAAATTTTGATGAGCATTCGGATTTCGTTAAATGCAGAAGTAATTTAAAAATCAAGTGAATAAGAGGCAAGAATTTTGCAAAATGAAAGAAATCTGAGCAGGATCGAGCTGATTGTGAAATCATGCTCTGATTTGTAGCTTTGATTTAATGCGATAGAAGATAGAAAGTCGAAAGTTGTTATAAAAATGGCCATTTGAAAATCACTATAAAAGGAGCCATAATTTTCGTGAGCCGGGGAGCGAAGTCGAAAAAAGTCAGAACAAAAGAAGTGCGAGGGAAGTTCGTGCAAAGGAAAGGTGTGGAGAAAATTTCCTTTCTTTTTATTATTTCCTTTGGTCTTTTCAAAGTCAAAAAAAAAAAAGGGATAATACCCTAAAAACCCCAAACCCAATACACTTGTGACAAATTTATCCCAAACTATTTTTTTGACCATGAAAAACCCCAAACTGGTAAACTTGTGACAAATTTATCCCGACTGATTATAAAAAACCCTAAACCCGGTACATTTATGACAAATTTACCCCAAACTAATTTATTCGACTGCAAAAAACCCTAAACTGGTAAATTTGTGACAAATATACCATATACTAAATTGGATTAATATCACAAAAAAAAATCATAAAAATTGTAAACTGTGACAAACGGAACGTAAAATCTTAAATAGATATACTAGTTAACTGTCACGTGTCATTTAACTTAATAATTTGATAATAAAATTTAACGAAAACTAACATAGGATAAAATTGTCACAAATGTACCAGTTTGGGATAAATTTGTCAAAAATATACTAGTTTGGGGTTTTTGGTGGTCAAAAAAATAGTTTTGGGTAAATTTGTCACAAATGTACCAGTTTGGGGTTTTTTAGGGTATTATCCAAAAAAAAAAAAAAGAGAAGGTTTTCGTTTTTGGCTAAAAGGGGCAGAAAGTACATGAGACAGAGAGAGGAGACGTAGGAAGTGACGTGAGAGAAGGGTAAAAAAAGAAAAGAAGAAAAGAGGTTGCTGTTCATCTTCCTCGAAGGGCTACCGGCGTTGCTGCTGATCACCTCCGCTGGTCCCTGCGCCACCGCGATTCCGTCCGACACAATCCACAGCAGCGCCGCCTCCGCGTCCTCTCGCCGTCGCCGCTCCCGATCTCACCGTACCAGCAACACCGGACGCCAGGCGCCCCGACGACCGCGCTCCCGCCCTCGCCCACGCCGCGCCGTTGCAACACCCCTGCTCCGGTGCCTTCGCCGCCCATCTCTGCTCACCGGACGCCGCAACCGCGAGCCCGACACCGCCGCACCAGCTGCCTGAGGCCTCTTGCCGTCCCTGCAGTACCCCACCGTTCGAAGCCCGCGACTTGTCGACCTGCGGTCCGCGATCCGCGCTCCAGCTCTGTCGCCCCTCCTCTGCCCGCGAAGTTGCAGCCGCTACCAAGCCGAGATCCAGACACCGGAGCTCCCCCCGTCGCCGCCTAGCTTTGCCGGAGCTCCGACCGCGACGTCCCTGCCGCGACTCGTCGCCGCCGGAGGCCACACCGTCGCTGCTCGCCTCTCCCCGGTGCCCGACAGCCAGCCTCGCGCCCACGCTACCGCTGCTTGCCTTACCCGCGTCTGCACCAGCACTAGACTTCCCGTGCCAAAGCTCCCCACGGCTGCCAAGCCCAATTTTTTATTTTTTTATTTTAAAAAGAAAACACATTAGGTAGTTTTCTTCAGTTTATTTTATTTTACTTTATATTTTTTTTTAGTATAATTAGTCTTTAGTATATGATTGGAAATTCCAACATATCACCTGATTCGCAACCGCGCTAGGGTTTTTTATTTCATCTATAAGGCTTTAGATGAAATGATTAATTAAGTGGGAATAAAATTGGTATTTTGATCTTTAAGGCTTAAGATCAATTTATCGATTTTATCAGCGAAATATTACCCATTGATCTGAACGATGTGTGATATTTTTGATGATTTTGGATGATCTATTTTGTCCTGGTTGTTTTATTTAACTTGAAATGTGTTTGAATTAGAATATCGTATGCTTTAGGGTAATTTACATATTTAGACTAAGCATTTTGTTTATTCTGAATTTTCGAAATAAAAAACACAACAAAAACATAAATTTAGGATGTTAGATTTTCATTAATTTGAATTGCATGGCAATTATTAATTTCGAAAATTAAATTTAAAAAAAAAAACAACAAAAATCATCATGCATATGTCATGTAGAATTAGTGCATATTTTGTACGTCATTGCATATTAGGGTTAAATTACACTTAGTTTAATTCTAGATAATATCATTCTTAATTTATTATGAGTTTAGATATTTTGCATTTTAGGATTATCTAGGTTAAGATAATATTTTAGTTTAAATTAGGATTTGGCTTAACCTAATTCCTAATGCAAATTAAATAGAATCTTAATCCAGTTAAATAAATTTTCACATTTTTCCTAATTCCGAATTTTCATAAAAAAATACAAAAAATGTCTTAGAATAAATTAGTTCTATTCCTTAGGATAGATTGCATTTTTAGGAACAATAAAAAATGTCATTGCATATCATTAAAAATAGATTCATGAAATGCATGTCATTTAGATATTGTTGTTAGGTCTATTTAATTAGAAATTGCATGACATTAGAATTAGGTCATTTAGTTGCATATTGCATGATTTTTATTAATTAAGTGAAAATAAAAAGAAATTGGGTGGTAATTAGAAACCATATCTAGGGTTGTTGATGTGGTTTTTAACTTAACATTGCAGATGCTTTTGTTGCTTTAAGGTAAGTTTTTGTAATTTATTTATTGTTTATCTGGGTGTTAAATTGGTGGATTGCACAGCTGCATGATCACCTCACATGTTAGGAAAATATGTTAAAATAAATCAGCTGCTTGCAAAAACATTTTGAAAAATTAAAAAGAAATGGTACCGAAAGGGCATTAGAGAAATCTAGTGTAACCAAGTCCCCGTATCCTTAGTCTCTGGTTCGTAGGAGTAAAATAAATCTCCCTTTATTTTATTTAGGTGTCTAATCGACCTACCCTAAACCGATTAGTGGCGACTCCTAGATAATAACCTTTTGCATGTTTAAAAATTTAGACTTAAGTCGCGATTTGGTATGGGCTTAGGAGAGCTCGAGCTAAGTGTAAAAACTTAGCAGTCCATTAACCTAATTTTAGGTGGTGCACCCGAAAAATAGGTCGCGACATCTTTTTAGTATAAATACGAGTGGAAATAGCACCGCCCAAAAAAGGTGAACATAAAAATTTCTGCCATGGGTTGAGCATTATGTATAATAAGATAACTTTGCCCAATTAACCTATTTATTGACTATTTTTTCCCTTAAAAATGGATTACTATATTAACATCTAAAATAGTCCGTATGATAAAAAAAAAATATGCAAATGTCTTTTAAAGAAGAACGGACTCAATCATCATGATAATAATATTATTAGTGATATAAATTTTGACTTTTACGTTAAAGTAATTGCAAGATGGCCACATTTATAGAATGATTAGTTGGTACAATCATATCACATATATGTATGATGTTAAGAAAAATTTACATTTAATTGTTCATAACTTTGCTCATACTATATCTGGCCCGATTGACGATTACTCTGTAATATTACATATGATAAAAAGGTTTATTATTGAATATAACGTTATTAAGAAATATTATTGCACATTCGATTTAAGTATTTTCTTTCTAGACCAGGTGCAATTTCTCCGGTTAAAATTCTAATTTTCGGTACTTGTGGAAGAAGAGAGACTTGAAAATTAAATAATGATATTTTAGCGTAGTGGTTCCAGTTAGGTCGATGGATGAGTATGTGTTTTGAGGAAATTGTGTTCAATGCTAGTTAATTAAATTTTTAATGATATATACAAGTTAAATGGATCAACCCATATTATCAACCGACACAATTCTCTCATTTGCCACTTTTTAGTACTAGTGAATCAGGAGGACAAATAAACCAATTAAGCCACCAGAGGGTGAACTCTGGCATTCAAAAGCTTTTGATGGCCTAAAATCACTTCATAAATAGCATAAAAGCATATATAAAAATTATTCATGAATTAAACATTAGCATCATCCTCTGGTTTCTACACTTGCTGAAATCACTTTGACCTCCATTGAATGTCAAAATCAACTTAAGAACACATACACGTAAAAGCTTTATATTTGTAAGCGATAGAGAAGATTGTGTAATTTCTTAATATATCCACAAAGAGTACTTATTTATCGACTTCATAAGATGACCTTCTAGCGCAACTATATATTATGATATTGATTATAATTGATCGGGGATATGCACGTGAAAAAATTTTTGAGTGATACGTTTCTAATAGATTATAATTATAAATATCAAGAAATTCATGTATTCAATGGTGGAATTTAATTTCAAAGTAATCATAGGTCATCGTATTGACTTATGCAAAATCTAAATTCAATTTAAGCTACCAATTTAATACTCAAATAAATGCGTCAATATAGGACCATCACTCTCTTGCCCCTTATATATTATACATCATATTACATTCATTAATGCTGCAATATCTCAACCATCCTTCTATATGAATCAATGATGTTGCGTTGACTTATTCAAAATCTAAATGCAATTTAAGCTATCGTTGATATTTGGATACATATGTGTAGAAATAGGACCATTACTCTCTTGCCATTATACATATTATACGCCAGATCACATTCCCTTTTGATTTTTTTTTTCTTGTATAAATATGTAAGCCCGATCTCATTCCTTATTGCTACAAAATATCTCAAACCCCCTTCGTCACTATTGCCAGACTTCTGCATAAGTCCCCTCATCATTGAGACTCTTCCTCCTCACTTAGTACTACCATGATGGGGAGAACTGTGCGCGCTCTAGCTCTCTTGACGATCCTATTGCTCGTGGCTTCATATCAATGTCACTCTCTCTCTCTCTCTCCCTCTCTCGGCGCTCTAGCAAATTCGAGGGTATTTTTGGGGGCAAGGGAAGAAAAACTTTCTCTCCAATTGAGGGGCACAAGGCGTGTAGCCATTGGCATGTTAAAATAAGGAATGCATCTAGGCTGGGTGATGGATTATCATACTACCACTGAAAGCATCTTAGAAACTTCCTATTGGTTGTACACATGCTTCACATAGTGTCTAAAACCCACACGTCTAGCTAGTATCCCTGGTTCTAGACACTGTGCAAATCACATATTTATGCACATGTTTGCGATATGTGATGATACAATGTTTATTTATTTATTTCTGTGGGATTTTGCAGGGACATCAAGCGCGGATGAAACTGGAAGCAGCCTGCCTTCTGAGGAAACTCCAGCGAACGATGCTAGTTGCGCCGAGTCAAAAGACTGCGATGTTTTCTGCCTGCGAACTGGGTGCATCAATGAAGGTTGTGTTGATGGGATGTGCAAGTGTCGATGCACTTGATTGATTATTATTTGATGAAACAAAAATAAAATAAGGAAGACTAAGTCTTCTTTCCTTCGCCTCCTTGGCTGGTTATATGGCGTTAAGTATTTCTTTTGCAAGGACAAAGAAAAAAAAGGGATGAAGAAGAAAAAAAAAACTAGATATTGAGATTTCCCGGCTCCCTCCGTAAAGAAAGCATATCCCATCTTTTTTACTCAGTATGCCCAATTAAAAGAAAGACTAGAAACTTGTTGTTTATGGCATAATTGAAGTTTTTTTTTTTGGGGGCACGAATAAAATGAAATATTACATTTTCCGACTAAGGTTAAATATTGTATAAGAAAAATTGCTTAATCGACATTGATTATTCAAATATTTGCAGGCCCTATTTGTCTCCCCAAGTAATATTTTCAAACTTTTGGTTTAGGTCAAACTTCAGCCTATTTGTGGGGAGTGTTAGAGTGCCTTCATCCAAACCAACTCCCTATTGTCATGTGGCCATTCGAGATCGGTAAGATTCGTGCCTGACACATGATAGTACCGAGTCGAATCATGGTTGTCTACGATCGGTGCATGATTGAGAGGAATCACCCGCGATTGGAACATGACTGTTTGGATCGATTCATAATCGTGGAGTGATCTGTGGTGGGGGTGACCATCCATCAATCAACCCTGATAGTTGGGTAGTTATCCATTGACCGAACTGCTTGGTTCCATGATTGTGGTCATGAGATTGGTCCACGACTGTTCCCTTGATTGATCCATGATCATTACATGGCCGAATCTTGGAATGATTCATGACCTATCCTTATTGTTGGCACATTAGATTCATAGCCATTTCTCGTAGGTTGAAAGTCGGGATGTTACAATCGTCCTCTGATTTCTACACTTGCCGAGTCACTTTGACCTCCGTTTAGTGTCAAAATCAACTTAAAGACACATGCACATAAAAGCTTCACATAAGATTGCACAAAAAAGTGAATTATGTAATTTGTTTATACATCAACAAAAGAGTATGCTTATCGACCTCATAAAATGACTATCTGGAGCAATTAGATATTATGATATTGATTATAATTGATCGGGACTTGTACAATGAAAAGTATTATATGCATTATCTTGAGAAATACGTCTCTAACATATTAGAATGATAAATATCAAGAAATTCATGAGACCATGGAGCTTGTGTCCGTGGTAGAACTTACTTTCAAAGTAATTATAGGTCGTCACATTGACTTACTCAAAATCTAACTCCAATCTAAGTTACCGTTTTAATACTTGGATAAATATTTGTAGAGACAGGACCATCACTCTCTGGCCCATATAAATATTATACACCAGATCACGTTCCTTATCGTGCAAAATATCTCAACATTCCTTTCTCGCCGTCTCCAAACTTCCATATAATATCTCCTCATCGAGACTCCTCCTCACTTAGCACTACCATCAAGAGGAGAATTGCGCGCGATCTGGCTCTCCTGATGATCCTATTGCTCACGGCGTCCTGTCTTTGTCGGTCTCTCTCTCTCTCTCCGCATCCTCGTGAATTACATATTTATGCACAGCGACGATTGCAGGGACATCAAGCGCAGATGGAAGTGGAAGAAGCATGCCTTCCGATGAAACCCTCCCGAGCCCCGCCACTTACGCCGAGTTCGAAGACTGCGTGGGGCACTGCTTGCAGCTTGGGTGCGATACCAAAGGTTGTGTTGATGAGATGTGCGAGTGTAAATGCAATCGATATATTACCATGTCAATTAAGCAGTTCATCTCACTAATAAAAAAAAAAAAAATCTCTTTCCTTTGCCTCTATGATAGGTTAATTTTTCATTTTCCAAGGAGAAAGAAACGAAGAAAACGAAGCATGAAAAAGTTAAAAAAGAATAATAATACTATAATGTTTAGCCATCAAATTTGGACAAGTCATCAGATGCCATATTCCATGTTGAAAATTCAAAATTAATCCTTACAATACCTAGTTGGAAACGAAGGTGCTTTCTTGAGGGGTGTCGTGGACGGAGAAAGACTGGTTTCGTTGTTGACCAGGAGTTGATTTGTAAATGGAAGTTCGTCACCGCTGACGAACTTCCAATGACAACGACAAACACCCCACGCGACAACATATTGGATTTTTTGAAGTCAAGTGTGAAAGTTTATAAGTGGAAAATCGAAAATATTCGACATTAGATTAATTGTGAAAATTAATCTTACAATACCTAGCACTGATGGAAAACTGCATAAGATTTGTTATGCGAATATTGCGGCGAATGGGCCGAGTAACGAAATCGAATTCCGACCTCTTTCGTCTGATGAAGAATCGGAAGGCAACGAGTCCTCTCGGCATCTTCTCGTGACCCGATTTGTTTCGTACAGAGAGAGCCCGTTGGAAAATGAAATACTCAAATGATGATATGCAACTCAGTTTATTTGTCGAACCAAAAGCTCAGTTTCACCCGCCGGTCCGGCAGAAACGAAAAGGGGGGAAAATGATAGAGAAAGGAAAAGAAAAACAGAAAAAAAAGGGGAACAACCAAAAATTTAATTAAAAAATCATAAAAATTGTACACGTGGGCATTGGATATGCCACGTAGAACCGCAGGCACTGATTGGACATTTATACTAGCGATTCTCAGCCAAAATTAGCTGAAAAAACTATATTGCAAATTACTAGAAGGTTTAGGACTACATTGGCAAATTATTAAACTGTTTATGATTAAATTAGGACAATTAAAATGTTCAAGACTGAAATCAATCATTATACAATATATTTTGGCCCCTTTTTTTTTTTAATAATTATCTTGGGGAGTATGGCGCTCAAGTAATGGATTGAGAAGTAACGACATTAGGATGTGGAGAGATATGGCTGGAGCTTCGATCGTTCGCGGTGGTCCAAGCTAGCAACAAGGAGGACACGTCTATCATCTCGCTCTCCTCTGCGCTTCGTGGTGGGCTTGCGACGGATGCGACGGCAAGGCGGAGGAGGCGACGGCGAGGGCGGAGGTTTAAAGAGGATGAATCCGTTGAAAAAGAAGATGCTTTCTCCAGCGAGGTGTGGCACGGGGAGAGAGAGAGAGGGGGCTGGTTTTCGTTGTCTGGGAGTGGGAGTGATTGCTTTCATCACCGCCGACGAACGTCCGGCGACGACAAAAATGCAACGCCACAAAGGAATTAATAAATGAATTATAATTAATCAAATTATGATCTTGTCCTTAGATGAAGAATTATCACTACTTTACAACGGGCGATGAAAACCACTGGGATTCGCCCCAGTGGCCACCCTTCGAACATGGAAGGGGGAGATGAGGGGTTCAAATCCCCACATTCTCAGGGGGGGATGGGGTGGGGATGCGTAAATTTTAGAAATGGATTTCGACTCCCACGCCCTGCAAGAGGCAGGGCAAAAGTCTGAGAATGAATGTAGAGTAGGAATAGAGTAGGATTGACAAAAAAAAAAAAAAAAAAAAAAACGGGCGATGGGATCGGTTCCAAGAAATGAATCTATAAAAGCACACTTTTTATTTATTTATTTTATTTCTACACTCAGACATGACATTGAAAACTTCAATTAAATTAAAATACTAATTCAAATCTCGCTTCATATTATCTATAAGAAAATGACTTATTTATTGCTCTCGACTTTTACGCTTAGGTGCGGTAGAGGCATATTTTTATTTCTACACTCACATGTGCAAGAAGACATGAAAAATCTTAGAAAGGAGAGAGGGAGAAGCAATACTTTTATGTATTACCTTCTATATTGCAAGAAGAGACCGCACTCACTGGACAAAAGGGGCTCGTTGGGGAGGTCAATAGTGAGCCCAATGCTAGTGCCGACAAAAGTGTGGAGCATGGCGTAGTTGGCATGATAGATATTGAACTTATCAATGCTCTGTGACTTGAGGAGTAGGGAGGCGTAAAGAGAAGAGAATGGCTTGTAAGAGAGAAAATAGAGAGGCGATTTGCAAGAGGTGAGGATTTTGATGTTAAAGGTGTGAAAAGAAAGAAGACGAAGGAAAGTGGAACCCACATGAGAAAAAATAAATAAAAAGAATTGAGAAAAAAATGGCAACAACTTTTATAGAGTTGTAGTAGAAGTGGTGAGCCATGCAATAAGTATTATGGCCAAAAGACTGAAAGCGCTTATTGGTTATACACATGCTTCACATATTCTCTAAAACCGGCACGTCTAGCCAGTATCCCTGGTTCTAGACGCTATGCAAATCACATATTTATGCACATGTTTGCGACATGTGATGATACAATTTTATTTATTTATTCATTTCTGTGGGATTTTGCAGGGACATCAAGCGCGGATGAAACTGGAAGCAGCCTGCCTTCTGAGGAAACTCCAGTGAACGATGCTAGTTGCGCCGAGTCCAAAGACTGCGATGTTTTTTGCCTGCGAACTGGGTGCATCAATGAAGGTTGTGTTGATGGGATGTGCAAGTGTCGATGCACTTGATTGATTATTATTTGATGAAACAAAAATAAAATAAGGAAGACTAAGTCTTCTTTCCTTCGCCTCCTTGGTTGGTTATATGGCGTTAAATATTTCTTTTGCAAGGACAAAGAAAAAAAAAGGGATGAACAAGAAAAAATAAACTAGATATTGAGATGTCCCGGCTCCCTCCGTAAAGAAAGCATATCCCATCTTTTTTACTCAGTATGCCCAATTAAAAGAAAGGCTAGAAACTTGTCGTTTATGGCAAAATGTAAGTTTTTTTTTGGGGGGGGGGGGGGCACGAATAAAGAGAAATATTACATTGTCCGACTAAGGTTAAATATCATATAAGAAAAATTGCTTAATCGACATTGATTATTCAAATATTTATGGTCCTTTTTGTCTCCCCAAGTAATATTTCCAAAGTTTTGGTTTAGGTCAAACTTCAGCCTATTTGTGGGGAGTGTTAGAGTGCCTTCATCCAAACCAACTCCCTATTGTCATGTGGCCATTTGAGATCGGTAAGATTCGTGCCTGACACACGATAGTACCAAGTCGAATCATGGTCGTCTACGATTGGTGCATGATTGAGCGGAATCACCCGCAATCGGAACATGACTATTTGGATCAATTCATGATCATTGAATGATCTGTGGTGGGTGTGACCATCCATCAATCAACCCTGATAGTTGGGTAGTCATCCATTGACCGAACTGCTTGGTTCCATGATCGTGGTCATGAGATTGGTCGACGACCGTTCCCTTGATTGATCCATGATCATTACATGGCCGAATCTTAGAATGATCCATGACCTATCCTTATTGTTGGCACACCGGATTCATAGCCATTTCTCGTAGGTCGAAAATCGGGATGTTACAATCGTCCTCTGATTTCTACACTTGCTGAATCACTTTGACCTCCATTTAGTGTCAAAATCAACTTAAAGACACATGCACATAAAAGCTTCACATAAGATTGCACAAAAGAGTGAATTATGTAATTTGTTTATACATCGACAAAAGTGTATGTTAGCAAATTTACATGAAAAAAATGAACACAATGACTAAATTAGAATTTCACATAAAAGATTAGGACTAAACTAGCAAAATTTAAAAAATTAAGGATTGAATTAGCATTGTATAATAGGTCTAGGACCGATTAGATAATTTTCTCACGAGAGAGATATGAAGACTCTCCACATTGTATTTCTAATAGCTTAGAATGATAAATATCAAGAAATTCGGCCAATGAGACTATGAATCAGGCTTTCAATGGTAGAATTTAGTTTCAAAGTAATTGTAAGCCGTCCCATTGATTCACCCAAATGCAACTCCAAATTGAGCTACCGTTTTAAGACTCGGATAAATGTGTGTAGAAACAGGGTCATTACTCACTAGCTCATTTACATATTATAGACCGAATCACATTCTCAATGATGACAAATATCTCAACCTTACTTTCTAATCACCGCTGCACTTTCTGTCTCAATTGCCGATTTGTCATCATGGTAAAAATCACATCTAATTTAGCTCTTTTGACAATTGTGTTTCTCGTAACGTTATGTCGGTCTATTTATCGGTGTTGTTGCGAATCAAGTACTTATGCACATGTTCGCTATGCGGAACGATACGAATCTTGCATCAATTCATTGAAGTGGAGGAGTTCCTCCCACAAAGGTCTATGACGCACAAACGAATGCTCCCTATAAACAGCAGAGATGCAGCAGCTCACGCCAGACATATTAAGCTTAAGGCTACCATGCAAAGCCTGGTCATTGATAGAGATAGGCATAAAAGAAACAAGATCCGGGTTCCATCCAACCCAGATTCTACCACAAGAAGAATACTCATAGTTTGCAATCCATTTCCAACCCCTAAGTAAGGAAGCCGAGACAAAATCAAAAGACTCCTCAGGAACCTTAGTCTCAAAAAGGCCAATCAGGCAGAGCTTATTAACAGCAGCAAATCTCCTGATCTCCGCACGCCTAAGAGGGTTGAACATGCCTCTAATATTTCAAAAGTCAAGAAACATATCAAAAAGGATAAGGGGACAGAATTACCTCTTCTTAGACATGCAACCTGTAGCAGGCGCTTTTGAAACCATCGAGGGTGGTGGGTCAGGAAGAAGCAAGAGGAGCTGATCTTGTATACTTCGAGCACCGGCCAGGGCTGGGCCTTTCAGTGAAGGGAAACCCACAGACAATACCTCTTCATCATTTAATTCCATTTGAATACTAGAGTTGCATATTTCATCAGAGCTTTCAACCGGAAGTGAAGGGGCGGGAGCACCTCCTTCACCTACCGGGGATAGACCAAAAGAGGCAGCTTCCTTCTCAAAAAGCTTTTTCTTTTTCCTGCCTTTCCCCTTCACCTGCATTTTGGATCGATCGTAGGAGCTAAGGACATAGCCACCATTTCACCACCATCCTCAGATGTAGAAACCCCAGCAATAGAGATCTTCGAAGGCTTAGGAGGAACCTATGCGGTTGCCTTCAGTTGCAGATGAGAATCAATCTCAGGATCGATCGTGTCCATGCCTGGGGTAGTAAGTGGAACTTGTAAGTCCACCATAACCTGTTTTTGACGATTTTGAGAGAAGGCAGGACCATCTGGACAAGTAGGGGAATTAGAATGCATAGACTTGTCTTGAGCAGGATGAATTCCAACACCAGCATTCAAGACCTGATTAGCTTTTGTAGATTTACCTTCTGCAGGGGGAACAACAGGGTTTCAAGGAGCAGCTGTTTTACAGCTGTGATCAAAGATACCGCACACAGAGCAAGCAAGCAATTTCCATTAATATTAGACTTCCACTTCCACCGATTTACCATCAAGGAGCAGCTCAATAGATTCACAAGTTGGTTGTTGGGCTGTTATTTCAACACAAACCTTGGCGAACGTTAGCATTGTCATCTACTCTGTCTACTGATCCACATAGAGTGGTTTACCCACTGCACTGGCCACCTTTCCAATGGATTGAGCTGACCAAAATGAAAAAGGTAAGTTCTGAAGTCTCACCCAAATCAAAACCGAGTGATGGGTGTCTTTACTGAGTTCCAAACCTGGTTTCCATTGCTGCAAAACCAGTGGAATCCTTGTAACTGTTATATGGCCTCCTTCAAGGACTTTCCTTCGGAACTCCCTATCTGGTATGCGCAATATAAATAGTCCCCGCCCATTAGACATGACTTCGAACAGATTCAGACCCTAGGCTTTTTTAAAAGCCTATTCAATAACATTAAACAGCAACCGCCTTCCAATGAAATACCCCGCAAGACACTCAAAGAGCTTGGGATCAGCAGCTTCAAGATCAGATTCTGTCATATGTATAATCGGTTTATTATTCACAAAGGTTGAAGGAGTATATTCAAGATCATATCCTTTATTCACTCCATTAGCAACAGTAGCCCAAGACCGAGTTACCGGGTTTTTCGACTCACCCCTGCGTTGAGGGCGCTTGGATCTCAATCTACCTCTACTCTTTTCACGCATCTTAACAAGAGCAGGAGGAGGTCACGAGTCATTGTTCTTGATCGCAACAGATGGGGACGAAGGATTCGGCCTTTGTTTGCTCAATAAAGGAGCAGCCAACGAGGGATGTCCATGAACAGGAGGGGAAGGGCTTTGATTACTCGGCCCCTCATCATCAAAACGGGCCTGGAAGGATCCAGACTCCATCGATTCAGCAGACTCAAAATAGCAGAAATGCGAACAAAATCCTAACCCATCACAACCAGAAAAAGCCCACAGAAGAGCATGTATCGGGCTACACTTTAGAGGGGTTTGAAGAGTAGTAGAAGGCACCCAAGACTGCCGAAGAACAACTCTAACTACCAGTCAAAACAGCCGGAATCAGCAGCGCAAGAATCTGCAGGAACAGTACTCCAGTCGGCCCCTAGAGAGCATCTGTGAACAATGCGGCTTCCTTTTCAGTTAACCCAGTTGTTAATTCTTTTTTACATCTAATGAATGAGTTCTTTTTTTATTTTTTTATTTTATTTTATAGATATGGATTGTCTTACTTGGGAGATTACCATAAGCAAATAGAGTTTGTATGTTGAAGTTGAATGACCATAAATGGTGAGATGTTCTATCGGCACTAATAGTGATTTCAATTTAAAAAATTTGTTAGGTATTTATTATGTGTGTTGTTTGTTTTGTTTTCCGGTATTCGGAAGTCTGAAGCGATCATCTAACAATTAACAAAATGTGAAGTTGTATATTCATGGTTTATATTAAGTATTTTGAACTTTTTATGGTTTAATTATTCAACTGCACTTTGCTTTTGAGTTTGTGTCAAATGGAAGAAGTTCTTGAATAGTAGTATTGCCATTGTTATGATGATGTGCTTGTCAAGTGGTGTGAAGCTTCATTATTGGTTGATTAGACTTTGCTTGATTGAATGTATGAATCATTTTTGCATATGGTGTTACAAGTATTATTGATAGATGATTGTAGGAGAAGATGCCAAGAAAACATTTTTTGGCTTAGAATTCTTTTCTCTTAAACTTCCCATCTCATCCCATTTCCCAAAGGGAAGAATGATTCAAAGATAAATCAAAAGCAAGAAAATTATAGTATGCTTCAGTGATGGAAACACTTTATCTCTATTAGCAATCTCGATCATTTATATAATTTGTTGTTTTTAACTAGTGTGAAATTTTTATGATCACCTTATCTTAAATTTATGTTGAATATGTACTTATATTTATAGTTTGGTTGCTCAACATCGTATTGTTCATTGATATATAATTTGAATTAATGATTTTTACTTTTTAAGGAATAAAAAATGAAATAAAAAAATTATCGGTTGGTCCCAAATTGACCTTGGAACTTAACCGAACCCATAGGGTCGGTCCAGTCCTCGGTCCCATACTCGAACGGGTCGGTCCTCGGTCCCAAAATTGGAGACCAACACTATGCAGGTTGGTCCTAGGGTTAGGCGTCGGACCGGCCCAACCCGAACCATGATCACCCCTAATTTTTATAAGTGCATAGCTCGTTTCTCCTTTGGAGCACTTTGTCATATTATTTAGAAAAAACAAGAACAACATTCTTTTCATAGAACAACATCTTGTTATTCCGGCTATGAAGAACCATTTTTTTTTTAAAAAGTGGTTAGAGAAAAAGCGATCACTCTTAGGAATGTCGAAGATAACTTCAGGAATAGAAGGTTGTAGAGGAGCTGGGGCATTGACCCGGTCATCTTCTCTGGGGATCTTTAGTTGCTTCCTTTTCAAATGGTGCGTGTTTGTTCTGGCCTTGTGAGTAGTGGCTTGCTATTTTTTGGCAGTTGTTCTCTTCCTTAGCTGAAGGTTTTTGTGTTTCTGGGGGCCGGTTGTTCATGCCATGCTTTTAGTGTCCCTTTGTGTTTGCTGTTTTGGTTGCCACTTGTGGCTTTTACATCCCGTCATCCTTCCACTCATAATGTTTTATCGTCTTGAGTGTAAGTTTTGATGCTATGATCTTTTGTACACTTGGTCAATGCTCTATATATATTACCTTTCACCAAAAAAAAAAAGTTTAAAATTTAATATTAATCGTCCAAATGACTTTTCAAATGTGTTTTCTAACAAACCGTATTTCTCTTGAAGTTACTTTTCAAAACGTAATTCATTAATCGGTTTTTGCATATGCCCAAGGCTCTTCAGGCTATACTATTTTGCATTTCTCCAATGAACTTTCAAAATGCTGAACCAAATGCACCATTACTGCACATGGACTCCACATTACCTGAATGAAAGCTTATGACCCACATCGCAATGCATCCCAATTCTCGCCAAGTGCCATTATCTGAATATGCACGTCACGACGTAAAAATAGTGGTCGCAGCTGTCGATCTGGCCCCGGATGGCCATCCCCTCCTCCTTTAGGCGAATCCCGCAGCACGTGCAGCCATCACCCTCCCTCTTTTGGGCGTCGCTTGTGGCCCTCCCCCGTCGGGCGCTGCTCGTCACTGTCCAGGGATTTCTTCAGCTGCTTGCTCGGCAGCGAGGTGGGTGCGGTGTGATCAACCATGGTCGAGCGCGTGTTGCCGTGGGATGGCCAAGTCAATGGGGGAAAGACACATTCAACCCAAAAAAAAAAATAAAGAAGTTGGAAAGACACGATTTGAGAAACCAACGAGAGTAAATTGAAGTAGTAGTAGAAAGCCCAAAGCTGGAGGCCGAAAGGGTCACGGGATCAAAAATCAAATCTTGTTATGTGATTTCGAATTGAACCGATATAATCTTTTTTCTTATTATATGGGGCCGTGCTTTCCATTTCTCATTCGATATTGACAACTTTACAGTGTGCTAATTGTATTACCTCTTCTTCTTTTTTTCTTTTTTTCTCGTAAGGTATCTGCAAAGAATTAAGAGAGGGGCATATTTGTGATTTTTTCTTTCACTTTCCCTATCTGTCAATCTTGTTGTCTCCCTTGATGCTTCCTTGATGAGAGTCGAGCTCTTTATTCTTTTGGTTGGCCAGTTGTAGTTACACAAGAATTATCCTCTTCATGATCAAGCCTTTACTCATGTTGCTTGTGAGCTCGAGTACCTTGATCATGCTGTTATGATTTTTAAAAATCATTGCAAGAATTAAAAGATCTTCGTAGGGAATTACACATTGAGGAAGATTGTGCCAGCATAAGGGTGGTTTAGCTAGACATGCCAAGGGTTTGTGAGGGAGATGATAAGATGGAGAGGAAGCTCATGAGGCTTTGCGAGATCGCCGGACTATTGGTGTGCATAGAAGTGTCGGAGGAGGAAGATGAAGAAGTGCTGGCAAGGCACTTCAAATTAAACCAAAATAATTTTTTTTCTCATTATATAGAGTTGCACTTTTTGCACTCCTCATTTGACTTTGACAACTTTTACGGTGTGCTGACTATCTTTACCTCGTTTTTTTTTTTTTTTCCATACTGTACCCACAGAGTCAAAATGAGGCATATTTGGGTTTAGTTTTCTCTTTTACTAGGTTTGTCGTCTACGTGTGCTTCGGGAGCCACGCTGTGCTAGCGCAACCGCAAATGGATGAGCAGGCGGCCGGGCTGGAGCGGGGCAAGGTCAGATTCATCCTGTGCACGAGGCAGTCAGCCAGGGGAGGGCACGTGGTGGCGGGGGATACCAAGGCGGTCCCCGAGGACTTTGAAGCACGGGTGGCCGGGAGGGGTCTCATGATTAGGGGCTGGGCCCTGCAAGTGGCGATACTGAGGCACTGAGCCGTGGGTGCGTTCTTGACTCACTGTGGGTGGAACTCGACCTTGGAGGGGCTTAGTGCAGGGGCGGTGATGCTGACATGGCCGATGTTCATGGAGCAATTCGCGAATGCCAAGCTGTTGGTGGATGAGCTGGGCGTGGCGATTCGGGTCGGCGAGGGGTTTGAGAAGATACCGGAGGCGGCAGAGTTGGCCCAGGTTTTGGCCGAGTTATTGAGGGGCAATCTACCCCAAAGGGTTTGAGCCAAGGAGATAAGCAGCGCCGGTCGAGATGCAATCAACGGAGGGAGCTCGGATAAAGATTTGAGTGACTTCGTGAGGTGCATGGACAAGCAAAGGAGGAGCAAAATGAAAACTTCTTAGCAACTCGCCATGAAAGGTGTCAAGAGCACGAAATGATGATTTACATAATGTGTGAATTTTTAGGAATCGCAAGTGACTCGAACTCCCATGAATTAAGATGTTTTGTACGAATTGTTCAAGACAAATCGAGTTCTCTCGAACTCGCCTTTCTCTTAGATCTTTGCAAACTCGTGATCTTGTAAAATTAGCAAGAAAACACTATAAAGAAAATATTAATGATAGCATTTTTTTCACTCCTCATTTGGCTTAAACACTTCTTTTTATATAGTATTAACCATATTACTCTTCATTTTCTCCTTTAAATGCTAGACCCTACATGTTCAGGAGCGGGGCTCGTGTGGGGTCCTTTCTCGAATTTGTTTCTTCTTTTCCTTTCGCTTTCCTTTTTCTTGTTCTCGCTTTTGATGAAGCGCATCGTTGGCACTCGTTCATTTCCCCCTTCTGACACCTTCATGCACACCAATAACCGGGCGATCTCGCAAAGCCTCACAAGCTTCCTCTCTATCTTACCATCGCCCCTCACAAACCCTTGGCATGTCTAGCAAAATCACCCTTATGCCGACACGATCTTCCTTAATATGTATTTCTCTGTAGCGATCCTTTGATTCTTAATATGATTTCTGAGAACCGAAACAGAATGATCGAGGTGCTTGAGCTTACGGGCAACGTGACCAATGACCTGAACATGAAGAGAATAACTCCGATGTATCTACAACTGACCAACCGGAAGAATAAAGAGCTCAACGCTCTCATCAAGAAAGCATTGTGGGAGACGGAAACATCATCAAATAGGAAAATCGAAGAAAAAGAAGAAATGAAAAAAGTAAAATAAAATCCTAAATATGCCTCATTTTGACTGTAGGTAAAGTATGGAAAAAACGATGAGTAATATATTGTTGGATATATGCCATAAAGCTACTATATAATAGTTACATGTTAGAATTTCAGTTGTACTATCATTATTATTTTTTTTTTTTGGTAAAACAGTTGTACTATCATGGTAATAATGTATTCATTCATTTGTTCAATTATTTTATATTTATGAATGATTCTATAAGATCAGTTGCAACTAGACCTATTCTTGAGACGTTAAGAATATATGTGACAGGTTCATAATTAAGCTGAATCTTTAAACCGTTCCTAGTTAATGGATTATTGAGTGGATATTTATAATCCCGTTGAGACTAGTGTGTTCTTAATTTCACTATTAAGTATTGGATATTTAAGAGAATGATGAGTCGCCTGTCATTGGGTATTATGATACCTGAGTTAGAATACAAGTGTTTGTATTAGACAAGTTCACCAAAAGTGATGCATATGGAATGATTAGCAATATGGAAGCTTTTAGCATGGTTAATGTCTAATTATTCATGCTTTGGTCATGTGTAAATAATCCTTAGACCTGAGACACAATGTTAACTTGTGTGTTGAACAATTAGGGTTCACGGGTGCACATAATGTTGGGTCATTAATCCGACTTTATACCTGATGGTCATAGTTTGTTCATATACAAAGTTGTATGTGTACGCAGTATGGAATTTGTCTCCTTGTTACATGCAAGGTATAATAATGATGTCATATGCAATATGATTATGACAATGCATTGAGATCCTCGGCCGGGGTTGTAGGGAATAAATTGTTTATGTTTCGAATAAAATGCATGTCAATTAGATTTGTGCATATGATTGAATTGGTGACTTGACAAATATTCAATGGTTTTTATTCGATCGGGACATAGTTTGAGAGAATGATTGAATTACATTGTAATCAAAGTTGACATGTTTATTATGTTCTTAAAACATTCACATTATCTAGATAGCCATGACATATTGCTAGATGTCAATCATGACTTGTATGACCCAAAGATTAATTGAGACAATTAATTCTTTTGGGAGTATTAATGTGTTAGTACAAGTCTTACTACCAGCTTAGTGATGAACCTAGAGATGTCACATATTATAAACAATTAGGATAATGTGGAACAAGAGAGAAATAATGTTGCAAATGTGTTTGCAATTACTCAAATCGTATTGAGTCAATTTGAAATTAAATTATATTTAATTTAATTTGTATTATAGTCACGAGCCTACTTGCATATGATGCACACACATGCCCAAAGTGAATATATGTTAATGTATTCCAAATGCACACATAAAGATTATGTCATTTTTATTTTTATTTATATATATAAATAAAAAGGAATTTGATTAATTATTTTTCATTTAATTAATTAATTAATTAAGGTGCACATGTGCAACGCACATCTTGTGCGTGGTCTTATTTTGAATATAAAAAAATTGGGGCATGTTGTTTACCATCATGCATGAAAGTCATGCATGAACTCACGACCAGCGACGGTTGCTAGTTAGGGGTGAGCAGTGGTCTAAGGTTGACCCTGGACCGACCCTAGACCGGCCCAACCCTACTCGTCTTGGTCTAGTTCCCAAGGGGACTGGGTCGGTCCTTAGTCTTGAAATTTCAAGACCAACATTATGCGGGTTGGTTCTCAGTCCTAAGAGTTTTTGGTCGGTCCAACCTTGGATCAACCCAGTATATTATATTATATTATATTATTTATAATTCTTTTATATATTCAAACCTAAGTAAAATGTCTATTATATTATATATCGAGATGTTCTATCAATAGCACTAATAGTAATTTCAATTTAAAACTTTTGTTGAGTATTTATTAATTATGTGTCGTTTGTTTTGTTTCCAGGTGTTAGAAGTTCAAGTGAATTAATAAGATGTGAAGTTATATATTTATGGTTTATATTAAGTATTTTGAACTTTTTATGGTTTAATTGTATTTTATTAATGAATTTCAGCTACACTTTGCTTTTCAATTTGTGTCAAATGGTAGAAGTTTTTGAAGAGTAGAATAGTACTGCAGTTTCTACGGTGATTTGCTAGTCAAGTGGTGTGAAGCTCATTTTTTGGTTGAGTGGACTCGACATAATCAAATGCAGAAAAATGCTTTTGCATATATGATGTTATGAATATTAAAAATAGATGATTACAAGAACTTTCCATCTTGTCTCATATTTCGATAAACGGTTAGCAGATACGAAATTTCTATTATTATGTCTTTTTAAATTTGCTAAATATGTATTGGTATTTATAATTTAGTTGCACAATGTCATATTGTCGATGATTTGAATTTGTAGGTTTGCCTTTTTAGGGAATATAAAAAATAAGACGAAAAAAAATATCGATCAGTCCCAGGTTGACCTTGGAACCGGACCGAACCCATTGGGTCCATCCGGTCTTTGGTCCTAGGTTCAATAGGGTTGGTCATCGATCCTAAAAATTGAGAACCGACACTATATGGGTTGGTCCTAGGGTTGAGGGGTGGCCCGGACCAACCCGAACCATGCTCACCCCTACGTGGGATCATGCTTGACTTTCATGCATGAATCCACAACCAGCAACGGTTGTTGGTTGTGGGTTGGTTTCCCACGATCAGCAACGGTTGTTGGTGGGTGGTTTCCTGCACGTAGAACAGTTCTTATAAAAAAGCATGAGTGTGCATGTGCATACGCGAACGAAAAAAAAAAAACAAACAAACAGTTTGCTAAAAGAGAGAAACATGCGTGTTCTTGTATTTTTTGAGATGCGAGAACGAAGAGGGATTCTCTCTCGTTCGGACCGTGACCAAAAACATTAGGAATACGATGGATTGTCTCCATGAGATTGCTAGCACGATCATAGTGAAGATGGAGAGTTGGGTGAAACACTCACTGCAAGGTCAACCTATGTTTTGGATAGTGTCTTTGAACTGACATGTCGGCTTTCTACCCCTTGTTGAGAGTTACGTTCGGCTGACTCCATCACATTGTTCCTCGGGCCTGCAAAATTGAGGTGAAGATACATGCAACAATCTTTCGAGTAAATGCTTTCCACGTTACCTGAAGAAAGATTTGGACTCTTTTTTGTACTTTTATTTCAGCTACGTGCAGCTCTTTTCAACGCAAAGGTCCCCTCAGCAAGAAATTACTTTGTTTGATGACACGACGAAGGGAAAATTAAATCAAGAAAAAGCAAATTGACGTTAAATCGATGCCATTGAAACCAAACCAAACCCGTCCGCCCTCGCCTCGGTCGGCACCAGTTAAAATCTTTTTAGAAAATAAAAAGAATAAAATTATATAAATGATTCATGAATTTTGTCTTAATGTACAGTGCACTGGGCAGGGAGGGGTTGGACTCGAACCACTGGGAGAGGAGGGGGAGGTGGAGCTTGCAGAGCACGTGGAAGGTGGCAACGAGGCGCGGCCCAGCCGCGTGGGGCTCTAGGGAAGGCAAGACAAGAGGGTGAAGCGAGAAGGAAGAGGCGAGGAAGGGGTTGAGCAGGTGGAGGTTGTCAGGGGTGATGACGAAGGTGATGGTGACGGCGGCGCCGGGGCGGGGGAGGTGGAGGAGCTTGTGGGCGAGGTCAAGGAGGGGGATGATGTGGCTGGTGGTGGGGTAAGCGTACATGAGGATGTGGACGGACATGGCTGGAGCTTCGATCGTTTGCGGTGGTCCAAGCTAGCAACAAGGAGGACGCGTCTATCGTCTCGCTCTCCTCTGCGCTTCGTGGTGGTGGGCTTGCGACGGAGGCGACAGCAAGGCAGAGGAGGCGATGGCGAGGGCGGAGGTTTAAAAAGGATGAATCCGTTGAAAAAGAAGATGGTTTCTCCAGCAAGGTGCGGCACGGGGAGAGAGAGAGAGGGGGCTGGTTTTCGTTGTCTGGGAGTGGGAGTGATTGCTTTCGTCACCGCCGACAAATGTCCGGCGACAACAACAAAAATGCAACGCCACAAAGGAATTAATAAATGAATTATAATTAATCAAATTATGATCTTGTCCTTAGATGAAGAATTATAGCTACTTTACAACGGGCGATGGAAATCACTGGGATTCGCCCTAGTGGCCACCCTTCCAACATGGAAGGGGGAGGTGAGGGGTTCAAATCCCCACATTCTCAGGGGGATGGGGTGGGGATGTGTAAGTTTAAGAAGTGGGTTTCAACTCCCACAACTTGCAAGAGGCAGGGCAAAAGTCTGAGAGTGAGTGCAGAGTAGGAATAGAGTAGGATTGATAAATAAATAAAAACAACGGGCGATGGGATCGGTTCCAAGAAATTAATATATAAAAGCACACTTTTTATTTATTTATTTTATTTCTACACTCGGACATGACATTGAAAACTGCAATTAAATTAAAATACTAATTCAAATCTCGCTTCATATTATCTATAAGAAAATGACTTATCTATTGCTCTCGACTTTTACGCTTAGGTGCGGTAGAGGCATATTTTATTTCTACGCTCACATGTGCAAGAAGACAAGAAAAATCTTAGAAAGGAGAGAGGGAGAAGCAATACTTTTATGTATTACCTTCTATATTGCAAGAAGAGACCGCGCTGACTGGACAAAAGGGGCTCGTTGGGGAGGTCAATAGTGAGCCCAATGCTAGTGCCGACAAAAGTGTGGAGCATGGCGTAGTTGGCATGATAGATATTGAACTTATCAATGCTCTGTGACTTGAGGAGTAGGGAGGTGTAAAGAGAAGAGAATGGCTTGTAAGAGAGAAAATAGAGAGGCGATTTGCAAGAGGTGAGGATTTTGATGTCAAAGATGTGAAAAGAAAGAAGACGAAGGAAAATGGGACCCACATGAGCAAAAACAAAACAAAATAAAAAGAATTGAGAAAAAAATGACAACAACCTTTATAGAGTTGTAGTAGAAGTGGTGATAAGTATTATGGCCAAAACACTAAAAAAGGACCGTTTAAACTTAAGGAGGAGCGGAAAAAAATGCAGTCATTTCTTTAATTAGATAGCAGTCGCTACATAAAATTTCCTCTTTTGTTTCCCCAACATCAATCGCTAGTTGTTCATCCTTAAACTATTACGCTTTGCATGGGTAGCCTCACCCACCATTAGCATAATGATATAAGCTTAAGTCGCAATTATCCTCCACCTGCACAACTTTCAAATCGAGTTACTTCATAAATGTATTTCTTTAAAGAATGCATTTGCCATCTTATTTGCTCGACATGGGTACTTCATGTCCTGTAAGAAAGCATTTAGGTGGCTCTAAATAATTCTATAAAAATTTTACACTTCAATGGTTCAAAGGAAAAGCTAGAAACTTGCCTCTTTTATGGAAAAAAAAAAGTCTTTTTAATAAACAAAAGGGCGGCGCTATTTCTACTCCCTATATGACTAAATTCACCCATTTCCCACCCAAAAAAAATTCCCTTTGTCATTCAATTACAATTTAAATTGGTTGTCCTAAATTTCTTTACTTTGCTTTTTTTAGTATTTCTATATCCATGTAAATTTTATTAAACCTAAATATTGCATAAAGTAAGAACTTTCTTTTGAAAGTGCTAGTGAAATATCATTATTTTGGTCGACAAAAATCAATATCATATATAGGCTGTTTATGAAAACATATTAAGATATCTCATTGTGCATAGATATTTCTCTAAATCTTACATGCTCTCTATAACAAAATATTTCCAATATAATAAGGGAAAAAGATAAATTCTTTGACATAGTAAATAAAGAGACTTGATAAATATTTTAGACTAATAAGATTAATAAAACGTTCACTAAGAAAGTGAGCTTTTGAGATAAGAGGGTCAAAAAATAGTTAAGTCATTATAAGATTAATGATGAAGAATAGTCTTTTCGACTTTATACTATATCAAAAAGTGTATGTACAATTAGTGAGATAATTTTACTTGGAGTATAAAAAACGTTATAGGAATATCTAATAATGGACTTTTGTTTGATACACAAAAGGAAATGTGAAATGTTTAATTATGTTAATTATACTAAATAAAAAAGGAAATGGGCCATCATTATAAACTGCAATTGAAAGATTGAATGCAAAGTTGTCTTTTTAGTATAAATACGGGTGGAAATAGCACCGCCCAAAAAAAAGTGAACATAAAAATTTCTGCCATGGGTTGAACATTATGTATAATAAAATAACTTTGCCTAATTAAACTATTTATTGACTATTTTTTTCCTTAAAAATGGATTACTATATTAACATCTAACATAGTCCGTATGATAAAAAAAAATGCAAATGTCTTTTAAAGAAGAACGGACTCAATCATCATGATAATAATATTATTACTGATATAAAATTTGACTTTTATGTTAAAGTAATTGCATGATGGGTAAATTTATAGAATGACTAGTTGGTACGATCATATCACATATATGTATGATGTTAAGAAAATTTTTACATTTAATTGTTCATAACTTTGCTCATACTATATCTGGCCTATTGATAATTACTCTGTAATATTACGCATGATAAAAAGGTTTATTATTGAATATAACGTTATCAAGAAATATTATTGCACATCAGATTTAAGTATTTTATGTCTAGACCAGGTGCAATTTCTCCGATTAAAATTCTAATTTTCGGTACTTGTGGAAGTAGAGAGACTTGAAAATTAAATAATGATATTTTAGCGTAGTGGTTCCAATTAGGTCAATGGATGAGTATATGTTTTGAGGAAATTGTGTTCAATGCTAATTAATTAAATTTTTAATGATATATACAAGTTAAATGGATCAATCCATATTATCAACCGACACGATTCTCTCATTTGCCACTTTTTAGTACTTAATGGCAAAGCTAGCATTTTTAAGGCTAAAAGTGAATTGGGAGGACAAATAAACCAATTAAGCCACCAGAGGGTGAACTTTGGCATTCAAAAGCTTTTGATGGCCTGAAATCACTTCATAAATAGCATAAAAGCATATATAAAAATTATTCAGGAATGAAACATTAGCATCATCCTCTGGTTTCTAAATCACTTATTTTGATAATTTTTTTTACCACAAAACTCATTTGTAAATGGTACTTAAATCACTTTGACCTCCATTGAATGTCAAAATCAACTTAAGAACGCATACACGTAAAAGCTTTATATTTGTAAACGATAGAGAAAATTGTGTAATTTCTTTATACATCCACAAAGAGTACTTATTTATCGACTTCATAAGATGACCTTCTAGCGCAACTATATATTATGATATTGATTATAATTGATCGGGGATATGCACAATGAAAACAGGCACCTGAGAGATACGTTTCTAATAGATTATAATTATAAATATCAAGAAATTCATGTATTCAATGGTAGAATTTACTTTCAAAGTAATCATAGGTCATCGTATTGACTTATGCAAAATCTAAATTCAATTTAAGCTACCATTTTAATACTCAAATAAATGCGTCAATATAGGACCATCACTCTCTTGCCCCTTACATATTATACATCAAATTACATTCATTAATGCTAATAAATCAATGACGTTGCATTGACTTATTCAAAATCTAAATCCAATTTAAGCTACCGTTAATATTTGGATACATATGTACAGAAATAGGACCATTACTCTCTTGCCATTATACATATTATACGTCAGATCACATTCCCTTTTGTTTTTTTTTTCTTGTATAAATATGTAGACCCGATCGCATTTTTTATTGCTACAAAATATCTCAAACCCCCTTCATCACTGTCGCCAAACTACCATCATGGGGAGAATTGTGAGCGCTCTAGCTCTCTTGACGATCCTATTGCTCATGGCTTCATATCAATGTCACTCTCTCTCTCTCTCTCTCTCTCTCTCGGTGCCCTAGCAAATTCGAGGGTATTTTTGGGGGCAAGGGAAGAAAAACTTTCTCTCCAATTGAAGGGCACAGGGCGTGTAGGCATCAGCATCTTAAAATAAGGAATTCATCTAGGCTGGGTGATGGATTATCAGACCACCACTGAAAGCCCTTATCGGATGCTTGCTTCCTATTGGTTATACACATGCTTCACATAGTGTCTAAAACCCACACGTCTAGCTAGTATCCCTGGTTATAGACACCGTGCAAATCACATATTTGTGCAAATGTTTGCGACATGTGATGGTACAATTTATTTATTTATTTCTGTGGGATTTTTCAGGGACATCAAGCGCGGATGAAACTGGAAGCAGCCTGCCTTCTGAGGAAACTCCAGCGAACGATGCTAGTTGTGCCGAGTCCAAAGACTGCGATGTTTTTTGCCTGCGAACTGGGTGCATCAATGAAGGTTGTGTTGATGGGATGTGCAAGTGTCGATGCACTTGATTGATTATTATTTGATGAAACAAAAATAAAATAAGGAAGACTAAGTCTTCTTTCCTTCGCCTCCTTGGCTGGTTATATGGCGTTAAATATTTCTTTTGCAAGGACAAAGAAAAAAAAAAGGGATGAAGATGAAAAAAATAAACTAGATATTGAGATTTCCCGGCTCCCTCCGTAAAGAAAGTATTTCCCATCTTTTTAACTCAGTATGCCCAATTAAAAGAAAGGCTAGAAACTTGTCGTTTATGGCAAAATGTAAGTTTTTTTTTTTTTTTTTTTGGGGGGGGGGAATAAAGTGAAATATTACATTTTCCGACTAAGGTTAAATATTATATAAGAAAAATTGCTTAATCGACATTGATTATTCAAATATTTGCGGGCCCTATTTGTCTCCCCAAGTAATATTTCCAAACTTTTGGTTTAGGTCAAACTTCAGCCTATTTGTGGGGAGTGTTAGAGTGCCTTCATCCAAACCAACTCCCTATTGTCATGTGGCCATTTGAGATCAATAAGATTTGTGCCTAAAACACGATAGTACCAAGTCAAATCATGGTCGTCTACGATCGGTGCATGATTGAGCGGAATCACCCGCGATCGGAACATGATTATTTGGATCGATTCATGATCGTTGAATGATCTGTGGTGAGTGTGACCATCCATTAATCAACCCTGATAGTCGGGTAGTCATCCATTGACCGAACTGCTTGGTTCCATGATCGTGGTCATGAGATTGGTCGACAACCGTTCCCTTGATTAATCCATGATCATTACATGGCCGAATCTTGGAATGATCCATGACCTATCCTTATTGTTGGCACACCAGATTCATAGCCATTTCTCGTTGGTCGAAAATCGGGATGTTGCAATTGTCGTCTGATTTCTACACTTGCTGAATCACTTTGACCTCCGTTTAGTGTCAAAATCAACTTAAAGACACATGCACATAAAAGCTTCACATAAGATTGCACAAAAGAGTGAATTATGTAATTTGTCTATACATTGACAAAAGAGCATGCTTATCGACCTCATAAAATGACTATTTTGGAGCAATTAGATATTATGATATTGATTATAATTGATCGGGACTTGTACAATGAAAAGTATTATATGCATTATCTTGAGAAATACGTCTCTAACATATTAGAATGATAAATATCAAGAAATTCATGAGACTGTGGAGCATGTGTCCGTGGTAGAAGTTACTTTCAAAGTAATTATAGTTCGTCACATTGACTTACTCAAAATCTAACTCCAATCTAAGTTACCGTTTTAATACTTGGATAAATATTTGTAGAGACAGGACCATCACTCTCTGGCCCATATAAATATTATGCACCAGATCACGTTCCTTATCGTGCAAAATATCTCAACATTCCTTTCTCGCCGTCTCCAAACTTCCATATAATATCTCCCCATCGAGACTCCTCCTCACTTATAGAGAGAAATGCTTTCCACGTTACCTGAAGAAAGATTTGGACTCTTTTTTGTACTTTTATTTCAGCTACGTGCAGTTGTTTTCAACGCAAAGGTCCCCTCGGCAAGCAATTACTTTGTTTGATGACACGACGAAGGGAAAATCAAATCAAGAAAAAGCAAATTGACGTTAAATCGATGCCATTGAAACCGAACCAAACCCGTCCGCCCTCGCCTCGGTCGGCACCAGTTAAAATCTTTTTAGAAAATAAAAAGAATAACATTATATAAATGATTCATGAATGGTGTCTTAATGTACAGTGCACTGAGCGGGAGGGGTGGGACTCGAACCACTGGGAGAGGAGGGGGAGGTGGAGCTCGCGGAGGGCGCGGAAGGTGCGGATGGTGCCAACAAGGTGCGCCCCAGCTGCATGGGTCTCCGGGGAAGGCAAGACGAGAGGGTGGAGCGAGGAGGAAGAGGCGAGGAAGGGGTCGAGCAGGTGGAGGTTGTCGGGGGTGACGACGACGGTGATGGTGACGGCGGCGCCGGGGCGGGGGAGGTGGAGGAGCTTGTGGGCGAGGTCGAGGAGGGGGATGATGTTGCCGGCGGTGGGGTAAGGGTACATGAGTTTGTGGACGGACATGGCTGGAGCTTCGATCGTTCGCGGTGGTCCAAGCTAGCAACAAGGGGGACGTGTCTATCGTCTCGCTCTCCTCTGCGCTTCGAGGTGGTGGGCTGTCACCGCTGACGAACGTCCGGCGACAACGACAAAAACGCAACGCCACAAGGGAGGTGGGCCCTAAGCGGGGTCCTGGGAATCGAGCAAAGCCAGTGAATAAATAAATGAATTACAATTAATCAAATTATGATCTTGTCCTTAGATGAAGAATTATCGCTACTTTACAACGGGCGATGGGATCGTTTCCAAGAACTTAATCTATAAAAGCACACCTTTTTATTTTATTTCTACACTCGGACATGACATTGAAAACTGCAATTAAATTAAAATACTAATTCAAATCTCGCTTCATATTATCTATAAGAACATGACTTATCTATTGCTCTCCACTTTTATGTTTACGTGCAGTAGAGGCATATTTCATTTCTACACTCACATGTGCAAGAAGACGAGAAAAATCTTAGAAAGGGGAGAGGGAGAAGTGATACTTTTATATATTACCTTAGTGCAAGAAGAGACCGCGCTCACTGGACAAAAGGGGCTCATTGGGGAGGTCAATAGCGAGCCCAATGCTAGTGCCGACAAAAGTATGGAGCATGGCGTAGTTGGCATGATAGATATTCAACTTATCAACGCTCTGTGACTTGAGGAGTAGGGAGGCTTAAAGAGAAGAGAATGGCTTGTAAGATAGAAAATAGAGAGGCGATTTGCAAGAGGTGAGGATTTTGATGTCAAAGGCGTGAAAAGAAAGAAGACGAAGGAAAGTGGGACTCACATGAGAAAAAAAAAAGAATTTAGAAAAAAATGGCAACAACTTTTATAGAGAAATGGCAACAACTTTTATAGAGTTGTAGTAGAAGTGGTGAGCCATACAATTAGTATTATGGCCAAAAGACTAAAAAAGGACCGTTTAAACTTAAGGAGGCGCGGAAAAAAATGCGGTCATTTCTCTAATTAGATAGTAGTTGCTACATAAATTCCTCCCTTGTTTCCCCAACATCAATCGCTAGTTGTTCATCCTTCAACTATTACGCTTTGCGTGGGCAGCCTCACCCACCATTAGCATAATGCTATAAGCTTAAGTCACAATTATCCTCCACCTGCACAACTTTCAAATCGAGTTATTTCATAAATTTATTTCTTTAAAGAAGGCATTTGCCTTCGCCATCTTATTTGCTCGACATGGGTACTTCATGTCATGTAAGAAAGCATTTAGGTGGCTGTAAATAATTCTATAAAAAATTTTACACTTCAATGGTTCAAAGTAAAAGCTAAAAACTTGCCTCTTTTATGGAAAAAAATATTTAATAAACAAAGGGCGGCACTATTTCTACTCCCTATATGACTAAATTCACCCATTTCCCACCCGGAAAAAAAAAAATTCCCTTTGTCATTCAATTACAATTTAAGTTGGTTGTCCTAAATTTATTTACTTTGCTTTTTTTAGTATTTCTACATCCATGTAAATTTTATTAAACCTTAATATGGCATAAAGTAAGAAATTTCTTTTGAAAGTGCTAGTGAAATATCATTATTTTGGCTGACAAAAATCAATATCATATATGAACTGTTTATGAAAAAATATTAAGATATTTCTTTGTGCATAGATATTTCTCTAAGTCTTACATGCTCTCTATAAATATATATATATATATATATACATTGCCAATATAATAAGGGAAAAAGATAAATTCTTTGATATAGTAAATAAAGAGACTTGATAAATATTTTAGACTAATAAGATTAATAAAAGGTTCACTAAGAAAGTTAGCTTTTGAGTTAAGAGGGTCAACAAATAGTTAAGTCACTTCACCGAATAAAAAAAAATAGTTAAGTCATTATAAGATTAATGATGAAGAATAGACTTTTCAACTTTATACTATATCAAAAAGTGTCTTTACAATTAGTGAGATAATTTTACATGGATTATAAAAAACGTTATAGGAATATCTAATAATGCACTTTTCTTTGATACACAAAAGGAAATGTGAAATGTTTAATTATGTTAATTATACTAAATAAAAAGGGAAATGGGCCATCATTATAAACTGCAATTGAAAGATTGAAAGCAAAGTTGTTTTTTTAGTATAAATAGGGGTGGAAATAGCACCGCCCAAAAAAAAAAAAAAAAAAAAAAAAAATTGAATATAAAAATTTCTTCCATGGGTTGAACATTATGTATAATAAATAACTTTGCCTAATTAACCTATTTATTGACTATTTTTTTCCTTAAAAATGGATTACTATATTAACATCTAAAAAAGTCCGTATGATAAAAAATATATATATGTAAATGTCTTTTAAAAAAGAACGGACTCAATCATCATGATAATAATATTATTATTGATATAAAATCTGAATTTTATGTTAAAGTAATTGCATAATGGGTAAATTTATAGAATGATTAGTTGGTACGATCATATCACATATATGTATGATGTTAAGAAAAAATTTACATTTTATTGTTCATAACTTTGCTCATAATATATCTGGCCTGATTGATGATTACTTTGTAATATTACGTTTGATAAAAAGGTTTATTATTGAATATAACGTTATTAAGAAATATTATTGCACATCTGATTTAAGTGTTTTTTGTCTTGACCAGGTGCAATTTCTCCAGTTAAAATTCTAATTTTTGGTATTTGTGGAAGAAGAGAGACTTGAAAATTAAATTTTGATATTTTAGCATAGTGGTTCCAGTTAGGTCAATGGATGAGTATATGTTTTGATGAAATTGTGTTCAATGCTAGTTAATTAAAATTTTAATGATATAACAAGTTAAATGGATCAATCTAAATTATCAACCGACACGATTCTCTCATTCGCCACTTTTTAGTACCAGTGAATCGGGAGGACAAATAAAGCTTTTGAACTCTGGCATTCAAAAGCTTTTGATGGCCTGAAATCACTTCATAAATAGCATATAAGCAGATATAAAAATCATTCATGAATTAAACATTAGCATCGTCCTCTAGTTTCTACACTTGCTGAAATCACTTTGACCTCCATTCAATGTCAAAATCAACTTGTGAACACATACACATAAAAGCATTATATTTGTAAGCGATAGAGAAAATTGTGTAATTTCTTTATATATCCACGAAGAGTACTTATTGATCAACTTCATAAGATGACCTTCTAGTGCAACTATATATTATGATATTGATTATAATTGATCGGGGATATGCACAGTGAAAACAGGCACTTGAGGGGTACGTTTTTAATAGATTATAATTATAAATATCAAGAAATTCTTGTATTCAATGGTAGAATTTAATTTAAAAGTAATCATAGGTCATCATATTGACTTACCCAAAATCTAAATTCAATTTAAGCTACCATTTTAATACTCAAATAAATGCGTCAATATAGGACCATTACTCTCTTGCCCCTGTACATATTATACATCAGATTACATTCATTAATGCTACAATATCTCAACCTTCCTTCTATATGAATCAATGACGTTGCATTGACTTATTCAAATCTAAATCCAAATATTTGGATAAGTATGTATAGAAATAGGACCATTACTCTCTTGCCATTATACATATTATACATCAGATCACATTCCCTTTTGTTTTTTTTTTTTTTTGCTTATATATATATGTAAACCATTGCTACAAAATATCTCAAACCCCCTTCGTCACCATCGCCAAACTTCTACATAAGTCCCCTCATCATTGAGACTCTTCCTCCTCACTTAGTACTGCCATCATGGGGAGGACTGTGCGTGCTCTGGCTCTCTTGACGATCCTATTGCTCGTGGCTTCATATCAATGTTAGTCTCTCTCTCTCTCTCTCTCTCTCTCTCTCTCTCTCTCTCGGCGCCCTAGCAAATTCAAGGGTATATTTGGGGGCAAGGGAAGAAAAACTTTCTCTCCAATTGAGGGGCACACAGCATGTGTAGGCATCGGCATCTTAAAATAAAAAATGCATCTAGGCTGAGTGATGGATTATTAGACTACCACTGAAAGCCCTTATCGGAAGCTTGCTTCCTATTGGTTATACACATGCTTCACATAGTGTCTAAAACCGGCACATCTAGCCAGTATCCTTGGTTCTAGACACTATGCAAATCACATATTTATGTACATGTTTGCGACGTGTGATGATACAAATTTTTTTTTTTTAATTTCTGTGGGATTTTGCAGGGACATCAAGCGCGGATGAAACTGGAAGCAGCCTGCCTTCTGAGGAAACTCCTACGAATGATGGCAGTTGCTCCGGGTCCAAAGACTGCGATGTTTTCTGCCAGCGAACTGGGTGCATCAGTGAAGGTTGTGTTGATGGGATGTGCAAGTGTCGATGCACTTGATTGATTATTATTTGATGAAACAAAAATAAAATAAGAAAGACTAAGTCTTCTTTCCTTTGCCTCCTTGGTTGGTTATATGGCGTTAAATATTCCTTTTGCAAGGACAAAGAAAAAGAAAAGGGATGAAGAAGAAAAAAAGAAACTAGATATTGAGATTTCCCGGCTCCCTCCGTAAAGAAAGCATTTCCTATCTTTTTTACTCGGTATGCCCAATTAAAAGAAAGGCTAGAAACTTGTCGTTTATGGCAAAATGTAAGTTTTTTTTTTTGGGGGGGGGGGGGGGCGGAAGGACACGAGTAAAGTCAAATTTTATATTTTCCGACTAAGGTTAAATATTATATAAGAAAAATTGCTTAATCGGCATTGATTATTCAAATAATTGTGGGCCCTATTTGTCTCCCCAAGTAATATTTCCAAACTTTTGGTTTAGGTCAAACTTCAGCCTATTCGTGGGGAGTGTTAGAGTGCCTTCATCCAAACCAACTCCCTATTGTCATGTGGGAGAGTGTTAGAGTGCCTTCATTTTGCATAAAATGGGTGATTTATAACTCTTGCTTGTTGATTATTCAAATAATTGATCTCTATTCCTCCTCGTACATTAAGTATCTCCATCATAATTATTATCATAATTATTTTGAAGAAAATCCACAACATTTTACAAAAAATGATTGTTTATATTGTTTAGATAAATAAATCAATGGAAAATATTTCCATCATTGATAATAATCCATGTCTAATTGTTTTCGTGGGCGATGATATTTTTTTCTTTTATTTATTTTTCTAGACTATATAAATGATTAATTTTTTAAAAATATCTTCCAAATAATTTATTTTCCATGAAATGAGTGCACTTGACTTAAGCTGAAAGTATAGAAATATTACTTTGGGGAGGCAAATAGAGGCCAACAAAGATTTGAATGATAACATATAAACAAATATAAAAATTGGTTTCCAATTACACATTAGCATCGTTGTAACGACCCCAAGTCTATTTCTAGGGTCTTGAGTGGCAGAGATTATTTTCATGACGTCCCAAATTTTTCACTGTCCCGATTCTTTTTTATCTTATTATTATGCACACGCGGAAACGTGAATAAACAACTCCCCAAACAAATAATAGCTGGAAGACTAGGACATACATCGTGTAGAACACACTAGTTTATATTATAACATTATTTTTACAAGCCTTTTTCTCTATGGGCTCTCTTTCCATTTTTCATCACACTATAGGTCAAGGGAAATTTCTATCTCCTCTAGCATGACTGCAACTCCCAAAACGAATAGGAGACTTTCATTCCTACAAGACTAAAAGATGAGGGAGTAAGTCTCGGTAAGTAAAATTCCTAGTTCTCTACTAGGAAAATATCTCATAATAAAAGCCTAGTAAGTACAACACTTGCAAACAATGTCGATGACAAATCAATAGCAAATTACTTGCCATGCCTTAACTCAACACATGATGTCAATGTAAGATACATTCGGTTTAACAATGAATACATCAACATATCATACTTATGCATAACCAGCACTCATGCAAATTCATTTATCATCATCCTAGCTCAACTAGACCCTCCTAGCTCAACTGGGGATTTGAGTTTATTGCTGGGCTTTCTAGCTCGAGCAAGGCATCTCGGCTCAAAGGAGGCTTCTCAGGACTAGTTTCTTGAGGCTTCCAAGTTCAAGATCTAGGCATCCTAACTCAACCAGGGCATCCCGGCTCAACCGAGGTTTCTTGTTCAATGAACGAGGTATTATTGCCAACGCTGTGTGGCGACAGATGTTTTTTCCTCTTTAAGTGCACACATATATGCTTCATATAAGCCGATTCTTATCTTTTCTCTTAGCCGACACATATATAGTCCGAAAGCATGCTCATCCATATGTTTGTGCCATGAGTTCCCGCACTACACTGATAAACATGTCAAGAACAAACTTTGGTATGTGACTTGAACCGATCATTTAGTGTCGATCCCCGCACTAGACAAGGCTCAGAAACGGCATGCCTCAATGCCGCCTCAATGTTGATCTAGGACCTTGAGGCTTGGGTACACTTGCTTTAGTGAAGATCCTAAGCTCGACGGACCTTGGCCTCGGCATGAACATACTTCATGCCATGAATGACCCCTAGTTCATGGCTTGATTCAATTGCCAAGTACAAAGTCCCCACACCGATTGAGACTTAGAATCTGCATGCTTTCATACCTTACCAAGACCTTGTGAGCTTGGGCGATCCCTGTGTCAATCAAGACTTAGAACCAGCATGCCTCAATGCCATTCCAAAACCTCGTGACCTTAGGTGATCCCCTCATCAAATGAGACTTGGAATCGGCACGCTTTAATGCCAATCCAAGGCCTTGTGGCCTTATGCGACTTTGCCTCATGGCCTTGGGAGACCTTGCCTCGTGTTAAACTCAACCTAAACGAACCTCAGTTTCATTCCAAATGTAAATGATTGAAGCACATTACCACCCATGACTTACGAGTGAGTGTTGACATTTAAATTTTTGGATAAAAAATGGGTTAATGTTTACCCAAAAAAAAAAAAATGCATAGCATATAATTTTAGGTGCATTTGATATATTTAGTAAATCTTTTATATATTCAAATGATATATACCGAGAGGTATATTTCATTGAAAATTTGAAGGTTTCGATAGAATATTTCAGATGTAATATATATTTGGCGGTAATCTTCGGATAATATGTATTTTTGACATAATAAAAGAAACATCAGATCTTTCAATTGTCGATGGGCGTGAACAAATGAATGAAAATGAAATAAAATCGTGAAGATTACGCCTTGGCCGTGCGAGATGCAATCGAAAAGAAGAAGGAAATTTTGCTTCTTCCATATGTGGGCTCAATTTTGTTGCATATAAAAGGGGGGGTTTTTCTTGTACGATGGGGGGGAGGAATTCGCAAAAAAACTCGTGAAAAGAGCAAGTGGGAGAGAATTTGCGAAAGTGAGAAGAAAGGAAAGTGAGAGAAAGTACAGAAGAAAGGAAAAAAAAGAAGAGAGGAAACCCCACCCCCCTCCCTCTCGTCATCCAAGAAGAGTCTTTTCCCTTCCCTTTTGACAACTTACTGAAGAAAAGAAAGGAAAAGTCAGCAAGAAAAAGTACAGAGAAGAAAGAGAGACGTGAGAGAGTAGACAAGTAAAAAAAAAAGAATTGTTCTTCTTCTCCACGGACTCCTTAGCCGGTGTCCGCTGCTGCTTGACGCCCACAGCAGCCATCTAATGTGCTATGTGTCGAACACTACCCGCAGATGCTCGCTCATCTGCCATTGCACCCCACTCTACTGCTGCACCTCCGCCTGTCCCTTCCACCCGAATCCTGATGCTGCATGCCCCAGCAACCAGCGATGACTACACCAAATCAGTAGCCTGCAACAACTCGAGCACCACTAGCGATGACTGCAGCAAACCACCGCCTAGCAGCTCACCATCGCGTTGGAGCCCCACTCACCTGCGCCTGCCGTGCCGCTCATCTATGTTGCCCCTGTCTCTGTTTGCTTGACGTCGTGCCACATCTGTCGCCACCCTTCGCAGGCATTTGTCCCCGACGACCCGGCAACCAGCAACGCTACGCCTCCCGGCAGCCAACAACGCTACGCCTCCGCCTGCGACCTGTTCACCCATTACCACGCCTTCTCCCATCGTGCTGCAGATTCTCGTGGAGTCCCCTTTAGGTAGTTTTTAAAAAAAGATTTATCAAGTTTTGTTATTATTGTCTAAATTAGAAAATTAGGTGTCAATGTTTATTATTTTTATTTTTTAACCACTAGGAGTTTGCCCCAGTGGCCACCCTTCCAACTTGGAAGGGGAAGGTGGAGGGTTCAAATCCCCACCTTCTCAGGGGAGATTGGAGTGGGGACGATTTCATTCCAGAAGTGGGTTTCGACTCCCACGCCCTACAAGGAGGCAGGGCAAAAAATCTGAGAGTAAGTGTTAGAGTAGGATTAGAGTAGGACCAAAAAAAAAAATGTTCATTTTTTTTTAATATTTAGACATTATCTATAGGCTTTTGCCCAAAGTCACTATAATTTCTAATTTGATCCATAAAACATCGAATCATCTTTCTAATTATATTGATTTTTGGGCATTTTAATAGTATTTTGATACTTGAATCATTATAATTATTAATTTGATCCGTAAGATTTCGGATCAAATTTTTAATTATTTTGAACTTTCTCATATGCTGTGATGTTTAGGGTTAAAATAGTCGTTAATTTAATCCATGAGACAATAAATCATTTTTTCGATTATTTTAATCATTCATTTGATGAATATCTTGATTAGTTTAGATACAATGTTTATCTAATAATTGCTTGTCTTGAAAAACACTATAAAAAAAAAAATCAAATCTTGCATTGGAATATGTTGGTTTTATAAAGTAGGGTTGCATTTTTAGATTGCATGTTTAGATAAGTTTTGGAATAGATTAGGATTGAATTTAAATATGTTTTTTTTATAGATAAAGGCTTAGATAATCTTTGCACATTTTAATAATCTCATTTAAAAAAATAGTTTTTTAAGATAAGATGGGGTTTAAGTCAAATTAATCCCTAAATTAGATAACTATTCGTTTTAGATAGTTTAATTAGTTTTGGTTTTTTTAATTCTGAGTTTAAAAAAATACAAAAATATTAGGTGCATGTCAAATAGTTTGCATGTTAGGTTAATTAGAAATAGCTTGTTAGTAAAATTAGGTCACATAGTATAAATGCATGTTTTATGGTAAAGTTCTAATTTCGAGATAAAAGAAAACCCAAAAAAAAAAAAATTGTTTGATATGTGTGTTTATTTCTTTTGATGCAATTTGTTTGATTCATTGAGTGTTTAATAATGTTTGAGCACCCGTGTGATCACCCTATTGCATGATAGTAATTTATGTTAAATTTAATCTAAACTGCCTATAAAGACATTTAAAAAAAAAAAAAGAAATAGTATTGAAAGGGCATTAGAGAAATATAGTGCAACCAAATACCCATACCTAAAGTCTCTAATCCGTAAGAGTAAAATAATTCTCCCATTATTTTACTTAGTGTTTAATCGATCTACCATAAACTGATTAGTGATGACTCCTAGTTAAAATTTATTTGCATGCTAGAAAACTTGATTCTAAGTCGCAAATTGGTATAAGTTTGGAAGAGCTCAAGCTAAGTCTAAGTTTAGACTTAGTAGTCAATTAGCCTAAACTCTAGGTGGTGCACCCGAAATTTAGGTCACGATAGCTTGACAACTCTACTAGGGATTGAGTTAAAACTCTTAGTGAACTTAGGCCAACTTTTCTTTTTCTTTTAAAAATGTTTTTGTTTGGCAGCGAGGATGGTAGGTACTTCCCTAATATCAAGTGTTAAATGTTCTTGCAGATGGGAGTTATAAGGGGAAATAGTTTTTGCTAATCCTTGTCTTGTAGGGAGGAGTTAGGATGAATAATTTATTTTTCCTAATTAGAAGTGTTGTTTGCATTTAAACTATTGTGCCTGTTTTACTGCTTTTAGTATTACACTATTACACACACAACCTGCTGCCGGACTTGAGTTGCGATATGATTTTTAGGATGGTGTTGAAAATGATACTTTCTCCAAAGCAAGACTGCTATGTAGAGGTTGACCTTCTCTTCCCCGAAAGTTTTTTATGGTGTCGAATGTGTTTGTCCATATCCACGAGACTACGTGACTATTGGGCATTCCATTCAACTGAGCCGGAGTTAGGAGAACCTGACACATTCAATGTGAGACTACAATGGTCTGATCATCCTCTAAACTCCACTTTGTTAAGCCGTCTAGATATAAATCAAGCCTCACACTTCATGCGTGTGTCTATGTGATTGTCATCTCTTTCCGGTGAAAGTAAGTTGTCTAAATTCTCACTTTGTAATTTACTTTATTGAAATTTTGTTAGTCCATGTCAAAAGGTTTCATCGTCAATCTTGTTTTATATGCAATGGGGAAAACCTCCGTACAGTTCATTTCCACTTTTGAGGTTTTAGATGATACCATATGGTCTTGGAAGAAGGGTTCAAGGCATTCGGAACCCTATTGAAGCCCCTCAGAGCTCCCGTTCTACCATATTAGGATACCATGGAAGAGGTGGAGAAAATTCTAGAGGACAAATACAACAAAGGCAAAACTTGCCACCTGAGCAAGGGCAAAGGAGGCAAAACACGTCACCTCCCAACATTCACAAGATGTTCCCTAGCCCTTTGAGGATAATACAAGATGGAGTGGAAGTGATGGACACCCTGGGGCAGCCAAGTGACAAATTCAACTATTATGTAAAGTACTCGGCTCCCCCTAGCTTTTACATTGATGCTCGTGACATTGTCCTAGATGGATGGGGTGGTATGGATGATCCGGCACCTCGAAAGACAAAGAACCTTGATGATGCACTAGAAAGAATCACCGAGTCTGTTCATGACCTCCTTATAGACGCCATTGACAAAGGACAATCTAAAGAAGTGGGCACCTGCCCACAAGAGTAATTCATATGTTGTTCTTGCACATTCCTCTACGTGGGAATTTTATTGCTTTCTAGGAAATGTTTTCGATTTTTGCTTTCCTTTTAGGGATTGAGCATTGCATTTACTATTTAATAAATGTAATTCGATTGATGAATATCAATAAAATTACAAGTTTTGTTTTGAGGACATGATGGGGTATGCCAAACTAGTCTGGTGACGATATCCATTAATGAAAAAAAAAATTATCATCCAAGGAAAATTCTGAGGACTGGGCTTCTTCATGTTTCCTTATCCAAAAAAATCCCAAAAAAAAAAAAAAAAAAAAATCATGTGATAAGTGCAATAGAAGTCTTAAAACTTGTTAAATTATTTCAATCGAGTTCTAAAATTAACACCGTCAACTTTTTTAATAGAAAATGCTAATGTGGCGCGAACATGGCATTTTAAATAATTTTTCATTTTCCACTTGGCTTTTTAAATTATTTTTTATTCAATTTTTTAAAATATAAATTTAAAAACTAAAAAAGAAAGCTAATTTTTTTAAATTGTAAAAAAAAAAAAAAAAAAAAAAAAAAGGCAACTCCTTCCTTGCCACCACCACGCCCTTAACTGGAGGGGTCGGCAACCGAAGCACTAGCCTTTTTTTTCCTTTTTTTTTTTGAACTATTTTTTTAAATAAATTTTAAATTTTCTTTTCTAGTTTTTAAATTTAATTTTTTTTTAAAAAATATTTTAAAAAGCCACATAGAAAATAAAATTTAATTTTAAATGCCATGTCAGTATTTTATGTTATAAAAGTTAACGGTGTTAACTTTAAGACTCAATTGAAATAATTTGACAAGTTTTAGGACTTGATTGCATTTTTTTCAAGTTTTGAGACTCAATTACATCTTCATGACAAGTTTTAAGACTTCTATTACACTTATCCCAAAAATCATTTTTGAAGCCATTTCCAAAAGCAATCATTAGGTTAGCTCTGTTTAATTTTCTGACTCATTTATTTCATATTTCCGAGCATTACTTTTCGGGCTTGATGAGAATGCATCTGAAAAAGGTATATCAGGTTGCAATGATAGATCAATTGGCTCAACTGTTACTCAACATATGACAAATTGGGAGCGCTAAAGATTCTAGTAGTGACATGATTGAGATATAATCTCGATTCGAGCCAAAATGGATGTGCAATTTGAATTTACTTTGATGTTGCATAGTATCCTATTCATGCGCGTTTTCTTGTGCAGGGGCAAAAGCGGATTTTTAGTCTTAATTGATAAGGACAACCTAAGGACATTCATTGCTAAGGCAATCCCATTGTGGAACAATCCCCTGCATTAATGCTTAAAACTATTTTTTTTTTTTTTAGTGTGGTAAATTGTTTTGAATTTGACAACTTTTCATGCTTAAAGCTAGTGCACTCTTTTAAAAAAGGGATTTTGTATGGTAACTCTTACATGTTTAATCAACCAATCCCACTAAGGAACATCAAGATTGACTAATTTAATGAATGATATGGAATGCTTAAGAATACTGAATGAGACAAGTCGGGATGATGAAAGGCAAATCTCATCCTACACACAATTTCCTACTTATATACTTGTGAGATGAGTGTAGGGAGGATTATATCCACAAGGTAAAGAGTTCTCACGCAAAAGGTATGACAACCAAAATGATGAGGGACAATTCATTTCTATATCTCAAACACTACATGTGATCCATTGCTTAACCCCTTTGAGCTCCATACACTTATGGAAATTCTTTCCAAATTATCTCTACATTGGGGCAAATTGGAGATAAGATAACATCATGAGGTGAGGGAAATGAAAAGAAATTTCTTACTCTCACTTGCATTAATCTTCAAGTCGTGCTATTATATTGAATTCATGTGGTAATTGAAGTGCCTTAAGATGATGAAGAGCATTTCTTTCTCTATCCTACATACTTATATCATTTGCATAGCCCACTTGAGCTTGCAATTTCATTCATTTAAACCCGATTGGTGATCATCTCCATATTGGGGCAAGGCGAAAAGCAATTGTTCAAACAGTATGGTCTAGAGTGCTGACAAAAGACGAGGACCTCCCAAAGGTCCAAATGTCAAAGCACCATATGGTCATTCAAAATTGAATCAATGGGCATGAAAAATCAGTGTGCTTGGTAAAAGTAAGGCCAATGCCCATGAGAAAAAAAGTAAAGAAAAAAATGAATGAAAACTGGGGGCAAAAAAGCAATGTGCCTAGTAAAAGCAAGGCCAATGCCCATAGAAATGTTAAATAAATGACTAGTAGTTGTAAAAATTGTATCCCAATGGAGCAGTACTCAAAGAGTCAAGATCAATAGTGCATTTATAATGACAATCCCTGGTGAAAGGAAAATTGGTGGCAATGCCAAGATAATCATCAACTTTCACCATTTATACATATTTTGAGCCTAATGGTCATTTCATTTCTCAACCCAAGAACTTAGTCTATGTTATGTCCTTTGCAAAGTCTCTTATGATTAAAGCACTTGAATTAACATTGGAGTTCGTATGTTTATAAGCATTGCTCAAAGAAGTGCAAGCAAGATTATTTCTTTCTTATTTTGCAGGATTCTTGTCTTGTAAACCTGGAAATGATTATGGAGTTGTTCTTTCAATAGCCTTGACTCAAAAAGTCCAATTGTTAAGCCATTGACCAAGCCCACATTATAGTCACTGTTAAAGACTTCTCAGATTGGTAAGATCGTACCGCTTGTGAGATTACTCAGACCTCTATCGATATGATGAGATTGAGTGATTCTCATAAAATAGCCCTTCTGAATGAGAGTGGGTGAAAGTCATTTCTAATTGAAAATCTCTCATTTAGTATTCTTCAAAAATCCATGTCATTGTCTTGAATGACAATTCTCTCTAGTCGAAATTTGGGTGATGTAAATATGGTAAAGTCATTATGCATAAACCTTGATGAAAGCCCCACTGAATTTTGAAATGTGCATTTTAAAGTAGCTCAGATTGTCTACCTCTTTGATGAATGCATATCACTTTTTGCTCTAATCATGTTTGATATGTAATAATTTCCTTGAAGACTGAGTAATACTTGACATTCAAGTTGCTCCTTGAAGCCTCGAGATTTGGCGTGCTTACATAGCTTGAAGCCCTTTTCATTGACCCGGCATGCTTCTATAACCTGGAGTCCTTTTCATCGACTCGGTGTGTTTCCATAGCCCGATTAATGACCCAACGTGCTCTCGTAGCCCAAATTTTTTGACATGACATGCTTCCATAGCCCAAAGTCATTTTCATTGATCTGGCGTGCTTCTATAACCCAGAGTCCCTCTATCAAATCAGTGTGCTTCTATAGCCCGAAGTTCCTCTTAATTGACACGGCGTTCTCTCGTAGCCCGAAGTTTCTGACCTAGCGTGCTTCCAAAGCCTAGAGTCCTTTTCATTGATATGGTGTGCTTTCGTAGCTGAGAGTTTCTTTCCATCAATTTGGTATTCTCTCTCAAGTGCACTGACACTCAACTCGGTCGAGCTTCCCCTGAAGATTTTTCTCCAGATTTAGTTTGATTAAGGCGACCAAAGAAAGGTTAGGGTCCTGGTTAGATGATTCATGCCGCAATGCTAGGCGACCATAGAAATGTTCAATTTTTATTCAAGCAAAACCTAAAAAGGTACAGGTCCTGGAAAGTGAATTATCGTTTAAGCGACCGTAGAATGGTACAAGTCCTTGACAACATCTGTTTCCCATTTAGGTGGCCATAAAAAGGTACAGGTCCTGAAAAAGCAATTTTTTCCGTCAAAACAATCGAAAAAAGGTTCGGGTCCAAGACAACCAAATATTGTCATACTGGACGACCGTAAAAAGGTATGGGTCCTAGGAAAGCAATCTCCTTACAATTCTCCGTTACTATTATGGGTGACCGTAGAAAGATACGGGTCTTGGACATGTAACACCCACTATCTTGAATTACTCTACCCTCTTTGAAGGTAAATTATTTCAGGTAGGTTCCTTTTACCATTTGCATTAGCATTTCCATGCATCACATAAATTGTCTTAAAAAAAAATGGAATTCATTTTCCAACAAAAATCATTCAATACATGTGCATGGCTAAAATTTAGGTCTCAATTTATTTTTAAAGGCAACCTCTACGACCTCACCTTAAAAAATGGGGCAACTATTGACACCTAAATTTTTGCATAAAAAAATAGGTTAATTTTTACCCAAAAAAAAAATGCATAGCATATATTTTTAGGCGCATTTGATATATTCAATAAATCTTTTATATATTCAAAAGATATATACCAAGAGGTATATTTCATTGAAAATTGAAAGGTTTCGATGGAATATTTCAAATATAATATATATTTGGCGTTAATCTTCGGGTAATATGCATTTTCGACATAATAAAAGAAACATCAGATCTTTCAATTGTCGATGGGCGTGAACAAAGGAATGAAAATAAAATAAAATTGTGAAGATTACGCATTGGCCGTGCGAGATGCAATCGAAAAGAAGAAAGAAATTTTGCTTCTTCCATATGTGGACTCAATTTCATTGCATATAAAAAGGGGGGTTTTTCTTGTACGATGGGGGGGGGGAGGAATTCGCAAAAAAAAACTCGTGAAAAGAGCAAGTGGGAGAGAATTTGCGAAAGTGAGAAGAAAGAAAAGTGAGAGTAAGTACAGAAGAAAGAAAAAAAAAAAGGGGAAACCCGAGAAAATATTGGGTACGTCTGCTACTCCAACGTGGCAAACAAGAAGGAGCTAAGAAAGCGACATGTGTCCACGGGCCCACAATCCGGACAGACTGAGCAGGACGTGAGTGAGGCGCCATTTTGAAAAATTTTCGCTCCTGTAGCTGCAGCAAAAGGACGACAGACCCTCTTTACTTTCTTCACGCCTCTCCACTCCTTCCATAAATTCAAAATTTCAGGTCTCCTCTCTCTCTCCGGCGCTTGCTTGCTTTCTCCGGCGCTTGTGCTCGTGCTATATTTGAGCCGACGTCACTGGCGAGGTCCTTGCTCCCGTCGATGTCCGCCGCAAGCTCGCTCGACCTCACCTCCATCTTCACCGTCACTCTCGGCCTCTCCCTCACTCCCGCTCTCCTTCCTTCGATCTTCTCCCTGCCCAGCGCTGCCCCTCCGTGGATCACACTCACAGCCGTGTCGTTCGAGAACTCGAACCCCCCGAAGTTGGTTTTCCGGAGGATGGCCTCCCAACCGGCAACACTGTCGAGGGAGCTGAGAAGGAGGCCGCGGTGGAGTAGTTGAGGGACTTGACGTCGACGCGGCGAAGCCTGAGCTCGGGGTTCTTGACACGAACGGTGAGAGCGAACCCGAGGAAGGCGGCGCGGAGGATGACGACCGGGGCGAGGGCATAGACGAAGCACTTGCTACTGCTGCACCTCTGGTTGCGGCGAGGCAGCGGCTTCACGAAGTGGGCGATCTCCACGTCGTCGCTCCGGAGGCGGCGTCCGGAGGGCACGATTGGGTTGGTCGAATCTTCTTTAGGCATCGCGAAAGTCGGAGTTCAAGCAAACGCGAGAGAGCACGGGTCACTCACTGAGGGGTTGATGTGTTCCTGTGTGTCGTCCGAGGTTTTTGCCAGTTGGATGTGCGGGACCGTGTGAAAGCTGGGTCTGAGTGGGTCTGTGTTGTGCTGCTCTGTCGCTATCACTCTTTGAACCTCCGCTGGTGATGACCCGCGCAGGGCGTTCGAGGCAGCATAGGAAGGTGCTAAAGCCCAAGGCAAGATCGACGGCAGCGGAGGGTGGAGGAAGAAGAGTAGATGGGTAGTCACTCACTCAAAATTTCAAGTGTCAGCTTGACAGAGTGCAGGGCTTCAGAAACCAGAGCACATCGAGCGGCCTTGCGCCTCTTCCATCAACCATAGGAACAGTTTTTCCTCTGTCGGGAGTTTCCTCCTTTGCCACCGCCCCCTTGTTCAACTTCACCTCTTGAAGGATTTGTCTCTCCAGAAAATTGCAGTGTTTATGAATACCAACATAACGTGCACATATGGGGGAATCTGAACAGTAATCTGGTTTAAAACCAAATATTAGATATATGTGATATACGTCAGTTTGGTTGAGAACTACCCAAAAATTACAGGTTTAACGCATATGTCTGAAATATTCATAATAGGCCAATTACGTGGCTAACATTTCTAGTCCTAATTTCCACAACCAAATTCTTCAAGTTGACCTTTGTTCTGCTTAGCAAGCGCTTGAATTGAAGCCCACTGTGTCTTTGAAAAACATTAGTCCACACAAAATAAACAACAGAGAAGATCGTCCACAATTTTTTAGACTGTCATTCTCTGTTTGTAGAGGCATGTCCCTACATAAACAATGATTTTTAGCGTCCCTGTTATGCATCAAGCTGGATTTGGGCTTCCAGAAATTTCTGCATTCTCTCTTAGAAGATGCCGACCAGATTGAAATGGTTTGGAGCCAATCCAATACATTCTGGTGGTGAAAGCGAGGAAAAACATGTGGATGCTTGATTAACATTTTCTATCTCGGATAGGTAAAGTTTGAGATTGGCCTAATCAAGTCACCCCTACTAAATTTTTATGTTCCAATCTAAATGAACTCAACCATGGGAAAGCAAAACAACTCTGGATTGCTAATTATATGTTTCCAAAAGCATGGTTACTTGTTTTAAGGACCATGGCACATTCTTTTAAGTCAACAGAAGGATGGACTAGTAGGTGTTTTATGTAATTTTCTCCAGGGGGTGTTCTAGGATGATACATCCATGTTTTTGGCCCTGTGGGTTAAGTAATCCACGGAACAACCCAAAGACTCAGATTGACCCTTTATTTGCATCAATCTGGACACCTCCTCTGCTGATAAAGATTGACCGTTGAGCGAAATTGACAGGAAATGATCTCCGGAGACAAATGATCCAATCTGCTATCCCAAATATAGATTGAAAAAGAACGAGAAGCAGCAAGAAAAAGGTTTAGAGAGGAAGAGAGACCAGATATAGTATTTAAAAGCTCTCTATTCATGATTTCTTGAATAATATGAACACGATGACAATCATCTGGCAAACCCAAAAAGAAAAGCGAAAGCACCACCATCAAGAACAGTGACTCGTGCTCTCTCGCATTCGCTTGAACTCCGACTTTAGTGATGCCTAAAGAAGATCCGACCAACCCTATTGTGCCCTCCGGAGCGACGATGTGGAGCTCGCCCACTTTGCGAAGCCGCCGCCTTGCCGCAACCAGAGGCGCAGTAGCAGCAAGTGCTTCATCTACGCCCTCGCCTCGATCATCATCCTCGGCGCCACCTTCTTCGGGTTCGCCCTCACCGTCCGCATCAAGAGCCCCGAGCTCAGGCTTCGCCGCGTTGACGTCAAGTCCCTCGACTACTCCACCACGACCTCCTTCTCAGCTCCCTCGACCACGTCGTTGGTTGGGGAGGCCATCCTCCGAAACACCAACTTCGGAGGGTTCGAGTTCTCGAACGGCACGGCTGTCAGCGTGATCCACGGAGGGGCAGTGCTGGGCGGGGGAAGATCGAAGGAGGGAGAATGGGAGTGAGGGAGAGGCCGAGCGAGCTTGTGGCGGATGTCGACGGAGAAGATGGAGGTGAGGTCGAAAGCGAGCTTCGTCGGCGGATGTCGTCGGGAGCAGCGTCGTCCCCGGCCACTCACGAGTCTTGCCACTTGGTGTCTTCTGCGATGTCGGCTCAAATATAGCATGAGCACGAGCGTTGAAGAGAGCGCGAGCGCCGGAGAGAGGAAACCCTCAAATCAGTAGCAACGGGCTCCGGCCATCAAGGAACGCGATGGTGACCCTAAATTTTGAATTTACGAAAGAAGGACGAGAAGGGAGCAATTCGACTTGGCGGAGATCTCCCTCCGGGATTCCTTCCTTCGTCTTCCTTCCTCATCGGCAACGACCCAAGCGAGAAGCTCGCTCAGAGTAAGCAGAATCAGCAGCAACAGACCTTGACCATTAAGGAACGCGATGGCGACCCCGAACGGAAGCACGAGGTGCAATTTGACCTGGTGGAGATCTCCCTGCGAGGACCGCGACCCCTTCTTCTTGCCCGTCGATCTGTCTTGACTGAGATCTCCCTCCGGGACTGCGACCCCGTCTTCCTGCTTGCTGATCTGTTTATGTTCCGCAAGGGTTAATAGATTGTGGTCTTTTTTTTGCCATTTTAGTTGCAGCTGATCATCTCTCTTTGCGTGTATCTGGGCAGGCCACACTCTCCACCATCTTTGCCCATCTCCCCTCCCCTCCCACCTGAAGAACTTTTACGAACAGAAACAAAGATGGAGGCAATCGAGAGAGAGAGAGAGAGAGAGAGAGAGAGAGAATGTATATCTTCTGTTATATCAACTGACTTCCTTGATTACAGTATATGAGAGTTTCTTCTTATATCTATTCTATTTCTCTTAATGAATCTGGTTTTCCCAAGGTCTGTTGAAAGAAAAGGTTAACTACTTAACTGCAAAGAATAACCGAATACCGGTCATGACAGCTAAGATACAAAGAGAAGGAAAAACAGAGTAAATGAACAGAGTAGCGATTTTGGCCAATCTTCGCAGCCTTTCTTCTTCAGCGTTTCTTCATGCTATTTCTTGATCTGTAGATCATCCTTCTTCCTTACTTTCTTTATTTTTCACCGTAGATCTTCTTTGTTCTGCACATTTCTCAGCATCATCTATACTTCTGGCTAGCTTTTGTTTTTGTTGTTGAGTAAGCTGTTGTCTTATTTTCCTAACACCGCCTTCCTCCATACTTTCATAACTCCCTCCCCTTTCCTGCTTGACCCTTTTCCTCTCTCTCGGAGCGAGCTTGGGATGCATAACAATGGAAGCTGCTGACAAGGCCGCGGAAAAAGCAAAAGCTGATTCCGTCTCGCATGAACTGAACCCCATCTTGCGGAGGATGATGTGAGAGAGATATTGGATGCCACGCCGATCGAGGAGGTCGCTGGTGACAGCATTCATGAAGGGTTTGCTTGTTGCTTGTGGGCGTATGCAGACACGCCCCCGAGATATGGGAAATCGTCGGCCTAGACTTCCTTATGTTTCATGGAGCCCCATTTGGCGCTCTGCATTGTTCTTTCCCTGTCTGTAACCGAGGTCTAAAATTGATCATGGTGATCTCGATGAAAAAATAAAATGAGGCATTGTTAAGTCCCTTGGATTTGGAGGGGAAAGCATGTAGCTAAGTCCATAAGTTTGAAGAAATGTGCTATTTTCTGAAATAATCATCAATAATAAATGTTGCAATTTGCTGTTGTTTGTTACCATTTTGCAGATTTCTAGCTGTATGGTACACAAAATGTAGAATGCTCTTCCATGTTGGTATATTTTTTAAAAACTTTTGTCACTTGTCAAACCCATTTATAATTTAACGACATTGTTCGTCTAACTTACCAACGTATTCATTTGCTTGCTTCAAATGTACCGACTTCTCTTATAATTTACCAACATTGTTTGTCCAACTTACTAATCTTTTAGAATTTGGCATATACAGTTGCCTTTTTAATCTGCTTTGTTTTTGTTTCATCTATCATGGCATTGGTTGCCATTTTGTCGTCTCTAATAATGAGCTTGTGGGGCTTGTTCAGTTATTCTCATGGCATTATCAACCTAAAAGGATGAAGGCGACACCATCATCTGTTCAAATCGTGCTAGTCAGCGTTTTTCTATTGCTCGGAATTAGCACATCAATTTAAGAAAACCAGGTTCATTCTACCCAGATACAGTAATCTAATCGAAATTTTCTGGCAAAGTGGAAGAATATTGTAAATCATTATAGCAAAACACAATCCAAGAATCTTTGGTATCATAATAAGCAGCAATTTCTAGTATCAAGGCAAGTACTCTATGCAACAGAGCAAGAAAGGTTCGCCCGCAAAACCTTGATCTTAAAATTAAGCAAAAGCAAAGGAAGCAATGATCACAAATGTGTCATTGGATTTAAGCATTTCATTTACATACACAGCAGGTATATTTGAAATTCAGTGATGACAACTGATTCTGCAGAGAGCTTCGCATGATTTTTGGACAAGAAAAAAGAAAGAAAAACAAAGAGAAAGATGGGGTTCAGTTCATGCGAGACGGAATCAGCTTTTGCTTTTTCCGCGGCCTTGTCAGCAGCTTCCATTGTTATGCGTCCCAAGCTCGCTCCGAGAGAGAGGAAAAGGGTCAAGCAGGAAAGGGGAGGGAGTTATGAAAGTATGGAGGAAGGCGGGAGGGGAGGGGAGATGGGCAAAGATGGTGGAGAGTGTGGCCTGCCCAGATACGCGCAAAGAGAGATGATCAGCTGCAACTAAAATGGCAAAAAAAGACCACAATCTATTAACCCTTGCGGAACATAAACAGATCAGCAAGCAGGAAGACGGGGTCGCAGTCCCGGAGGGAGATCTCAGTCAAGACAGATCGACGGGCAAGAAGAAGGGGTCGCGGTCCTCGCAGGGAGATCTCCACCAGGTCAAATTGCACCTCGTGCTTCCGTTCGGGGTCGCCATCGCGTTCCTTAATGGTCAAGGTCTGTTGCTGCTGATTCTGCTTACTCTGAGCGAGCTTCTCGCTTGGGTCGTTGCCGATGAGGAAGGAAGACGAAGGAAGGAATCCCGGAGGGAGATCTCCGCCAAGTCGAATTGCACCCCGTGCTTCCGCTTAGGGTCACCATCGCGTTCCTTGATGGCCGGAGCCCGTTGCTACTGATTCTGAGCAAGCTTCTCGCTTGGGTCGTCGCCGACGAGGGAGGAAGACGAAGGAAAGAACGTGAGGAGAGAACGAGCGCGGAGAGAGAATTTCAGATTCAAAAATTCGAAAGGAAAGAAATGGAGAGGAGAGGGACGTGCGTCCGAATGGCCATTTTCTTTCTCAAACGAAGGAAAGAGAAAAACGTCTGCAATAAATGCTCTGACAGGAGAGAGAGCGTGCAGGCTAGGAGGAGAGAGGGCATCGGCAGGCTAGGAAGAGGAGAGAGAGGGGAAGAAGGCGGAAGACACCAAGTGAGGCTCACCCATCCACGTGGCATCTCGTGAGTGGCCGGGGACCACGCTGATGTGGAGGTCTCGGACCACCCAATATTTTCTCGCTCCTACTTAGTCTGTCCGGATTGTGGGCCCCATGAGTACACGTGTCGCCTTCCTACCGCCTTCTTGTTTGCCATGCTGGAGCACTAGACGTACCCAATATTTTCTCAGGGAAACCCCCCTCTCCGTTGTCCAAGAAGAGTCTTTTCCCTTCCCCTTTGACAACCTGCAGAAGAAAAGAAAGGAAGAGTCAGCAAGAAAAAGTACATAGAAGAGAGAGAGACGTGAGAAAGTAGACAGGTAAAAAAAAAAGGAAAAAAGAAAGAGGAAAAAAAAAAGAATTGTTCTTCTTCTCCACAGACTCCTCAACCGGTGTCCGCTGTTGCTTGACGCCCACAGCAGCCATCTGATGTGCTCTGCGTCGAACACTACCCGTAGCTGCTCACTCATCTGCCATTTCACCCCACGCTACTGCCGCGCCTCCACCTGTCCCTTCCACCCAAATCCTGATGTTGCCGTGCCCCTGCAACCAGCGACAACTACACCAAATTAGTAGCCTGCAACAGCTCGAGCACCACTAGCGATGACTGCAGCAAACCACCGCCTAACAGCTCACCACCGCGCTGGAGCCCCACTCACCTGCGCCTGCCATGCCACTCATCTCCGTTGCCCCTGTCTCTGTTTGCTTGACATCGTGCCGCATCCGTCGCCACCCTTCGCAGGCATTTGTAACCGACGACCCGGCAGCCAACAACGCTACGCCTCCGCCTGCGACCTGTTCACCCATTACCACGCCTTCTCCCATCGTGCTGCAGATTCTCGTGGAGTCCCCTTTAGGTAGTTTTTAAATTTTTTTTGTCAAGTTTTGTTATTATTGTCTAAATTAGAACATTAGGTGTCAATTTGTGGTTCATTTTTTTTTTTAAACCACTAGGGGTTCACCCCAGTGGCCACCCTTCCAACTTGGAAGGAGGAGGTGGGGGGTTCAAATCCCCACCTTCTCAAGGGGGATTGGGGTGGGAACGATTTCATTTCAGGAGTGGGTTTCGACTCCCACGCCCTGTAAGGAGGCAAGGCAAAATGTCTGACAGTGAGTGTTAGAGTAGGATTAGAGTAGGACCGACCAAAAAAAAAAATCGTTTTTTTTTTAATATTTAGGCATTATCTATAGGCTTTTGCCCAAAGTCACTATAATTTCTAATTTGATCCATAAAACATCGAATAATTTTTCTAATTATATTGATTTTTGGGCATTTTAATAGTATTTTGATTCTTGAATCATTATAATTATTAATTTGACCCGTAAGATTTCAGATCAAATTTTTAATTATTTTGAACTTTCTCATATGCTGTGATGTTTAGGGTTAAAATAGTCGTTAATTTAATCCATAAGACAATAAATCATTTTTTCGATTATTTTAATCATTCATTTGATGAATATCTTGATTAGTTTAGATATAATGTTTATCTAATAATTGATTGTCTTGAAAAACACTAAAAAAAAAAAAAAAAAAAAAAATCAAATCTTGCATTGGAATATGTTGGTTTCATAAAGTAAGGTTGCATTTTTAGATTGCATGTTTAGATAAGTTTGGAATAGATTAGGATTGGATTTAAATATATATATATATATATATATATATATATATATATATATATATATATATATTATATAGATAAGGGATTAGATAAACTTTGTACATTTTAGTAATCTCATTTTTCTTTAAAAAAAAAAAAAAAATAGTTTTCGAAGATAGGATAGGGTTTAAGTCAAATTAATCTCTAAATTAGATAACCATTCATTTTAGATAGTTTAATTAGGTTTTTTTTTAAAATTAATTTCGAATTTAAAAAAATACAAAAATATTAGGTGCATGTCAAATAGTTTGCTTGTTAGGTTTATTAGAAATAGCTTGTTAGTAAAATTAGGTCACATAGTTTAAATGCATGTTTTATGGTAAAGTTCTAATTTCGAGATAAAAGAAAACCAAAAAAAAAAAAATTTTTTTTTGCTTTATGTGTTTATTTCTTTTGATGCAATTTGTTTGATTCATTGAGTGTTTAATAATAATTGAGCATCCATGTGATCACCCTGTTGTGTGACAGTAATTAGGTTAAATTTAATCCAAACTGCCTACAAATACATTTTAAAAAATAAAAATAAATTGTACCAAAAAGGCATTAGAGAAATTTAGTGTAACTAAGTCCCCGTACCCAAAGTCTCTGATTCGTAAGAGTAAAATAATTCTCCCATTATTTTACTTGGGTGTCTAATCGACTTACCGTAAACTGATTAGTGGCGACTCCTAGTTAAAATTCATTTGCATGCTAAAGAAACTTGATCATAAGTTGCGAATTAGTATGAGCTTGAAAGAGCTCGAACTAAGTCTAAGTTTAGACTTAATAGTCCATTAACCTAAACTCTAGATGGTACACTAGAAATTCAGGTCGTGATAGTGAGCATTTAGCTAGCCTCAACAATGGGATCTACTTTCTTAGAGGAGAAAGATAAACCTTACTTACCTTGGCAAACCTTAAGAACTAGCTTGGAGAGCTTGATGAGTTGGTGGTGTGAGGCCAAGAGAAAGGAGGAGGGGGAGGAGGGTAGGCGTGAATGGCAAGAGGGCTTAGAATGATGGGAATGAATGAGAGCCCATCCTATTTATAGGCATCAAGTTCATCATTACTCATCCAAGCGGCACAATCACATTTCTTAAAGTGGCATGGCTATGATCTTGAGGTGACAAGCTTAGGTCGCAAGGTGGCACACCTATTTGGAAATGTGGCACACCTAATTGTATGAGGTGGAGATCTAATGGCTTGGTGTAATTATTTGAAGGTTTATTTATCTCCTTTTTATTGGGTCACATGAGCACTTAGCTCATTATTAAGGGACAAGTCATTATGGATAGGTGACACCCTAAAAAACTAAGGTAATACCAAGATTATTGGATAGCCATAATTTGCTCCAAGGTGTCTTATGTTTATTGGGGCATTTGGCATAGATTCTTTGCTTAATCTCCAAGGTGAATCCTTGGTAATCATGGCCAAATCTAGAAGGATCTAGGTGAAATGGTGAGTTACCCTCATTCATGAAGAAGCTAGGGTGTTCTAGAGATTTCTATTTTGTCCATTTTCAAGCAACATGGCACCCATCGAGAAATAGACCATTGGAAATGCAACCACGACTAGGCAAGGACTTTTTGTGTATATCTCCGAATGACCATTTTGACACACTCGAGATTCATGGCTAAGCCTCCCTCGATGTGGTTGTTGTAAACAAAATTTTCCTTTCTTTGCTAAATTGGTGGTCTAGGGCACGGGCTTAATGACCGGCCCTTAGATTAACTTCGACCATCGGATCGGATCTTGAATTAGCTATAGGCTTCATCCAAATTGACTCCCTATTGGCATGTGGCCATTCAAGATCGGTCAGATTCATGCTTGACACACGATAGTACCGAGTCGAATCATGGTCGTCTACGATCGGTGCATGATTGAGTGGAATCACCTGCAATCGAAACATAACTGTTTGGATTGATTCATGATCATTGATTGATCTATGGTGGGTGTAACCATCCATCGATCAACCCTGACAGTCGGGTAGTCATCCATTGACCGAACCGCTTGAGTCCATGATCGTGGTCATGGGATTGGTCCACGACCGTTCCCTTGATTGATCCATGATCATTACATGGCTGAATCTTAGAACGATCCATGGCCTGTCCTTGCTACTGGCACACTAGATTCATAGCCATTTCTCGTAGGTTGAAAATGAGGATATTACAATCGTCCTCTGATTTTTACACTTGTTGAATCACTTTGACCTCCATTCAGTGTCAAAATCAACTTAAGGACACATACACATAAAAGCTTCAGATAGATCACACAAAGAGTGAATTGTGTAATTTGCTTATACATCGACAAAAGAGAATGCTTATCAAACTGATAAAATGACTATTTGGAGCAATTAGATATTATGATATTGATTATAATTGATTGGAACTTGTACAATCAAAAGTATTATATACATAATCTTGAGAAATACGTCTCTAACATAGTAGAATGATAAATATCAAGAAACTCATGAGACTATGGAGCGTGTATTCGTGGTAGAACTTACTTTCGAAGTAATTATAGGTCGTCACATTTACTTACTCAAAATCTAACTCCAATATAAGTTACCGTCTTATTACTTGGATAAATATTTGTAGAAACAGGACCATCACTCTCTTGCCCATATAAATATTATACACCAGATCACATTCCTTATTGTGCAAATATCTCAACATTCCTTTCTCGCCGTCTCCAAACTTCTATATAATTTGTCCCCATCAAGACTCCTCCTCACTTAGCTCTACCATCATGAGGAGAATTGCGCGCGATCTGGCTCTCCTGACGATCCTATTGCTCACGGCGTCCTGTCTTTGTCGGTCTCTCTCTCTCGGCATCCTCGTGAATTACATATTTATGCACAGCGACGAGTAACGATACAAAGTTTTCTCCTCCTCCTCCTCTTCTTGTTTTCTTTTTTGGTGGGGGCTTTTGCAGGGACATCAAGCGCAGATGGAAGTGGAAGAAGTATGCCTTCCGATGAAACCCTCCTGAGCCCCGCCGCTTGTGCCGAGTTCGAAGACTGCGTGGGGCACTGCTTGCAACTTGGTTGCGATCCCAAAGGTTGTGTTGATGATATGTGCGAGTGTCAATGCAATCGATAGATTACTATATCAATTAAGCAGTTCATCTCACTAATAAAATAAGATTTAAAAAAAAAATATCTCTTTCCTTTGCCTCTATGATAAGGGTTAATTTTTCAATTTCCAAGGAGAAAGAAACGAAGCATGAAAAAGTAAAAAATGAAAAATGAAACTATAGTGTTTAGCCATCAAATTTGGACAAGTAATCAGATGCCATTTTTCATGTTGAAAATTCAAAATTAATCCTTACAATACCTAGTTGAAAACGAAGGTGCTTTCTTGAGGGGTGTCGTGGACGGAGAAAGACTGGTTTCGTTGTTGATCGGGAGTTGATTTATAAATGGAAGTTCGTCACCGCTGACGAACTTCCGATGACAACGACAAAGACCTGACGCGACAACTTATTGGATTTTTTAAAGTCAAGTGTGAAATTTTATAAGTGGAAAATCGAAAATATCCGGCATTAGATTAATTTTGAAAATTAATCTTACAATACCTAGCACTGATGGAAAATTGCATAAGATTTGTTACCGGAATACTGCAGCGATTGGACTGAGTAACGAAGTCGAATTCCGACCTCTTTCGTTTGATGAAGAATCGGAAAGTAATGAGTCCTCTCGGCATCTTCTCGTGACCTGATTTCTTTCGTATGGAGAGAGCCTGCTCGAAAATGAAATATTCAAACAGTGATATGCAACTCAGTTTATTTGTCGAACTAGAAGCTCTGTTTCACCCGCCGGTCCAGCAGAAACGAAAAGGGGGGAAAATGACAGAGAAAGGAAAGAAAAGAGAGAAAAAAAAAAAAAAAAAAGAAGGGAAAACCAGATATTTAATATAGAAATCGTAAAAATTGTATACATTAGCATCAAATATGCTAGGTAGAATGATTGGCATTGATTGGACATTTACATCAGCGATTTTTAACTAAAATGAGTCGAAAATACTACGTTGACAAATTGTTTAAGGTTTAGGACTATATTAGCATATTGTTAGACTTCTTATGATTAAATTAGGACAATTAAAATGTTTAAAACTGAATTAACCATTATAAAATAAATTTTGGACTTTTTTTTTAATAATTATACTGGTGAGTATGGCGCTCAAGTAATGAATTGAGAAGTAATAGCAATTAAAGTAAGTGTTGTATGGAAGTTATTAATGGCATATGTGCCACATAGAATAGCCGGCAATGATTGGATCGCCACGTTAACGATTTTACACGGAAAAAAAAAAAAAAAGCCAAAAAGATTAAATTGGAATTTCACACAAAGGTTTAAGACTAAAATGACAATTTTAAAAAATTAGTATTGAATTAGCATTATTTTATAGATTTAGGACCAAAATATGTGCAGAAACAGGGTCATCACTCACTTGCTCATATACATATTACAGACGGAATCACATTCTCAATGATGACAAATATCTCAAACCTTACTTTCTCATCACCGCTGCACTTTCTATATAAATTGCCGCTCTGTCATCATGGTGAAAATCACATCTAATTTAGCTCTTTTGACCATTGCGTTGCTCGTAATGTTATGTCAGTCTCCCTATCGGTGTTCTTGCGACTCAAGTACTTATGCACATGTTTGCTACGCCTTACCAAAGTTTGTGTTCATGGGAAGAGCAAGTGCCGATGCACTTGATAAATTACTAGGTGACGTCATGGAACGAGCAATTATAGTTGTATCAGCACACATAACAAAGAGGATGGACTTTGAGTACGTCCTAAAATTGCTTCATCTGAACTCTATGAGGTAAAACATCAGGGGTATTTCCTCCCGGATGGAGAAAAAAATTACACTCGGGAATTAAGGAGCTCTTCAAGTGGGGAGGGTAAACTCCACCGCACCTGGTAAGGGATATTTGATGAACTGGTAGGTCGGTATAGTAGTTGCCCATGTCAGTGAAAGTGGAGGGGTGGGTGAAACACCCACCACAAGATCAATCTATGCTTTGCACAGTATCTCTCAACCAACTTGTCGGCCTTGTACCCCTGATTGGGAGTTAAATTTGGCCGACTCCATCACATGGTTCCCTAGGCCTACAAGAAATCGTGGGGAAGATGCATGCAACTGATTTATTTACTATGGTTAATATCACTAAAAATCTCAAATTATGTCTATTGAAACACAAATACTCTAATTTGTTTTTTGTATCATTAAAAATTCCAAACTTTCTCATTGTGACATATATATCCCCAATTTTTTTGTCATAAAAATTCATGAACTTATAAAAATATGATAAATACATCCTAGATGTAACTGTAATATATATTATCTATTGGGCTTTTTTGTGATGAAAGAAAAAGTTAAGGGTGTTTATGTGATAGTTTTGGAGGTTTTTGTAACACGAAAAAAAAAAAAGTTAGATATTTGTGTCATAGTGTGTATAATTTAAGAATTGGATAATATATGTCCTATTTAGTAAATTGGTTGAGATTGGGTGATACTTATCAGTAAAAGAGAAAATTAACGTATTGACTGGACTATTTGAATAATCTTTTCTTTGCATTTGCTAGAGACCCTATTAGTGGTAAACAATTTGACGTGAACATATCGTGGTAGGGATGCGATAAAATTCCAAGTGGACTTTTTTGAAAAGGCAACTCGTCTGATATATCTAATGAGTGAATCTTATAGAGAGTACTTTGTACACCATCTTTCTAGTAAATGCTTTCCACATTACCTGAAGAAAGATTTGGACTCTTTTTCTACTTTCACTTCAGCTTGGCAAGCAATTACTTTGTTTGATGACATGGACGTTGAATCGATGCCATTAAAACCGAACCAACCCGTCCACCCTGGCCTCGATCAATACCAGTTGAAATCTTTTTAGAAATTAAAAAAGATAAAATTACATAAATGATTAATGAATTTTGCCTTAATGTACAATGCAGTCCCCATATTTTCAATTTATTTTATATAGTTCATGAACTTTAACCTAGTGTAAAATGAAGTCCTTGAACTTTTAATTGATTCAATGTGATCTTTAATCTTTTAATAATCATTTAATTTAGTCCATAAATTATTGTATCTCTAAATTCAATCTACTCCCTTCTTTTCCGAAGATGGCTCTTGGCTAATTTTTTTTTTTTTTTTTGTCGTTACTCTATTCCTACTCTTGATTCAGAGGCCTGTTCTTACACGCCCCCACCCCATCCCCCTCGAGAAGGTGGGGATTTGAACATCTCACATCCCTCTTCCATGTTGGCTAATTTGAAAAGGCCTGTTCTAGGATATTGATTGTAGGGTTTCCTGTACATGACAATCGTTGAATTGATGACCACTCATTGCTCCATCTTCTTTCCACGGCCAGCTTTGCTCCACTCATTCTACTTTCACCTATAAAGTATGTGAATGGACAAGCATTTTTCTCATGTTAGATTGGGTAGGAATTTCGCAAATAGGAATCTAATCCCTATCTTATGCAAGAAAAATTTAATCTATTCTTTACATTACCAACTGAAGATGTCAAAGTTCGACGGTTCATTTGCTTCTTTTTTTCATCGTATCTTATTTACGAATGAGGTACTGCTCAAGCTTAAAATTTATCTAAAATAATAGTTACCATCATAAAAGAAACCTCCATCTTATGGTGCAATTGAATAGAGAACACTTTGTTCTCAAAAAAGTTATCGTGAATTTTATTATTATGGAGCCAAAAAGTGAACTTATTCACACGGTTTAGTGCTCCTAAGAGCAGCATTTAGAGAATCCACATCGATGAGATCAGATTTGCGACCTACAGTCGTCCAAATCGATTTTGAAGTTTGGAAATAGGAAAGGACATTCAGCCGCTTTTGTGGGTAGTGGAAGGAGAATTTTGTACTTTATAGTTACAACATCAGGTCCCACATCATATTCTTTTCTTTTCATTTGGGCCCCTAAATGTTGCCAGCTGCTACGGGAAATTAATTTCGGGACTTTCGACTTCATTGTGAAGAATTTCGTCGTTGCTTCTTAATTAAGCATCAAGCTTTTTTATTTATTTTTTCATGAGTTGATGGCAACCTGATCTTTAATTATTAATTTACCTAATTCTTTTAATAATAAAGAAAGTAAGACCGACAATCTTCGCATGGAAAATTGAGATGCAACTTTCTATTATATAAGCAGTTTTCTTCACAAATAAGAGAGGGGAAAAAAAAGAGAAAAAAAAAAGGTCTCTTTGTAATTTCAGCGGTCAAATAGGACAGGCCGTCAACGGTCTCCGTCAACCGCCGCCCGGTCGCTTCTTCCACATTGAAGCTCCGTCAGGCTCTGCACGAATCCGTCCAAGTCCTTGGCCGAGCTTCCGCCGTCGACCGCGTCCGCCGCCGCTTTGCTCAGCTTCTGCATCCTGCCCCTCTCCGGCCGCTCCCCGTCGAGCGAGTCCGCCAGCGCCCGGGCCAGCCGGGCCGGATCGGGCACCGCGTCGTCGGGCGCCTCGCACGCCCGGATCGCCACCCCCAGCTGGTCCACCAGCAGCTTCGCGTCGGTGTACTGGTCGGCGCCCATCGGCCACGTCAGCATCACCACGCCGGCGCCGATCGCCTCGAGCACCGAGTTCCAGCCGCAGTGCGTCAGGAACCCGCCGACGGCGCGGTGCCGCAGGATCGCCACCTGCGGGGCCCACCCCCGGATGACCAGCCCCCGCCCCGCCGTGCGGCCCTCGAACCCGTCCGGCACGAGGCCGTGGCCGTCCAGCGCCTTCCCGTCCACCGTCTCCCGGAAGCACCACACGAAGTGGACCCGGCTCATCTCCAGCGCCGCCGCCAGCGCCGCCATCTGGTCGTTCGCCAGCGCCGTGCGGCTCCCGAAGCACACGTACACCACGGAGTGCTCCTCCCTCCCGTCGAGCCACCTCAGCACATCCTCGGCCGGGGCCGAGCTGGACCCGCCCCGGCTGGTGGCCCTCGCCGCGTCGTCCGCCGGCGGCAGGAGCGGGCCCACCGCCCAGACCCGGCCCGGCCCGAACCTCTTCTTCATGTGGTCGACGTAGACTGTCTCCAGCTCCGTGAACGAGTTGAAGACGACGCCCCAGCTCGCTGCGTTGGCCAGCCAGCCCTGCCTGTAAAACTCCATCTCGACGTCTCCTTCCTTGTATATCCTGAATAGATATGAAATCTGCCACCAGTGGTACGTCGGCGAGTTCGGCACGTCGGCGAAGGTCACCGTGGAGTTCTCGTCGTCGCCGCCGTTCTTGGGTAGGTTCTGATGCTGCGAGAACTCGATGGACACGGAGAAGGCGGCCGAGGGCGAGAACACGACGCGGCGAATTCCGAGCTCCGAGGCCAGGTCTCGGGTCCACCCGAGAAAGAAGTCGGACAAAATGGCGACCGGCGGCGAGGGGTGGGACCTGAACCACTCGACGACCGCCGGGTAGTGGTGGTGGCGCATAGAGTGGACCTTGACGATAAGGGTGTTTTTGGTGATGCAGGGGACGTCGGGGGCCGGGACGACCAGGGGGTGGAAGAGGGAAGGGTGGTCGGAGAGGAGGGGGCGGAGGAGGTGCTGGTTCGAGGGGGTGACGAGGGCAGTCACGCGGACGCCCCGGCGGAGTAGGCGGTCGGTGAGGTCGAGGAGGGGGATGATGTGGCCGGAGGAGAGGAAGGGATAGACGAGCAGGTGGGGAGAGGCAGGGACATCGGCGGCCACGACGGTGGCGGCGGTGGCGGGGGGCATGTTGGCCGGTGGAACGGATTTCTAGACTCAAGATGCCGAAATGCTATGATGGGAATACTGAGAGGAGGAAAAAGGACTTAGAATTATATGGAGGGTCCTAACTTTGCGGAATAAATACCATTTGGACTGCGCGGACGGTGGGAATTTAGCCACGATTTAATTGAGAGATTGCGATTTATGATTGGTGTGGACGGCGTTGACTTCCATTAGAATTGTACAAAGTGAAGTTTTCGTTTTCGTTGCATTTAGTTAAACGTCGAGGAGACTTTTTATACCTTCAGACTTGCCATGGGTCATAGGATGTCACGCATATCTCCATCAATTTTGCGTATTCTTAACGGATTACGATTACCAGTATAATATTTTGTTATTTTAAATAGTCATGTAAACGCGCGGAAACTACACGATGACGTTTGCTTGGCTGCTCGGGATTCTTTTGAACCTTCCTTTTTTCTTTTTCTTTTTATTTTGGCGGTGCGTCACCCGTGACGACGGGGGCTTCTTTGACATTTATTGAGAAATCGACAAAACCCTCTCATTACTTTCGGGTCCGCCGACGAAAGTGGGGTCTAGAAAAGCAGCCGTGGTGCGCAAGCATGTGGGGCATATCCCCCAGAGGAGAAAAGACGACGCGCTTTGCTCTGTTCTAGGTTTGAAAATGCAGAGGTTTTGATTAGGTTCAGGAACGGTTTTCTCTACCCTCTGAGGAACAGGACGAAACTTTGCTTTCTAGGGTTAAGATTTTTTCTGGAACGAGTTTCCTGTTTGGGTCGATTGGAGTCAATGCGGCTAAAACCGGCCTATCACGACAAAGTGCCAAAGCCTCGTGCGGTGCTTTTTAGGGTTTTGCGTGCCCCCGCGAGAACCGCCAACGTCGGCCACCGCTCGCCACTTATGATGTTCACAGGCATCATGGCAAAAGGAGTGATGAGATGTTCGGGAGCTTTCTGATGCAGACCCGTCCCTCCGATCACCGGGTCTGTTCGGATCCCACCACATGTGCATATGAAATGAAGTGTTGGGATGATGGGGAGGCACGTGAACAGGTGAGGAGTCCGGGCCATCCCGGACCCCGGTAGGCACCAAAAGGATTTTATAGTTTGAGCTCATATGTTTTGGGTCCATCAATAACTATGCTAATAGAATAATAGAATCTTTGATGGATGTAAATGTGCCTCGATTTATCTTTCTTGTTTTTACTTTCTAATTCCTTGTGATTGAGCAGCTAATCCTAACATGAATTTGATTAGGTTTTCAGTAAAATGTGTTTGCTCGTTGATTCATCATACGCACCCACAACATGAAAAAATGCAATTTGAACCATGTAAATGATATTTTTGTTTAGGAAGTGGGGTTGATCCCTGATTTTCTCACTCCAAAATGACTAAACAAATTACCAATTTTCCCCCTACCTCTCTCTTCCTCTCCAATTAGTTTCATGGAAAATGTGGCACTTCCGAAAATTATTTTCCAAAAGCCATTTTCTAGGAAAATGATAATATTTTTTGGCATTTCATTAAAATTTGAAAATAAACTAATAATTATTTTCCATTATTTGATAAGGAAAATCTTTTCCTGCATGCACTCTTCTTCTTCTTCTTCTTCTTCTTCTTCTTCTTCTTCTTATTTTATTTTATTAAAAAAAGGAAAGAAAAAAATAAAAAAAAACTTGATTTAAAAAAAAAAGAAACATAAAAATAAAAGGAAAATGTGTTTGGTGAAAGAAAGTGATATAGAATAAGTTATAGAGTGGAAAACATTTTCTCCACTTTTGAAATTGTTTTTTTCCAATAGCAAAAAATGTTTTCCTTAATTAGTTCATTTTTCATAAAATGAATATCGCAAAATCTAGAAAATATTTTTTTGGAAGTTATTTTCTTGTGAAACGAACAAAGCGTATGTTTCAACTTTTTCCATCTCTTGAACTTCTGGAGAGGAGGGATTTGACCTAGATCTCTCCTTCCCCTCTTTATCTCCTTTTGTTTTCTTTCATTACTCTCCTCATTTAGATTTAGATCCGAGAGTTTTGCTCTCTTGATTTTATATTTGGGAGTTTTTTTTTTTTTTCTCTTTGATCTACTTTTAGATTTAGGAGTTTTGATGAATAAGTGCTCTGCCTCTAATTTCAACGGTGTTCATAGTAGTTTTGGTGTGCTCATTCAATGTGTTTTTGTTAAAATATTTAGCAACTCACACTTGCTAAAGGACTCGTTCTCACTAGTGATAGATTTGAGTTTGTTTAATATATTTATGTTTTAACTCTATACGGTGATGATATTAGGGATGCCGAACCTAGGCGCATACCGTCTAAAAGGCAAAGTTGTTAATGACGTATGATTCAGCGATCGGTGATCAATCTTTTCACTTAGATGTAATCACAAATCTGTTTATAAAGGATGAACACATGATGATCTATGCCAACCATGCTTTGATGATGTACTTGATTTCGAGTTTTTGGTTTGTTTTAGAGCTCTACAAGTTTGCCTTGTTATGGTGAATTTTGAGATTTCCTATGGATCCTATCATATATTATTTTCGTAATAAATGGAAATTTCTTTTGAAAATATACCAAAATTTAGGGGGAAATCAGTAAAAAGGTCTTAAACATATCAATCCAGTCATAAACTTTTTTTTTTTTTTTTGTTTGATTCAATCTATTCGTGGCTAACGTGGATGCTGACTAGTGCCAATCGTCCAGCTGATGCTAATGTGGCATTTTTAAAATAATATATTATTTTTTGGAAATTTTTTTTGTTAATTTTTTCTTTTCTTGGCTAGCAACTAAGGAGGCCATGGCTGCCTTCACCTATGGCCCCTTCACCTTCACGAGGCACCTCATGGTCCTACCTCTTTGTCTCAAGCATGTGCTCTCTCTACCAATGGTCATCGAGCCTTGTCGTTGCACTTCGACCTCCAATCAATTGGAGGTGGTCATGAGCAAAGGCAGCCATGACCTCGTATTCGTAGGTGAGGCCACCTTCATCAATGATTGACGAGGCCATGGTGAGGCTAGCCTCAACCGAATTTAGGCGAGGGTTGTGAAGCCCTTGCCGGCCACTACAGGGGAAGAGAACAAGGAAAGTAGGATGAAAAGAAAAAAAATGGGAATAGAAAAAGAGAAAAAGAAAAGAAAATTAAAAAAAAAAAATTGCAAAGCCCTCACTTCAATTTCGGTCGGATGGTTGCATTAACTAGCCAAATTTGATCGGATGGATTGAACTAGTACAATGCAAAATGTTTAAAATTGAATTGGTAAATGAAAAAATTTATAACTAAATTGACACAATTATAATAGATTTATGATTTTTCGTAATTTTCTCAATTCTCAAGCGTAGACACATGGGCGTTAGACAGCATTGAATAAGATAAGCCGACGTAGATCCGACATGAACGTGACCATGGAAAATAAAGAATAGAAAGAAGGAAAAAACGAAAAGAAAGTTCTTCGACTATTAATCACAATTGCTCTCTGTCACGACCAATTTTTCGGGTGAACCACCTAAAATTTGGCTAATGGATTATTAAGCCTAGACTTAATTCGGGCTCTCCCAGGCCCTTACCAATTCGTGACTTAAGTTCAAGTTCTTAACATACAATTGATCTTTTAATCGGGAGTCGCCACTAATATATTTTTTGGTGGGTCGATTAGAAACCCAAGTAAATAACGAGAGTTTCACTTTAATCCTACGAACCAGAGACTATGGGTACGGGGACTTGATTACACTAGATTCTCTAATGCCCTTTCGGTACCATTATTTTATTTTCAAAAAATGTTTTTGCAAGCAATTTAAATTGATTTTAAATCTATTTTCCTAACATGTGAGGTGATCATGTGGGTGCGCAATCCACCAATTTAACACCCAGATAAACAATAAATAAATTGCAAAAACTTACCTCAAAACAACAAAAGCATATGCAATGTTAAGTTAAAAACCACATCAACAACCCTGGATATGGTTTCTAATTAACACACAATTTCTTTTTGTTTTCACTTAATTAATAAAAATCATGCAATATGCAATGCAATATTAACTAAATGACCTAATTCTAATGTCATGCAATTTCTAATTAAATGGACCTAACAACAATATCTAAATGACATGCATTTCATGAATCTATTTTTAATGATACACAATGACATTTTTTATTTTTCCTAAAAATGCAATCTATCGTAGGGAATAGAACTAATTTATTCTAAGACATTTTTTGTATTTTTTATGAAAATTCGGAATTAGGAAAAATGTGAAAATTTATTTAACCGGATTAAGATTCTATTTAATTTGCATTAGGAATTAGGTTAAGCCAAATCCTAATTTAAACTAAAATATTATCTTAACCCAGACAATCCTAAAATGCAAAATATCTAAACTCATAATAAATTAAGAAAGATATTATCTAGAATTAAACTAAGTGCAATTTAACCCTAATATGCAATGACGCATACAAAATATGCACTAATTCTACATGACATATGCATGATGATTTTTTGTTGTTTTTTTAATTAATTTTCGAAATTAATAATTGCCAAGTAATTAAACATGCAATTCAAATTAATGAAAATCTAACATCCTAAATTTATGTTTTTGGTATTTTTTTTTATTTCGAAAATCTAGAATAAATAAAATGCTTAGTCTAAATATGTAAAATACCCTAAAGCATGCGATATTCTAATTCAAACACATTTCAAGATAAATAAAACAACCAGGACAAAATAGATCGTCCAAAATCATCAAAAATATCACACATCGTTCAGATCAAGGGGTAATATTTTGCTGATAAAATCGATAAATTGATCTTAAGCCTTAACGATCAAAATATCAATTTTATTCCCGCTTAATTAATTATTTCATCTAAAGCCTTATAGATGAAATAAAAAATCCTAGCGCGGTTGCGAATCAGGTGATATATTGGAATTTCTAATCATATACTAAAGACTAATTATACTAAAAAACAAGATAAAATAAAATAAACTAAAAAAAACTACCTAATGTGTTTTTTTTTTTTTTTTGGGCTTGGCAACCGTGGGGAGCTTTGGTGCGGGAAGTCGAGTGCTGGTGCAGACGCGGGTAAGGCGAGCAGCGGTAGCGTGGGCGCGAGGCTAGCTGTCGGGCACCGGGGAGAGGCGAGCAGCGACGGTGTGGGCTTCGGCGACGTCGGGTCGCGGCAGGAATAGCGGTGCAGCGGCGGCTGAGCGTCGGGCGGAGGCGAGCAGGGGCGGTGTGGTCTCCGGCGGCATCGGGTGGCGAGTCTGGCGGAGCGGCGCAGGCGCGGTGCAAGTGCAGGAGGCGCAACGCAAGCGAGGGGGGGGCTCGAGAGGTGGCGAGGGCGTCGCGGTCGGAGCTCCTGCGGAGCTAGGCGGTGACGAGGCTTCTGGTGATGCTGAGGGTAGGGGCGGTGACGACGTCGCAGGTGTTCGGCACGGTAACCAGTGGCGTCGAGCGGATCGGCACAAGCTGAGGTGCGGCAGCAAAGAAGGTGTAGGCGTCGGCGGCGGGATCTCAGCGAGTGCCGCGGCTTCCTATGCCAGATCGCAATAGCCATGGTGCTCGGAAATAGCGAGCGAAGACGCGGCTAACGTGGGATCTGTGATAGGCGGTCAGAGATGAATGTCGGGGCAGGGCAGGACTGGAGTGGCTACGCAGGTGAAATAGACGGCGGTGGTCGCACGGTAAGGCGGAACTCCGATGCTGCTTCGAAGGTCGGCGAGGGGCTCACCGAAGAAGAGAAACAATAAACTTCTTTTTTCTTACGTTTTTTTTCTCTCCTCTGCTCTCCTTTCTCACTCTCTGTTCGCACGTCCCCTTTACGTCTCCCTCACTGTAGCTTGCTGACTTTTCCCTTTTTCTTTGGCAGCCTGTCTGAGAAGAAGGAAAATGACCCCTTTTGTTGACCGAAGATGGACGAGGTTTCTCTTCTTTTTTTTTTTTTTTACACGGTTCTTTCAGGAATTCTCTCTCAATTTTTCGCACCCCTAAACAAAATTTCTCCATTCGCTCCCGCGGCTCACGAAAATTATGGCTCATTTTATAGTGATTTTCATATGGCCATTTTTATAGCAACTTTCGACTTTCCGTCTTATGCCGCATTAAATCAGTTTCGCAAATCGAAACGTGATTTCGCAATCCGCCCGATCGTTCTCGCATTTCTTTCATTTTGCAAAATTTTTGCCTCTTATTCACTTGATTTTTAAATTACTTCTGCATTTAACAAAATCCGAATGATCATCGAATTTCAAATTTCCATGCATAATCAATTAAATAAATTTCCCCCATTCTTTTTCATTCTTTTTCTTTTATTTGTTCCAATACAATTGTTATTTTCCTTATTTTCCTAGATTTGCTAAAAATAGGTGTCAACACTCTCTCGACCGGAAATTCTCCACGGCCAGACGAGCTCAGAGCTCACTTCCACTCAAGCTCAGAAAGTCATTCGATCCTTGACTCAGAGTTTGCCCTGGTGGGTGTCTATGTTGGCAAAACTCCATCCATGTCACACTCCATTGTCGTCCAACAGTCACATTAGTTTGATTTGATCGGATTTGATGCTGGAGGAACTTGATCATATAATTTATAAACGGTTTGATTAAAAAGATTATACAAAGTACATGGACGAAACGTAAAGTTTTTCCCAATCAAAAGTAATTTAATAGAAAGATAATGCAGCATGTTCTGCAAGCCAATTAGAGCAAAAAGTCCCCTTCTGACAAAACTTTGTGATGAATGGGTTCAGCATTGCAAATCCCACGCACGATGGACCAAACCACACCTGCCCAATTTCGTCCATCAATGGGTCCTTCGCTCGCATTTCGGCCCGAATCGAAATGAACCAGCCGCATGGGCCCCGAGCTAGGCTCTGTGAGCACCGCAGTTCGACATCATCGATCAGCTTCGATGCATCATCTTTCAAGCGCTTTTTGGACCGAAGCCCACCGAGACAAATACCCTAAGATCGACAGTAGCTGCGCTGTCGACCGTGCTGCGGCGGGAGGTTCTTTTCAAGTTTTCCTCGTCAGTGCCGAGTTCTTTGTCGCCGAGCAAGATTTAATAATTTAGTTCTGCTTGAATAACGAATGTCTGCAACTTGCTTGGCCCATGGATCCGTCTCTTTTTCCCGTCACTTTGACCGTGTTTAGCACGAAATGGAAAAGTTGCCAGTGTTCATAAGTTCATTGATCACTCAACTAGAAAGAAATTACAGCAGGGAGCTATCATGTCAGTAGTTATACTGTAGCCTATAGTAAGTGAAGACAAAAACGCCCGCTTCTCGCGTAAAACAACCCCAAAATTCGAGAAACGAGTTCGTGAAACTCCGAGAGAGAGCTAGGGCTCCTGTTGCTGAGACAAGGCGTGTCCGTTGTTGATCGGAGGCGGGTGCCGACCAGTGCCGTGGTAGTCTCTGGTGGTGAGGGCCATGATCTCGCGAGCAGACTCTGTGATTTCCTTTTTGGCATCAAGATGCTGGGGGCTGCCATCGATATAAGGTCCTCGGGATGATGGGCAGTTCGAGCTTGTCGTTGCATCGCAACGCACAGGCCTTGAATCTGATGAATACACCATCATCTTCCTTATGAAGGAGGCTCTGATGGGTCTTGCTGTTCCTCTCTTGCCTCCTTCGTTCTATGGACAAATTGAGTTGAAAAGATCATTAGCGGAAATAAAAACGCGCCGCAAGAAATGAAAGACGCTGTGTTGGTGCTCTAGACGGTATTAGTATCGGCTTTCTTTCATGGGATCTATTGTAGCAGCGGGGTTAGGTAATCTGAGCCGTCAGATCTGGTGAGTTGCAGGAACTACCCACAAACGAGACTGTCCAATATACCATGGAGTGTACGGACTGTAGCACATATACATACATACATAAATACATACATACATGTGATGGAGAGAGAGAGAGAGGAACCTGATCTTCCATGAACTCAAGTGAGCTAGCTTTGGGCAACTTTGAAGCATTTTGGTCCTTTCCTGCATTAATCCAAACACTTGGATGATCAAACGGAAGTAAAAATTCCTCTTCCAACTACTTTGATACACGTTTTGATGCTGTGAAAACAACATCGTAATGAACTCAAACAATCTTCGATATTCCCAGGCTATTTATCATCGTGCGCTTATGCGGAGTAAAGACACATCGATCAACTTGGGAAAGCCCAAAGTAAAAGGGAAAAAAAGAAGAACAAGAAAGATAAGCCAAAGCAGGAAAGAGCTCTGCACAGACAGAAACGCCGAACAAAACTTTTGCTTTCATATCATTAAAATTTCTGTAGTTTCGATACATACAGGTATGATATTCCGCGCTTGCATATAGCTTGACAAAATTTCGAAGGAAAAGAAGGGGATAAACAGAAAAGAAAAGAAAACAAAGGGGAAAAAAAGAGAGCTTTTCTTGGGTAGCTCTCGATGGATGCGGTTATTCATTAGTTGTTCCTAGGAGGGTGTGGTTTGGGCACATGATAATCGGCACTGAAAGCTACAAAACCGCCCATTTTCACTCTGACAGAACGACGGGGGCTTCTAATTCTCGTCGACTCGTAGTCTACGTCCGACATCCTTTTCCCTCTACGTAGGCTACTTTTTCCAAAATAATTCTCGGCACCTGTTGATGATGGTGATGATGATGCTGCACTCTCTGGATTCATTTGCATTCTCGAAACCACTACTTTTGCTGCTCTTTGTCCCAAGAACTTTCTCGACTTCAACTTTCGTTCTTCGATTCCTAGATCAGTGTCTCTCACTACTTCAGAAGTAGAAGGATTGTGGTCATGTAGTACCTGCAAGATATGAGCGCTAGCAAAGTAAATAACGGGTTGAATACTCTGAGAAAGTTGCGGAAGTATTGCTACTTAAAACATTGGCGAAAAAATAAGACTCTCTCAATCCTGATTTAGTACTGTCTTTATTGACAACAGTTATGTGTGCACTCGACAATTGTAATGATAGAATGTAATTTCTTCTACCTCTTGAACTTTCGATGAGGAGCCTCCAGCTATTAACACCTCCACTCCAGCTCTGTCGAGAACCAATTTTTCTTCCATGCCTGGGAAAATGTTTCCACAGTCAGTGAGGCACATGCATGCTTTGATCAACATATACCGCAATATGACACACCAATTCGCAAAGCATGTGAAGCATATTCCACTTACCATGGCCAATTTGTGCACAGGAGCTCCATTGTTGCAGTGAAAAGAGTAGAAGCATGAGCAGAAAGCTAGTGATCCTTGTGGACGCCATTTTTGGTCCGTTCTCCTCCCCTGTTTTTTTTTTTTTTTTTTTGCCTTGTCTTCTGCAGAGTATGTCTTGTTGTTTGGACACAACGAAAGAGAGGAGAACATGTGGAAGCAAGCAAGGGTCTTTATAGAGTCTAAGATCTCGGTCAAAGGCTAGCGTCCCAAAGCTTTATTTTTCAACATTTCCCCATCATATATTATATTTAATATTGAACTTAGTAATGCCCGCATTACTTCGATGAGCTCAAAAGAACAAGCAGGAGTTCAGAGAGTCTTGAGTTGAAAAGTTGGAAAACGGTTTTGTTTGGTAGGCTTCAGAGTATCGAGAGGGTTTTTTTCTTCTTCTTTTTTCTCAGCATGTGATCGCGTGGAACTGAAGATACGGTGTTCAGCGCCTGTCTGCCGCCATGCATGCAACGTGGAAAGCTCTCTGCTTTTTTTATATGTCCAAGCCCTAACATTTTCGCTTTTGTTCTTCGATCGATATTAGTTGCTAACGAGTATTATAAATCGATTTTTAGAGTATTTATTTATGCATAACATAGAAAAAAAGGGACAAGTCGGAAACTGTATAATTTTTTTTTAAGGAAGTTGCTTAGCAAGCGGGCTCATTAAACAAAAGATTAATGTTTTCATGCATTATGCTTTTTGGTCTAAAATTTCAAGTCTTCCCCCCACGTTTATCGATGCCATGACAGTGTAAAAGAAGAGGTTTTCAGGTTGGACAGGAGAGATTCACAGTGGCCAATGCTGCTGCCTTTGGCACACATCCAAATAGTAGTGGAGGTTACGCTGGCTGTTACTTCGTTCATTTGTTTATTCGGAATTATATAATGTTTTTGCATTTGGCGAGTGAATTGTTTGAAAGAGGCTTGAAAGAGAGGGTTTAGTTTAGTTTTATGTTAAATAAACTTGGCTGTTTGAAAGCGTTTTGGTCGAGAAGTTGTCCTAGTTTTGACTGCGATTAGGGTATTTACCTTTCGAGAGGCCTCAAAAGATTTCACTAGCAGGGTCCATGCACCAGTTAGGCCACAGTGCTTTCCCTCGGGGCAAAATTGAAAAGAAGTACTCAGGGGGCACGGTTAGGGATGAGCTGAAAGTATCTCACACGGACTCTAACAATTTACATTCTTAAAAAAACATGAATGATCGGTAATAAGTATATTATCATTAGGTAAAGTTTGTGAAGACAATGTGCATACCGATAGAGACTCAAGGGATCACAAACATGAACAGTCAAGATATTTGGTGTTAAAGTATCGGACATTTTTTATCTATGTAGTTTTAATGTGTCTTATAAATATAAAATCTCCATTTATCAAATAATTTTCAAATGTTTGAGCTGGATATTCTAACAATAGAAAAGGGAAGCAGCTATTTTCTTTTAGACTCTTAACTGAAGGTTAATTTCTCATATGATGCTCGAGTTAATGCATGCTCATCAACATGTGTAATTTCAGGGAAAAAGTGCTGACTTTATTTAAGAAACAGGCTTCCTTAGAGTCAAATCTTCCTTGTTGAATCCCCATATTTATATCTTTAACTGGCCTGACACGATCTTTATAATTTAAGACTGTATCCATAAGTAGCAATTTGAGGAATGATCATTCGAGTTAGAGAAGGCAAAGACTTTGCGCTTTTCGATTGAGAAAATAAATGCGATTTTCTTTTTCTTTTTCCTCCCAAATCATCATATTATGGAGAGCAAAAAGACAGAATATTCTTGTGTGCTTTTCATTATTGTCATTATTATTATTTAGTGCAATTAAATTCGAGAGGGACACTTGCACTTGGTGACCGGGGCGAGGGGGTTTCCTAAGGGACAGCATTGGAATTGGGGGATTGAAGAACATGGAAAAGCGATTACCACCTCGAATCGCCAACCCTTTAATGATTAACAACAATAAACAGTTATCCACGAATAAAATTAAGGGGCTAGGGTTTCGCGAAGTATAGAACACGAGGGCGTGCTCTCCAACTTCACCTCTCACTTTATTTTAATTTTATGTGGGAGAAATGCGTCTTAGTTTATAATTTAAATGGCTTTCACCGTCGGAAAACGAGCCGCGCAAAGCGTAGTCGTCGGCCATTGCACATGCAAGGCGTAGTCGGTTTCTCTTTTTTTGTTTCTTAAGAGGAATACAATATGATACAATGTAATAAAATATAATGAAGCCTGACCCTTTTCTCTGCAGACACAATTGCGAACAAATATTCTCGTCTGCGACTTGCTAGTTAGCTCCTCATCGACTGATATTATGTGGAAAAAGAAGGATAGTTAAACATGAACAATCATACGCTGCATCCTCATTGGATCTATAATGAGACCAAAATATACCATTTAGATCACCACAAACTACTTTCAAAATTAGAAAATCGATTGTCCAGATGCTTGGATATACTATGATCTTGAGAAAATCCTAATCCTCCGCCAAGCGAGATCCAGGTAGGGTCCTGATTTTCCCTTTCTTGTTAGATGACTGATTCAGTCTTATATTGCAAATTTCTTGTCATGTTCAGTATATGTAAAGCTTTCTCGGTTTTCACCGCATTGAGAAGGGGAAAAAGAAAAGGTTGCTGGGTCGGTCCGTGAAAAGCTCGCGTTTTGACTTGGACCGAAAGTTTTGACCGAACGCGTGAAAATCCTCTTGGCTGTCCTTGCGTAGAATTTGAATGTTCGAAGCATGCGAAGATGGACGGCGAGCAGGGTATGTTCCCACAAGAACATTCACAGAAACTCAGGAAAAATTAGTAGGTTATGACGGGGGGGAATGTCAGAAGGTTCACGCTCCATTCTCCGCGTCTTGTCCATACCTAGTGTAGTGCAGTCCATTTCTGTTCTACCAATTGCAAAGCATGCTGCATGCATAACAAAAGAATAGGCAGTAGCAACAATGAGCGCATGCGATATTACGAGATCAAAATTTTCACTGATAACTCCATCGCATCGGGTTTCGAGAGCCGGGTTTACATCCGGGTCAACTAGTCATGTGTTTCGACGTTGGTCCGAGCATAAAACGTACTGTTATCAAAATAATAACATGTCTTGGTCGACTAGACAATGAATCACCATGTTTTGCAAGCTCCAAGGCCACCCACCTTAGGGTTCTTTGAACTTTTGGTGTTTGAGAAAGAGCTCTTGTACCGCCCCACATGTACGGAAGGAGATGGGTTTGGGTTCCAGTTATGGAGATCCTAAAGGTGTGTGGATCGTGAAATTGTGGTCACTTCCTTTTGTCTCCGAATAAATATTATCTTAGTCGGAAAAGTGGCTTTGGTTGGGGAGCTTTCGATCGGGCATTCAAACCTGGGGGACTTCAAAAGGGAGAGAAGGTTTGGCTTGCCTTTACAAGACATGGCCACATGATTTTGGTGAGACATGGTCACATGATCAATTTCCCATGAAAGCTTGTGTTTTTTTGGAGGTTTTAAATTTTATTTTTCTTGTTCCTTTCTTCTTTTGATGTGATCAAGGAGTTGAGACAGATCCTGGCATGCATGTGTCTCTTGTTCATGCACAAGGGAGCTTGCTTTTGGGAAAAGTTGGGCCACTTTTTGATTGTTGAGATTGGGGGTGATTTGGTCAAGATGGGTACGTGGTCTTTGTTCAATTGAATTTGATGTCCCAAGCTTTTAGCTAATATAAATATAAAATGTCATAATATAAACTCCTTTTGTTTCACAAAAAATAAATAATCTAAAATATTTTATTAGAAACGATTATATGTATTAGTTGAAATAATTAATTAGTGGAAAATATTTTCGTTATTTAGATGATGAAAATGTTTTCTATTCATTCATTCTTAAAAACAATTCAAGATATGATTTTTTGGAAAATATTTTCCAAATTTTCATTTTTAGCTAAACAAATGCACCAAAAAATGCAAGTGTTCATTATTATTTCAGTAGGACTCTCAGGCCCTACTAAACAATTTTTGCTTCATTTAGAACGTTATTGACATGATGAGTTCGTTTATAAGTGCATTAGTGTTTAATTCTAAGTACATTAGTTTCCTCAGGATGTCATAACATTACAACGAGGAAAATGTTTACGAGTGTTCTCTTGACACTCATTTAAATAGTACTTTGAAAATAAAAACTAAAATCCACATGTTTAATGTTGTTTTGGTTGTGTATATGAAACTGTTACTACTATGTGTCCCATCGCTTTGTATTAAAAAAAAAATGAAGTTCCAAATTGTAGTTGTGCTTGACAAGTGCTCCAGAGAATAATAAATGAAACATTTTCCCTAGTCTATTGAAGTAACTTATCGGAGAATGCCCAGTTGTTAAAAATATATATATATATATATATCTGCCTTTCAAATGCAATTTTTTTTTCTATTTACAGTGTTAATTTTCAATATGTTTTAATAAATGTTCTTATTGTATTTAGTGTGATAAAACCAAGCCCATCTCAAAAGTTGTTGCCCCTGTCTGATGGTCAAGATTGGTTGGGCCTTCAAATTAGGCCCAAGCTGAGTTATGCAAGACAGGCCCATTTCGGGGGTTTTCATGTTAATTGAGATTAGCACTTTGAATTAGGCTATTAGGCCTAATCTATTTTTTTATTAACAAAGACTTGACTAGAGCCCAAATTCATCCGGTATGTTTTGATCCTTAGTCAAATTTTTAACAAATGCCACTCGTTGAATCAGATGAGAGCCTTTGTCCGGTACATTGCAAGCATCCGAAATTTGTGAATTTTCTAATACGATGATTGTTAGTTTCTTTGTCACAATCACCTTATTTTGAGGGGTGAATATAAGGTCGTGAGATCGTTCTTTCAACATTTGACATCATTTAGGGAATTACTTGGCTATCAAAATATGTTAATATGAAATCACCAATTCCTTTCATCAAGATATTATCGAATCTTTGGATGGAGAGTCTCTGTTATGATTAGATGGTTGAAAACAATCGGCTTTCTCTCCATACTCTTGAGGATCAAGATGCGCTCGACACATTGCTTCTATTTCACGAGAAATTCATAATTCAGAAAATATTCTACAAAAAATATTGCTTAAAACCTTTTAGATTTAGATTGTTGTGGATGGTGAAAACATTTTCCATCGACCATATTTTTAAAGAAATACAACCAATTATTTTTTGGAAAAAATTTTTCAAATCTCTTTTTTTTCCCGAAACAAATGGATCTTGAGAGCCAATATCATACCTTATAATTTGTATTGATTAGGTTCAGTCAAGTGCAAAAGACATTTAGATACTAATTGATAAATTTGAATCCATGCAAGTCCCAATTAAACTCCTATCCACATTGTCTCTGGAATTTCTTTTACAACCTCCGTTTGTGACCTAGATAGTGTTGATGTGAATTTTCCACTTCGATGATGTAAGAATTTTCATAAGGTCGACCATCAGCATAAAATGACTACTTCTTCTTCTTCTTCTTCTTCTTTTTTAACACATTTAGATATCGCTTGATAAATTTGAATCCATGCAAGTCCCAATTAAACTCCTATCAACATTGTTTTTGGAATTTCTTTTACAAGCTCCTGTTTGTGACCTAGATAGTGTTGATGTGAATTTTCCACTTCGATGATGTAAGAATTTTCATAAGGTCGACCATCAGAATAAAAAGATTACTACTGCTTCTTCTTCTTCTTCTTCTTCTTGAACGCATTCATCATTGAATAAAATTCTCCATGATGATTAGGTAATTTCATAACACTATAATTATTATGATCACATTTATCACGAGTTTGCTTGGTGTGATGTCTGTTTGCTTCCCAACCATCATCCTTGCTAAAGATAATATTTTTATATTTTTGTATTTTTTGTATTTTTTTATTTTATAATAAAGTCAAAGAAAATGAGAGAAGAGGAATCACCTAGCAAACCCAACCCCAACCTTCCTTTCTCTAAATCTCTCCACGTCATCTCTCCAGCTCTCCCCCCTCCCCACTCCTCCTTTACCCGCCGGAAAAAAAACCCATGTCGGCGGCGGAGTCCCCGGCCTCCTCCGGCCGCCGCCGCCACCGCCGCCGGAGCGGCCTCCGCCGCTCGCTCTCCCTCGAGCCCGGCCCCTCCCCCCGCCATCGGCGCCGCCGCGCCCGCCGCGCGCTCGATCTCTACGATTCCGACGACGACCTGACGCTGCCCGTCCGCGATCCGGCCGCCGCCGCCGAGGATCGGATCGAGGATCTCCTGGACGTCGACTTCGCTTCCGATCCCGACTCCGGCGATCGGGTCCGGAAGCCCGGCGGCGAGGGCGGTTGCGGCGTGGATCTGTTCGTCGAGGATCCGCAGCTCGTGGGCGGGGCGGATTCGGCGTCGGAGGAGGTAAACGGGTTTGATTTTGGGGTGATCGATGCGAATGACGACGTTTTTATGGATAGTGCGGATGTAGATTTGCGGATCGGGTTAGGGCTTGGCGCGGGTGGGGACGAGGATGTTGGATTTGTGGACGAGGATTGTTGTGAAGATGAGTTTTTTATGGAGACCGGGGCTTCCGGGTTCGATTCCTGCGAAGCCGGGTTGACGGTTTGCGAGATGGAGCAGTGCTGGAGCGGTGTTCGTGATGTCGAGTTCGATTCCGATTTGGAGTTGGCGGATGCATTGGGGGTTTGTGGAGGTTCAGAGGATGAATTGAGTTTGGATCACGTGATTGATGAGGATGACTATTTCTGTGGCGTTCCTTTGTGTTGGGGTGATTCCCTTCCGGTGGAAGCCGATGGCGGGGAGGTCGAGGATCTTGATTTGGAGTGGGAGGAAGTCGAGAGTTGCGTCGATGATAGAGAGGTGTTGAGCTTATTTGTTGATCCTCTCAATGATGATGGATCCGTTTCTGTATCTTCTACGCCTATCATTGCAGATGAAGGCGAAGAAGACGCGGGTGTTGAAGTGGTTGGAGATTTTGGGAACCTGGAATGGGAGGTTTTGTTGAATTCAGATAATTTAGTGGCAACTGCAGGATTGAATCATGAGCTGGAAACTTACTTTGATGATGATGATGATTACTTATATTCTGCAGAATACGAGACCATGTTTGGTCAGTTTACTGAGAATGAGAGTTCTTTGGTGGGAGGGTCCCCGGCTTCTGAAGCAGTGATCCGGAATCTACCGAAGTTGGCTTTGACTCAAGAGGATGTGGATGGAAAGGATGGGCTTTGTCCGGTCTGCAAGGATGAATTTTCGGCCGGGAACATTGCAACGCAGATGCCTTGCAGCCACGAATACCACACCGATTGTATTTTGACATGGCTGCGCGTGAAGAATACATGTCCCGTGTGTCGTCATGAATTACCTGCTGATGGTGCAGAATCATGAGCAGGGAAGGACCGGGAGAGCACGGATTGGCCTCTACTCATGAGTCAGGGTCAACATTGTTTTGTAGAAGTCTGGACTGAGTATTAAGTTGTGTAAAAATGTAGATAGTGGCATATCAGAGACCCTCTCATCCTGTACTTGTAGTGAGGATGATTGAGTTCTTTAGAAGTTAAACATTTTTTGGTAAGGGCAAAAGGGCGTTTTATACCTCAAGAACCCGAATTGTTAACTGTTGGGAGAATAAAACTTGATGTAATGTAGGTTTTCTTCAGACAACTCTGCGTAGTCTATGTTGTCTCTGAGTCTTCGCCACTGCTTTTTCGGCTGGTGGTCTTGAAGGGCAATGGCTTATGAAGTTGTAAGTTTGTTTAATTCATGTTAGCATGTCTTTATAGGAACCACTTTGGCCTGTTTGCCTCGTTATGGTTTGCACATCAGATGATCTGTGGCGAGTCACTGCAGGTTTTGATGGTTTTTGTTTGAATGTAATCCCCCCAAAGCCTTCAGGGGCTCTATAATGTTCTGCTGCTCTTACTGTAATGCTATATGCCCCTTGTTCTTCGCTAAATAGAGGTGGTATGCATCCTTGGAGAAGATAGATTGCTTGTACAAGTTATTAACAGTTTGGGTTACTTGCCATTTGAATGTCAAATCCATCCAAAAATTCTATAGCTGTGTTCGGTGGGCTAGATATAACGTTCTACGTACACGGTCTTCCTTTACCTACAAGTTTCAGTATTTGGTTTAGACCTTCTAATATGATATTAGAGTTGGGTTCTTCTCCAATTTATTTCGCAGTGCCACACCCCCCCCCCCCCCGGGTTGAATTCTATGCCTATGTTCCTAATCTGATTTTTGCACGAGAGGAGGTGTTAAAGTATTTCATATTCTTTTGTCTATTAGATTTATATGTTTTTATAACAATCTCTTTTCACCTACACGTCCAACTTCTAGAATTTGACTTCCTAACTAAAATGAATTTCCGTGTTGTCGTATATAATCGGTCCCACCCCTCCTGCCAGCTGCATTCCCCCTCGTGTGTGAATATGATATGATGAAGGGATGCGCAATCAGTGAGCCAACCCCAAAGATTAAAAAGGCGGCTTTCCACTTTCCACGGAACTTTGAAGCACCTATGTTTGGGCAGGCGCAAGTCGCGAGAGATAAGGTCTCCGTTGCCTTCTTAGTCAATCCGACTCGGATGCTAAGCTGATAAGGTGTTTGATGATAGTCCTCAAGTCAATTCCCGACGGTGGATGTGGAAAATTTCTCCCTCCATGTGATATAAATATGCGGCCCGGCAATAGGTCTGTGGCTTAGGAGCTACTCTAACGACAGAGCATCGTCATAAACATGAGATGGGGAAGTTGGACATCCAATTTCCTCACCTTGCTCAACAAAACATGCAACCTCACCCATCGCAATTTTATCAATCTCTCAGCAATAACATCCTCCCGACGCCAGCCGCCGCAGTCGCAACTGCCGGCGCCATCCTCTCTAGACCTCGAGATGGGTGGGAGGGCACATGACGCTCTGCATACTGCACTGGAGGCAAAGCATGGCCTGGCCTGGGAGAAGGTCGTCGTCTCATTTTGCTTGGCAACGGCCACAGAACTAGCCGTGGCATCGATCCAGGAGGGACATCACTTTCCTCCGATGTATTGTTTATACTCGGCGGCGGTCATATTAGCCTTTACTTTTCTCTTTGTAGGCAAATACATCAGAAGTGATACCAAGTACCTGACGATAGCCCATGCTCTTCAACACATTAGCATATTCTTTGTGGCGACCGCCTTCTTTGTCGCCATGACAATTCCATTCCATTATTGGCTCAAGTGTGGTGCTTGGGCCATATATGCCACTGCGATTTTGGCCATAATGGCTTGTAGATTCTCTTGAACTTCTCTAATTCTATGAAAACTCAAAGAGATAGGTGGGAACATATATATAGGTAGGAACATATACATATACATATACATATATATATAAATGCGTTTGTGTATATATGTATATATAAGGGATTTCATGTATCAATAATATATTGTAATATAGTCTTTCGAGCAATCATATAAGAACCTTTCACTTTTCATTATAATGCATTTCTCGAGATCTGGTTAGTGTGATAAAATCACCTCAAATACAGAAACAGGACAATCAAGAAAGCATTTGAACACAATGCATTGCATTTCTTCCTCTGTAGGGCTAATTCTAAATCGGGCAGGCCGTGCTAGGACAGGTCAAACCTTTCGAGATTTAGTTAGCCCGGATGGCTCAGGATTGACCTATAGCAGCGTGTAAAGAATCACGTCTAAGCTCGATCATGCATTGAGATCCCAATCCGATCGATACGTATGCATCGAAATTTCTCCTTGTGAACGCTTTTCATTCGTATTTCTCTCTTAAGGAAAATTTAAGCACGACTTTTCCACCTCTCCCCAGCGCTGCTAAAGTGAATTTCCGGGTGATGTTTGGGCCTGGTGGGCCAAGCACTTGCCTAAATCAACCCGAAAGGTATTAGAGGTCTTTGCTCTTCATGGGCCGGCCAAGCCCATCAACGTCGGTTGCCTCCCTCCCTCTTGATATGTTGTGAATACAGGACAGCTTTCACAGCTTTCACCGTCTTTTGGTCCAAAGTAGGTCTGCCGCAATTGGAAAAATACCATATTGCATTCACTAGACATAATCAACGGGCGAGCCGAATGACATGTCCGCGTAAAACCTAGACCTGCACGATTCAAAAGACAGCTCTATTTTCCTCTTTGTTTGGCCAAGGGAATTTTCTTCCAACAACGCCTTCATTGAATGGTTTCAGGTTATGAACATTGTTCTAGTGCAAACTTAACCAAATCAAATGCGGCCGATACATCTTGATATGTGTAAACCCACCAATCAAAAGATTGGACGCAAAGCATGATCCTTTTAGTAAAAGTTAAATTGGGACAGATAAGGGAAACACTGACAGACGCTCATTTATTTATGTTTCGAACCTAGGCGGACCTATTAAGGTGCCGCTATTAGGACATGAATCATGATTCGGTCTCAATGCTCACCTCCATGTTATGGTACCACCCCTCTCAATTTCAAACAGATTGGTCTACGCTGCATTTATGGAAGAGCTTTGTACCAATTGAATCTGATTGAAGGAAAATGAATTGGGGGACTACGAAAGTGAGGTTTGCACATCCACATTCCACACATATTTGATTGGCCAAGACAACGCAGGATAACGCGTGATGCTTTCAATTCAGCTGAGATAAATCATCTCAACTTTTTATTGGAATAATAGCACAAATAATTGATGAACTTTAATTCAATGCGTAATGTCATTCTTAAATTTTTAATTTGCATAATGTGGTTTCTAAACTTTGGTCTAATAAACAATGTTATTCATAAGTTTTTTTTTTCTAATATAATCCGTGAACTATTAATAAATGTTCAATATAATCCATAAATTATATAAAAATATTTAAAAGTTCATAAAATAAGTTGAATATTGGATCAAAGTTTAGAAGTTATATTGAATAAATTAAAAGTTTATGGACGACATTCTAAGTCTAAATTTAGCTCGGGCTCTCTCCAAACTCATACAAATTCGCGACTTAAATTCAAATATTTAGCATGCAAAAGATTATTAGTTAGGAGTTGCCACTAATTAGTTTACGGTAAATTGATTAGACACATAAGCAAAATAATATGATAATTATTTTACTCTTACGAACCAGAGACTTTGGGTACGGAGACTTGATTACATTAGACTTTTATAATGCCCTTTCATTACCTTTCTATTTTTATTTCGAAAAAATGTTTTGCAAGTAGCTTGAATTAATTTTAACTCACTTCCCTAATATGTGAGATGATTGCACAAACCATCAATTTAACACCCAAAGCAATAAATAAATTGCAAAAATTACCTCATGGCAACGAAATCATCTACAATGTTAGCTCAAAATTCACCTCAAAAGCGCTAGATGTGATTCACAATCACTTAACCTAAGTCTAATGACGGGCAATTTCTAATTAAATGGACTTAGCAACAATCACTAGATGACATGTATTTCGTGAACCTAGTTCTATATGACATGCGCATGATATTTTTGTATTTTTTTTATAAAAATTCGTAATTAAAAATGACTAACACTAAAAATCTAACTAAAGTTAGATATTATTTATTTTAAGTTAGAAAATAGACTAATCTAAATCCTATCTTAACTTAGAAATTTATCTCAACATACAATTTTAATTCAAAAGATATTATCTAACCTAGATACTATTTAAAGATGCATTTTTAAAAAATCTAATTATTCTATCATGCAATTTTATCTAGGAAAATCAATTCTAATCTACATGAAAAGCAAATGCATTTTTTTTTTTGTATTTTTTGGGATAAATAAAGCAATTAAAAGAGAAGCACTAAATCATTCACAGTCATAAAGATATTATCCATTGTTTGAATTTGGAAACGATATCTAATCAGCTTGATTATTTCGATAATAAAATCGATAAATTAATTTTAAGTTTTAAAGATCAGGATATCAATTATTCCCGCTCTAAAGCCTTATAGATTGAATAAAAAATTGGTGTGCAATTACGAATTATGCAATAAGCCCTAACTAGAAATACACCTATCATACGTAAGATATTGAAAAGCGTGTATTAGGCAATAAATTTAAATAAGATAATTGCCTAATTTCGCAAATAATATTATCAAATTTGAACTCAATGGAATTGGTTCGACGGATGACCGGCGGTGGCTCACGGGCGAGGCATGGCACAATGAAGAGATGCTATGACACCAAGGTTGCTAGACGGGTGGTGCAGATGTGGGAGGAGCGTCCAAGGGCTGTCACCTGCAAGTTCTCTACATTGGACTTTGATCCAAACAAGAACCAACGACGTGATTCACAGTGACCAGCGAGGCTACGGCGATGCATAGAACAGCCTGATGCTTGCTAAGTTCCTGCAAGGGTCGACTTGAACAGCTGCGCGATGTTGGAAAGAGCTGCAAGGAAAAGTTCAGGTGCAGCAGATCTGCTGGCTGATCGCGGCTGAGGGGTGGCTGAGGTGCGGTGGCGGGCGCAGAAGAGCAGCAGCGGGCGTCGGGCAGAGGGACAGCAGCGAGGCAGCAGGGCGGGCGTCGACGCTGGGTCGCGGCTGTTGGCGTCGCGAGGGAGCTCGAGCGGCGGTGGCAGAGGTGCAGGCGGAGGCGTCGGCGCTCAGAGGGATGCAGGCGAGACGGGGCACGGCGTTGACTGGCGGAGACGCGGCCAGGAGCAGCAGCGCGGAGGCGTCAAGTCGTCGCGGATCGGCACGGCGGGGCGGCGGTGCGAGCTCGCGGGCGAGGGGAACCCTGGTAGTGGCACGGCACGAGCAGCAGAGGAAGCGCGGGCCGGTGCGGGGGCTTGCGCGGCGGTGGAGTGGCGACCGGCTCAGATCTGCCGTCGTCGGGGCGCTCGAGCGGGCAGATCGGGACAGCGGTGGTGTCGCGGGGGAAACGAGCGGTGGCAGAGCGTTCGGGGCCGGCTACCGGACGCGGGCGGCGCAGCGACGACGGCGTAGGGGTGCGGTGGCCGGCTGCACGAAGAAGAAGAACAGTGCCCCTTTTGTTTTTTCTCTTTTTTTCCTCTCTCTCTCTCTCTCTCTCGCTCCTGCCTAACGTCCCTTCCTTGTTGCTGACTTTTGCTTTTTCTTCTGAAAAAGCCTTATTTTCTTCTTCTTTTGTTTTTGTTTCTTTCTGACCTCCCAAGGAACAAAGAAAAGTCTCCACGAAAGAGCTTCTCTCTGTGTTGAATTTTTCCAAGCCCCCTTCGACGTGATAAAAAACCCTTTTATAGGCCAAGGATTATGATTTTATTTTCCTCTTCAAATCAACATTCATAAAAAAAATTTCCTAAACGCAATATTTATTTTCATTTTCCACATCTCTTCTGAATTTTCTTTGCAAAAATGAATATTCTCCATTGATTTTTAAAATTGCAATAGGACTTTTTCTCAAATTTGAAATCTCGCGAAGATGAGTTTGTAATATCTCCTCGAGGATATGTACTTTTGGCCAATTTGCTCTACTTAGCGGGCTTAGTCCGACTTGCCAAATTAAAATTTAGAACTATTAATTCAAACATATATGTCACCAACCCAATGCAAATGCAATAATAACATATAAATGCACCTAAATTTATATGTAATTAATTAATTAATTTTTTGCTTAGGGGTTAAAAATTAATCCCTAATTTTTATGCAATAAATAACTAAACAAATCGACAAAATTTAGGTATCAACAGTTGCCCCTCTTTGAATGTAAACTCGTAGAGGTTGCCTTAAAAAACAAATTGAGACCTAAATTTTGATTATGCACATGCATGGAATGATTTTTTTTTTTAATAAAATAAATCCCATTTTGAAATGCAATTTATATGATGCATGGAAATGTTAATAAAAATGTATGATGCAAAAGGAGAGAGCATACCTGTAGTTACTTACCGATCAGTGCGATAAAGCATCTTGAGGTACATGATAAATCTTCATTTACTCTAAGAGTACCCGGTCTTTATTCAAGTTTCTTGAAGAGTGTAACGTTTATCAAAACACCTAGATTGAAAATAAAGTATGACAAAAAGATCAAAAAACATTCATATTTAGAATGAAATGTTTAGTGAAAAGACATTTAAACTAGATTGAAATGTCAACAATCTAGAAACTCGAAATATCTAAATCCAGACTAAGGTATAACGAGAAAGATAAAAAAAACATTCACATCAAGAGTGAAATGTTTAGATGAAAATAATTAAGATATCCAAATCCAAACTGAGATGTCAAGATTTTGGAACTCGAAATACCTAGATCTAGATTAAGGTATAACGAGAAAGATCAAAAAACATTCACATCAAGAGTGAAATGTTTAGATGAAAATAATTAAGATATCCAAATCCAAACTGAGATGTTAAGATTTTGGAACTCAAAATACCTAGATCTAGATTAAGGTATAATGAGAACGATCAAAAAACATTCACATCAAGAGTAAAATATTTAAATGAATATATTTTGTGAGATATCAACAACGGATTGAAAGATTTTGGTGAAATTCACAAACTCTCAATTTTTTAAAAGAAACTCAGGTTATAAAAGCACGATGAGTCAATAAAAAGAACTTTGGGATACGGAAGCACGCCGGGTCAAGAACTTCGGGCTATGAGAGAACACCATGTTAATTAAAAGAGACATCGGGCTATGAAAGCAAGCTGATTCAATAAAAAGGACTTTGGGCTACGGAAGTACTCCAGGTCAATATAAAGGAACTCCGTGCCACGGAAGCACGCTGGGTCGATAAAAAAGACTCTGGGCTACAAAAGCATGATAGATCAATATAAAGAAAATTCGAGCTACGGAAGCACGTCAGTTCGATAAAAAGGACTTTGGGCTATCAAAGCACACTAGGTCGGGAATTCTAAGCTATGGAAGCACGCCGAGTCTATTAAAAGAGATATCAAGTTACAGAAGCACGCCGAGTCAATAAAAAAGAAACTCTAGGCTACAAAAGCACGCTAGGTTAGGAATTCCGAGCTACGAAAGCACGTCGAGTCTATTAAAAGAGACATCGAGTTATGAAAGCATGCCGATCAATAAAAAGGACTCTGGACTATGAAAGCATGCCAGTTTAATATAAAGGAAATATGGGCTATGGAAGTATACCAGATTGATAAAAAGAGACATCAAGCTAAGAAAGCACGCCGTGTCAATGAAATGGATTCTGGACTACGAAAACATGCTAGGTTGATATAAAGGGGGACATCAGGCTATAAAAGCATGCTGAGTTGATGAAAATGACACCGGGCTACGAAAGCATGCTAGGTCAGTGAAAATGACTTTGGGCTACGAAAGCACGCTGAATCTCAAGGCTTCAAAGAGCAACTTAGGGCCTGTTTGTTTGTGTTTCTTTTTTCTGTTTTTGAACACTTTTTTTGTTTTTTTGTTCTTTTGTTCCAAGGAACAAAAAAGAAACACAAATAAGAAACACAAATTTTGTGTATCTTATTTCTGAAACAAAACTTAGAAACACTTTTTTTATTTCTTCTTCTTTTTCTTATTTTCTTTCACCGGTCGCCGGCCTCGGCCATGGCCGGTGACCGGCCGATGAGGGCCGACGGCCTCACCCAGCCACGGCGAAGCTCACTGTAGCTGGGCGAGGGTCGGCCTGGGCGAGCTCGATCTCGCCCAGATCCGGCGAGGCCGAGCTCGCCCAGCGTCTGGCGAGGCTCGGCGAGCCTTGTCGTGGCTGGGCGAGGCCGTCGGCCCTCGTCGGCCGGTTGCCAGCCATGGCCGAGGCCGGCGATCGGCCAAAAGAAGAAAAAAATAAAAAAGGAAAAAGAAAAATATAAAAAATATAAAAAAATTATAAAAAATTATAAAAAATTACCAAACGTGTTTTGTTTATTTTTTATTCCCGAACAAGTTTACCAAACGCGTTTTTTTGTTCAAAAATTGTTCCTCGGAACAAAAACACTTTTTTCTATTTACGTTCCCTCGGAACAATTTTTAAACAAAACGCAAATAAACGCACCCTTAAACATCAAGTATTACTCAATCTTTAAGAAAATATTATCTGCCAAACATAATTCAACAAAGAGGTAGACAATTTAAGCTACTTTAAAATGCACATTTCAAAATTCAATGAGATTTTCATCAATTCAATCAAGGTTTATGTATGATAACTTTACCATATTTGCATCACCCCAAATTTCCACGGGAAAGAATTGTCGTTCAAGACAATGGCATGAATTTTTAAAAATACTAAATGAGAGACTTTTCACTCACTCTCATTCAGAATGACTATTTTAGGAGAATCACTCCCCTTCTCATTATCATCATTACCAATATGAGAGGACTTTAATATGTACCGTAATGTGGGCTTGGTCAATGGCTTAACAAAGAGGACTCTTTGAGTCAAGGCTATTGAAAGAACAATTCCACAATTATCTCCGGGTTTACAAGTCAAAAACCCTTGTAAAATGATAAAGCAATAATCTTGTTCGCACTTCTTCAAGTGATGCTTATAAACATATGAATTTCTATGTTAATTCAAGTGCCATAATCTGAAGAGACTTTGTAAGGAACGTAACATAGGCTGGGTTCATGAGTTGAGAAACGAAATAATCATTAGGCTTAAAGTGTGTGTAAAGGGTGAATTGATGATCATCTTGGCATTGTTGCTAATCTTCTTAACTAGTTATTGTCTTGCCAATGTGCTTCACTAACTGTAAAAACTCGGTATTTGTGCTCTTTGAATATTGGTCCATTAGGGATACAACCTTTTACAACCGATAATCACCTATCTTGACTATCTTTCTTTCATTTATGGGCATCGGCCTTATTTTTACCAAGCATACCACTTTTTTCATGCCCCTAGTTTTCATTCATTTTTTCTTCACTTCTTTTTTATGAGCATTGGCCTTGCTTTTACTATACACACTACTTTTCCATGCCCCTTGATTCTATTTTGAATGATCATATGGTGCTTTTAACATTTGGACCTTTGGGAGGTTTTCGTCTTCTGTCAGCACTCCAGACCATACTGTTTGAATAATTGCTTTTTGCCTTACCTTAGTGTGGGGAATAATCACTAACTAGATTTGAAGAAATGAAATTGCAGGCTCAAGTGAGCTATGTAAATGATATAAATATGTAGGATAGAGAAAGAAATACTTTTCATCATCCTAAAACACTTAAATTACCACATGAATTCAATGTAATCATACGACTTGAAGATTGATGTAAGTGAGAATAAGAAAATTTCTTTCCATTTTCCTCATCTCATAATACTGTCTTACCTCCCATTTGCCCCGATGTGAGGTAATTCTTGAAAAGAATTTTCACAAGTGTACGAGGCATTAAGTAATCGATCACCTGTAGTTAGGATAAATAAATGAATTGCCCCTCATCATTTCGATTGTGGTACTTTTTGCGAAAGAATATGAACCTTCCTACCTTCATCTCACAAGTGTATGAATATGAGACTGTATATAGGATAAGATTTGCTTTTCATCATCCTGACTTGTCTCATTTAGTATGCTCAAGTATTTAATGTCACTCCATTGAATTATTCATCTTGACAAATCTTCACATGAAATTGGTGAGCTAAATAGATAAAATCACTATGGAAATTTTCTTTTCAAAAGAGTCTAGCAACTTTTTTGTGACTTCAAAACACAGTTTACCACACTCAAAAGATAGTTTTTTTTTTTTGATCATGACTCAAAAGATAGTTTGATAAGTATGAAAAACATGAGTTTCAAGCCTTCATTCAAGGAACCTCCTCCGGCTGCCACCGCAGCGGGAGCGGCCTCCGCCGCTCGCTCTCCCTCGAGCCCGGCCCCTCCCCCCGCCATCGGCGCCGCCGCGCCCGCCGTGCGCTCGATCTCTGCGATTCCGACGACGACCTGACGCTGCCCGTCCGCGATCCGGCCGCCGCCGCCGACGATCGGATCGAGGATCTCCTGGACGTCGACTTCGCTTCCGATCCCGAATCCGGCGATCGGCTCCGGAAGCTCGGCGGCGAGGGCGGTGACGGCGTGGATCTGTTCGTCGAGGATCCGCAGCTCGCGGGCGGGGCGGATTCGGCGTCGGAGGAGGTAAACGGGTTGGATTTTGGGGTGATCGATGCGAATGACGACGTTTCTATGGATAATGTGGATGTAGATTTGCGGATCGGGTTAGGGCTTGGCGCGGGTGGGATCGAGGATGTTGGATTTATGGACGAGGATTGTTGTGAAGATGAGTTTTTTATGGAGACCGGGGCTTCCGGGTTCGATTCCTGCGAAGCCGGGTTGACGGTTTGCGAAATGGAGCAGTTCTGGAGCGGTGTTCGCGATTCGAGTTCGATTCCGATTTGGAGTTGGCGGATGCATTGGGGGTTTGTGGAGGTTCAGAGGATGAATTGAGTTTGGATCACGTGATTGATGAGGATGACTATTTCTGTGGCGTTCCTTTGTGTTGGGGTGATTCCCTTCCGGTGGAAGCCGATGGTGGGGAGGTCGAGGATCTCGATTTGGAGTGGGAGGAAGTCGAGAGTTGCATAGATGATAGAGAGGTGTTGAGCTTATTTGTTGATCCTCTCAATGATGATGGATCCATTTCTGTATCTTCTACGCCTATTATTGCAGATGAAGGCAAAGAAGACACTAGTGTCGAAGTGGTTGGAGATTTTGGGAACCTGGAATGGGAGGTTTTGTTGAATTCAGATAATTTAGTGGCAACAGCAGGATTGAATCATGAGCTGGAAACTTGCTTTGATGATGATGATGATTACTTATATTCTGCAGAATACGAAACCATGTTTGGTCAGTTTACTGAGAATGAGAGTTCTTTGGTGGGAGGGTCCCCTGCTTCTGAAGCAGTGATCCGGAATCTACCGAAGTTGGCTTTGACTCAAGAGGATGCGGATGGAAAGGATGGGCTTTGTCCGGTCTGCAAGGATGAATTTACAGCCGGGGACATTGCAACGCAGCTGCCTTGCAGCCACGAATACCACACTGATTGTATTTTGATGTGGCTGCGCGTGAAGAATACATGTCCTGTGTGTCGTCATAAATTACCTGCTGATGGTGCAGTATCATGAGCAGGGAAGGACCTGGAGAGCATGGATTGGCCTCTACTCATGAGTTGGGGCCAACATTGTTTTGTAGAAGTCTGGACTGAGTATTAAGTTGTGTAAAAATGTAGATAGTGGCATCTCAAAGACTCTCTTATCTTGTAATTGTAGTGAGGATGATTGAGTTCTTTAGAAGTTCAACATTTTTTGGTAAGGGCAAAAGGGTGTTTTATACCTCAAGAACCCGAATTGTTAACTGTTGGGAGAATAAAACTTGATGTAATGGTAGGTTTTCTTCAGACAACTCTGCATAGTCTATGTTGTCTCTGAGTCTTCGCCACTGCTTTTTTCGGCTGGTGGTCTTGAAGGGCAATGGCTTATGAAGTTGTAAGTTTGTATAATTCATGTTAGCATGTCTTTATAGGAACCACTTTGACCTGTTTGCCTCGTTATGGTTTGCACATCAGATGATCTGTGGCAAGTCACTGCAGGTTTTGATGGTTTTTGTTTGAATGTAATCCCCCTAAGGCTTCAGGGGCTGTATAATTTTCTGCTGCTATTCCTGTAATGCTATATGCCCCTTGTTCTTCGCTAAATAGAGGTGGTATGCATCCTTGGAGAAGATAGATTGCTTGTACAAGTTATTAACAGTTTGGGTTACTCGCCATTTGAATCTCAAATCCATCCAAAAATTCTATAGCTGTGTTTGGTGGGCTAGATATAACTTTCTATGCACAGGTCTTCCTCTACCTACAAGTTTCAGTATTTGGTTTGGTTTTGGACCTTCTAATATGATATTAGAGTTGGGTTCTTCTCCAATTTATTTTGATCCATCCAAAAATTCTTTAGCTGTGTTTGGTGGGCTAGATATAACTTTCTATGCACACGGTCTTCCTCTACCTACAAGTTTCAGTAATCTGATTTTCGCACGAGAGGAGGTGTTAAAGTATTTCATATTCTTTTGTCTATTAGATTTATATGTTTTTATATGCAAACAATCTCTTTTCACCTATACGTCTTAACTTCTAGAATTTGACTTTCTAATATAATGAATTTCTGTGTTGTCCTACTCGACCGGTCCCACCCCTCCTACCAGCTGCATTCCCCCTCGTATGTGTGTATACGGTATGATGAAGGAATGCGCAATCAGTGAGCCGACCCCAAAGATTTAAAAGGGGGCTTTCCACGAAACTATGAAGCACTTCCGTTTGGGCAGGCGCAAGAGATAAGGTCTCCGTAGTCTTCTTAATCAACCGACTCGGATGCTAAAGCTGATAAGGTGTTTGATGATAGTCTTCAAGTCAATTCCTGACGGTCGATGAGGAAATTTCTCCCTACATGTGATATAAATATGCGTCCGGGCAGTAGGTCTGTGGCTTAGGAGCTACCTTAACGACAGAGCATCATCATAACATGAGATGGGGAAGTTGGATATCCAATTTCCTCACCTTGCTCAACACAACTTGCAACCTCACCCATCCCACTTTTCCCAATCTCTCAGCAAAAACATCCTCCCGACCACAGCCGCCGCAGTCGCAACTGCCGGTGCCGTCCTCCCTAGACCTCGAGATGGGTAGGAGGGCAGACGACACTCTGCATTCTGTGCTGGACGTGAAGGATGGCCTGGCTTGGGAGAAGATCTTCATCTCATTTTGCTTGGCATCAGCCTCGGAACTAGCCGTGGCATCGATCCAAGAGGGACATCACTTTCCTCCAATGTATTGTTTATACTCGGCGGCGGTCATATTAGCCTTTACTTTGCTCTTTGTAAGCAAATACATCAGTAGCAATGCCAAGTACCTGACGATATCCCATGCTCTTCAGCACATTAGCATATTCTTTGTGGCGACTGCCTTTTTCGTCGCCATGACAATTCCATTCCATTTTTGGTTCAGGTGCGGCGCTTGGGCCATATATGCCATTGCAATTTTGGTCATTTTGGCTTGTAGATTCTCATGAACTTCTCTAATTCTATGAAGATTCAAAGACATAGGTGGGAACACATATATGCGAGGGATTTCGTGTATCAATAAATATATGGTAATGTAATCTTTCGAGCCATTTCGAGCCATCAGATAAGAATCTGTCACTTTTCATTTTAATGCATTTTTCGAGGTCTGATTAGTGTCGTAAAATCACCTCACAGACAAAAAGACAGGACAATAAAGAAAGCAGTTGAACACAATGCATTGCATTTCTTCCTCTGTAGGGCTAATCCTAAATCAAGCAGGCCGCGCTAGGCCGCACCAGGACAGATCAAACCTTTCGAGATTTAGTTAGCCTCGATGGTTTAGGATTGGCCTATAGCATCTTGTAAAAGAATCACGTCTGAGCTCGATCGTGCATTGAGATCCCAATCCGATCCATAGATATGCATCGAAATTTCTCCTTGTGAACACTTTTCATTCGTATTTCTCTCTTAAGGAAAATTTAAGCACGACTTTTCCACCTCTCCCCAACGCTGCTAAATTGAATTTCCAGGTAATGTTTGGGCCTGGTGGGCCAAGCACTTGCCTAAATCAACCCGAAAGGTATTAGAGGTCTGTGCTCTTCATGGGCCGACCAAGCCCATCAACATCGGTTGCCTCCCTCCCTCTTGAGATGTTGTGAATACAGGATAGATGTCACAGCTTCCACCGTCTTTTGGTCCAAAGTAGGTCTGCCGCAATTGGAAAAATACCATGGTCATATTGTATTCACTAGACATGGTCAACGGGCGAGCCGAATGACATGTCCGCGTAAAATCTAGACCTGCACGATTCAAAAGACAGCTCTATTTTCCTCTTCGTTTGGTAAGGGAATTTTCTTCCAACGACGCCTTTCATAGGAGGGTTTCGGGTTATGAACGTTGTTCTAGTGCAAACTTAACCAAATTGAATGCTGCCGATACATCTTGATATGTGTAACCCACCAATCAAAAGATTGGATGCTTGATATGTGTAACCCACTAATCAAAGATTGGATGCAAAGCACGATCCTTTTAGTAAAAGTTAGATTGGGACGGATAAGGGAAATACTGACAGACGCCCATTTATTTATGTTTCGAATTTAGTCGAACCTACTAAGGTGCCGTTGCTAGGACATGAATCATGATTCGGTCTCAGTGCTCACCTCCATGTTATGGTGCCTTCCCTCTCAATTTCAAACAGATTGGTCTACGCTGCATTTATGGAAGAGCTTTGTCCCAATTGAATTTGATTGAAGGAAAATGAACTGGGGGACTACGAAAGTGAGGTTTGCACATCCTTATTCCAAACATATTTGATTGGTCAGGAGAATGTAGGACAACGTGTGATGCTTTCAATTCAGCTAAGATAAATCATCTCAATTTATTATTGGAATAATAGCACAAAATAATTGATGAACTTTAATTCAATGCGCAATATCGTTCTTAAATTTTTAATTTGTATAACGTGGTTTCTAAACTTTGGTCCAATGTATAATGTTATCCATAAGTTTTTTTTTTTTTAAAGATAATCCTTGAACTATTAATAAATGTTCAATATAGTCCATAAACTATATGAAAATGTTTAAAAGTTCATAAAATAAGTTGAATATTGGATCGAGTTTAGGAGTTACATTGAATAAATTAAAAGTTCATGGACGACATTACACATTGGACTAAAGTTTATGAATCACATTGAATAAAGTAAGAGTTTAGGAAAAACATTACGCATTAGACCAAAGTAGAATGACCAGTTGTGTTATTTTCCCTTCGCTATTCTTAGATCTCCACTAGTTACGCTTTTTTAATTCTAATTAGTCGTAGATTATTAGTGCATGCCAGTGTCCCAATCAAGCCCTCACAAGATAAAAAACAACCAGCAAGAAATAATTATTTTTAAACCACGAGATCCATGAGCACCATTCCAAGGGACTAACCGACATCGAAAATACTTTAGGATCTTCAAGAGAGAGAGAGAAGAGACAAATTAGTTAGAGGCATTGATGGCCCTATTCATAGAGTAAGAGAAACACTAAAAAACCCTAATTTTTCTTATGCATGATCACCTATTTACTATTAACCAACATCTATAAGCATACTCTTACTTGTTTTCTGTGCTTTACTATTCTTAAATCTCCACTAGTTATGCTTTTTTAATTCTAATTAGTTGCGGATTATTAATGCATGCAGGTGGGCCAATCAAGCCCTCACAAGATAAGAAAGCAGCTAGCAAGGAATGACCGTATTCAAACCACGAGATCCATGAACACCATCCCAAGTTACCTACCGACATGGAAAACACTTTAGGATCTTCAAAAGAGAGGAAGAGAGAAAATAGTCAAAGGCATTCATGGCTCCGATCATATAGTAAGAGAAACACTAAAAAACCCTAATTTTTCTTATGCATGACCACCCGTTAACTATTAACTAACATCTATAAATATACACGCGGTACAAAATTGCGAAACCCAAATAGGGTCGTGTAATTATGCAAATTCTAATCTGTCTCAAACTGTGAACTTACGCTATTGATATTTATGCTCCCGATACAAAAGAAGGGCTTCAAACTGTGTGAGATCATTTCGGAGTTTTTCCTTTGCCATCGATGACATTATTTATTACTCAATGAATCTAGTGGTTCGTTCAACGCCAGCATCAAGAAATGAAGCGTAGTCCGTGAACTTCTCATCAAGCTAAAAGGGCGAACTGTTAAATGGCCGAAAGCTACGAAACCTACGCATTGCTTAATGGTACATTATAAAGAGAGACAACAATATTGCAAGTTGGCACATTGGTAGTGACCCTTTTCAGATGAAATGTCTTCATCTTTCGTATTTTTTTTTTTTTGTTCTTTGGTGTCTAATTTACTGATATTCCCCTCACCCCACCTCACGTGCACCGGACCATGTCCCACAGACAAAAAGCAACAAAAGGATGTTGGTTTGTCGACCCGGTCTGTCCTATTCATGGGAGAACTACTCTCGCACTAGCCCTGTTCTTTGTCGCACATGATTTCTTGGTTCGATGCTCCTCGCGCATTGATTAACTATTTGGTCCCTTGAGCTTTCTTCTGCTGATGAACTTACCAACTCAGAGATCTCATGCGAAGTCGAACTGATTCATTCATGGGTTGCTGCGGTTACATTGCTCAGTTATTGCTAAGAAAGAAGAATGATGTTCGAGAAGCGTGAATTGATTCTCAAAGTTTCATGTATGGCTTTTGCTTCGGCGGATTGTCTGATGTGTTTCCGCTCCGTGACAGCCTCTGGCCCCTCCAGTCGTGGAACTTTGGCTCCACACTGGACATGCACTCACGATTGAGGACAAGATATAAATTGTGAGCTGCTCTATGACAGTACAGTAAGCTCATCATGCATCTGTTTCGACCAAATTGGGGTCCGACATGAACCCTTATCAAGCAGTTTCACACGCAATCGTAAGAGCCAATCGTTCACTATATCCTAAGAACCCATGACAGGTCATCTCTTAGCGTAGATCTCGTGTTTCTAATTGAACCACTGATTGACTTAATCTATCAGCTGAAGTAACAATGATAGCTTCTCTTGCCCGACATGTATATAATTATTCGATACCATGTGAATACAGCTGCAAACACTTACATTGATAATCCAGACGTTGTCTCTTTCGTCAAATATATATAAATGCAAGTGAGTGCGCGCAATGCGTGTGCATAAATTGACATTACAGAAGCTCTTTCCCTAGTTATTTGCAATCTTCCGTACCTTCAACAACATCATCATATAACTTTGGATTGAGCTCTTACAGTACTTATGATTCAAAAAAGCAAAAAGGCATATCACATTGACAATTAGCTAAACATCCCTATCTCATATCAGTGAGAAAGAAACTTTTTTTTTCCAGCCCCAAAAAACTACGATAATTTCTAGTGGAGGAGCCAAAAAAACATATTTACTTCTTTTTCTTCATCCTCAAGCTCTTGCTCACCTTGCCTTTACTCGGAGAAGGATTAGTGCCATATGCTCTTTGCTTGGGATCATCATCATCATCATCTTCTTCCTCTTCCTCCTTGTAAGCATTCCTGGACTGACCCTTTTTAGCAGCACATGACTTAACATTTTTTGAGGCAACGCGTCCTCTATAACTAGGACGTGAAGATGCATCAGAGGCCATTGAATCATCACTCTCAGCTTCACCATCACGACCAACTTTATCACCTCCATCTTCTACATCATCAGCATCGTTATGAGTACTTTGTTCATCACCTGCACCTTCATCTTCTTCTTGCATTGGAGACCCAATATACATTGTCCAACCAGATTCACTGCTCAGACATTCCTCTGAACCTTCAAAAGCTTGGGACGAAGACTCCATTGCCTGAAGAGAAGAAATAAGAAAGAGAGACCTAAATCAGAATCAAGTGGAATATAACAGAACTAGCTAGGGTTCTTAAATAGAAAGCCTTGGCCTTTTCGCTGTGTAAGCATTTAGCCACCTGGGAGAAACGAGCTGCTCTCAACAGGCTACTGCATCTCTGACTCAAAAAGGTCCTCCTTCATTAACTAAAGGCAAGTGAAAACAAGTTGAAGCTATTGATAGAAGCAAGTAGATAAGGGAGAGAGCTAGGGTTCTTAAATAGGAGACTTCTTGGCTTTGTGTTTGCATTTAGGAACCTGAGAACATAACACTGGGCTTATACTATTTTTCTCTGACTCAAGAAAGATTTTTCCTATACAAAAGGAGCAAACATACCCATCTCATGTAATCTTGAAAGCTACATGGAACCACATTTGGTCTAATGGCCCTGCAGGGACAAATCCAACGCCCACCTTGCAATCTAAATACCCCTTAAATTTTCTCTCACTTGAATCAGAAGATGACAGCTAGAGAAGCAGCCAAAGACAGAATTTTCATCTCTCTCTCTCTCTCTCTCTCTCTCTCTCTCTCTCTCTCTTTAAGAAGCATCAAAAAGCAAAACAAAAGAGGGCTTCTTGAATATGAAAGGACATGGGTTGTTCACTGGGTTCATGGGGCTTCACAAGTGAAGATACAACCATTATTTACTGCTCTGCAATCTGTCATTAATAAAATAGGGCAGTCTTAAATGCAAGAGTCCAGGTGTGGAACTGAGCCCTACAAACTACAGGGAGAATATATGAAAAGACTAGCTTTTAAATAATGCAAAGAAGAAGACCTCTTTCCCTGCCTTATTTAGCTCTCTCACATTTAAATTCTTCTGTCCTGGCATTGACAAATAAATACGGACCAAGCTTTTTGTTTTTTCCCCTAGCCAGTAGTGTAAAAGTTGGAAAAAGATAACTTCAACTGCGAGTTTTAGGTTCTGCAGATTGCGCATTGTGGAGGGACTTGTCAAAATTTTGAGTCTACTTCTGATTTCCTGTCTCACTCTAATTTGTAGGGCGTCTGTCTCCTCAGATAGCAGGTTCATGTCTTAATTATAACTACATTCTTTGATATACGCAGAACTTTCCTCCATGGTAAGTCAAGGATTTTCATCGATAGAAATCCCCCCTTGACCTAATTCCGACGAGTTACAGATATGTAAAAACAAGAAGGGCAAGCCAAAGAATTGCCCCGGTACTATGATTGGCAACCACAAAAATACAAAACGCTTCCAAAGAATAATGCTAGATATACAAAAGCTTATAACTTGGTTCAACAAAGTAACGCAACGAATCCACTTGCGTAAACATCCACTTGCAATTATCACACTAGGTTGTGTAAACCAATCCTGATATCCCTACCACCACTCGAGACCAAAAATTGTCATCAATTGTGCTATAAAGGACGACAACGACTCTGTTACTACCTCAGGAAACAAAAGGCACCCCCTTTTCTTAAACTAGTAGAAAATCAGTAGGGAACTGCAGAAAATCCTCCTTCTCCATCTTGAGGATCTTCCGTGTCCAAATTAAAAGAAAGTCACATCTCTCAATTCTTCATAGTGAATGAGCATTGAACTTATAAGACCCTTGTCGATTGCTTGAAACTTGAGTGCACTAGAGCGTTATAGGGGAATCGAGAGGTATTAAATCTTTGGCAGCACCCGTCTCTCTCATCTGTTCAAATGCCAAAACCACGTAACCATCTGACCAAGATTTAATGATCCCTCCATAACTTTGTCATGCGGATGGATGATGTACTCACTGGTGATGATAAGTTATAGTGATCGGACAGATAACCTCTTGAATTTACTTCCCTTCATCATTATCTGAATCACTTCTTTAAAACACCACACTAAATGAGTTTACCTCTAGAGAGATCTGCTCCTATATAGTCTCACAAGTCCTCTACATTCTTTTCTTGCAATTAGTCAGCAACCTTTCCAGATTTCGAAAAGATTAGGGTAAATTCCGTTCTAAATGTCAATTTTATTGTGCACTACTTGAGTGTTAATCATACGTCTACATAATCGACACAAGGACAGACAATTATCAAGACATCGTTTGGTTTACTTTTTTGTCTTATCAAAGGTTTCATCGTTGCATTCCCGCCACATGCCAGAGATAGAGGGAATAGTTGTCCAGCCCTTTACTTTTTTATGTCTGCAAAACCAGTGGACCCTAACATCGGACCGTTTGTTTGTTTCGCAACGTTTGAGTCATCACATGAAACATGGCATTCTATATCCCAAACATGCTTAACAAGATGAGCTAATAATGAAGCAGAAAGGAGAATCGCCTTAACGCTCAATCAAACCAAAGAGAAAGAGAAGCAAAAGACAAAATAGGCATGGCCACACGTTGTTCCCGTTTCAGTGGGCACGATTCTGGTTGTTCCCCACTTCTGGTCTCTTGTCATGATTTGTTGTGAGGTGTCATCAGACAAGTTAGGCCCCATGGGGTGAATTCTTGCCGCCATGTCCTTGTTGGTGGGTCAACTTTGCATTCTCCTTTTTCTCTCGGTAGCAATCGCCAAGTTTTCACAAGTTCAGACATATACAACAGTCGGTGAACGTGATTTACCCTTCACAAGATCTCGAACGGGTATGATTCATTTTCCCACCATGGATTGGGTCCGGTCCCGTTGAACATAATGATTGATTAACGAAAGTGGCGTGCAGATTTGGGCTAGTAAAGAGAAAAAATCCCTTACTCAAAAGTCCTTTCTCACGAGCACGTGAGAATGGATAATGGAAATCTGGGAATGGGACGAAGATTTCAAAGTAGCAAGATCTTGTTCTTCACTTTCAACCCTTGGTTTATCTGCTTTGAGGATGTTTCCATGTGTGCATGCATGTGTCAACTTTGTTTATTCGGAGATGTTTCAAGAATTGAGTAACGCGTGCTCGTTTGCGAGAGTCTATGATGAATCTTTTTGACTTTCTGGGGGTTGGATATTCGCTTTTGCACTGCTTTCCTATCATGAGCTGGCTTGCAGCAATTCGGCACGATGACCAATGCAACTTTTGCATTTTATTCTGACTAAGGTCCAAGATCATACCGATCCCAAGATTTTCTTATTCTAAGCTTTTAGTGCACGTGTGCAAGAGGATGTAACAAAAACATTTGATGCAAGTACTCAAAGAGATAGAACAGCGATCGACTTCCTCTTGTATAAGACCGAGGACTGTACAGACCCGTTACTTTATAAAAGTTTCTTTGACATAGGAACTTTCAAACAGTTCAGAAATAGCATCATTACTAAATTCTCTTATAGTGGACGGTGTAGAAAGAGGCCGACACGAAGCCTTTTCTTTAGCCTCGGTGTACAGTATTGTAATGACAATGCAATGTTGCCTCATGGAAAAGCAGAACTGAATGAAAGAGTTCTCCATCAGATGCACCGCAAACATCGAATAGATTTTACCCACATTTCTTCTATTCCTAATGCAGGGTTTGAAAGAGAGTTGAATACCGAGATGATGGAGTTGCTTGAAAAGCAATAGCATGATGAAGCACAACATTTAAGACTGTCGAATGCCGAAATCATATGTATCATTGTCAACTAGTTCATTAGAAATTACTTGAAGGATCGTACAATGGGGTCAACAACCATGACTAATATTGTTTGTACATATTATGAGTAATCCAAACTCGTAATGTTTACTGAATGAATTAAGAAGAGCACGGAAAAAACAATTCAACAAATGCATTAGCCAATAAATACTACAGATACAGCAACTGGAATACTTTTACTTTAGTGAAATCTTTTATCACGAACTGTTAAAACTGCTTTCATGGACAATCACCTTGAAAGGCAAAATAGAAGACAGATATACCAACTCTGTTTGAATGACCATTCTCTAGGACTAATGCTACTCCCACATTGTTCTCGTCCCTACATGACCTCAGTGAGAGAACTTTGAGATCAACTTGTCAACGTGAATTATTACATCATCGATGCGTGGACGGATTGCAGCTTGCGGCTGAAGCATCCATGTCACGAACTGGTGGAGTGCTTCTGGATATGGAGGATTTGGTCCGGCCGGCCACTTCACCTGTGCATTGACTATTGCTAATTGTAGGCTTCCTCCAGATTCTCCAAGGGCATACTCAAATGGAGACACACCATACCTTTTGGGCGAAAGAATGGTGAGAACAAGCGTGAGAAAAGTAGTCCTAAATGACGGCCACAATATTGCAGACTCAAGTCTCTTGTTTGATTAAAAATATTCTTTGTGGGAAGAAACTATACGCATAGCCCACATGGGAAACAAATGTTCCAGTCAAATTTCTGGCATAGCATTGAATGTGCAAGAGTGGTTGCCGTTTAACTAAATATCCTTTATATGCCTGATTAACTCAGATCAAATAAACATGCTTAGGTCCTGCTAGCAAACTGGTTGCACCCCCATTTGATTTCAGTCTAGACATGTCATTACAGAAAACCAACAAGACTGGTAAGTCGAACTAGTGGCCTAGATAACAAGAATCAGGATTGAACAGACAGGCAAGAAAGAAGTTGGAGTACTTATAAACAACAAAATCGGTAGATTGTACAAGTTTTTCTTACTGTATTTGTCTTTTGAGATAAAAACACGGATACGCACATGTATGTATACATACGTATGACATGCATATAGGTAAATGCCCAGTCAAACAATTGCATTATCAGATCCAATCAGTTTATGAACAAATACGCAAACAAGACCATTTAAGTTTTCCCAAGCCCAGAATGAGATGAACAGAAATGGTGAAAGAGGACAAATACTTACATTATTGCGTACAGTGTACATCCTAAAGACCAAATATCAGTTCTCTCATCAATGTCTGCCTGGCTCGGGCAATCCCATAACTCAGGTGCCCGGAAAGGTGCTGAACAATGCTCAGAAGCCCACTCCTGTATGATGGCAAGCCATGGACCACCATGAGAAAGCAATGCAAATTGCAATCACTTAATAAGATGAACTACGCTACTTTAGTTCTCCACATTAATAAAATTTATGTGGCAGAGGATAGGGTAGCCTCATACTAAAATTTCTGCTTTCCACAAGCTTATCTGTAAACTTGAAAAACCAACTGAAAAGAACATACATCTTCTAAATTGATGAAGCCCATAACACCCAATAAAGATATCCACATAATGGTTCTATGACATAGATGGAAGACAGACCAAGAGTTATTGATGTACGTAAAAATGCAAGAGATTTTTTCCTCAACCAAAGTACAGAGAAAAAAGTTATAGTTGCAGCCCCACATGCATGCACACACATCCATACAAGTATAAAATTAACAAGCACCTGTAACTGCAGTGCCTCTGAACGAGAGCGAATTTGCCTTCTTGCAGGTCGAGCGCTTCCAAAATCCATCAATATGGCAAGAGGAGGTTGTCCCTTCCTATGTGTTATGAGGACATTACCAGGTTTAACATCATTATGTGCATAAGGTGGCTCCAAACTGTGCATATGTTTAAGTCCTGCACAAAGCTGCATCACCTACTTGCTTAGTCAAACAGCTCCTAACACGTTGAGATCAAATTGTAAGATCAACATACCAAGACATTAACAAGCAAATTGACATGGAATTGGAGCATACACTACTGCTCTTAATCCAACCGAGTGACATCAGGAGGGTGGTTGCATTCGTTGGAAATTTGTGTCATCAGGAACTTTAAGGATTGGGAGCTTTCCTTGATAAACTCACATTCAGATATTCTCTATTCGTTCAACCACCCTATTTTTTTTTATCCCCTCGCATTCCCCATTTAAGCAATCTGTCTGCCCCATATGAATTGCAGTATCTCTTTCTTTTATTGGATGGTAACTTGGAACAAGATTCTAACTATCGGAAATCTCAGCAAAACCAGATTTCATTCTCACGGATTTATGTTGCATGTGTAAGCATTCCAGGAAATCCACTGATCATCTCTTTCTTCATTGCAATTTTGCTCTTAAGCTTTGGAATCATATCCTTAGCTCACATTTGGAATCATATCCAGCTTTTTTGCTGCTCAAATGCTTATGGAGGAGGCTCAAATTCTAAGAAGTCTCGAAGTGCTGCACAAGTTTGCTTAATGTGGTGCATTTGGAAGGAATGCAACAAAAAAATGTTTGAGGGTTTAGAATCTTCAGTTGCTTCTGTGTAGTACTTTTTTATTCAGCATTGGATATCTAGCTCTGACCTCCCATAGTCTTGTAATGTTTTCGTTACTTTATTTGCTTTTCCTTGTTTATTTCTTTGTTCTAATATCTTACTTTATCAACTTTCAGAAAACAAATCCAACCAAGTGACATGATATCACCTCAATCAGCATTTCTACTATAAACACAGCTCACTCTTTTAATAGATGCAAATAGCTGCAGTGATTTTCAAGCTTCCAAAAGTCAACATAGTATTGGAAAGAACAGATTGTATTTCGTTACATATTGTAATGTGAACAAGCAAGAAGTGGCTCAAGTGTGAATAAGCAATGGCCTGTCACATGAAACTTCTGCATACCAAGCACCTATGATGCATGAAGAAGAAAGTAAAATAAAATGGAAACTTGTTGTTTACCCGTCGGAATATTTGAAGAACATCGGCGGTTGAAAAGAACTCCTTTTTTGCTTTCATAACTTTGGCATTATCGAATAAAGTTCCATCCAGATGAACTGGAAATAATAAATATGCTTCATGGTTCCAAGATCCTTCTTGTGCAGTCTACAAAGTAGATCCTTATCAATATCATAAGTACTTCCTCAAATCATAAGTAATGTAACAAGAACAGGAAGATGCCAGCCTCCAAGTATGTTAATTAAAAACCATTTATCATCTTATGAAGATGATGCAGGAAAAGGACTCAAAAACTGTTGGAGACATTTTTCAGAAAAGAAAAGAAGATGGCAACACTATTTGGGTCAGAAAAAGATTAATTGTGGAAAATGCAAGAGAAGCACCAATGACAACATTATTAAAGCCACTTAGTGAATATTCTGCTTGTATCAACCAAGTAATGCTCATCTACGTGGTAACATGCTGACAGGTGATCTATGCAGAATGATACCAAAGGTCAATCACAGAAAATCACATCCAGTCCCAGGAAGGCAGGAACTCCCCATCCCCCCCAAAGCCCTTTTTTTTCATCTCGTGTTCATTTCAGCATGTTCAAATCTAATGTTTCTTCAAAAGTCGGTACATAATATATTGACAAAGACCAAAAACTGTTAATTTGTTTTCCATATTATCCACAGGAATGCTCAGAAGAAAACTCATTTACTTTGATCAAAGTTCTTTATCTAATCTCAACATTCTACAAGCTCTATACTGAAATCCCAAATCATCAGTAAGACACCTAATATTTATTGGGGATGCAGATCTTAACGCTTTAGTCATAAAACAATGCATGTCATGGATAAAATTTAAGATTTCAGGGCAAATTTTAGGCTGTTGAGGTAATAGTTGCTTTGACAACCTTCTGCTGATGCCTAAATTTACCGAGCAAAATCTAGTGTTCCCAAATATTACCAAGAGGACCCCGCATTGTATGGTCCATGATCATTCTATACTCTTCGAGTCATATGTTCTTTTACAGCATTATCAATTTGTCATTCCATCATTCATCACTAGGAACAGAGAAGATGTTCTTTACTATGAAAAATGTTCCATTTGCCAAAAGATCTAAAAGAAAACTAGGTAATTACCTTAACAGCAATGATGGCGTGATCCAGAAGGGGAAGCAGATTGGGGTGACTAAACAGAGATGAAACACGAATCTCTTCCCTCACCAATTCCAACTGTTCACTATTCTGAATAAGAACTTTCTTCATTGCATAAGTGCCATCATCTGCATAGAAACCAAATTAACGTCAGAACTACCATGTAGAAATATTAAGATCCAGAAAGAGTTTTGACACAGTGAAAAATGCATAAATAGCAACTCCTGAATCTCTTGTTAAAATCTTACAAATACTAATGCAGAAACCGAAGTATCCAATTCAAAGAGACTTCCGCGAAAGCCCAGATTGCAGGACACCTCAAACATAAACAAGCAAAAACTACCAAAACCGTGCAGGATCCAGATTAGACACAAGATGGAGGCTGCTAATGCTTGTCATAAGACACCAGAAAGTGCCCAAAACAAATGCAAACATCTTCCAAGCGGGATTCACGTCGAGTCCACACCGCAAATCGAGTCTTTCGATCGGATCAACAGCTAGCTCGTGAGAATCACAACCCAAGCAATCAAATCACTACACAAGACTACCCAGATCGGAAAATCCAAATGCAAAACGAAAAGGGCGCATCAACAAGATCTGACAGACAATCACAAAGCCGCAAAAATTCATCGGAAGAAATAATTCGGGGACCTGAAAGATGAGAAGGGTCCTTGACTTTCTTGGCCAGGCCTCCGCCGGAGATGGAGGAGTTATCGTTGACCACCTCTTTGACCAGAAACACGAACGCGAACCCGCCTTCCCCGAGCTGCCTCAAGATCCTGAACCTGTTCTCGTTGATCCAGACGTCCCCTCCCCCGTTCACGGCGTCGTACAGCGCGTTCAACCCAGAAAATGTACACCCCATCTGCACAAATTCCTCTCCTCTCCTCTCCTCCTTCAAGCACCCGAGAAGAAGAAAGATCCCTCCTTTCCTTTCCTTTCCTCGCCCTACCCTCTCGCTGAAACGATCCCAAGATTCCTAATTTCTCATTCCTACCGCTCCGCCTTCGATAGGAATGAATTGGGCGATCTCGAAACGCCGTGGCCCCTCTCTCCCTGCGTCTCTTTCAAGGCGCTTCTTCACGTTAATGACTTGCCACAGAGAGAGAGAGAGAGGGAGAAAGCGAAAGCGGGGGTTGATCTGTTGCAATTCTGTGTGTGTTTCGCGACTTTGTATTTTTGGGTTTTTGCTAATTTGCTAATTTGCTGTGAATCTCTCGTTTCCTTCGCGGGCATCGCGTCCCGGGATCCCTCGAAAATTTACCGTCCGACCACATGGGCTCCTGCAGCTTGCGGTCGGTCGCAGGTTTCGTGGGAGATCACTCGGTCAGTCAAACCGCGAGATGGGGCGTTGACCTGTCGGTTATGTATGCGGAGCAGTAAAATAGGGAGCTTGTCCGGATGAGAAAGTTGAGATGCCTTTCGTAGCCGAAAACAATTTCTATTCACAAATATTTTTTTTATAATAATTTCTGAACATTTGAAAATATTTGATAATTATCCAAAATTTTCATTGCCGAAATAAAAAGTATGTTTAGTAGGATTCTTAATTTTTTTAAAATTTTTTTTAAAATTTTTAATATATTTTTCTTATTTTTTTTACCCAATGAATTTATGTTCCTTTTTTTTCTTTCTTAGAACAAAAGATTAGAATTAGTCAATATTGGACAAGTTAACAAATAGACCCTTGACCCTTGGCATACGTGGCTTGCTTCGTGGGCAATCAAGCTTGGCCCCTTTTGCCATTACAAGTTAGCTTGATTCATCTTATCTTTTGCCATCTTGTGATAAGAATGCATACATGAAAATCCTTCATCTCAGATCAGATCTCTATGTTTTGCAGCTACCATTTTAGAAACTTTTAGTTTTTCCATCATCATAAGATAATTGAAAATTATGAAGTACGGATTTTTTTTTACAGATGCTTATATCCTAAATTGTAAGATGTTAAAATTAAAGGATGGCTAATGTCTATGGATGGTATTTTTTTTTTCCTAATATCATCTCTTTTCTATCATCTGTGCCAAAGATGTCATGGGACTCATGCTGCACATAACATCCAACTCAAACTAATTAGTAATATCAACTAATCGAAGCCAAGCGGGATGATATTGTCCAATAGTGATCACCTCACTTCATATAGAGCATTCTTGGAATAAACATTCAAGTGCCAGGTTTGATTAGATGATTGGCATCCGCTGTTGAATGTTCTTCACAAAGAGGCGGTTAAAAGGTAATACGATGTCTCTTTGATGGAACTAATGATGGTACATGCATATTCCAGGTATCACCCAGCCATGATTAGAATGCAGTCCAGAATACAGGGGCCATCACATAACACACAAGAACAAAGCACACATGGAATCAGCAGTCACATATCGAATAGTAAACAGCATCTCATCTGACCAAAAAAAACAGCATCTCATAAATAATTGGCAGTGATGATTTAGGTGATGAACTTCTCCAGAGGTTTGGGAGCTTCACCAAGGTCTGCAAGGTATTATGATGAGTTGTTGCCATAGATTTGGTGGTCGGCCATGTGTTGTGTTACTTGGGAACAGTCGCTGGTTGCTGTTGCGTGATGCAGTGAATATTTCCACCACCTAGTACGATTTCCCTAGCACCCTCAATTCTCACCACCTGATGCAAGCATCAACTTGTCAGTATCTTCGATAGAGAAAAAAAGGTGACGATCAGATACTCAAACAATCATGTTTTGTGCCCTTGCACACGTGTTTCCATTTGTAAGTGTGCTTCACAGCGTAAGACACCAAGTAAGACACTGAATAAGTTGATTTCCTCCTTGAGAAATGATAACAAAGCTAGTTGAGATTCTAGGCAGATCAACCAATGGACATAACCTGATATTCCATAGCTAAATTTGTTATTTTTCCCCTGGGGGTTGGAGGCGAGCACAGGAAAATAATCTTGAGAAGGGAAGGTTAAGAACAGCTCATGTCCTTGACTTGGTTTTACAGAAGACTGTAAAATGAATCAAGAGAAGAATAGATAGTGTTACATACCTGACAATCTGGGAAAGCATCACCCAGGACACGAGCAGCTTCATCATCCCACTTCGGATCCCCAAATTGTGGAACAATGACTGCTTGATTAGCAATATAAAAGTTAACGTATGAGGCAGCAAGTCTTGTATCCGGCAGTCTTGGTACTGCATCACCATCCTGTTGTAAATTATAGGACAGTCACTGGATGGACAATGTGTTTTGTTTTTCATCAACACTGCAGACAATTTTTTTGGGCCAAAATTGAAGACATCATGGAAGATTCAAGTGTAAGTTGAAAGCTGCATCCTAATTAAATCAAAAGATCTATGCAGAAAGCTGAGACATTGGAAAGCTCGCACACTTCCAAAACGTCATTTCTCTCCTCAAGCTAATGCAGACCCACAGAAAAGGGCGTGAGAATATATGCTATGCTTTTCATCTCTCTGGTGACAATTCCAATACTGTGTTAAAAAGAAGTAGCCACACAAGCACCTATTCTAAGACTCTAAAATGCTTGCCTGCACCACTCCAGCAGCCTCTTCTTCTGTCAAATAGAGAGGACCAGGAACATGGAGTTTAATTATCTGCAATTTCCTACCAGCGGCATCAGTTGCATTAGAGAGAACCTCATAAGCTTCCATAGATCGTTCATATTGAAAATCCTTTTTGTCATCAGTCCATGAGAGTAAAACCGTACCAGGCTTCACAAAACAACACATATTATCAATATGGCCGTTTGTATCATCATCACCTGCCGAAAGCCCATTAATCATTTAACACATAAGGAAAAGCACGCTATCTACTAGGATAGAAGCATATTCTCAGTTGAAGTATACACTCTTGTGGAAAAGCAACGACAATGTTGACAGGGAAACTGGAATATTCCCTAAATTGTGAGAATAGTTTCCTGTGTCACCATGTGAGTGATGAAGCCAAACTCCCCCATCATCAAACCTTAAGAGGAAGTCCATTATGTTTTGGAGACTACCACAAGAATGACTGAGGAGAGATTGAGATGCTATGAGTTATAGTATAGTAAGAATAAACAAGACTTTGAAGAAAATTAGAAGACAATATGCCCAGATTTTGATTTCAGCTTCATGATATAATTGCCAACTAATAAGAGTAGTGTACCATATAATCCACGAGGCAGCCATATGATCTTCTTGACACCAAGATATGCCTTGAGTACATCCTCAATTTGTTCTCTGGTTAATTGCGGGTTCCTGTTTTTGTTCAGGAGGCATTCCTCAGTGGTAAGACAAGTCCCTGAAGAAAAAAGACTATGAAACAAGACGGGCCAATCGGCAAAGCATTCAGATACCAAGAAATCAATCTGTTTGAGACTGCAGCAAGACAAAATGAAAACAGTGCTTTTCAGAATCATTGATAAATGAATCAAGAAGAGGGGATTTACTCAACAGCGCCTCATACAAAATTCTAGAGCTAGTCAAAGTCGAACTGCAACAACTGCAAAAAGCTTTCCACCTTAATGAATTCTAGGTACTACAGGAGGAGAATAGCAGTCTGAGAGCTAATTTCCCAGGCTCAATAAATTGTTCATGATGTTTCAAATGGAGTTGATTTGCAACTGGAATTTTCTAAGCATCAAGAGGGGCATGTTGATCACATTGATGAAGACAGACTTCCTGAGGAAATCACAAGATAACCAGGAGAACTGATGTGGAAATACCTGTATGATGATGAAGCAGCAGAAATTTCCAATAACATTTGGAGAGAAATTAACGTGTGGTGTGATCGCAGACTTTCTTGCCTTGCACTCTCAAATGCTACTTAAGACGAGCCTCTCAAGCTCCTTAATTCACCAAAAAGATATGGATTCAACCAGAAACAAACTGCCAAGGATATAATAATGACGGCAGGCCTTCTTTCTTCCTGATGTCATCTAGTTATTATCAAAGTGAAAAGTTTGCATGATGAATGATGATAATGCACGTGGAAGAAATTATTCAAATTTGTCTAAAGATCTCCATCCATGTGTCCACTGAGAAGATTGGAAAATATAGTGTAAGCTCAAATTACGGATTAAAGTACAATATTTGTGCCCACCTGCACATGTGAGAATTGTGTATAATACCAACATGTCAATTATCTCCACTTCTAGAGTGTTACTAAATTGCTGACTAAACAGAATGTGGATAATACCTTCTCCATCTACGTGGATGCTTCCACCTTCAAGAATCATTTCCTGTGAAAACCTAGGAATCTCCTCAACTTGAAGAATCTGATAGTACATCGTAAGGTAATTAATCCACAATTGACAAAGAGGGAACACTGAATTCAGGAAATAAAAGGTAGATGAGAATGACGTAGCAAAATAAAAAGAACAAAGAAACCGGTATTTGATTCTGACTTCAAAAAACAATAATAAAGTGTAATAAGGAGATTGAATGATGTTTCCATACTATAAGTAGAAAACTGCCTTTAACTGGTGGTAACTGCTAGCTGCACCTTGTCCACCTCAAGTCTGTCAGCTAACAGGCTCAGGGTTCCCAACCCAAAACAGTAATGGAGAAAAAAAGAAGAAAAGAAAACAACAACTACTAACCAGCAGAAATCACAAAAAGAAAAGAAAGATGTCACACGCAGTATTTGAGGTAGCCCTACATACCTTCTTGGCTATAAGAAGGTCGAGACTCCAATCTTTATAGCAACCTTCTTCAATACCTAATTTCAAGGGGGATGGTGACTTTTAGAGAGAACAAGCATACTTAAACTGACTGACTGATCATATTCTAAGGTAATAAAATCTTTACATTGCATGTTAGCTGTCAGAGCACAGAGTGTTGACTCTGTCTAGTAAGGGAAACTATCTATTCATAATTACAGAAGAAAATAACTGTTCATTTTTCAATGCAGCTTCAACTATGACTTCTTATCCTTTTCTAACTGGCTGCATCACTGTTATCTAGTGAGGCAGAAAGTGAAAGGAATCGTCCAAAATTGCTTGAATATGAAACTCCTGCACTTACTCTTTTTTGAAATCTGTGATAAAATTACCAAAATGGCACAAGTGATTGCACTCTGTGTCAGTTTGAACATATTGCTCACACTATCTCCATCATCTCGAGATTGAGATATCAAGACACAGCAAACCCGACATCAATTGTCACAATAACTACTCATCTTTACAAAGATAGATACTTTAAACAGTGCCAACTTACCTCCATAGCATTGAAATTCCAATCGATCGCGGCTATCTTCTGCTCATGACCCGGAGATCCGTCCCCACCACAAACTACAATGGACAACAGCACACAAAGCATCACGGCACAGACACATCTAAAAAGAGACTCAAGGGTTATTCATGATCACTCACAGTCGGTCCAGTGTCCCTTAACCAGGAATCATTCATGCCCAGCTCAATGACCCTGACATTCGCCGGCAACATTTTCCGCGCATTCTCCCACTAAGCACACAGACACAGACACACACGCCATACCCAGATTCAGAAAGCGAATTCTAGGAACACCCACATGCTAAAAATCTCACTTCACGAAGTTCCATCAGTCGCGAAATGCGAAACACCAAAACCTGAGCGGTACTCGCGCAGACGGTGACGGGCTCGAACTCGGATATGGCGGCGGCGACCTTGGCGAACATGCGCTGAGCAGGGGCGGCGTTGTCCCTCCAGTTGTCCGGACGTTCCTGCGGGAGCAGAATTCCACACTCTGTCATTCATCGGCCGACCGGTCGCCAATGAAAAAAAAAAAAAAACCGACGGGAAAAAGAGGAGAAGACGACGACGACGCGAGGCTTACCGGCCAGCCGATCCAGCACCGCGAGTGGCGCTCCCACTCCGCCGGCATATGGAATCCATTCGAGACCGGCGTGCCTTCCATGGCCTCTCTCTCTCTATCACTGGGAGAGTGACTGCGCGTGCGATTCTGCTTCCCAAGCGACGCAGGCATTTATAGGTCTTCGGGTCGACAGGCTTTGGTCTGCGATGAATCACAGGCACCACTACCGTTTTGTGTGATGGTGTTTTTCGATTGGACGTTCGTTGATTCTGGGATACTGACGTGGGTAATCCTTGAAATTTTATTCAACATGTAACGTGTTCTCCTGTTCAAAAAAAAAAAAAAACATGTAACGTGTTCATTGAATTATTTATTTTATTTTTTTTATAATCCTTGAACTTTATCTAAATATTTAATATGATCCATAAATTGTTAAATTTGTTCAAAGTGATCATTAAAAGTTTATTTATTTTAATGGAGATAGTAAAATTTCAAAAAAAAAAAAAAACCTTTGGATTATAAATCTATATTTTGCTTTTGCTTTTGCTAAACCTTCCTCTTTCTCACATATCAGTTCTATTAAGCAACTTGTTAAGCACTTAGCACCATTTCCTTAAGAGTATGTCTAGTCTTCCAAATTTGATTAGCACCCTTTCTTGGCTACTCGGTAAGAACATTTTGTTACCCTTCAAGTTCCTTTTGACTTCCCATGAGAATGGAAGTAGCAATGTTATATGCACATTCATGGTGCCATTAGACTTGTTTTATCCTTTCATGGAAGGAATGAGTTAACTGTGATCACTCAAATGGCTCTTTTGGACACTTGGTTTTTGGATTACCGGCATGATTGCATTGGTGCAATCCAAACTATCCTTAATGCAGGAACATGGTTCGTTACACTATTTCCAAATTTTAATATCTCTTTTTCGGATCCACAGCTTCTCTCAACCCTTAAGGTTCATCTATAGATTACTGGAACTCCACAGACTCTAAATTTTATTGTTGCTAACTTACATCATCAAATGGTCTATTGTGTTCAAAATCATGCTATTGACCTCAACTTTCCTATTAGGAAGATGCCCTATTCATTTTGGTGGATAATGATTAGACTTCCTACATCCATGTGCCTAGATAAACTCCTCAAGATTAGCTAGTTAAGTTACTCCCAAACACTAGGGTAACTAACTATGAAAAAATCCACCAGAAGTCCAGGCCAATCCAATTCACAAAGTCCCTATTCACCGAGAAAAAAAGATGACACTATTGTCATTAAATTTAGTAAGGAAAAGGAAGAAGCCATTTCTTCTATCTTTCCTGCTATGTTTTTATTTTTATTTTTTTCTAGTTGACATGGTCATCCAAATCCAAAATCATGATTGAGTCCTTTGACTAGTGAGGAAGGCCATTCATTATTACAAAGATCCCTAGACAAGGCATTGCTTTTGGGATCTTGAGTGCCCATTTTTCCTTTGTACAAATCCTCCAAATGAAGATGAAGATGATAGATTGTCTAGGAAAAGAATGGTCAAAAGACAAACTTTATTAGAGGTATCTTAATGGAGACCCTACTATCAAACCTCTTGGTGAAGATAGATGAAAATATCAACTTATGGTCTTGTCGTACTAACCACCTTAATCATGACATCTTCCATTAATCTAGAACCATGGGAGCCTCCTCCACCACCTTAGTCACCACCCAAAAAGAAATCTTTGCAGCAAAATCAATTGTCTTGCCTTTCTACAAACCTATTCCCAAATGGATTAAGAAAAACTCTTTTCTTTTAGAAGTACCTGAAGCACCTCAACCAACATGTTTCCCAAAACCATAACAACCACCTATCCTTCCATTTGTCTATATGTTCAAACCATCAGACTTTTCACCTTCGAAAAGATCTAACTCTAGTGCCCCATTCACAACATTAGAAGAATTTACAAATGCTCAACATTTATTCTGACACCTAAAGTTCCGAACCCTACAAATGTTGATGATCATTAAAGGTAAAAGAAAGTCATGACTGCTAAGATTGTTCTAAATTGGCAATTAGAAATGCTTTGGCTCAAAATAACGCTCTCAAGACAATTGACACTAAACTTTCAACTATCCAAGCTCACCTTGATCATGTTGATCAGAAGGTTGATCAAACGACTTTGATTACAAATAAATTGCTTAAAATGTTCCCAAAGAAATTACAACAAAAGGAATACGGTAAATTTGTTCCTCATCATTATCTAGAGGATTAAATGGCTTAAATGGAAAAATTGAGGAGATAGCTCAAGTTTCTCCAAGATGGAAGGTTCATTCCTCCTTTAGACCTATTTTTGAACCTTGGAGTCTAGTTCCCATGGAGGTGATTTCTCCCAAAGCTACAACGATTGAATCAATCTTTGAAGAAGCCCCAAAGATGGACCGAACTGATATTGTTACACTTCAAAATCGTATTCGAGAGATGGAAAGGCAAAAGAAGCTAAAAGAAGAAAATAAGCTTGCTTCAGAACCTTTCCAAGACCCTCCCTTTGCTCATATGGCCTCAAATCCACTTGAGGCTTTTTTGCAATACCAAAGTCAGCAAAAGATATCAGCCATTGCTACATTTGACTCCCCTAAAACAAAATATCTCTAAGTCGACTTCAAAATCATATTTATTTTCCTCTGAACACAATTCAAGCTCTGATCTAGAAACACCAAAGTCTCTTGAACCTACTATCTTTAAGGCTGATCCCAATCAAATTCATCTGAGCCAGAAGTAGGACATCTTCATGACCTAAACCTAGACCATAAGTCTTCAACCTTAAAATATCATTTCATGCTCGATGATATTCCATACTCAAAACGGCCATAAAGATTACAGGAGTTCCAATTCTTGGCTCAACATTAGAGCATTTACTATTGAAAGTTAATGTGATATACTAACCAAGTTTGTGAGCAGATTTATCGAAAGCCTCAAAGATTGGTGGAGAATTGTTCCTGATGGAGATCAAATGACATTTTTACTCCAAACAAATTTCCATTAGATGATTCGTGTAATTCACCACTTTTTTATTGGTAAACCATAAGATCTTCTTGAGCTTAGAAAAAGAGAATTTTTTGAGATGAAATATTGCTCTCTAAGGAAAAAGCATCTAAATAAGCATTTCTAAGATATGCTTGAATTATTCTATACTCTTAGAGCCGATTCTTGTCCTCTATCCTAAAAGAGATTGGACAATTTGCGGAAGAATTTCTTTAGGCTAAACATAAGAGAATTAGTGATGTTCTCATTGGAGAACTCCAGCAGGAGATACATCTTGCTCTCGATGATCTTTGTATCGATAGAAATGCCTTCAGGAGTTATCTTTAAAGCAATAAAGAGCTTGATTGGGCTTGCCATAAACCTAAATTAAGAATCGAATGCTCAAAGAAAGACTCATGTGATGATCCTTCTTGTGGGATCAATGCAAGAAGCAAAGACACTTCAAAAGATTCTCCTTAGGTCATATAAGAAGAAGATGTAAATGGCAATTCTCGGGAAAAAGAAGCTCTAGATAGGGTTCTTCTGGAAAGCGTAGAAAGTCTAATAGGTGTCATATCTACAACAGAAAAAGCTCATTTTGTGAAGAATTGTCCAAAAGCTAGAGGGAGAAATTCTCATTTGATTAAGAGAATAGAAAAATAAACCGGAGGATCATTTTAAGATGATGATGATGTTAAATCAATATTCTCTCCTAAAGATGAACCCACTAAACACATTGTGTGTCCTATCCAGACATGGTCACAAACTAGTGACACTAAAAGTCTGTCGGAAGAATATGAGGAAGGAGTTTTATTCTTTTCTTTAGAAAACCCTAAGCTTTTCATAATCCAATATCTTTGTACATACACTCCTTCCATCCTCCCATATTTCCTTGTTAAAATTTATTCATCCATATATGGCAAGCCAATTTCTATTATTGCCCTCATTGACACTAGAGGTTGTGCTTCTATTTTTTATACAAAGATACTTCCAGAAAAATATTAGACTTCATATACCCGATGTTTTAACTCTGCTTCTAGAGATACCTTTACTACAAGAGTTTGAAGCAGACCCATCATCATATAGTTGTTTCCATGATGCTCAATCACCACCAAAATTCTTGGTTCTATTTCACCAAATAAAGATATCATTGTTGGTTTAGATGTCCTTACGCAAATTCATAAGTTCATAATTTATCCCAATGGACTATGGTTCAATGGACAATTCGAGGACTTTATAGACATCCAAAGATTTTTTTTTACCATTTTCAAATAAGCATTTTAGTCCTAATCTTGCAAACCCTTCTTGAAGCATGTGCAAAATCACTCGGATTTTGTTAAAAAATGTTCTAATCCCCTGTGAAAAATTTATGACTTTTTTATTTATCTTCATTTTAAGAAAAAAAAAAAGAAAAAGGATGTCAACCCATCAAAGCCATTCACTCTAGAATGAATCCAAAACATTTTCTTTTAGCACAAAAGGAATGTTCGGATTTGCTTCGTTAAGGATTAATTGAGATTCTCAATGGACTTGTGAGGCATTTTATGTTAACAAGCATGTTGAGCAAAACAGAGGAAAAATGAGTTATCCACTTCTTAATCAATTCCTACAATATGATAAATCTTCCTACCACATCAAAACTCTTTATTCTGCAATCTCACCCAAGCCAAAGTATACTCCAAGTTTGATCTTAAAGCTGAATTTTGACAGTTGGGAAAGATAGATACAAAACTGGATTTTGTTTCCCAAATCAGCATTTCCAATGGATGGTGCTTCATTTCAACCTCAAACGGCTCATTCACTATTTCAAAAGATCATGTGCAGAATTTTCTAGCCTATCATGGCCAATGCTTAAATTTATATCGATGATATTCTCCTCTATAGCCTAAATGAAGATTCTCATTGTAAATTACTAGCCCAATCTGTAGAGCTAGTACAAGAGCAAGGGATTACGTTATCCTAGAAAAAGATGATCACTACCCAGAAAGAAAGTGAATTTCTTGAGATGCATCTCAAAGATGGAACACATTATCCTGGCCCCCATATTGATGAAGAATTATAGAAATTTCCTAATGAAAATCTATCCCACGAGTAGGTTTTGCGATTCCTAGGGATAGTTAATTATCTCAAGGATGAGTTTGTAAGTTCACTACAATAAATGCTCAAGAAAGATGCCTCTCCATAGGGGCTACAACAAACCAAGTCTGTAAGCAGACTTAAAGAAATTCTTAGCATCTTCCCCCATTGTAAATTCCTTCCATAGGAAAAAGAATTTTGCAAATAGTTGCCAATGATGAATATTGGACTGTTATTCTTCTTGAAGAAATTGATGGGAAGCGAACAATATGTGGACACAAGAAAATTCTCGCAAGCATATATACGTTACCACTCTACGTTTAAAAAAATTTGACAGTAAAATATGTCATCAAGTAGTTTGAATTCCATCTTAGAGGCCATCATTTCCTCGTGGAGATGCATATGTCCTCATTTTCTCAAATCTTAAAGTTCAAGCAAAAGTAGATCCCACATCCTCGACTCTTTAGGTTGGCAGAACAGTTCTCAAAGTATTCTTTTGAAACCAAACATATTGCCGAGGAAAAATAATATACATGTCGATTTTTTGTCCCAACCAAAAGAATTTATAGCTACCACATTCATAAATCCTAAAGGTGGTTTCAAGACTCGAGAAATGAAGCCTAAATGGCCTTTATATTCGTATCCACCACAAGTCCTTAAGCTAATTAAAGACAATACTCTCTTTCAAAATCTTAGAAGTCTTATATGGCAATATCATCTTCATATTTTTAGCAACTGTGGTGGTCTTATCTTTCGTCCATTCAAACTATACCCAAAATATCTATTCATTCATCCTTTGTCTTTCTACCTAGATGAGAAAAAGCTCAAATGGTTTTATTGGTATTTGTTTAATTCTTATACCATTGCCATTGAGTTTCCGACAGCTAAGATGCCTTATCATTAGCAGGATTATCTTAAGAGAAGCCAAATATAAATATTTTGAGTAAATTCTTAGTTGGTTTAAACCATTGGGTGCATGAGAAAAATATTTTCCAAGTACAACTTAGAGCATGTGGGTCTAACCCAGAACTTCATACATTTGTTTTATTCTTTAGGTCATGGTTATATGTCTAACCAGTAAAGATATGTGTAAAACTCCAGCAATATTGGTGTACCCCAACCTATTCCAAATGAGATTTTTACAACTTTTCCTTGTAGAATCTTAGCTTGTCCTTGATAGTATCGATAATTGCAAAAGATATTGTGCCAATATAATCAAGTTATTCCACCAAAACCATGGCCGACAATCGATGCTTATCTAAGGAGATAATATGAAATTGAAATGCAAGACAATTCTGAGTCACAAACATCTTCACAAGATCCAACTTTATCATCACAGGATTCATGGGTAGGACCATTATTACGGAATCCTTTTAATCATAGTGAATTACAACTTGCACTCAACCTAGGTCTTGACAAAGAAAGCTCATCACTTCAACTTGGGAATTTACCTCAACTTGGCATCCCATCAAGCTCCATTGATGTTCCAATAAGCTATTATCAATCATCCAAAATACAAAGGCCATATGAATTAAATGTGAAAGTTGCTCTAGAAATTGAAGAAGTGGAGAAACTCCTTGAAGCACTCAAGCAAGAGTATGGAGATAATTAAAGAAAATCACTTTTAATAATCCTACTAACATCCCATCTAGTTCTTATCATCCCCTAGATTCTAACCATCTTGAAACTCTTGAAATTGAAAGACTTATAAGAGAATATAGGAGGCAGAAGGATGAAGATGACTCAGACAGCTTGGACAATGATGAATCAATCTATAAGTATGACTTGTGAAGAAGTATGAAGCATCTCCAAAAGAAGAAAACTAAATCAACAAAGAAAAATAAGTCTAAAGCATCACATGAAGATTAGGAAAATTTGGTTTAAAAGCACTATTTCACACTATTTTGCATTATTTAGTACTATTTGGCATTATTTGGTACTATTTGATATTTTTTGACACTGTTTATGTACTATTTGGCATTATTCATAACACTATAGCATACTTTAGCAAAAGTGAAAAATGTAGGATAAAGAGTCTGATGGAAGCAAGGTCTTCATATGTCAATACAATGGTCAAATAATTGGTCAGCCAAAAGAGTATAAAATTGTCTTGATGTTTGTTTTATGCCTATATAAGTCAATGTTGCAAATGCTAAGGGGCAAAATGCACTCTTTCTAAAATAATATTTCGTATGGTTTACTATAAATTCTTAAAGCTCTCTCCTACTTTCTTTTCTGATTGGTGTGATTCTTTAAAATCAAGGATATTATGATTAATCCTAGTAGTATACTTTGCACTTGCCACAATGTCAAGCATGTGCATCAAAATTCTATCATCTTAAAAAATTTTGTGATATGAGTCAAAAAATGAAAAGGAATTTGGTGGCTAACACATAGTCTTTAAGAACATAAAAGGGCCATGTGTGTGGGATAGCATACCTACAATGAATCTTGTTTTCATTTTCCCTCCCTTGTATCATGGTCCCTTGAATTATATGAAAATGTTCGATATATTCTTTCCATTAATTCAAGATTAGGGACCTAAACATTTTCATATAATCCAATGACTAAATTGAACATGTGCCAAAACATCAAAGATTATATAAAATAAATTAAAAGTTCAAGTGCCGCATTGCACATTATGCTAAAGTTAAAAACACTAAATAAATTAAAAATTCAAGGACCATGTTACAAATTGGGTCAAAGTTCAAGGACTATTTATATCATTTCTCCTTGATTTTACTCAAGTATGTGAATGCGCTTTGTAATAAAAATCACATAAATGGTTCTTTCACTTTAGCTTTATGTGTAATATTGTTCTTGAACTTTTAAATTATTTGATGTGATTTATGAATTTTAAGCCAATATGCAATTACGTTCCTAAAATTTTAACTTGTTTAGCGTTATTCATGATTTTTTTATGCATGTTCAATTTAGTTCTCAAACTATATAAAAATGTTCATTGTCATTCATGAGCTTGAATCAACTAAAGAATAATATTGAATATTTTCATATAGTTTAGGGATTAGATTGAATATAGTCTAAAAGTCCAAGAACTACATTGAACAAGTTAAAATCCAGGGACAATATTAGAGATTATGTTAAAGTTTATGAATTATATTTAACAAATTAAAGGCTTAGAGATGATATTGCACATTAGGCCAAAATTTAGGGATTATTTGTATCATTATCTCTTTTCTAAATTCTTAATATCCTAAAATATACCTAATGTTATTTTCTTTCCCTAAAAAAACTCTCAATTTTAGATTCGATTCCTTTTGTACCCTAAATATTTTTTTTTTTTTCTATCAAGAAAAAGTCACTACTTTTACTCTAGTTACAAATATGCTCTCATTGAACCCCTTGTTCAAAAGTCTCCTCCGATTTCTTCAACATTATCAACATAGGGAGGCTACTATTATTCCATATAAGTATACAAAGGTAAGGATGTTGGTAAAGATGCATGTTTTTCTAATCATTAAACTTCTAAGTGGTTCTGATGTTGGTAATTTTAAAGAAACTAAAGGTGATTTTTTAACTACGTAGGTAGATTTAGAACTCAAGTGAGAGCAGGTGATTTTTTAGACAAAAAAGTTCAGAAAAGAATTAGGATTTGACCTAAGATTGGGTTTTTCTTAGGGAATTAGGCTCTTTTTCATTGCAAATATTGTTTTGAGATTTGCATGATCAATATTTACATATATAATATTTTTGTATATGAATAACTTGTTTTGCTAATATATATATATAATTAAGGGTCATGAAGTAAAGGCCTCATTACTTGACAACTCACGAAACTTATTTTGCATATCGATTAAGTTCCAATATTAAGCATGTGTAGGCAATCCTAACTCAAAGATGTTTGTATACAATTGATCGGATTTAAATGGTTGATTTTCAATTATTGTGCTAGGGTGACTTTAGAAGAGGAGATTGATGTAAAAATCATGTTCAACACCTCTTACATTGAGGGGATTTTAATTTTTTGAGTTAATGACACAAATAATCTATGAAATTTAACTTAATGTGTAATAGGATTCCCGATTTTTAATTTATTCAATGTAGTCTCAAACTTTTGCTACATATTCAATTTAGTCCTAACTATTTTTCAATGTTGTCTTTCTATTAGTTTAAATTTAGGGACAATATTAAACATTTTTATAAAGTACATGAACTAAACTGAATATATACCAAAAGTTTCGGGACTATATTAAATAAATTAAAAGTTTGGAACAACATTATATATTGAGATAAAGTTCAGGAATTACATTAAACTAATTGAAAGTTCACGAGTTATATTGTACATTCTGCGAAAGTTCAATGACTATTTGTATTATTTTCTCTAATCTTTTCACTAAGCATGCGTGTTCATATGATTTCTTTGTACGGTATCTTTTTATCAATGACCCTCTTGTGTTTTTCTTTAATAAGAAGTTCTCAATAATGTGGTTTTGCTTAATTTTTTTAAATTTAAAGATTTCAAACGTTAGTCCGTTTATCCACCAGACACGTGCGCACTGCTTTGCTTAGCATAGCATGAGATATCTACCAACGCAGCTTTAATGGAACTGGTTTTGTCGCGTAGTCCACGACCGGTTAGCCGGAACATCGTAATGAATTCACTCACTCTCTTCATAAACTGACACGCTCTGTTCGCTCTGCCTCACGGAACAATCAAGAATCCCCTCCCCTCGATCTTTTTGCCAATACCCTGCCGCCAGAAAGATTCGATTCCTGTGCCTTCCACTAGCGTCCCCCGCCTTTTCTGGGGCCACCCAATTGCCTCCCGAGAACCGTTCCCGATTCTTCCGGCGACCCTTTTGATTTCTCGGGACAACAGGCCTCCGTTCTTGCGACCCGGAAGATCGCCGGCGTTGTTTCTTGCTGTTGTTTTTGTCGGATGTTCTTGACATTACCCGAGAACCAGGTTTGTCTAAATATAGTTCTTTTTTGTGGGGAAGAAATGAAGGGCTTCGTTTTCTAGTGCGAATGATGTTTGATTAGATGATCTTTGATGCGCCGATTCGTTTTCGACTTCCTTGTTATAAATTCGATGGTTCTTGTGGCAAGAAATCGGTCTTCGACATGTTTTCATTAGAATCATCGGCTGGTGAGTACGGTCGTTCGAGCGCTTTAATGTTCTTGATTGTTCTTTTTCTTTTTCTTGGTGACTGCGGATTTCTACCGACACATAATCTCTTCGGAAGAAAAGCTTCGGATATGTTCTCAGTTTGGTGTTCACGGTCGTATTGGTCCTAGATACTCAGCTAATAGCAACGATGCAATCTGGTGAAAGATTTGTGTGTAACTGTTGGCATGATCTTGAAGGACCATTTGAGTCATGTATATTTGGTGAGGTTACTATACATGATTGGCCAAAAGCAGTCGAGTGATTGCTTACATATATGTCGTCACAGCATTTGCAATCTTTGCCATTGTTGCTATTCCTCTTTTGTCACCTCTCTGCCATTTCGATATTACCTCATATTCCTCAAAATATCAGAATCATTCACTGCTGATCTGCTACAGATGCTTAGTGATAGCTCCTTTCCTGTTTTAGCTTTCATCTGCAACTTTCTGAGGGATGTGTACATCTGCTTCACAGATGGCTCAAGATAATTCACCAAGTGCCGATTCACCTCGCCGGCGTTCTGGCCTCTTGCGGGATCAGGTTCAGATAGTTAAGAGAAAGGACTCTGATCGCTTTGAGATCGTTCCGATCCAGGAATCACTTTCATTCGAGAAGGGTTTTTTCATATTTATTCGGGCATGTCAATTGTTGGCCCAAAAGAATGATGGGTTAATATTAGTTGGAGTAGCTGGTCCTTCTGGAGCTGGTAAGACTGTGTTCACTGAGAAGGTGCTGAACTTTATGCCCAGCATTGCTGTCATAACAATGGATAATTACAATGACTCCAGCCGTGTAATCGACGGCAACTTCGATGGTGAGTCCTCTATTCACCCGTGTCAGATTTAGGTTTATCTTCAAATTTTTAAATTCCTTGTAGGTGCTGGTAAGTTCTAGAGTTCCACTTCAGCCAGATACCAAAGAGTTTTAGGAGCGATACAAGGCACAAGCTCAAAATATATAGGATTGGTAGGGTTTACAGAATGTCCACTTTCAGAAGAGCTTACTTTGAATACTCGAGAGGAGAATTACCTATGTAGAGGTCGGAGAATTAACAGCCACTTCGAGATTGTTTTCCAATCTTAAAGAAACACTGATGTCTAGGAATGGATTAGCTTGACCTTTGGGAAGAGAGCTTCCTCGAGATGTTGGCACTCGAAAGAAACAGAGCATTGGCTTGTGGCAAAAATCTATCAGCTTTGTGGGCCAATCTTCATGAGGTGTTTAATCAGTTCAATGGAACCAACCGGGTTAGTGAAGGCCAACCAAGTCCAACTCAGCAAAAATGTGTAAAACTTGATGACTTGGTAAAATTTGTGGAACACGAGAGGAATCCACAATGATCACAGATGCGTGCATTTTGAATTATTAAGACATTATTTTGCCAGCTGCCCTGGTTTTTGAGTAGGTCAGTGATGTAAGGCAGCCATTTTCCATGTCCTTTCATGATTTCTCTGGTTTAGTACTTGGACATTTTAAGCATGAATGCTTAATATTCACCTGTCATGTAGGTCTTTTAATCTTCTCTTCATTCCTAGGATCAAGGCTTCTTTTTTTCTGAAGTCATCTATCTTTAATAAGTATTTTATCTCTTAGACTGGACATGACCAACTGCTCTCCAAGATGTATTATATTTCCGCAGTCATGTCCCTTACTTCAGCAGTTGTTCAGTTAATAATATGGGCTGAATCTGAAGGTTGATACATGCTAACTTATGAAAGCTTAGGGTTAGGGTTTTACTTCAATTTTCTTCCTATCCTTAGCTTGCATTGTGCTCCAGCTATGTTGGCACATATCGTCATTTAGATTTCCATTCATGCACGGGCCTTTCTTCTACCTAATTCCTCTAGTCATTTACAGGCATTCTAGATTATGGTTCACAAATTGCATCCTATAATGTTGCAAATACTTTTCATTCCATGAACTCTGCTAAATGAGATATAAGGGATAAATTCTGACAATTATATTTGAAGCAGATCCTCGCTTGACGGACTATGACACATTGCTTGAGAATATTCATGGTTTAAAGGCTGGGAAGCCCGTTCAGGTTCCAATATATGATTTCAAGTCTAGCTCTCGTATCGGCTACAGGTTATGCACATATCTCTAAATGTGGAAAATTTTACTTACTTAATTGGAAAAAGGAAGAAATATTTACCTGATGAAATTGGAAAACTTTTGTAGAATACATTAAAAACTGCTGCTGTTCATTTACTGTATCTACATATCCTAGATGCATTATGCAAAAGAAGAAAATTTGAAATTATGCTTTTGACAGGACTATTGAAGTTCCCAGTTCTCGCATTGTGATTATAGAAGGCATTTACGCCCTGAGTGAAAAATTGCGGCCTTTGCTTGACCTTCGCGTCTCTGTGACTGGGGGGGTACATTTTGATCTTGTCAAACGAGTTCTAAGGGATATCCAACGTGCTGGCCAAGAACCTGAAGAAATCATTCAGCAGATATCTGAAACGGTTTTCTTGCTTTCCTTGTGTCAAGAGTTTAATTAAGTAATGGGGTGCCCAGTTGTCTGCTGATTATTATTTTCGGTTTTTCACCATCGATGCATCTAACCCAGTTTTTATTCCCTGCAGGTGTACCCAATGTACAAGGCTTTCATTGAGCCTGATCTTCAGACTGCGCATATCAAAATAATCAACAAATTTAATCCTTTCTCTGGATTTCAGAATCCCACTTATATTCTCAAAGTTATTGTCAAACCCTTTCTCTGGTTTTCTTGCTTTCCTTGTAGTCTACTTTTACATTTCTATGTCAGACCTAGACTTGCTTCTTTTTCTTTTTTCTGTAACTTAATTGGTACCTTTTGTTTAGTGCAGTCAACAAGGACAGTAACAGTTGATCAAATCAAGGCTGTTTTCCCCGGAACATATTCAGAGAGTATGGAGGAAACTTATGATATATACCTTCTGCCGCCAGGTGAAGATCCAGAAGCTTGCCAATCATACCTCAGGATGCGAAATAGAGATGGCAAGTACAATCTTATGTTTGAGGTGAGATAAATATAAGGTTAAGCTTCTTCCTATGGTGTCATGTTTTCCATTCTTTTTTCTTACTTTTGGAGATATGATAGAAAACCAAGTAAAACCTGCCTTGCAAGTCTTGATAAAAATAATTGCTGCCATGGTTTTTCAGAATGTAATAGAACCTTAAATTAGACTTTTCTCTAGTTCCATTCTTAGGCAAAATACGTGTCATACTTGTTACTTTAGGTGTTCTGAAGCTTGTGATCTGAGTTGCAAATTTAACTGTTAGTGATCACTTGGCATTGCCTTCCAAAATGTTTGTCTTTGTGTCACAATTCCAAAAAAAAAAAAAAATGACCTATGCTACAAGACTGAAATAATGTCATTAAAGCATTTACCAAGATATTCAGTAATACCAGCATCTAGTTTCCCACTTGATTCCTGTACCACTCTGAAAACAAGTTTCTGATTAGTTTTCGGTGCAGCAGCTTCTAACTAAATCTCCTTGTAAATTTCAACTCTTCACAAAAACTTCTTGAAATAATTGATCTGATCTGCTACCGACATATGGGCTTTTTCCATAAGATCCTGCAAGTTCTAGAAGAAGTGCCCTCTAGGAAATTCTTTAGAGAACATGTTTTAAGAATGAAAACAGAGGCAATAGTCAGATGCTTTTTTAGGAGAAAGTGGGTTTGCCAATTATCTTCATGATTTAAAGATACTTTTCACTTGTCATTTTCTTAGGGGTCCATTAATTTCACAGAAAATGAATGATTTGGGAAGGATTTTTCTAAAAATGATTGACTATATCGAATAGAAAAATTAGTCACAGGAAAATAATTTTAATATCAACAACAATTAAGACTAAACATTTTTGTAAATGATGAAAATATTTTTCATTTGATCATTTTTGTAAGTTATCTAGGTGATCATGTTTAGGTAAATTTTTCTCAAATCGTGGGTTTCCCCCTGAAAGAAATGCACCCTTAAAATTACATCCCATTGCTCTTTCCTTTGGAAAAGATGCAAGCTTGATTGTTCTTTTCTGAGAAAATTTTCGAGGGAGCAAGTTAAAAATGTCGGTGTGGAAGTTGGATTCTTGTCAAGAACAAACACATTGAAAAGGGTTTTTATTGTATAACTGATGTACATGATTAACAGGCTACATTCTAGTCCATAAATGCTGATGGTCTCTGCATTGGGTTCTAAGCTTTGAGTAGCCATTTTGTGAAAGGAAGTTGATGAAAAATGTGTGACAAGGTTTGCTAAAACCAACATTAAGCAACGTTATGCATCATATTTAACTTGCTTTAACATTATTAAGATGGTAATAAAGACGTTTGTCTAGAATTTGGGATGGGAGATGGCATCTTCCATGGACATCTACAGAGTAGGCCAACTACTTTGTTTTTTTTTTTTTTTTTTTTTTGGGAGAGTTCAAAGCTAGTGTCGGTCTTTGCCATATCAAGACTTAATAATTTAATATCCTCTTCTGTGCTTCAATGCATTTAATGTTGTTTGTATCAGGAATGGGTTACAGATAGTCCATTCATTATATCTCCAAGAATAACTTTTGAAGTTAGCGCGCGCCTGCTAGGAGGATTGATGGCCCTTGGCTACACAATCGCATCCATTCTGAAACGAAGCAGCCACATCTTCTCTGATGAGAGGGTGACAGTGAAAACTGATTGGCTGGAACAGCTTAATCGCAAGTATGTTCAGGTACATTTCAGCTGCTTCATTTATTGCTCAGCTTAGTCCACTCAACATTTGTGGCCATTTTATTGTGTCAGTGTCTTATAACTTTAGATTCAAAACTATCATGCATTTTGTTAATTTTGAATTGAAATGTAACCCTGTACACTAAAAGAATCCTCTAGCGTTTTGATGCAGGACAACTTAACATTACTGAACCATCACCCAAGGTGTTTGGTACCTTTTAGACCTGAATACAGCTTTCCTGATCCGTATATTTTTTTAACATATGAAAAAGAAAATATAAATGAATGTAAAGCCATTGCATTTGAACTCATAAGTGTAGAGAGCTTTGTTTTTCGGTGTCCTATTGTGAAAATATTATTGTGGATCTAAAAGTTGTCTGAATGTATTCATAAATTATCTCACTAGCGCGTGTTTGCATCTACTAGCTGCTTCTGTTTTGATATTTGGAAGGCCAACGGCAAAATCTTTCTGATCTGATTGTGAAGGTACAAGGACGTGACCGTATGTATATCAAGTATGTTGCAGAGCAGCTGGGTTTGGATGGTTCATATGTTCCTCGCACCTACATAGAACAGATTCAGTTGGAGAAGCTTGTAAATGATGTTATGGTATGCCTCTTCTTATCTCTCTGTAGGTTTGATCTGCTTGCTCCACTGATGATTGAGTTTTTTTGTAGGCATTGCCAGACGATTTGAAGACAAAGCTCAGCCTAGATGACGATCTTGTTTCCAGCCCTAAAGAGGCACTTTCCCGGGCTTCTGCAGATAGGAGGATGAAATATCTCAGCCGGTATATGCTCATTAACCCACAACGCTAGATACTTCCCTATTAGAAGCTAGTATAGAGCAAGTTTAGAGGAGAGGAGCTTACAAAAAACATGAATGTGCACACACGCACGCACATATCAGATACTTTATTTTAGTGCTTTCAAAACTTTTTGCATCATTTAGGACAGATTTAGCAGGAGCACCATCTTTATTATGGGAAGTTCAAGCGATCATTCATTGAATTCTGTCTGTATTCCTTTCAGTGGGATGTCTCAGTCTTTCTCCAATCAGAAAGACAAGAACTTAAAATTGACCAGACTTGCCATCAATAATAGAAGGTTTGATGGAAGAACCTTAGAACCGCCTGCAATTGCAAACCAGGTAAGAATGATGAAAATCTGAAAGAAGCTCACGATGTTGAACCATCTTCACATAAATCTTCCTCTTCTGTAAGCTGTAACAATTTATCCTTATTTATTGTGGTCCCTCCCCAACATTATTTTGCTGATTTTGGCCCCCCATCCCCAACATTAGTTTTTTACTCACATTTGACTGGGTGCAGGGAGTGATCACTCATCTATCCGATCAAATATCCACGCTCAATGAGAGGATGGATGAATTTTCATCTCGTATTGAGGAGCTCAATTTTAAGTCCAACCCCAGAAGAGTTTCAGCTAGTCAACAGAACGTAGCACTGCAGGCCGAAGCCTGCAATGGATCTGGACCCACTTCTCTCTTTATATCTGGCTTAGGAAATGGGTCTTTGACTGGTTCTTTAATGCCACATTCTTCATCCTCTTCCCAATTAGCTAAGGACTCCCCACTTATGGAAGAGGTATGTTTCCAAGTCTCGTCTTTACAACTTAGGTGGGTGCAGTAGATCTGATGGACCAGCTATGACTTTTACTTGAGTGAGATAATAGGGAGAGATCTTCTGATATTAGAGCTATGATAACTGACCTTATCTTGTCTGACACAGCATATGCTATAGCCTTAAGAGTATGATATTGAGTTTACCTTCTAAGACCCTGTTTTGACGAACTGGTGACATAGTAAAACTTACAGGGCGGTGTTGTGCCATTTTGAATATCTTCAAAAACTAGATGTGCCTTAATGGCAAATCCCAAAACTTCCCCGGGAATTTTCAGGCCTGATAAAATACCAGAAAGGGCCATAACCTGTTGCATTAACAGTATCTTTTGGCACAAAAATGCATCGACAGTTGAAGCCATAGCCCAAGAGATAGTGAGTCCTGTTTGTGTTGAATAGGTTTTTGAATGTACTCCTGGCTGATAAAAATGGAATGTTATTGTCTGGACAGAAGCTTTCACTTGGGAAAGATTGAGTTGATGTCTCACCTTTAATCTTTTTGGCATATTATTGTCATGATTTTACTTCATATGTTAACAATGGCTGTTTGTTATCCGTGCTTTGTTCTCACAATGGCAGATACTAGTAATTGCCCGATCACAACGCCAAATCATGCACCAGCTAGACAATCTGAGCAATCTTCTACACGACTACTGGGGGGAGAGGACACGTCAAGCAAGAACAAATGACGTAACCTCGATGGCTGATGTCGTCACTGTCCCTATTGTACTGACCCTAGCTTTCGGTGGCTTAGGTCTGATTCTGTTCAAGACCTTGACTACCCAAAGGTGATTCTTCCGCTTGCATTATTACAACGAAACACCACTACTACCCTTCTATTTCGTATCTGTATGTTTTTAATCAGCATTGTGGGAAGGCCACCCATAATCACTGTAAAGGCATGTCCCGGGGGGGTTGTCTAATGTATATTGTAGCTTTTCAGCTTCATCTATGATAAAGATGTTTCTTATTGGACCGTCTAGTCAAAAGCAATGACTATTATGACATCGTAGCAAAGAAAGCAGCGAAGTCATGCAAGTTTAAAATGTTTTTGAGGTGTATATATTCCAGAGATAAAAATCCGTGAAGTTCATTCTTGATGAAGTTCTCGTCATTCAGGCAAAATTTGCGCAATTCAGACTGAAATTGTCACTCCACATACCATTACGTAACTAGTTTATACCGTTGAATTTCAGGAAACCTGTTCCTAAGACAATGTTTCTTTCGGATTTCACTTGCATGTCAACGCCAATCCCTCTGTTTGATAATGGGCAAGTTGACAGCCAAGTTTCACTTTAAACTGGAAACCAGGAAGGACATTATTTGATCTAAACCGATTCAATCTCTCTCTTTCTCATCAAAACCTCCAGAGAAAAATACATTCACATCAAGATTGACTCAGCATTTTTTGGTTTATGGGTCGTGTTAGCTTGATTGCCAATCCCATCCTACTAAAGTTTCCAACAAATGCTGCTGCAATACACCCGACCTACTTTCTAGTTTCTACTGAACATTGCGGCCTCGGAGTAGGAACACATTTATGTCCAGTGACCAGGATTCCTTGGGAAATTATGTCATTAAAACTGCTAAATAGAATCTACTACGCATGCCATTGTGAAAGAAAACAGCCCTTGGTCTGCATCTCCACGGCAGCGAATTGCTAACTCTTCGGAGGCAAATCAATGTTGCGAGAATTCATTTGTATTACTGTTCATGACACTCTAAAAGCACAATCCCTTGTACTGATATTGCTTTACCAGCTTTTGTGGCAACTGCTTAAGATGCGCATGCATGATTTTATAGATGTAACGTGGCGCCAAAAAACTGCAGAGACCACTGGGCTACAAAGATAATACAATAACCATAAATAGCAAAGTAATGAACATAAAAGAAGCAGATCCCCAAGGATGGCGACGTTTTAAAAAAGAGTGGAGGTAAGTTCAGATACTTCTGTTACAACTTGGTCATAATCAGCCTTCAATTTTTCTTGCTCTTCTGGGCCTAATTCACCCTTAGTTGGCTTTGTAAGTACCAGAACACAGCATGTTGGCCTCTTTGTTGCTCCTGCGTTTGCTAGATCCTGAAACCATAAAAATAAATAAATAAATAAATAATGAAACAGGATAATAATCTCAGAGCTGGGAGAACCAAAAGTTAAATAGCTGATTAGGTGAAGACGAACTAAGTTTCGGAGGTAATGGCAACCCATCCACATCAAGCATGGTGATGATTGGAAAAACAGAACCTAACCATTTACATCAAAGGATGGTATAAACTTACCTCCTTCGAGGGAACATATATATAGGAGATATCATTTTCTTCGCATAGAATGGGAACATGAGTGATCACATCAATAGGTGATATGTTGCCAGCAATGACGCATAATCTGCAACATCCAAAAAAGGAAAGAAAAAGAAAAGAAAGATGAGTGATTTGCTCAAATACATAAAACACAATTTAAAAGTAACAAAAATTATCCCCAAAGGACTTGGGGGAATGCTCTCTTAGTCTCTTTCCTTGGCGCACACTGCTGTAGACTGTACTGGAAGTAGTACTGTAACTTGAGAACTGAAAATGGCACATTTTTTAAATCGCCTTGATCATCTAATAACACAATCATCTTCATAAAATTACAAGCTCTCCATCTCGGCATTTTAAAAAGGCTGGTGTGGCAGCTCATTTGCATGCACAGACCACACTTCTGTTGAAAACACACATTCTCCTAAAACTCCAACATGTATTTCACCCAGCTGGAGCTGACAACATCACCGCCAAGTGCTACTTACATGCCAAATTCTTCATTAAAACCTCTTCAACTGGTATCACAATCACCACCCAAACAAACATTTGAAAAAGAAGAACAACATGGACCCAAATTGATATATTGGTATAAAGGAATAGTGGGAAACTCATCTAACAAGAAAAAGAACTATGCAAATGGTTTTACAGGAAATGGAGAACAGATGCAAGGATGATGCAAGTGTCACGGGCCTAAAGAGAGTCGACCCAAGAGGTTCATCAATCAGCCCGTGACACAAGGATGATACAAAGAAAGTTGATGCTGACCCTTTGTGACCACGCCTGATGCTCTTGACCACCTCCTTCACACCTCTTTTCAAGCATTTCTGCTCAGCAGCTGCGAGTCAAGACACAACATTTGAATTAGCTATTATATTATGGTATGCGCATCGATTCCATCAATTCGAATGTATACACGAATCAATAGTCTCCTTGACGCAACATAGCATCTCCAAAGTAAAGCCTTAAGAAGGCTGGGCCAGATAGCTTTTGTTCGAAAGCACAGTCAGACTAAACCAAAGAAAGTTCCGGTGAAATGTCCAACTACTTCCACGAAATATTCGGCTTTGTCGAAAGCCCCGCATCGTCATCAATACATTCAACAAAAAGAGGACATATTCAGCGGAATAGCAACTGAAACTGGGGGATATCACCGAAATTTCCTTTCCTCGCCGAGCAAAATCTGGCATTTTTTACACAGTTCCAGCTCATAAACTGCAAGCTCGCGTCTTTATCGAGCTCGCAGCTCCAACGTACCACGACGCGCCTACCCAGATTGAAAAAACGCGACGTCAAGACAGTTCGACTGCTACTTTCAGTTGAAACCCCGTCAAAGGATGAACACGATTCGGGTCTCTCCACGTCCAGGTCCTAATCAAAGCCAAAAACCCATCTACCAAAAGGGAAAGAAAAACCCAGAAAAACAACATCGGACGCAATCGCCCCCGTCGATCGAGCGCGTCCAAAAGGGGCAAGAAAACCGAACCGAGCGACATGTTTCGTACCTCGACGGACGAGCTTGAGGGTCCGCTTGCAGAGCTTCTTGCCGGCGAGGGGCTTCGCGATGGGGCCAGCGCCGCCAGCTTCTTCCTCTCCTTCTCCTTCTCCTTCTCCTTCTGCGCTCTCTCCGCTTCGCCGTCGCTCACCATCTCTCTCTCTCTCTCTCTCTCTCTGTCTGTGAAGTCGGAAGAAGCAGAGACAGTCGCAGAGAAAACGCGCGGGGGAGGGAGAGTTATTAGGGTTTTTGCGCTCAAACCGGTCCGGTGGAGCGGTTCCGGTTCGCTTGGAAAAGGTACCGGTTCGACCGGGCCGGGGGTTTTAGCGCGCCGACGTGCCTATCGTGTCTCCGCACGTGCGGTATTTATAAATTAGGGATAATGAAATAAATGACCTCTAAACTTAGGTTGATGATAGCACGAGACTTCGAACTTTATTTAAATAACACACATTAAAGACCATTTCGTGATAAAAAAAAATAAAAAATAAAGTGAAGGGAGAGGGAGGAGAATATTTCAGTTAGTTAATTAATAAAATTACCATTTTAACAAAAAGAAAAAGGAGGAAAATAGCGTAAGTGAAAAATTTTTGGACCGCTTTGACTCAAAGCTAGCATTGTTAAAGTCCAAAGCTAAAGGTTAGGGGTGTTTGGTAAAAAATTTGCAAACCTCATTTAGAAACGCTAAATCTTCAAACTTGAGTTGAAAGCGGTAGTTGGGGGCTATCCTATGATACACGGACACGTCCCACATGCCTCCGTGTCGTGTTCGACACGTGTCGGACACCTCGACACGCGCGGACACGCTCGGACACGCTCCGACACGCGGTCAACGCGTGTCAGATTTGTCGACACGCGGTCAACTTTTGTCGACACGCGTGTCCAAAAGAGAATGGAGGGCAGAGGAGAGGGAAGTAGAGATGAGGCCGCGAGCGAGACGGCCAGAGAAAGAGGGCGAGGGCCGTGAGAAGAAACTTTAGGAGGGAGGCGCGCGTGGGGGAGGGTGGTGTCGTCGAGTGGGGCGGCGGCAGCAGCGGCAGCGGCAAGAGGGAGGCGTCGTGCGTCTGGGTTAATCCCTTTTCCGCTCCTTCGGCGAATGCTGGTGCTTTTCTTGATCAAGTCTTCGATGCTTTCGGAGATAGGCGTCGTGCGGCGAGGAGGAGGAGGTGAGGAGGAGGAGAAGGGGCCGCGCTGCTAGGGTTTTGAACTTTTGAGAAGGAAAAAAATAAAAAAGGATGCGAGGAGGAGAAGAAGGCGCTGTTCCGCGCTGCTAGGGTGTTGAAAAGAATAAAAAAAGACTTGGCGTGTTGGAGGGAGGGAAAGTGACAGGAGGGAGGGGGAAGTGATGGGTTGTCAGGTGGTGGGGGAGGGAAAAAAAGGTGAAAAAAATTTGGGGGAAAGAGACGAGGGAAGTTTGGGCGCACGGGGTGGTTTCCGAAAAATAAAAGTAAATTTGGGGGGGGGGAATTTCGAAAAATAAATGTAAATTTGAGATAATAAAATTTAAAAAAGTGTTAGATTTATTAATATTATTAGTATTGTAAATTCTTTATTTATTTATTTGTAAATTTGAATTAAATTAATTAAAATTAAAAATATTTATTTAATATTTAACGTGTGGAGATGTCGAAATTCTTCATTTTTTGAAAAATAACGTGTCGCGTGTCGTGTCGTGTCGTGTCACGTGTCGTGTCGCCGTGTCTGTGCTACATAGGGGCTATCTTGGGCTGTTAGCCTTCTCAACATGCTAAGCTGAGTGGGTAAATAAAAAAAATTTCTTCCCAAATTATCCTTGCTGGTTTTTCGTTTTTCTGGTTTTACCCTCACTATTCATCTTCTTCTCGCTCGCTGCATCACAACCCTGAGGGTCGCGACCTTCACGGCGACCGTAACTGGTCGTGACCAGATTTGCGACCAAATGGGTCGCGCAGCCTAGGGGACCTCTGTGCCCGCCACATCACGACCTCTACGCGGAGGTCAACAGTTGCTAGCGACCTCCACGGCGACCTTCGTGCCCGCTACATCCCGACCTTCGCGGGGAGGCCAACAGTCACAACCAAATCTACGACCAGATGTGGTCGCCACAACACTCGCCGAAGGGTTGCACAACCCTCACCGAACCACCTACCTTTGTCGGACAGCTTGCATCAGACCACCCGCCCTTCCCTAGACCGCTTGCTCCTTGCTGACGACTACATGTTCTTGGCTAGCCAACTCTTTTTTTTTTTTTCTTTTTTTGAATAACAAAAGCATTTTGCAAATATAATTTTTCCAAACATCATTTTACTCAAAGGTACTTTACAATGAACTTTTATAACACAATTTACCAAACACAATTTGCATTTTGGAAAATACATTTAACTAAACGACCTTTGCATTTCCTCAAAGACTTTCCCCAAAAGCCTTTCCAAACGCATCTTTTCCTTTGGCTTTGTAGCATTCTCGAAGAACTCTTTCAGGGATTAATATATTTTTTCCAACTTTGCCCACATCACCATTTTCAAATTCCTATATTACCCTCACTTCTATGTTCTTGTCTCTCTCAACACCTGTCCCTCCAGATTTTGGTCGACAGGAGCCTAGAGTTTATGGTCCCCGAGACAACGCAGCCATGAGGAGAGTGGTATTCACTCAAATGCAAGATATGAGAAGAACATGAGAGCTTTAGCACAATTTTCATGTTTCTAGTCAACATTATTGGGTGATTCAACATCTATCATCATTGTGATCATCTATATTTTCGGGAAAATTGTCCAAAAAATCTTAAATCTATTGCAATTTTATTAATTTAGTCATAAATTTTTCAATTTTACTAAATGAGTCATAAACATTTTTATATTTTGTCGATTGAGTCTATCGGCCAATTTTGACAGGTCGCTAACATGGATGGCCATCACTACATGGTACTTTTTAAATAGTATTTACATGATGTTTTGAAATTTTTATGATTTTTTCCTCTCTTTTTTTTTCCTTTTCTTTGCTTTTTTTCTTTTTTAGGTTTTGGAGTTAGGGCCAACAAAGGTGGGCCGGCAACCCTCGCTAGATTCAGCCAGGCGAGGGCTTGGCTATCCTTGTTGGCCTTGAGTGAGGTCAAGCCCCTTACCTAGGGTCGACAAGGGCTACCAAGCCTTCGCTGGCCATTCGCCACTAGGGGTGTGTATGGTCTGGGCGGGTGGTTCCCGACCTAAAACCATAAACCACTTGCTAAGGACTAGTTCCAAAAATTGGAACCAAGATTCACCCCTTAATTACATGGATTCACCCAATAATTGGACCACCGGTCCGATCCAATTTCTGAGTGAACTCATGGAACCGATCTCACAACATCTAACAAGCAACTGCACAACACAAGCACTGCAGGACCCTAGCTGCAAAAAAAATTAAATAAACAAACCACTTCCTGCGACCTTAAACTATCGTCCAACAACATAGCCCGACCCCACAATGTGACAAAAATAAAATTGCGATCAATTTGTTCATGCTCTATCATCTTCCTTGCATCAACCCCCCCCAAATAAAGAAAGGGATGGATGGACCTGCTTTTAATCGAGGGTTTCCTCACGAACCCTAGCCCAAAGGGGTTCCTGGGTTTCTCGAAAGCTCCGATCTTGACATGAAACAACTTTGGTTTCGACTGAAATTGTTGGTACTTCGCTCGACCTATCATTCTTCTCCTCCTCCTGCAGCTTTGCTTCTTCGTGTGCTTGCTTTCTGCTCGGCGTTTTGTCAAGGACTCAAGATGCGCTTTGGACTTTTTAGCTTCTGGAACTCTCCATTTGGTTTGACTAGAGATTACCTAGCCGGGCTTGCTAGCCATACTTTGGACGACTTTAGACTTTCTAGCTTCGGGCCGGCCCGGCCCCCATTCGCGATCTTAACTTAATTTTTTTAGTTATTTGATTTGGGTTTATTAATTAGTAATTTCAATTTTTTTAATATTAAAACTTAATATATTATTTTAATGTAATCGGTTTGGTCCGGATAAGCGGTGGACGGATCCTCCCATAGAACCGGGAACCGGACCGGTACCCATCAGTTCCTATAAATTGCCAGACTAGTTCCCTCAAGAACCACCGATTCCTAACAGTTTCGATCTGGTTCCGGGCGATTCAAGCGGGTTCCGGTTCTTTTGCACACCCCTAACCGTCACGCCATCGCTTTTGTCAATAATGTTGTGGCCCTCACCTAGAGCTGGTGAGGGTACAACGCCCTTGCTTGTGACCGAGGAGGATTGGTCAACCCTAACTCCTAAACCTAAAAGAAGAAAAGCTATAAAAAAATAAAAAAATCATTAAAAATTCAAAATATCATTAAAAAAGTTTCACATCAACACCGGCCATCCATGTTAGTAAATTTCGGTCAAAATTGGCCCAAGAAACCTAATTAACAAAATGTGAAAAGGTTTATAACTCAATTGATAAAATTAAAATATTTGTAACTAAATTAATAAAAGTACAACAAGTTTTAAGACTTTTTGGATAATTTTATATCCGTATTCCTTCAATGTACCGTGATTTATCATACTATTATGGCCTTTGAACTTTCTTATTTTCCCTTATTATTACGTGAGATACATAGCCCATATAATTCCTTTAGTACAAGCCACTATGTGGCCTTTGACCGTTAGGCGAGCCCCAGCCCCAAGACTTGACCAACAAAGTTGGCATATAGCGACCCAACGTAAGCAAACGGACCGAAGATTTGAACTCCGATGATGATAGTAACGTTGTTGAAAGGGCCGCCAAAGGACACGTTCGCTAGAACCGTCCCATCTCCATTGATCCTCAGCACTCTATTTGCGAAAGCCCAAACAGTCTCCATCAAGGTAAACTCTCCTCG